>OU911055.1:2500000-3750000 GCA_918358695.1 Melinaea menophilus ssp. n. AW-2005 | reverse complement strand
ACTCATGGAAGAAAAATTCTTGTAATATATTTTTCCACAAATCAACTAAAATGACACTATATTTTTTTAAGAATTAAGTCGAATTGTATAATTTTCCTAAACTTTCCACAAATTTTGATTTAAAATCACATACGGTCACTTCTCAAATATGGAGATAAGCTTAAATTCGAACCTAAATATTATCTACATAATTGAGAAATAGACATACAAATTTCGGGACATGTCTAATTTTTTTTATAGTAAACATAATGAAAGTTGAATACATCCAGACTAGACACGTGTGGATATCGCCTTAAACAAAAGTCATTCATTTGCATATAGAAATTTTTAACTTCATTAAAGTGTGTGAAGCCGCCTTCATTATTGTGTCGTTACTCTTACTAAAATTGTTGTCTTCTACGAAACCTTGTTAAATATTTATCTATAGGATGCCTGAAGGTGTTTAGAACAGCGTTTTATCAGGATTCATAAAGTTTTTATAGCTTATAAACTGTTTATATTTAATAAATGAAAATAGTTTTATTTGCAATTAATGTATTACTTGAAAATTATATTGTTAAAGAAAAGTTATATTCTATACAAGAGTGACATATTATTCAAATAGTTAACACTTACATTTCCCTAAGTATTCTTAACAAACCATATCTCAAAACAATATAAAAACAATGTTACACAAACTTTTGCGTAAATTGGTAAAATGGCAAGCTTATGTTATGTTGATATTGAGTTGAAGGATACAAATAAAATTTTTGATACATAAAAACATAATCATCATCGTTCACCAGTTATTACTATGTAATTAAAATAATAAGTAAATTTCCATTTTGATCGCAATTAATGGCGGTGTGCGGTGAACGTAACTCATCTTTTGTAAACATAAAACATTCTGTGACGTGTAACGAATTTTTGAATAGAAGAAAAATATATTTGACTCTCTATTCGGGTTCAGAATTTGTAGTTTTGAGGGATTCAACAAGATTTAACAAGATCAGCGTTATATTGATTTGTATCAACAGATATAATAAAATAGTAACCTAGTTGTAACCTATAGACTTTATAACTACAGAACCAACTTTTGATGTTTTTTCACATTTATAAAACTTTATTTTTACAGGATCGGGACCTATGTGAATGGAATCGGTGTAAGTCGGTTAAAAAAGGCACACCCAACAAGAAATGAAATAAAAATTAATTAATCCAAAACTAAACTAAAGTACTGAGTACTAAAAATTACATAAGATACTTTCATCTTATGTAAAAACGTTTTACGACCAGTAAAAGGAGGACGGGTCAGATATGATAAAATCCTAATGATTTCTGATACACAATAAGATTCATTGAATATTAATCTATAAATAATTCTTGAAAATCAATTCACACATTATAAAAAAGCAAAATTAAATTTACAAACTAACCAACCTAAAAGTTAGAGATTCTAAGATTATGCTAAGTTTGCACATTATTCATAACTTCTTCAGTTTCTTCGAGAGTACTTTGGAATACTTTGGTTAATGTTGGTGTCTACAATTTGCTTATTCTTTTTGTTCTAGCTATGGGATGACTGTGAATATATGTTGCTTAATATTTAGATTTATATAATATATAGCATATAACTAAGATATACGATTTTTGATAGGTCATAATAATAATATCGGTAGTAATAGTAGAACAATGGAGATAATACCGCTACTTGAAAGAGTTTTTAATATAACCCTTGCAGTCAAGTGTCTGTTTAATGAATTACAAAATATATATTTTACTAAACATATGTATTATAGAAATATATTTAATGAACTTCATATAGCTTACTATGTAATAAGTCTGTATATTCCTTAAAAGTATTGAAATGTAAATCTTTTAATGCATAGATGAAATATATTCATCGGATTCTAAAAATACTGTGTTTTTATAATCGCAAAAGTATTTAAAACAATTTTTAGTTTAAAAATATTAAGATGTTAATTTTTTTCATTAATTTTGTCTTTATGAATGTACTCTTTTTAATTCCATTATAATGAAAAATTAAGTATTTAATGACAATCGTCTGATGTTTTGATATCAATGCTAAACCTTTCTATTGTCGGGTTCAATTAATCTAGAGCATTTTCTGTTTGATCAGATCTGGTTCATTAATCATTTGTGTGGATGGTATTCATGTATATTGAAATATTTTACACAAGAATGTTTCAAAATGGTTTGATCGAAATTAATTAATTAAAGTACGCATTGCCACAATTTATAATTATTTATTTCATCAAAATCGGTGCAAAGAGTTTTTAATGTTTTGTAATAACTATGTAAAAGTATAGTGAATAAACGTATTTACACGAGAAATTCTAAAAAAAATGCACTTATAAAATATTCAAAGTCCTATAAAAAGCAAAGTACGGAGTAACTTAGTTTATGCTGGGCTCTTTAAATAAAAATGAGACCTGTGTCCAGTATATAGACTTATTCTATTTATTTATTATTGATAATAATTATTCACATAAAATACTTATACATATGCATTGTTTAAAATTTAAAATATATATAAATAGTGTTTATATCATTCATAATAATCAGTTTGAAAAGATCTACAATATTAATCGATCTTTAATAATTAATATTAATGCCATCAATAATGCAAAAAATATTGAATTGTCACAATCGATAAACAATAACGGTGTGACAGTTTTCATAGATCGTAGCAATTCACTTAACACAAGTGATGGGGGTTTACTTGAACTCGCCTTGGGATATTTTCCAGAAAATTTATCGCCAATCCTATTATGTTTCAATGAATCTTCGGGAAGACAACTGTTTACTTTACACAAAGACAGAGATATTTTTAACATCTTTTTTATTAAATTTTTATAATATAAAAATTTGTTTAGGATTAATATTTTCTATTATGATTTCGAGACTACGTGTAAATGCATGGATTAATAAATATTTTTTTGTAACCCTGGAGCAGACTTCTTAAAACAGTTTGTAAATTTTCATAAGATTCCTTGAAACTTTAGCAGCCGTCGTGTAAGTAATACATCTAGTACAATACATCGAGTCAAAGCTTTTTTATTTCAAACCTTAACACGTTCAACATTAATATGTGAGAACCAATAAGAATTAATGTAAAGCGTGGTAAAAGGATAACCACAAACTATGCTAATGCATCTTATATCCCTCTCGCTGATTCAAAGATGAATCATATTTTGTAACTATAGTTAGTTATTGTTATTAAGAAGTCAAATAATGGAGTTAACGAGTAGAAAGTAGTTTATTATCGTACTAGGAATCGCACGCGGAATGTTTAGAAGTAGGAAGTTCCTTGAAAGTTATTTAATTAGTATTCACGAACACTATTTATGCAAGAAATGATTACAGAGAAACTGTTTTAATAAAACAAACTCAAATGTATCTCTGTGTCTCTATTTCGCTTCCCAAAGCAGAAAATGTGTTATCTTTAATTTTATATCGGAGAAAGATGTATATATATATATATATATATATATATATATATATATATATAGCTTTATAAGTGGAATCTAATAATAATAATTGATTGAAGTCTTATGGATGATTCATTTCAGTTGCCTGTTATTTTATTGTATTGAGAGTATGATATAACCGGTTGACGCAAGAACTAAAAATATTTTAGTAAGCAGACCTATTATATACCAGTCAGCAGTTATTGGGTAATATTTGTATACTTTTATTTTTACAAAAAGTAAAAGTTTTTTGTAAAAATAAAAGTAATACCTAAATATATACTTTTTCTTAGAAATGAACGAATAAACACAGGGAAGTTCGTAAGTTTATTGCGTAAATAAGACACCTGAGAGCTATTTATTTAAAGGAATGTTCGAACTGACAATCGTTCCATAATACTGACATTTAAATATATTCAAGTGACAGTACACTTTTTTTTTTTTTTTTTTTTTTTTTTTTTTTCACCTTCACGCCATATCCCTTGCGGGGTAGCCAGAGACGACGGAGCGCCAAACGCTACGGTCTCTGCATACCTCTTTCGCCTCGGCCACAGACATCAACTTCTTCATACATGCCCTCCGGGGGGTCCTCATGCTTTTTACGTGACCTTCCTCCAGTATCGTAGCTACTGTATTTTCGAAGGTCACTCGAGGCCTCCCCCTGTCTCTCTTACCGCTCACTTTTCCCATATAAATCTTTTTTACCATTCTTTCATCACTCATTCGTTCAACGTGCCCAAACCACCTGAGCACGTTCTTCTTCATTCTCACCGTGACATCTTCGCTAGTACCTGCCATTCTGTGGATCTCTTCATTGCGGATTCGATCAGCTAGACTGACTCCGCATATGCAGTACACTAGCTATTAAAAATTGTATTATAATTATTATATTGTAAAATAATAATAATATTAAACAGTTTATGTAAAGAAATTCCTTTTCATTTATGGAAGTTAATTATTTATGTCACTTTTATTATTAATAATAATGTTCATAATTCAATCTAATGTTAAAAAGCACGATATCCATTATATGCTCAATAAGCCATGACAGTAAGGTATAATTGAACTGTAGGTAGAAAAAGACAAAATTTTCCGGGATTTCTAATATTATATAGATCTATATAGATTGACGATAAAATTTAGGAAATGAAAGTATTAAGTGTTTGAAATTCTGTTAGTCTTTAAGTTAGTTAGCTCTTTACTGTTTTACAAATCACGTCACTTGGGATTTCAAGTTATAAATAAGTTATATATGTAGTATATCTACATATATATGCTTAAACATCAAACAAGAAACCAGAGGCAAGGCAAACATCGTACAACACCTTTTATTCTATTTCTGAAATTGTACGTGAGCAAAATTGTCGACGAGCATAAAGGATACCGTTCTACCGCAACAAATTCCGTTGTATTATGGAAATTGTTCCCTCCAAAGATGTTCATCTTTCATGTGTGTGAATATTATTTTATTCCGTTGAATACTGATGTAGAACTTGGGGAATAGTTACTGCTACTGTTATGTATATATATATTCTAAGATTTACACTCTATTTATATTTAGTCGAATGAAGTACGATGAGGTTTACAAAAACATCTAAACAAGTATTATAAACATAAACACTTCTGAGCTTTTGTAAGTTATATGTTTATTAAGTGTGCCTTTCTAAGGGTTAATTTATTTAGTTTAACTTAAACGACAAATATTTTTTAGTCTGCAAGTTTACCATTTCCTCATTGAGTAGAAAACATAAATCAAAGTGTATATTCAAGCCACTTTTAATGATATTTTAGTTTAAATCTATATTTTAAATGCTATGCACGTATGTTTTAGCAGAGTGAAGATTTTGCTTCTTTGCTTTGTAATTAGATTGTGTTAAATTTGTAATTAACAAAAATTTACTTATCTATGCACAAAACTTATACGTTTGTAGAAGACAAACAGCCACGTAATATGAACTTAATGTCCACATTTGTGGAGTCTATTATGGAAATGTATTTACAGATCTCAACAATTTTAATATAACCCGCATCTCCTGTTAATGAGCTCTGGCTGATTAATGAGACTCGTTTATCAAACAAGATTCTTACGTGTATTATAATTAAGTTAGAAGATAAAGACGAATAAATTGAAATGTAATCGTAATCATAATATTATTAATCTTTTTATAACTATTATCACCACAAGCTAAAACGGACTTGTTACGGTAATTGTTATAAGTAATGGAAAATTATTTGCGTGTTATTTTTATTCGATTGATAATTTCATTGGCGCCGTTGTTCTTAATAATGATTTTTTAGACTTCTGGTATCAATTATTATTATTCAATGAAGCCTAATAATATTTTTATCTGAATGTGTGATTTTATGAAATAAGTACTATTTTCATGTGCTGTATCGTCATAAAATACAGTATGTACAATTCTGTAAATATGTTTTAAATTTGTAAAATTCATTTAATTTGGTGAATATCTTAACTGTAGGATATCAGAATAGTATTTTAGGAGCAATTCAGTCCTCGCTTATAATAAATTTTTAGCTTCTAGGATGTTGCACACATAGTACAATTTAGCTATAATGTGTCCTTTATGTGTTTTATAATCATAAAAGTGCATTTATCTCTAATCTTCTTCAGCTATTTTGATTTTTGTAGGTTATTTCGAGTTTAATAAAACCATTTCTTTACTAAAAGGTTAAAATTGTGTAAGTTTGTAAAACATATTTAAATTTTTGTTATTGTGATAGTTTCGTGGTGATACAACTGTGAGAATAAGATTTCATGTTATTGGTAATTAAAATATAATATATTATTTCATCTAATCCTCAGGTTATTATTTTAAGAAGAAATTTGATTATTGCCGAATTGAAAATACGATTATTTTGTATTCAAAAAGATATCATTAACTTATATTAAAAGTTAATTATTTTAGCTCTAACCTTCAACCACATGCTAGAGAAGTCAGAACAAAAATACGTTGAAACCAACTTAAGTGACATTGTGACGTCACATCCAGGCAACAAGACAAAATGGTAGGCAATTTATTGTAATTATAAAACATATATATATACTGTATATTAATACTGATATATATATATATATATATATATATATATATATATATATATATATATATATATATATTAATATACAGAAATATGAATTGATATATTTTATACTAATTTAACTTGCTCTAGATATTTATATTTCAAACGGTAGTTACTTTCGATAAAATTTGAGGAAACATTGTAATTTTAATTTCAATGAATGCTGAGTAACCATTATATGGTATATCTTATTTTGAAGCTAACAGCCCAGAACCGAACGATGGCGGAGTTCTGTGGACGCCCTCTGCCTGACATGGGGGCCTTAGGACATTTAGTAAGTAAGTAATATTTTATACCATATCATTTCATATATAATTTGCTTTTTTATATTGAAACTGTGACGATAAAAAAACAAAATGAATGTTGATTTCAAAAATAACTACGTTGAATGCACGGGATGACGTTTCTAGTTTGTGTATTCTTGAAGGCTCGTCACTCACAAATGTAGTAGTGTAGTATTTATGATCTAGGTTAACATTAAAATAATGACTTTCGTTTCTGTTATAGACTGAGTTGCATTCTCAGTCTACGCTTATTATACATTAACTTAAATAGTTGCTACAGGTAAAAAAAGGAACGTAATTTAAAATTATGTTAAAGATATCAAAAGTTATGACACCTTTTAATGCTTTCCTTCAATATACATTCATTGCATGCCACCAAATAACCTCAAAAAGAACCATTGACTTCGTAGATTAATGTCATTGTCTAGTACATCCATTTTCACTATCACTGACTAACGATGTCATATATCGTGAATACATAAGATAGCCTTCAATTTATTAAAAGTATGTCCTATTATGTTATCTGAAATCTGCGTACTGCGAAAAAATTAACTTTCTGACTACTTTATAATAGTCATTGACAATAAAGCTTTTCTTAGTAAATAACGGAACACAACCGTTACATCACTTTATTGAATGATTTTGTACAGAGTTGAAGTTTACGATTTGTGAACTCAATTTTATAAATATTAAAGGTTAATAACAAATTTTGACGATAATTTTGTAAATCAGTCATGTTGTTTGGAC
Organism: Melinaea menophilus ssp. n. AW-2005; assembly: GCA_918358695.1. Taxonomy (NCBI): domain Eukaryota; kingdom Metazoa; phylum Arthropoda; class Insecta; order Lepidoptera; family Nymphalidae; genus Melinaea; species Melinaea menophilus. Next base: position 3,742,397 of record OU911055.1, on the reverse strand, counting down.
AAACGTAATAATTTTTTATTGGATTTTGACTCTCCAACACGCAGGATCTCCCACGACGCACTCTCAAAATTTTAATAAGCAATTTACCTACGAGAATGTCCTTTGTCGTCACTCTAATGCTTTTGAAGCTAGATGCATTGACTCAAATAAGCGATAGATTATATTATTAAATATTAAAACTGACCTTGTATTTACATTTTAAAATGAACATAATGAAATGAATTTTTATTATTATTATAATTGAAAGTAAATCATAGAAAGGATGTTTTTAAATTATTTAAAGATGATGTTTAGTCTTTAGACTGAAACTATACACTAACACGTTGTGGGCTTTGCTTTACAAAATTTATTTGTATAACAAAAATAAATAAGTTTCTATGAAAATACATAAAAAAATTGTGCTTACGCCAACACTCCATAGATCACGTGACTAGTATTAATGATTGCTAATCTTAAAAACAGAAAAAGACTATCTTCGTGGAGTTAATTTGTAAAATATAATATTTAGAACTATCCATTCGATTGCAAAAATCCTGTAACAGCTGTATGCTTTCCATATTATTTTTGTCCAGACTAATTATGCTAAGTAAATTAATGATAAAACGTTGCCAAGTTTTGCTAAATCCATAACATTTATTTTGATATCCTTTCAAAGTTGATAAAACAAATTCTGTAAGTCATTTAGCCAAAAAAGTAACTTTTGTATAAATGATAAATAAAATTACATTATTCGTAAATTCTTTAACAAAGTTGTTTGAATTCTATTTCCAAGATTGTTAAGTGTACTGTAAAGAACAAAAATCCAAATTTGTTTACAAAATATATTTCTGTTTAACAAGACGCGGTATACGTTTGTTGGAAATTGCCGGATCGCTCCTTTTATGTGGTAAAGACAAAGTCAAATACAAAGACGTACTCGTATATTCTTATTATTCGTTACAAGATTTTATAAAGGTAGTTTAAATTTTATTACATCTACAAGTTTATATTAAAAATAAGGGGGTAAAATGAAATCAATAATAATAAGACAAATATAACGATCTCGAATAATAGACTAATAATGCATATCAACTATATCAATTTTCAGAACATCTTCTAACCATGGATGGTTTGGTTCAAATTAGTAATAATAAATCTAAACCTTTTGAGACACTAGCAAAAAAATTTAATTAGAAAACATTTACTTGTCAAAATATGATACCATATAATTATGAGCTTAAGGATTCTTTTTATAAGGACATCGATTCATTAAATAATATTAAAATAACCTGAAAAGTACGAATCTGGTAAATGCAAATATCGCAACTTCAATTTAACTCTTCACTTATAAAAACAAGTTAAAAAACCAGAGAAGGAAGTTGCCTCTACTTAGTTAAACTTACACTATTACAAAAATAAGATCTCTTACTGACAACACTATTGCCCAGGTATTTTATTATAGTTATTTTCATAACAGAATGTCGTGTAGTATCTTTAGTAACCTTGTTGATATAAATAGCATTTTTATATTACAAACGCTATCCATGCAATAATGATCCGTACAATCTGGCCCCTAGGAATTTCTTACGAGATAAGCTAAAGCAATGAGCAAGGTAATTCAAGGTCGCTAGACAGTTTATTTTTTAAAATCTGAAATATATGTGATGCAATATACATTATATAAATGCGACGAACAAACACAAGCTTGCTTTACCTGTTACTAGACTAAAAAAAAATGTAATTCTTTTTTGGACAATGTATAACAAGTTCCCAGTAAACGTTAAAATTTTACCGTTTAATAAATTTTTAAAAGTTGTTAAGGAGTGTTTTAGTGGTTAAAGAAAATGTAACCAATGATAATCCGAACAATTTATATAATAAAGTTTTCGATTTATTGTTAAATGAATTTAATAATATTTTTAAGCCAAAAACGTTTACGAAATACTTTAAAATTAAATTTAGTGATTGGGCTACCGTAGGAATATATAGAAGCAGAGAAAGATTATATGATTTATATGGTGAGAGGCAATGGAATCATGATCCGGTGTTCTTAAATAGAGTCAGAAATTTCTCAAAAATATTTAAGAACGTTTGCGTACAAGCCAAGTCCATTTATATAAAAAATAAAATTTTAAATTCAGAAGATAAAATAAAGGCAACTTGGGATGTTTTATCTGGTTTTATTGGAAAATCTAGGGCTCCCAATGGACCTATAAAGTTAAAAATTGATAATATTGAAATAAATAAAGAATCAAAGGTGGCGGCTGTTTTTGAGACCTTTTTTACTGAAATCCCAATAACAGTCACACGTAATTTAAATTCCTCATCATCTGTTGCAATCGCGGAATTGAACAAAAATGTTAAAGTCAATAATAAATATTTTGCTTTTAAACCTGTTTCATCAGATGAAATAGTTAACACATTTAGAACCTTAAATTCGAAGAAAACCGGTGATCTCTGGGGTATGTCAGTTAAATTGCTTAGCACTATTATAAATGATATTGCCCCTCAATTATCCCTTATTTTTAAAAAATGTATCGAAACCGGTATATTTCCAGATTTTATGAAAAACAGTAAAATAGTTCCTTTGTTTAAAAGTGGCGATAGATTGGACTCCGAAAATTATAGGCCTATCTCGGTTTTACCGACCTTGAGTAAGGTCTTCGAGAAAATTATTTTAAATCAGATTTCAGAGTTTATGTATAGCAGTGGGATCATGCATAGTGAACAATATGGTTTCACCAAAGGCAAATCAACGACTGATGCGAGTGCTGCGCTTCTTAAGCACATTTACGACGCGTGGGAGAAGTCGCAGAATGCAATTGGCGTGTTTTGCGATTTGTCCAAAGCCTTTGATTCTGTGGACCATCGGACGTTACGTTACGTTACGTAGCGCTGCGTTTGATCTTATTGCCTCTTACCTGAATCAAAGAATCCAGACAGTTTACGTAAATAATTCTAAATCGTATGGTTCTCACCTAAAGATGGGTGTTCCACAAGGATCTATTCTGGGCCCTTTTTTGTTTTTACTTTATATTAATGACTTGCCCTTTTTTGTTAAGGGTCTGTGTGACATTGTATTCTTTGCTGATGACACCTCGCTTATTTTTAAAGTTGAGCGTGATAGGATTAATTATGACGAAGTAAACAGTACTTTGTCACGAGTCCTGCATTGGTTCGAAATTAATAATTTAGTGTTAAATGCTAAGAAAACTAAATGCGTAGAGTTTACACTTCCTAATGGAAAAAGTAAAAATTGTAACTTGCTCACTAACAATGAAGTGTTAGAATTGATTGACTCAACAAAATTCTTAGGTTTAACATTAGATAGAAAGCTTCAGTGGAACCCCCATCTCTCAACACTCGCAGCCAAACTCAGCTCCGCCGTCTTTGCAATTAGAAAAGTTAGACAATTAACGGACATAAATACGGCTCGACTTGTTTATTTTAGTTATTTTCACTGTATTTTATCTTACGGTATTTTATTATGGGGCAGTGCTGTCGAAATTATTTCTATATTTATTTTAGAAAAAAGAGCTGTGCGGGCTTTTTATAACTTAAAAGCTAGAGATTCTCTGAGAGATGTTTTTAAAGAAATAGGTATTCTTACAGTCGCTTCCCAATACATATTTAATAACATTTTATATATACGTCAAAATTTAAATAGTTATATAAAAAACAGTGACAGGCACGCGATAAATACGAGAAATAAAAACAAACTCGTAACGCCAAAGTTTCGGCTTCAAAAAGTTAATAAATCCTTCATGGGTTTGAGTATACGCATATATAATAAAGTTCCACAAGATATCTTAGACCTTCCATTTCTTAGTTTTAAATCTAAAATCAAAAGTTTATTGTTAAATAAAGCTTGTTATAACGTTCAAGAGTTTTTAGTGGATCGAAATATGTGGAACTTAAGTTGTTGAATCATTTGCAGGATTTATATTATATTATAATATACATCACCTATTGTTATATTTCTTTTGAAAAGAGCAACTGTTGAGTTTCTGGCCGGCTCTTCTCAACAGAGCAGCATTCCGAGCCGGTGGTAGCTTACGTACGGACGGACTACACTGACCTTTTTTGTATTGTAGTAATTGACGATTCAAAAGTGCGTGTAAATGCCTACTTGAATAAAGATATTTTGAATTTTGAATTTTTGAATTTTGATACTGCAGTATTTCCGAACATCTAAAATTAATACCCTGGCTATGAAGCGTTCGCTGAGATTTATTAGAAATGTAATTTAGGTCTTAGGTATTGGCTTTAAAAGAAACAACAAGAAAAGACTGCTGAGTTTCTGTCGGCAGCTCTTCTCAGGTCAGTAACAAATAATTTTCTTAGCTGCTGGTAGCTGTGACAATGAAAAAATGTTTTGTATTACATTGACTTTTAATAAATAATTTTATTTTGATTTCGAAAGTACCTTGATTACAAAGTAGTACTATTTACTATGTTTCTGTGAGGCACCCGTTGTAAACATAAAACATTATGTCAGAAGAATAAGGTATTTGACGAGGGTCTAAATTCGGGTTTAGTATTAGAAGTTTTGTGGGATTCAACAATAATATTATCAAACAGTACAAGTATATATACTTTCTATCTCGAAAAATTAAAACAGTTTCAGAATAAAATAAAAAATTGGTAGGAGTATAAACGAGAGGCGAGATATGGAGAGGCAAGTGAAATGTACTTAACTAGAATAAGCTCAATAACGCTTAACCAATAAAAAATATATATATTTTTCCTGCCGAACACTAAAAGCACTAGCACAAGCACTAATTTTATTAAAAATAAAAATGATTGAGGCGCAGCGAAGAGGGCACGTCCCAGACAGTGTATAAAATCTTAATGACGTCTGAGACTATAAACAGATTTATTGAAAGCTTCATAAAAATCGATTTATTTGAGATAATTTATTAATTTTACACTTTATATTCATAGTACTTAAGACTCTCGTATTTTAAAAAAGACGACCCTTGTGTATACTTTGTTAGGACTTTAGGAAAATTATAGTATATAAAAAAGTTTGAATCACTTTGTAAAATAAAAAATAAGTTTCATTTCACAAACGAATTCCTAAAAGTTAAGACTATACTAAGTTCGCACATTATTCATAACTTGTTCAGTTTCTTCGAGAGTATCTTTGAAATATTTTGGCTAAATTTGGAGTTTACTTTTTGATTATTCTCTTTGTTCTTTCAATGGAATGGTTTTTGTTTTGCGTTAGTTAATAGTCAGAATTGTAGTAACTAATTGGTCCTATTAAAACAATGTTAGCGCTAATGGTGACAGTGGAATAATAGAAGAATTACCAATACCTGAAAGAGTTTTAAAATAACGCTTTTAATTAAGTGTCATTATAATCAATTAAAAAATATTTGTGTGTTTTCTACAATTTTCACTTGACTTACATAACGAATTGTGTATTATAGACATTAATTTAATGAACTTTCATAGAGCTTAAAATGTAACATGTATGTCTGTATATGTCACATAGTAAGCTTTACGAAAGTTAATTAAATAAATAACCGTGAGTTCTTAACGAAAAAGTTCAAAAGGTTCGTATTGTTATGCTCATGTAAAGTACAGGTACATTTTGAAATCGACTCATATTCTACGAATTTTGTATATTACTTTCATGTTACTGCATTGCAATCTAAAACTTTAAACATAGCTTGTATCTATTTTTAAAAAAATATATGTTCGCAATCGTGTAGTTAAACATTTTTGTTAAAAAAAAAATTAAATTACAATTTATTGTATTGTTTTTTTAAGTTTATGAACGTTGTACCTTTTTAGGGTTTTCCAATCCTCTAGAAACGTAGTCGTGTCTGTCCGTCCGTCCGTACCTCTAGCTCAAAGGCTTTTAAGCTCAAACTCAGATAAAGAAACTAGAAAGCTTTAATTCGCCATAAACATACATATTAGCCACGTCAACAAATATATGTGTGATTGAATATTTTTTTTTTACGGAAGTTGCAATACACCTATAGTGGGATTGTAGTTTTTTCTCCAGTACCTTATAATGTGGGATATTGTAAGATAGATTTATTTAAATGCTGGGTATTTGCCAAAACCGTTTTTCAAATAAAGGATTTGTTTGTAAAATATTAAAGTACAAATTTTGCCAGCTAAAGGTATGTGAAAAAATAAATATCGAATTTGAAAAAAACAACGCTCACAACTAAGTAGGCTTTACAAATTTATAGTCGGTTAAATTAAAATATATACTTTTGTGCGCTTTTTGCATTTGTACATTGCAAACGGCAAAATCATCGAAGAAATAACTAAATGTATAATAAAATTTTGTAACTTAAAAACTCATAGAGTGTGTAGGTAAGTAACCAAATACAATGTGTATTAATAATGTTAAATGTAAATAACAAAAACTACGAAATTTAACATACGAAATCGATATATGAAATAGAATAAATATTAAGATATTAGACATATTCCATAGAATTAAGTAATGTGTAATAGGAAATAAAATATGAATTCATCAATATAAGCGGAGAACTTAGAATAAGCAGCGTTCGGCAGTCGTGAGCGCGTTATCTTTGCGTGATGACGAACTGTTGCAGCCATAAGGAGTTGAGCAGATACTGTGATGTTTATGTTTATTATGTTTAGTTAGCTATGCAAAAATAATTGTAGTTCGTTGTCAGTAAAAATTTATATATAGGATCGACATCGTTATTAGGTTTTTCGTCAGACATCACGTGGGCGAATCGTCTGGCATAACAAAATGGTCTGGTGATGGCTTAACAGAGATAGAGACTTTTGCATTTATAACATTTATTATAATTTAGTCTTTTGCCGCGTGCATTTATCAAGTCACTATTCATTATGATATACAAAAAGGTAATATTTATATAGTCATAATAAAATGTTGTTAATAAACTAATAAAGTATCAATTATGACAAAGTGGTTGGATGCTGCTCCTATAGATGGGAATACTGAACTTTTTAGCGCACTGCAAGATTGTGGCATTATTAACAATATGATTCATGTTTTTGATGGGACATAAATGAAAATTAAAAAATATATATTCATTAATATAAATAAGAATATCAAATATTTATTAATTTCACTCGCCTTACATAAAAATATAAGTTAACAGTGGGACTGTGAACTTATTCATTTTGTTTTGTTAGCGTGTACCATAACTTAGGTCAATTCAAAGTCTTATAGCATGAAATTCTTGCTCCAGATACGATATCTTATACTACCAAGTGTTAAAAATTATCATATTCTTAGTTCCTTCGATTGCCAACTTTGTTAAGGAAAAATGAGTATTATAAAGAAATATTGGTAAACTCAAAAATGACTGCAAAATCTTCTGGGGTAATAATTAGCTATTATGTGGATAATGACATTCATATTTTTATGATTTCAGATATTAAATTTTTTGCGTACCATAGGTGACTGCTATTATTTCTATGAAATTCCAAACAAATAAGAAGATCCAAGATCTTTTCGAATTGTAGTCGCATAGTAGCTGAAGATAACATTTTGCTATATTATTATTACATTCACAAGTAATGCAAAATTTTTACAAGAATAAGCAACAAAAAGTAAATTTATTTATAAACGATGTACTTGAATGTCGCCGGTTGTTATTAAGACGGACTTTCGACCTTCCTTCTTAAACTTAATAGCGGGGAAAATATCTGAAGTACACATTTACTATATTTATTTAGAATTATAAGTACTATAAAGTTTAAACAATTATTAAAATCACCATCAGTTTCAAAAACTCTGGTCTTTTTATCGGAAATATACAATAAGCAAAAATAAAATGCGAAGTAAATGTAAAGATTAAATAACATAAAAACACCTAAATAAAAGAAAATATAATAAATTTTAAATTGAACACAATAAGATTTATTGTGTTCAATTTAAAATATATCACGTCAAGGATAATGTACTCCAAAATTTAAGAATACGAAGAAAGAATAATCTTGATAGAATAAAAAACTATTTCAGGCTGATCTCTAGGGATGTCTTTTGTAAATTTAATATAAAATTTACACTCAGATTGTCGTATTTTTTAATATTTTTCTCTTCACATAAATATATACAAGTCCAGAAAATAATAAATATTTTTGTTTTATTGAGGGGTGATTATTAAGTTAAGCAAAATACTTTTACACTTCAAACTAAATTTTGATTTTTCAGTTTTGACGAATTGATGCAACATTTTGCAAAAATTATCATTTTCTGTAGTATAATGTAAGTTTTAACAAAAGCTATAAAGAAGTCCGAATGGCATACACAAATATATATATACAAACTTTGCCTACGACTCATTATGCGGAATTAACTTTTTCAGTTGACGACAAAATTGCTAAAGTTAGAGGTAATTCAACAAAACTGTTTTCGAATTATATTTTTATCGAACGTAAAACAAATGTAGTACGTCGGAATTCCTAAATTCTTTAATAAAATTTTATTAATTATTGACCGAATTACGTACAACTAACACTAAATCCTAAGAGAAAGATACAATGTAATAAAATCGGATAAGGCGTCCAAGTGTTTAGCGTGCACAAAAATACAGATAAACAGAAAAACAGACAAAAAAGGGAGAACATTTACTAAAGACCCCCCGTAAAGATTTCTGCTAAATATTTTCTATGCACAGACAGTCAACAATTACAGATGTTAATAGATGTTTTATACACCAAGTAGAATTAGGTATTAGACTGACTTTATTGCATACCGCATTAAAAATATTAAAACAATGCATATTATTATAAATTTATTAATCATATAAGAATAGGTTGGTAACACATTAATATTAAAAAACATTGGTCTCAGACGTAGTAATAATACAATTATGTATAAAAATTGTACGAGATACTAATGTCACTCTATTCTGTTAAATTGTATGTGTATATAGTGAAACAATTGAAATCCTGGTGTTCCATCCATAAGATAAGATAAGATAAGATAAGATAATAATCCATAAGATTAATCGTAATATATTTCGTTGTGGTTCTTATATCCATTTCCGATATTCTTGATTTTACAATGATGACAAGTTCTTGGACGGTACTCTTCACTTTCTTCGCTTTCACAGCCTCGGCGTTTGTGACAGCTGCCAGTAAAAATGTTTATTTAAATTATAAAATAAGGTAATTGTTGTAAAAAACGTATACGTTTATCTTTTTTTTTATTAACTGGCTTTGCAAATTTGGAGTTCACAAGTACTCTGGTTTAAATTAACATTGTACAACCAATATTCACCCTTGAGTTCATTATAAATGTTGTTAAAAGTAGTTTTTAAATTGGTTGAAAAATTCCGAAGATTATTTCCTACATCAAACATTATCTTACTAAGGATAATATGAATTTATTATATCCATTGCAATTTTTTTTATTGTACTAGTGTCTTTCGTTGTTGCATTGTTTCTATTCGAGGTTGGTTTTACATTTAAAATATTATATGTTACCTTCAATTTTATACAACACACTGACTTAAGAATTTAAGGACTTAGGGACATAAGGAGAAATGTTGAAAAAGACCACTTTTATGTTCGTCGTTTTTTCTTAACAGAATAAAAACCTTCTGTTGTTGTTACTAATCTGATGCGATCAGTATCTATATATAAACTTCTTTAAGCATGCAAAGCTTAGATTGAGTTGTTCTTATTATTAATGGTCCCTTGAATATAAACTTATATCGGAAAGGAGTTATAAAAGCCTAATAGAATTTTGACATAAGTCGGATTTGTTAAAAAAAATATATAATAAAAATTACCCTGGACTTGGTTTAGCTTCAATGAGTGCTGCCATAACAAGCAAAGAAATTAAAATGATCACTGTTTTGTTCATTTTCGTAAGTAAATAAATACGTTGTGTATTATGAACTATCAAGACAAATCTCAATAAATACCAATGTATGAATACTGTATTTATTGTAAAAGATAAGATCAAGAAGTTACCTTTGATCTCATATTAAAAGTAATCAGTGCAATTGGATTTTTATAATTAGTGATATAATGATAAATATCCACAGCTGTGTAATAAATAAAACATATGGAAATCCCGAAGGTATTTCATTGTTTTGTATATGTCAACACATATTTGATAGTAAAAGTGATCGATAGTAAGGGATACTAGTTGTAGGCTGGTAATATATTCCAAATACTAGTAATAAGTTCCAAATTTACCGACTTTATCAGTGTATTGACCTTTTTTTTTGTAATTCACACTGCATCCAATCGTTCCGTGCTAGCGGGACCACACTATTATAGTTGTCCGCACTCACTTTCTAATCGTTGTAAGTTTAAAAATATTTATTTAATCTATGTAGTGAAAAGTTTCTAGTTTACTTTATTCTAATTTCTACCAATAATAAATTAAAAGAATTAATTTGGATGAAGATGTTAATAAAACATTTATTTGAATTGGAAAGAAATTTTATATATATTTTTTTGCAGTTACAGTTCTTTATGTTAACAGTAACAGCCTACAAATAAAATATAAACACTGACTTTTTGTACAACTATTTAAGAGAAGCATTTCTAGTTTCTACCATACGTTTATTTGCTTGATTCTTACGTTTTACAGCGGACGCAGAAATAGCTACAAGATAATAGTTTTCTACGGCTTGCTTGACATTTATCTTTATGTTTTGACCAATACACAAACCATCTCATTATAACTTGTCTGTTATTTTGATATGGGACATACACTGTATGTTTTCATTATATAGACTTCTTATAGTGAATAAGTAATAAATATCCATCCTCACAATTTTTATTAGTATTGTGACCTTTTTAAGTAAAATAATTTTAAAGAATTTATCAGAATTATGTTGTATAAACGTTGTTAAGAAACGTTGGTTTGTAAAATATAGTGTATTATTTTTTTATTTTGATTTCATTTGATGTGGTCTATTTATTGTCTAAATCAACTCATAGAATACTTTTAACAGCGATGAGCTTAATCAATATAAGGGGAAAATACTGTCTTTCACTACACAATTAATCTGGGTAATAAGTTATCTGTATGATATCTAAAAAGTGGTAATGTGTCTGAGTAAGGGTACAATTTAGAACTAAATTAAAGGTATAGACTACTCGTATAAGTTTAGAGCTAAACAATAAAATATATGACAATATATATATTTTTAAATTGTAATACAAATTAATTAAGTCTTATCCAATATTGTCCCTTTTAAAACATTATTAAAGTTAGTAGCAATAATTAAAAAAAATATTGGATGATATATAACTATAATATAATTTACGATTATAATATTCTATATTAAATAATATCTATCAATTAAAATTTAAAGTACAGGTTTTTTGTTTTCGGAAATCCCTAAGATAAATCGAATGTAGCATAGCTCAGTATAGAGTTATTTTAAACTCAGAAGAAGAGTTATTTTAAACTCAGGAAAACTTCAACACACTCTAAGGTCAGTTGGAAAACTAACCTTAGTGTATGTTGTAGGTGAAAATTGGTTATGGCGCTTGCCATCAAACTTGTAAGTTTTCCTTCTAGGATAGCTTGTCTACCAGGATAGATAGATATTTGGTAAATGACAGCTTAAGAAATCGATGTTTTGCAATTTGGTCTTAAGTTTACATAAACATACGTTACGATGACATAAACGTGTTTATTTCTGAAGCATGCACATTTTCAGGTAAATAAGCGCCAACATTTCTTGGTATAATGACTCGGGTAGTATCTTACAAGAATAATCAGATTTAGGCCTATTTCGTAGCAGTAAAGATATTAGAATTATAATAAGACTAGGAAACTTTTCTCTTTTGATAATAATATCTTGTTATATTTCTACTTATATTAGTGTTATTTAGATCCCTTAAATCATTACTGTTCTTTTATAATGATACCCTTTGAATACCTAAAGGTTCAAAGTCCATATAAATGGCATGATAATGACAAAGTTAATATTGCATATATTTACTTTTCATTAATTTATATATTATTATCGTAATCTTTTAGATGTTATAAAATTCGTTAAAAGTTACAATTTTAGGTCAACTAGCTTTTCAACTTTGTTCTACCACGTATATTTATGAATAATTTACTAATAAATATTAGATTAATATATAATATAATTTAATGGCAAATAACAGTAATTAATATAAGTTAGATACGGCAATTGTGATTAATGAGACCAAATATAATTTAGTTATAGTTATAGTATAGTTATGGTTATAAATATTTTATTCTTAAAAAATATGTTTATTTTATTGTCAACGATAATTTATTTTTAAACATAATTCATAGCAGTCGGAAATTAAGTGTCGCGGAGATTGCCTTATCTACTCCGAAACCCTTGTCTCTTTAAACTAAAATTGAGACAGTTACTACTCAAAGCACTAGCTATTTAACAGCCACTTATTTAGTAAGTCGCAAAATGAAGTTCCGATATATATTTATTATTACCTCCTTCTTCATTTATTTTATTCGCAAATACACCTCTTGGAGATTTCTTGTCATGTTTCTTATTTTAAAAATTGAACAATGTCATCCTCTCTTTAAGATTCTATGCCTTTCTTTATAAATGCCTCTGTCATAAAGAGAACGACGCTAACATTAAGTTTCTAAACCTAATAGATATTATTTATTTAAATAATAGGCGACTGTGTTTGATAATTCTTTCTCTATTATACGATAAACATCCATTATTTTACGTATTTGAAAAATGTTCACTCTTAATTTTTACTAATACAATTTCATTTAACCAATTTTGTAGGCGTGTGTTAGTCAATATCATATATCAATTGATAGTGTTAGAGTAATTGTACTATACACTGTCTTAAATTCTCCGAGTTCTCTATTAAAAACCTCAAACAGGTTCAAAGCTAGTGGAGTTCTAGTTATTTTACAGGAGTTCCACCGAATAAAGATGTATAATTTCAGAGTGTTATTTTTCGCAATGTAACTAAACTTATTTGAATTGATTGGAGCTTATTTAATTCTATGCATGTCTATGATAAATGAACTAAAATACATGAATTCATTGAAAAAATTTAAGTAATATATATGATTAAAGTTTTTTTCAATATCTACATGCTCATGTGCAATAGTACGTGTTTGTTACTCTCGATTGAGGTCGTCAATCTCTTTGTCCTCAGGGGCCGCTTCACAGATGAAGATTGATGATTTCTAACAAAACATTACTTTTTCACCGAGTAGATAGACCGATAGTTGGGAATAATAAATTATTATGGCTTGTAATTTTTAACTTTTTTATTCATTAACGCAGTTCGATATTTATAATATGAACATGTAATGCTTTTTCGTATATAAAAATATTTCAATAGCAATGCAGTTTTATTACTATAGCGTGAAAAATAATATATTTAATATTAATAATTAATAATAAAATAATAATTATGATTTAAACAAAATATAATATATATTTGATCTGTCTAATATCAAGAAACATAGAAAGTAAATAAAGTACCGCCTAAAAGATTGATAAAAATATATATAATTTTTTTATAAAGCCTTTATTCATAAAGATGTTTTTATTAAAACGGATATAGACCCTTCATGCTTTAACAATTTATGACACAATAAAAGTTTTTGAAAGAAAGGAACGGTATTTGGGTTAAGAGAGGTGAAAAAAGGTGGGTTTGGCCGTGTGACTGTAGTATAATATGTATTACTTTTTACTGAAGGGATATTATAACCTTTTCTCAAATTGAAAATAGAATATTATATCAAATCATAAATCATTATTAAATTTCAAGTCATTTGTTATTAAATTTTTCCAAATGTATGCTACAATAACATAAAAAAATTGTAGTAATTTTTTTATGGATTAATGTAATATAAATAAACAAAGTTTCGATTAATAACACGATGCCAGTAGTGAAAGAAGAACAACTTACAACAACAGTAAAACATAAATAGTTTTGTCTACTAACATACTTTTATACTATTAAAATTGTTTAGTAACTTAGGTTACAAGGCAAGGTTATATCTGTTTAATAAACTTAGTAAAACCACCCAGGAATTACAGTCCTACAGGATTAAATGGTTATGAAGACAATAGCCGTTCTCTCTTTATATTCATTTCAACCTTTTCATTGATGCTTTGTTTGGTAGATAGAGTTTATATAGTGTTTTAACATAATAATATACGAACTAACCTTCAGCTATTGATTAAGTTTTCCCATTATTAAGGGGGTATTCTACTCTAGAGGCCCGAATTTCGAGCATTTTTTGACGGTGAATAAAAAAAAAGCTATTGATATTTTTAGTATCCATTTTTTTATCATTTATTTATTTATATATTAAGAGCACACAAAATAAATTTTAAAAAAATAATAATAATTTTCATGGAATTATGCGTCCTTGAAGTGGAGGGGGAAATCAAAAGGCAGTGTCCTCGTGGTCACGATTTCTACCCTTGTGGTCATCTGAAAAAAAAAACGATGACAAATTCTTAATTAATATGAATGTCATTATCGCATGAAGCAGAAAAAAAGGGAAAAATTTATTTTTTCATAAAATGGCGGCTTCTCAAAAATTGAGGTCGATTTTTCACTAATTTTTAAGCTTTCTCGAATTGTTTACACATATTAAAAAATTGAAATGTCCAGTTTATCGAGCTTCATGCGATAGAGATATATTTAAAGAATATTCATGATAAACTTCAAGCAAATCGGTTCATTAGAACTTGAGATATCATGCCCACCGTATTGAAAGAAGTAGTTTCGAGAAACACACGTTTAAAGTTTTACGTTATAGTTTCTGGCAGCATAACTGATAGAATAGTACATATAACTTACGTTCTGTTAATCTGCTATCCCAGCTTCATACATTGGACCTTCCTCTACTTCATATTGACTGTTTTCAGCAGTTCTCTCCTCATAACGAGCATAAATCTTCTTCCAGAATATGTTGATTTCCAGTAAACCTCCGTTTTCTTGATCTGTCTGGACGATATTTGCTGTTTCTCCTACTTTTTCGATCCATATTAAAAACACTAACAAAATACTCACTTGAAATTTAAATTAAAAGAGTTCACAAAGAATTTTTCACTTTTTCGTACGTCTTAACAGCTTCGAGGTTAACATGAAACTAACTCAAACTAAAAGCAAATTAAATAAAGATATTTTTAGAAATGGGCTAAATGTACTATAATGGGAAATATCATTTCTAAGAAAAAGGGAGAGTTAGCCATACTCAGGTAGCCCGAGCGTGCACTTGCCTATTGTTACAGTCGTCCCCGCTCAAACCAGTCTCGCTGTCGCGCCACTAAAAGAGTTGTAACTTCGAAAATAATTCGAATTTTGAAAAATCCATTTAGGGATATATTTTTGAATACTTAAACTATCGAGTTTTGAAAAAAAAAAATTTTAGATTTTTTCAAATGTCTAGACTAGAATACCCCCTTAAGCACTGACGAGGAAAATAGCATCTACCTTTTATGTATTGGTTTTTGTCACATCACGCTTGATAATATCAAAACTAAATTTTATGAAACCTATTTGTAACAAAAAAATCTACTGATTAATGTAACTTCATTGAATTTGATTACTTTTTTATTCATTCTTTTCGAAATCTACTAAGGTCATGTAACAGTGATTTTTGATCTAGAATAGCATCAGCCTAAAAATATAAGAATCTACACTGCAAAATTTTAAACTTTGCAAGTAGTTTTTATTATAAGTACTTCATATGTCTGTTGAATATGAAGATATTACTTTTACTCCAACCTAAATAGAACATCTAAGATATGAAAATTCAAATTTACAAATATATTTAATTTTAGTTATATTTTACTAAGGTAAGTACTTAAGAGTTAAGATAGTAGTACTTTAAACCACAGTTACATTAACCGTTGAGAAATGTAAATAGCCTAATGTATGAGATTTACATTCAAAATCACATTTTATGTTCTGTCCTCACAAGGTAAGCAAGTTAAATCTTATGTAGACACATGCAGAAACGGATCAAACCGAGTGCTAGCAACGTTGTTAAACTAACAAACTACTTTTGTAACCCTTGGTAGAGTAAATATTCTTTAGGCAAGCCAGAAGAATTTTTATCATTTTAATATAATATAATATATGTCTACATGACCAAAAACATAAACATACATATATTTAAAACATTTGTATAAATCAGTGTCAGACGTAGAATTTTTTTTTCTGTTAAACCTAAATAACTTAAAACATACAAAATATCTAAGTATAAGTATTCTATCAAAAACTGAAAATCATATTATTTGAGTTAGTTTTAGCATTAATAGTCAACATTACTCTTCAGTGAAGTTGACAATTAATTCCTGCTGATAGCCACGCAGTGATTCGAATTCGAATTGAATAGGGTCTTATAATTGTGTACTCTTTTAACAAAATACTAAGAACAACAAACCATCTCAAGCCATTACGATTATAAACATATCCCAACCCAAGTTCAGAGAGTAAGTGTCCAGGAAACATCAGTGATTATCTTTAGAAACTTAAACACGAATTGTTTTGTGATATATCATAGCTGTAAATTTAAATCTTTATACTATTTTTATATACTTAATATATTAGTGCTCTATGATACCGTAAACAAACACCGCTCATTGTGTTATTTACATCTTAATAACTTTGGAACAACATTCAATGGACATTTTTAATAATCGTGAAGCCTATGTTTTACATTTAGACACCCTCATTTAAATAATTTTACTTGAAAAAAGCAAATATAAAACATGATATCTTGTATTATGTTTTTAAAAAAAGATGCAAATTAAAATTTCCCAACGTATTTTGATGTCATTCATAGTCTTATTGAGTTGTTTGTTCAACTTCGTCAGAATGAGAGGATGTATAGATAGATATTTATTGGGAAGCTCTTTAGAATAAAGGAATGAATGGTTGTTAGCATCAGAGGTATCGTTAGATTTATGTTAATTTTCTTTGAAATTGGTTATATTAATAACTTTTACACAGCAGTTATTTTATTTATGTAAATTTTTTGCACTTTAGTTACATTCTCAAAATATAAAATGGTATTCTTCATTTAATAAGTTACATCACGTACGATTGTACAAAATGCGTTATATGTGACTGGCCTTGATTACTGTGTCAAGTGTTGTATTATCAATTTCCACATGGGTACCTCCTCGTCTGATCCACGGATTGTTATTCCGAGTCTGTGTGTATTTAGTATCTGTCATATATCAAAATTTCTGGAACACAGATTTATTTTTGTCTATTACGTTATTTATAACAAAAATAACATCAAGATATCCAGAATACTTGTAAATTGTTATTATTATATCAAATAGGTTTTAACAACAATCTATGTTGAGCAAACGAAATAAAAAAATATTTTATTGTTAATATTTCATTATTAATATTTTATCTGTTTTCATAAAAAACATATTTCACAAATAATAAAGTGTCTTAATTGAGTTTATTTAAGACATAATAGTATTTATTATATACAATACAATGTGAAATTAAATAATTCTCTGAGCATCTTGAATCTTATAAAGATGTTTCGAGGCTAGTCACGCACGATGTAGCGACACTTGAAACATTTTCACGGTTGTAAGCAAGGCCTTGGATGTCAATACTTACGGGAATCTTTTTGATTAAAATAAGGAATTCAATTACTTATTCCATTTATTTAATTTAGAGTAGAAAAAATGTCACAAGAACGTTTTTTTATAATTTTTTTTTATAAACAAAACAATTTATAATCTAACCTGAATATATCCAAGATCTTATTGGCCTTCAAATAAAATGTCGCAATTTGCTTATTAATCTTTTCAAATAAGGATGATCTTTTTGCGTTTGAATTGCGAGAACCAATTGTTGGTCGCTTTCCTAAAAAATATAAAAGGAATTCCGCAAGTAATCGCAGTCTATTCAAGTAAAGATTGACGAGAACGGAACCAATTGTGATATTGTGAAAATGTTTTCAAGCGGCTATTTACGATGTGTGATAGCCAACTTCTTACTAAAAATAAGAATATCGTCAATTTTTATATTTATATACCACTAGTCAAAAGTAGCAACATTATTTATTATAATTATAGTGTAATAAATAAATAAAATAGAAAGCCTTTTATTTCTTGCTAGACAATACAGTTTTAAAGTTTAATACAAAAAATAGTGTGCATCCATTAATCGATTTAAAGTTATTGTTTTTATTATTGAATATATTTATATATTTTTGTTGTAATTTTATAGTTGCAAGAACCCCTCTCAGCGGAAGGTTAAGTTCTCCTCCAGAGATGACCATTGTTCTCTATCTTTGCTATCTTTTGCTACTCGCATCCAGTGGGTGCCTGCTATTTTTACAACGTCGTCTACCCAGCGCGTACTTGGCCTTCCCCTTTTTCTATGGCCCGACGGTCCTAGCCATGACGTTGTGATTGTGGTCCAGCGATCGACGGTAAGTCTAGCTATATGTGCAGCCCATCGCCAATTTAGCTTCTGTGAGTAACTGAGCGCTTCGATAACTTTAGTTTTCTATTTTATGGCAGTATGACGGATTTTTTGTACTGTTTTGATTTTCAGGATGCTTCTCTCCATACTTCTTTGACAGGTTAAATTTTTATTTTTTTCATTCTTTGTAAATTTCCAAGTTTGACAGGCTTAGGTTAGTGACGGAAGTAGGCAAGTGTTCATGACTCTGCTTTTCAACTTTATGGACATGTCGCTTTTTTTTTATATAATTATAGTGTATTTATTTAAAAATGTTCATGAAATAATGTATTAATTAATGCGTTATATTTCTTATTACTCTTATTATGAATGTATTAACGACTCTAGGAGAATTACGTTTGATGTTTGACCTCTCCTTGCTTCTCACGGATTGAATTAAAGATTAGTTTTAAAAAATTTTTAGCTACTTGTAAGTGTCGGGATGATTTAAAGTCTAAAAATCCGTGCCCGCAGGGGGACACGCGTGGGTAGACCTCGCGTGTAACTCGTTTAAAATATAACTCACTACTTAAGAATAACACATGATGCCGTTGTTTACATCAAAAATTTTCAAGCAAAAAGCGGTTTTTATTTTTTTTCTCGGAAATGGTATCTTTTTTGGAAATACTTTTGATACTTTAATTTAGAGTAAAAAATAACCTTTCTATTAAAAATATTTGCAAGGAAGAAATGTTTATCAGAAAAAAGTTGCCGTGGTTTTACCTACCTTAAATTTTCAAGCTAAAAGTGGTTTTTATTTTTTTTCTCGCAAACGGTATACTTTACGGAAAAACTTTTGGTACCTTAATTTAGAGTAAAAAATAACCTTTCTATTAAAAATACTTGTGATGTAAGAATGTTTACCAGAAAAAAGTTATGAATTTTTTTCCAAAAATTTTCGGTTTTTTTACCCCCACCCCTAAGTTATTGAAGTTAGGTTTTCGGTTTATCTACATTAGTTATAGGTATTCATCAAAGACATCATATAATATGAACGCGATTGATCTACTTTGTACAGGGAAAAAGTTATGGTCGAAAAACTGAAATCGGAAAAAATGAGGCCCTAGCGCCCCCTGTGGCCGGATTTCTCTGGTTAACGAACTTGACCTTTATTTTTGGATGGTTGATTTTTGTGCAAAGTTTGAAAGCGATCCGGGCGAAACTGCAGCCGCTATCGTGCTGACAAAGTCGAATCTGGACGCACGCACGCATATATATATATATATATATATATATATAAACATTTTGACCAATGGTCATTTCGGACTCAGGGGGTCATAAGAAGACCTCCTGTGAAGAAATTTTTTCAAAATTCGAAAGTCGGGGACAAATGAATGGGTAGACCGAATTCTTCGAGGTCTACCCAAAAATAATCCATTAGCTACATTTTGTTATTGACAGTCTTACTGAATAACCTATGATTACAACTGGATTGCGATACATATTATTATGACTATATATAATATTTGATAGCATTGATACATGTGATGAAATACTATAAATTACAAATATATAATACTGGGG
Source organism: Melinaea menophilus ssp. n. AW-2005 (assembly GCA_918358695.1). Taxonomy (NCBI): domain Eukaryota; kingdom Metazoa; phylum Arthropoda; class Insecta; order Lepidoptera; family Nymphalidae; genus Melinaea; species Melinaea menophilus. The sequence goes on along the minus strand of OU911055.1, from coordinate 3,722,462 downwards.
AAAGAAAAATGTTAATGGAAAGTAAATCAAAGTGTAATAGTTTTTGTTCCATCTGTTAATATTTTAGAAGGAAGTTCAATGATTCATATTGTTCGTAATCCTAAATAATCCTTACTATATAATAATGACCTAATTGACTCTGTATGCACGCGCATCACTTATCACCCACAAATCACACAATAATGTGTAATACATCAAAAAAAAGCTATTGAATCAGGCTACAAAATAGGGTGGGTGCCAACCTTATACGTGACATTTGACCCTTTCCGGCCCTTCGGGCCGGGAAGTTCCCTCGTATTAAAATAATATTTTTTTATAAACATGTGACGTCTGAATTATTCTTATAAAACAATTATGGTTTTAAAAGAAATGAATACAATTATCAAAACTACGTGATATATTATTTATTAACGGAATTACAACGCAGGAGTGAAAGTACTTATCAGTACTTTTAAGTTTTAAAAATATATAACATATTGTAATATCCTTTAAGTAAGCAAACAAGCAAGTTTTGTAAGCCTTTAGGACATTTTAAAATGGTTTTACCACATCAAACCAAGAATTATATAAATTAATACAAAACACATTTCGGTCCAATTAGAAACTAACGGTCGGTCTCTTTAATTGGACGGTTAAAGTTTCCGGCCGTACTTTTATAACAGAAGATTGATACAATCTTAATACAAAGTAAATGAGTCATAAGGTTGCCATAGAACTAAAATAGTAATCTGGTAACAAAAAATAAATTATAGATTGCCAAAACTGAACTACTACAATACTACTTCTAAGGTTTTGTAAGTGGCAACCGCCACTAATAGCACACTTTGAGCATCAAGGATAAGAGACTAGTTTGAGAACCTATTCTTCAACATCTTCGATCGTCATTCAAATAAATTATCTGTGAGAAAGTGGTTGCTCAAGTCAGCCCCTATAACAATCGCATTCAAATAATAAGAACTAGGATCGAAAACTGTTATTTTACAAACATTTAAATAATTATTAGAAAATGATAAAGCTTTAGTGTCGGTATTACATAAAAAAACAATGAAAACCTTACAAAATATACTATTTTCTTTTAGACGAATATATATTTAATAACTCAAATACTTTGATCTGGCCGAATATTGAAGGCGGAAGTACAATATAAGCAAAACATCCTGCTAATAAAGACGATCTAAATGTTGATAAATAATAACGAAATTATATTTAAATTTTATCCATTAGTCAATGTAGGTACATATGCATTCCACAATACATTTTAAGATAATTTACTCACCGAACAAATAATTTTCTATAGTAAAGTAAAGCTTTACTTACTTAAGAAGTAAAACTAACTGTCGCTCGCAAAGTTTTCCAAAAGTTCCACAAGCAATTCAAGTATTAAATTAAAATAACTATGAATTGAAGTTATGACTTTTAAACTATAAAGATGTTTCAGGGATAATGCAATGTGTCTGCGTATAGTAGGCATATGTAAACTGAATGTCTGGAACATCCGGTATGGACGTTATGTTAATGTTCAGTGGCATTTTCAGTATCATTTAATATTTATTACTGACATCACTTCTTAATGATAACTTAAGAAATGACATATATCCGGAGGTTATTAAATCTAAACCCTAGTTTAAATATAAATTAATTTATACACATCTACTCCTGGTGTTTGCTGTTATATAAAAAGGCCTATATAAAAAGTAAAGTTCTCTTAATAGATTAAATAAACAATATACTTAAAAAGCATTTGAAAAACAAATTATACAGTCATTTGTAATATATTATTCAAGAAGTCTCAAAAATATCCACTTAAGGAAAACCATTTCTGCCTAAAAATTTATTTAACATCCCTCGAATAAGGTCGTGTTAAATAAATTCTAATCAAGAAGCTGTATGTTTGAGCTTTTAAAATCCACTTAAATAGGTATTTGAAAAGGGTACCATTATATTTTATAGTTAACCGGAAATCATTAGCACATTTTGTCAGAACAATATAATGAGCTAATCTTATCAAAGTTTACCTTTAATCTTTTATGTTACAAAGATAAATTAACTTGAAAAACTATCGAAACATAATTTCTATTTAAACAAATTTCCTTCCTTATTTTCGCAGAAGTTGACCTTGTATGACTATAAACGAAATTAATTCACAAATTTAATTTTAGGCACGTGTCCGATTCAGAAAGAATCTAACAAGTTTAATTTTGTTCAATATAATGTAACAAAAATATATTTAAAAAGTTATGGATACTTAATATTTAAGTTAACAATTAAAATAAAGTGTTTAAATTAAAAATGATTGCGTAATATGCAGAGCTTAAAGCAGAGTTTCAAATATTTTAAATTATAAATAGGAAGATAATAAATTATTATTAATACTATCAATTAAAATTGATAGTATTAATAATCACTAATATTTGAATATTAACATACCAAAAAATATTTAAAAAATATTTTATTTATTTCTAGAAAAAAGTTGAACTTTTTAACAACGCAGTATAAAATATATTTTAAGAACTTTGACTTTCTTAACATAACTAATCTTTACACCAGCTTTTATATATTCATAACAAGACCAAAATAAGTATTTTGCTTACTGTTTAGAAAAGTATTAATATTGAAATGAGTGCACAGCCGCGTTGAAAGACTAGTATTTAACATATTATTAAATGTAGTTTTATTATCTGATGAAAACCTCTTTTTTACAATGGTTTTTGAAGATAAGGGACCGCAATTCGGCCCTTTTATAATAGTAAGAAAAATTACGGTTTACACTAGTGTCGTTCGACCAAACCCTCATTATTTACCTTCTCTATTCTCGGCTCTTTTCTAAATTCAGTAATATTTTTTGTTTACAAGCTTATCCACTTTATTTAAAAAACGTAAGTAACTTTAGATAATTAAATTAATTATTATAACAGAGAAAGTACAAATAACTCAGTGGTTTATACGGAAAGACTTTGATTTTTATCAGCAATTAAGATATAATTTTATAGTAATCTTTTTAGATGGTCAAATTTATAATAAAAATGTTTTGAATATGAAATGATGTAATACAATAAACAATTATATTAATAATTTATTATCCTTATAATAATTACAAAAACTTTTAAATAGACATCCTATACTTACGTTATTCCTGATAATATCATAAAAATTGATGTTTATATATTTATTTGTTGTAAATCTTAGGAAATTTAATTTATCTCTACCAGTAGTAAAATTAAAGACTATTTGTTTTGTTTGAACGCACTAAACCCTTTAACAAAAGGAAGGTTTGGTTTTAAATAGATTGACTATTTAACATAACACTGTTAACCTTACGCACCTTCCAGTTCCTCTGCACGGTAAGTGAAGACAACAATGTTTGTCTGGCTCCGTTCCATACATCTGAAGTAATTCTTCTAACGTGTCACTATAACAAACAAACAGTGTAACGTTACCGAGAGGTCAGACAGATAGAGTAAGACTCTCGTATTCAATATAAACGATGTCTGAATTGAAATTTTCCTATATGGTTATTATAGTACCTACATAGGATTACTATTCTACTGTAACATTGAACGTTAAACAAATCATTAAGTTAGCGAGTTATCATGCAAATCCACTTAAAAGTTTAATTCGCTTCGGTACCAACTCCGATAAAGAATACTACTTGAGTGAACGAATAAAAGCATTCAATTTCATAGACGTTAAATAAATATTTGATATTTTATTTCATATTTATAGAAGATTTATATAAAATAGCTTTGAAAAAAGAGAGTAACCTTATTAAAATAAACCTGATTAGCAAATGTGAGGATGAGAGTGCATTTACGGCCTATGCAAAAACATATTTTTTAAATTAAATTAAAAAACTAGATTACATTGCGAAATATTATTATAATATATTATATTAAAACGAAAGTAAGTAAATATAAATTAGATATTTTTTTAGATAAAACGCTCTTCAATGTTATATTTGGATAATTTCATATTTGTATCCCACTATTTAATCAACAAGCGATAATCATGCAATGTTAGTATATGCAGAAATTGGGTCAGTTTCATATGGTAATTACAATTAATATTTACATAACAGATCCTGTATGTTTGAGCTGTTATAATGATATTAAAACTATTATCAATATAATACAGTCACTACAGACTTTGAAATGAAATAATGAATATTAAATTAAGTAGTATTTTTCTCCTCATTTGCTATTTAGATAAATCGGTTGTTTTTCTATTTACTACACGTTATATAGACGAAATAATCGGCTTTTATATACTAACTCCTTATATACCTACCGCTTATATACTTGCCTTTTATATACTTATTGGTTCTATTACCTACCCCGTAGACTTATTGCTTATATTTTTATTCCTTATATACTGTTTCGTACTGGGCTGTTCAAATTGATTACATATTTTTATTATGATTATAATAACTATAATTAATCGACAAATATATTTACGAGCATATTGTGTATGGGGTTACTTGACCTGATACGACTTAAACCTTTGTATTGAAAACTTATTTAAATTAATTAGTCATTCAGCAAGCTACGATAATAATAAAACTACTATAGAACATTTTAATCTTGTTTCAATTATTATACAAAAGTCAACTTAACTTAAAAGAGAGAAATTGGGAATTTAACTTAAAATTTACAAAACCTTTTCTATGTGTACTTCTTGAAGCAAAAAGTGATCAAAGTTAAAACATTTTACGTTTATTTTATTTTATAATTTAACAGCTTTTTTTCTTAGATGCTTTTTTGGAAGTAATGATTTGTTTTTATTTAAAATTATAAAGTACATTGTAAATTTATATTGGGCAAATTACACAAACGTGTACCTAATATATTAATTATACGTTAATCTTTGAATAGTGATAGACATTTGTTATTTACTTATTTTAATTACTTTACTGTAACAGTGGCAAAATAACACAATGCTTGCAGAACGTATCAACATCACTTTTGGAAATCGCTAAAAGTATGATATCAGCAATGCTATAATTACTTCAATATTAATTAAATATTGAATATAACTGTTAATGTTATTCTACATTGCAAAGTGTGAAATATAGGTTTTTGAAAAAAAAACAGTTATAATTTTCTTATAAAAAAAATTAAAATCCTTTATTTATGGATCTACTTTCGGTTCTATTTCGCTTGGGATATTATATTTAATTAAGTCTTAATTGTAAAAACATAATAGGTACAAATTTAAATTAAATAAAATTTTAATACAATTTTAAGTTAAGTGTTTAAGTCTTTTAAAAATTTAGGACCCATTACTTCAGTAATATTTAATATAAGCTTTTTAACCATATTTGACATCTACACAAATGCCAAGAACTTTAATAAACGATACGACTGTTTCACCCCGCCATGGAGCGTGTTAATGAGCCTTGCTAGATTAACGCCATTGTCAATCCACAATCCACTAATACCTAATGTTATAATGGAAAAAAAAATGTTAATACTATTTTAAACATCAACCCGGCTTTTTATGGCCGATTCTTCAACTAAGCCTTTTTAAACATATTATTACAATAATAAATTAACTTTTAAGTTTTAATTTAACTATTAATCTTTAGCATCCAAACACATGAGGCAACAAATAATAATTAGGTCAAAATAATAATATTAATTAAGTAAGGTTTTTTTTAATTAGTAACCCAACCTATTCTAGTCGTATTATTTTTACTGGTTCGATTATTTGTTTATTTTTATCAAATAATTTAGACAAAGGTTTGTTAATGGACTAAAAGCTTAGTAAAAAATAAGTAATATGTCAATATATTTATGAAATTTAAGTTTGTCATATTATGAAAGAAGACATTACACTAGGTGGTAGAGCCTAGCTGTAGTTATTTAACTGCAGCTCGTATTGGGATGGGTCGACCGTGGAAGGACCACCCTCTCACGGAAGATAGACGTGTAGTAACCAAATTCATTTGGTTATGTTTCGTCGGTGAGTGAGAGAAACAGGAAGCCCAACCCCCCCCCCCCCCCGCCAAACATGAAAGCGATGCCTCAAAAAAATATACCTCAGGAGGGTACCGGCTTTGACGAAGCCGAGGAACCCCTCCCCGAGTAAAGTCGGGGGAATAATTCTCGGATTTTGCTTGGGCTGTCCGTCGTATCTGGAGTGGGCAAAGTATTGCCTTTTGTGTTTTTTGAGGGCAAACGACGAGTTAACGCAGCGGCAACCCGACCCATTCTAAATGTAGACTTTTGCAACATCCGGGGACTTCATTCCAACTTGAACGCCGTCCACGTCCACACACGTTGTTTCTGACGGAGACGCAGATATCTCAATCTACAATTATACACAGCGTATCTGTCATACCCCGGGTATAAACTAGAACACCATTTTATACCACACGTTGGGGTATCTGTGTTCGTAAGGGAGGATATCTGCTACCGTCGCCTTCAGGTTTTTGAAGTTCGGTACCTGTCATCCATATGCCCTCTTCGTTGGATCTTCTGCTGACTACACATCCCGGAAAGTACCAGGTCACTGTCGAGGCTCCCTTAGGGTCCTCTGATCATTGCTTGGTACGGAGTGTGGTGCCCGTTGAACGTCCAGCTCACACGAGACTTGTGACTCGACGCATTGGCACAACAAGTCAGTGGATTGGGATGAGATGCGGTCCTTTTTTGCATCCTGCCCATAGGGGCCGATTTGTGTCCCTTCCAATGATCCTAGTAACTGCGCTGCGGCTGTAACTGATGTGATATTTCAGGCCATGGAACTGTTTGTACCAAGCTCTGTGGTACCACTTGGTGGTAGATCGCGGTCTTGGTTTGATGCGTCTGTCAGGGCTGCAGCAGCTGCCAATCGGCAGGCTTATCAAGCTTAGGTTAATGCGTTAGTCACTAAGGAAGGACTAGAGTTCTGAAGAGGAAATATAATTGTGCCTCCAGATTCTTCAAACGGAAAATTGCTAGAGCAAAGTTCAAGCATGTCGTCAAAATTGGGGATCAGCTGGCAAGGAACCCGCCTGGCACGCGCAAGTTCTGGGCGCTGTCCAAAGCCACTCTGGGAAACTTCTGTCAGCCATCCCTACCGCCATTGCACACTGGGTAAGACTCTCTGTTCCACACGGCAAAAGAGAAAGCCGATCTCTTGGGCACTCTTTTTGCCTCAAACTCGACTTTGGACGATCAGGGGAAGACACCGCCTATCATCCTGCGGTGTCCAAGCTTAATGCCGGAAATAGTTTTTCGGCAAAAACTCTTACGAAGAACATTCCTTGAAAGTTTATAAGTCGAGTGGGCCAGATGGTGTCTCTCCAGTTGAGTTACGAACTTGTGCCTCTGAGTTGACACCAGTGCTAACGCGTCCATTTCGGTACTCCTACCTTAAAAGCGTAGTCCCGGTCTCATAGAAGCGTGCCCTTGTTTATCCGATTTCTAAAAAAGATGATAGCTCGGACCCAGCTAACTACAGACCTATCGCCATTACATCTCTTCTCTCCAAAAGTAATGGAAAGCATTATCAATAAACAGCTCCTAACCTACCTCGAGGATCACCAGTCACGGTCAATAACCGGCAATATGGCTTTCGCCATGATCGATCGGCTGTTGATCTTCTGTTATATCTTAAGCCTCGTTGGGCAGCTGTTATTGAAAGCAAGGGAGAGGGTCTCCCAGTTAGTCTGGATATGGCGAAAGCCTTCGATCGTGTATGGCACAAGGGACTTCTTTCGAAGCTACCTTCCTATGGGCTTCCTGAGAGTTTATGCAAATGGATCACCAGTTACCTCACTGGGTGGAGCATACAGGTCGTTCTCGATGGTTTTTTCTCGGACCTCACTCTCGTGAACGCTGGTGTACCTCAAGGCTGCGTGCTATCTCCAACTCTGTTCATACTGCACATCAATGATATGTTGGATATTTCCAACATACATTGTTATGGCAGCACTGGGGATGCGGTATATTACAGCCATGCAGGTCTCTCTCGGGAAAATGTCGACAAGAGCGAAAAGAAACTTGTGTCTTCTATAGAGACTTCCTTGGGGATGATCACTGAGTGGGGTGAACTGAACCACGTTCAGTTCAATCCCGAGAAGACACAAGTTTGCACGTTTGCCACTAAGAAAACCCCATTTGTCGTATAACCGCTCTTCGAGAGCACTCCCCTCATTGCCTCGCCAAGTATCAGAATACTGGGTCTCGACATTTCAAGCGATTGTCAGTTTCTTGGTCATCTGGAGAGCAAGGCAAAAATTGGCCTTGAAGAAATTGGGAGTGATCAATAGAGCGAGGCAGTATTTCAAACCTGGTCAAAGACTTGCGCTCTATAAAGCGCAGGTCCGACCACACATGGAGTATTGTTCTCATTTCTGGTCCGGATCACCCCATATCAGCTTCTACATTTGACCGCGTACAACGGAGAGCCGTTCGGATTGTCATGAACCCGGTGCTCAACGAATGGCTGGACACTTTGGCATTGCGTAGAGATGTGGCTTCTTTGTGCGTCTTCTACCGCATTTAAAACGGGGAGTGTTCCGAAGAACTATTCGATCTGATGCCTGCCGCCGAATTTCATCACCGCACAGTGCGGCGTCGACTCCTTTACCATCTCTACCACCTGGATGCGTCTCGATCCTCCACTGTGCGGTTCTCAAGGACCTTTTTTCCTCGCTTGTGGAACGAACTCCCTTCGCCAGTATTTCCAGATCGGTACGACATGGGTACCTTCAAAAAAGGCGTTTACTCCTAGCTTCCAGGCTGGCAACACTCTTGTAAATCCTCGAATGTTGCAGAAGTTCATGGACGGCGGTGATCACGTCCATCTGTGACCAGCCAGCTCGTTAATCCTCCTCTTAAATAATAATAAAAAAAAGACATAATTAATTATAAAACTAAAGCGAGGTTTCTTATTAAGGTAGATTCAATTATGAAGGTGGGGGTTTTATGTGTACGCCGACATCGCTGTGTCTAAATATGCGAATAGTTGGGGTTTTATTACGGGTGTTTTCACTTAACTAGAACCTGTGTGACTATTACTTAACCCTCTTAACCTAAGGTTAGCTAACTCTCTAGGCAGAGTTATCTAACTTAGTTTTAGTTCTAGACTATTTCTCTGACTATACATCGAAATTCTAAAAGATTATCTTATACACAACTTGCAATTCACTTGAGATAATTATCAATTACTATCGAAGTCAATAGGTTTATATGTATAATAAAATATGTATGTCGCCGCGTTGATATTATTGAAAAATCAAATTTATTGATTTACATTCTTATAATTATTTTAACAATCATTGTAAATGTAACTCATTAATGTCTTTTATAATAATCGATTCCACATTTGTTATTAATACATCCGGAATTGTTTATTAAGATGGCCGACGTAAGATTTAAGAAGTTGTGATTTTGACTATATGTCATCCCATTGAATATTATTGAAAAATCTAATTAATTTATTTACATACTTATAATTATTTTAACAATCATTGTAAATGCAATGTCTATTATAATAATCGATTTCACATTTATTATTTACACATCCGGATTTTTTTATTAAGATGGCCGAAGTAAGATTTAAGAAGTTGTGATTTTGACTATGTTTAATTGATGGATTGTTAAATTTAATGTCGTTTGTTTATAATTAACTTCTTAAATAATTATTCCTTCTTAATAACATTGTAATACTTAAAGCCGTCCGAGTAAGAATTACTTAAATAGAGGGTTTGATAGTATTATGTTAAAAAAATATTGTGATTGACTAGCAACGATTCACTTCAAAAGACGCTCGGTTTACTGCTGATTTTCGAGGAATACACATTGTAAGTAGAATCCATGTTAGTTTGTCTTATTTAATATAATATAATTAAATTTAATTTAAATGTTATTTATTAAAATAATAAATAATAATTAACTTGTTTCATTTTGTTAATACTCTCCTACCTGTAATTATTTCACTATGATAATTGTCACTCACTTAACTTATAAAAAATCATGAAACTATAGTTGGTATATCTTATTATAGTTATAGTTACAATAGAATCGATGACTACTATACGGTCAGCGATTCTACCTTTTTTTAAAAAGAATAATAATTCAATAAATTTCCGATATATATATTTAGTATTCATGGTTAACTAACAATTATAAGAAGCCATTTATAATATTATGAATAAAATTTGCTTCATTAGCGAGCTTCATGTATTAACTTAATTATTTGGTTCATTTTCAGAAAGGTAAAGTTGGGACTCCTATTATACAAGTATATTATATTCTTACCTAATAAAGATACACCCAGCACTTATAGTGATTTTTGTTATGTTAAAAATCTGAAACTTCTAAAATATCTTTCACTTGTTATCGTATACATATATATTTATATTTCAGTTACTATGACGGAAGGAAGTAAATTTAAGATACACTAAAATTTTTATTATATAATATTAATGGAGATACGATCTCTTCGCAGAATATGCGGAGTCCGTCTAGATAACCAAATCCGCGATGAAGAGATCCACAGAATGGCAGATACTAGCGAAGATGTCACGGTGAGAATGAAGAAGAACGTGCTCAGGTGGTTTGGGCACGTCGAACGAAAAAGTGATGAAAGAATGGAAAAATGGTAAAATAGATTTATACAGGAAAAGTAAGCGGTAAGAGAGACAAGGGGTGGCCTCGATTGACCTTTGAAAACATAGTATCTACTGGATTCGCCCATCGTGCGTGGCGAGAATTGAGCTGAGCGCAGGAAAATCCATTAGAAAAAATAAAAGGAAATAAATATTTAATAACAATAATAAACAATTAATTGAAAAGTTTGTCGGCATGAAATACTACGAGCGAAAATCACGAGTTTCTTGGCTTTTTCTTTATAACTTTTGATTTAATTAAGCTATTTTCATTTTGCTTTTTTCTGTAGATGCTTATTTATTAGTTCTACATTCGTGCCAAATTTGACTAAAATCGCTCCAGTAGTTTTCATGTAATGAAGCGACTCAGCTCATTTTGAGGAAGACGAGCGGCAAGCGCGCGCGAGAACAGTTAAGATTAAGTCTATGGAGATTCAGTTTTTCGACCATTACTTTTGATCAGATCAAGATTTTAGTAATCAGTTTTTTTTGTAGAAACCCGTCAACAAGAGCTACAGCAATGCTAATTTTGATGAAGATCGACTGAGTAGTTTTTATGTGATGTGGCGACATAAAATTGATTCCCAAACGGTTAAGACGATGAAAATAAATAATACTGGAGGAAGGTTACGTAAAAAGCATGAGGTCCCCCCGGATTGGGTATGTATTAAAATTAAAGAGGTTGGTGTCTGTGGCCGAGGCGAATGAGGTATGCAGGGACCGTGGCGTTTTGCGCTCCGTCGTCTCTGGCTACCCCGCAAGGGATATGGCGTGAAGATAAATAAATAAATAATATTTATAAAAGTTTCATTAAAACAAATTACGTTCGATAAAATTTAGATTCGATGGCTGTTCTATTTTGTTAAATATTATAATAATAATATTGGTATCAGGAATGCCGTTTTGTCTTTCATTACAATTAATATATGATATATGTGAAAAAAATACTTGGATTGTGTCTCACACTTTTTCTCCCATAATTCTTAAATGTGTGTTTGTAACAGAAAACACAAACCGTACTTATTGTGTTTAGTTCTCCTGAGTCCACTGTGAATGTAAGGTACTTAATTGTCCTAATTATAATGCTATATATATACTATACCATTACTATTTATAGATTTACATCATTTATGAGAGGTTTTTATTCACGTGATAACATCAACACTAGTAGATGATTTTTAATTTTCCAGAACTGAAAACAATAAGCGCGTTACATGTTTTCTTGTAATATTTCTTTAATAAGGTACCTTTTTCCGAATTATATTTTAATTTTCTTATTTAAAACAGATATTCCATTAATTATAATTAATGATAAGTAGTTTATTTTATTAGTGTTCTTTACATAAATGTCTACTGCGCCTTTACTTACATTTCTCACAACTTGAAAGAATGACCCACGTTCGTTCAAAACTCTAAAGCAATTTCGCTTCCATTTTTAAATTAAAAGCACTTTAATTCTCTTTTTATATTACAAGAAAATAATTACGAGTAGGTTATGTTTTATAACAATAAATGTATTTGAATTACTTTATAATTTAAATGTTTAATTATTACAATAATATTTTTTTATAATATTATATTATAACTGATGTATTCCCATTTGTCGAAAAAACATCGAGAAATGGGAATGGGAATACGAATAATACACGTCTTTTATTACGTGTTGATGATTAAAATAAGATTTGTGTTATTATTTTTACTGACGTTGACGTTGTTTGACGTTGACACTTCTAGTACTTACCACTGTTGGATGAAGATATGGAAGCATGAATTGGAACTGATATATCTAGTAATTGGATGTCGATTCAGCAACCGACAGGTAACTTCATTTTCATATTTGTTATTGTTTTGCTGGGAACTGAGACAGTATCATGTTCACGAGTTGAAGGTTGATTGTTTCTATGTCATGGCTTTTCTTAAGCGCTCCCATTATTTCCCCTTCACGAGAAGGGTTAAGTTTCACTGGGTGCTGTGTTTAATCTATCGATTAATCCCATCTTTATATACAATATATATTTACATGAAATATGAAACTGGGATACATAATGATATTTTTAGTAAGATTGTTGAGAGAGTTTCTTTGTGATGTTTTTTAAATATCACCTGTCATACCGCAGAGTAGATTATCAGTTGAAATCTGGACTGATTTTACTTTATTCACAATTTTATAATATTCGAAATTATATATTTTTAACTTAATGACAATGAGCAGCTCATATTGATGTACACTACAATGACGGTCTATGGTGTACAAAAAACTAAACATGAGAACATCAACATTAACCCTCATATTGTTCATTAAGTGTTTCATAAACACCGAACCGAATATTATTAATCAAACTATATTATAATTACTAATAAATTTCAATTAATTGTCATCATACTGTATAATAATAATTAACGAAAATAACTAAGCTATTAAGTTAGATATACATTAGCACGAGTATGTCAGATCTTTAAATACTTTTTTGTGGTATTCAATCGAATACAATCCATATATTATGGATTCGATATCTCATTAGGCTCATGCGTTTGAATAGTTCTGGAGTATTTATGAGTAACTTCATGTTCAGAAGTTCAATATAGATGGATTTTGTTATCATAGCAATATATACAAATACAACTATAACGTTTGCATGGATTGTGAACCATCCTCGAAAATTCTGCTATTATATGCACAAAGAATTGTGAAACCAATTGGTAGTTCCAAATAAAAATTAAACGTTTACCTTAATTATATTTATAAACAAGTTAAGAGTCAACTTTAAAATCACATATTACAAAAAGATCGTTAAATACAATATTGCTCCTCATTGGGAATCTCTTCGACGCTTTCAACGTTCTCAATGACTCTTAAGATTTAATTTTGGCTAAGGATCGATGATTAAACAATTGATGAGATTATCTCAAGAGTCTTAACCTCATTTCAAAATTATAAACGTTGGGTAAAAACAAAATATTTTAAAACATTTTTTCCTTAGTAAAACAAGGTTCCTTCAAAATTCTGTAGTATTAGGGTGTTGTAACTATTACATAAGTGTTTTATTACTTTTAGTCATCTGTTCTAATCTTATCAGACCCAAATATTTTTTTATTTTTCTTTGAGCGTCCGGAACTCATTATAAGTACACACCGCATTCCAGGAAGAAGGAAGACGACGGTTATTATTTTGCATAAACATTATTACATTACATTATTATTATTTTGCATAAACATTATTACATTACATTAAACATACAAATTCACACATTTCTTGGAATTGTTGGTCAGTTTTATATTTGGTAAAAATTAAATAACGTTGCTATTTTAAAAATATTTTCATTAAATTCACCTTTTGATTTCATATATCTTTCCTACGCTATATAGTGTATATGTACAGAGATATATATATAGATATATTAAATTATAAAAGTATTATTAAACCAAATCACATTCGATGTGCGGGGAATTGCCGAGCGACATTTTGTTCAACAAATATTGGCATAAGGAATGCCGTTTTGTCTTTTATTACAATTAATATATTATAATATAGAGTATACGTAAAAAACAGTTTTTCACTCATCATTCTTCAAATGTATCAGTTAGTAACAGAAAATACAAACCGTACTCATGTTAGTACTCCTGAGTGCACTGTGAATATCTATATCTATATCTGTGAATATCTATATATATAGTATCTTAATACTTAATTAAGCAAAATTATGATACTATATATACTATACGATTACTATTTATAGATTTACATAATTTATGAGATGTTGTTATTCACGTGATGAAACCAACACTAGTAGATGATTTTTATCTTTCCCGAAGTGAAAACAATAAGCGCATTACACGTTTTCTCGTAATATCTTAATCTATCTCTTATATCTTTAATAAGTTAACCATTTTTCTAATTACACTTTAATTTTCTTATTTAAAACAGAAATTCCATTAATTGTAATTAATAATAAGTAGTTTACTTTATTAGTGTTCTATACATAAATACCTACTTCGCCTTTACTTAAATACCTCCCATTTCTCACAACTTGAAAGACTGAAAGAATGACCCACGTTCGTTCAACACTCTAAAGCAATTTCCCTTACATTTTAAAATGAAAAGCACTTTAGTTCTCTTTTAAATAAGAAAATAATTAGGTTATGTTTTATTACAATAATTGTAATTGAATTATTATATATTCTTGTAAAAAAATATATATTTTATTTATCTATATTTTTAAAACTTAACCCTTAATATACGCCTTTTATCACGATTTGTTTTAGATTAAAATAGGATTTGTGCTATTATTTTTACTTCTAGTACCTACTTCTGTTGGACGAAGATATGGAAGCATGAATTGGAACTGACATATCTAGTAATTGGATCTCGATTCAGATGCTACCGACGCCACGTTATTTGAAATTATTGAATAGATATTAATGTGATGAAATTAAAATATTATATATAAATAAGATAAGACATAATAATTACTTTACTATACTTTATGTTTAAAAATTGTATTTTTTAACATAAATACAGTAAAAGCAGTTCGTAATTTTCTTTTAAGAATTTTCGTAAACAAAAATTAGGTACCGTTTTTATATGGCTTATGAAATTCAATACGAGTCCCTAAACTTGAAATACTTCTCACTGATAAGAGATAAGGTTACAGACATAAAATCAAAGCTCTTTCAAAATAAAATTTTTTATTAGTGGAAAAAGTAAATTCATTTATAGTTACTTTTATTTTTAAAGCCAATATACGAAGTTCAGTAATTTTAAATGTATATAGATAATATAATATGATAATATATGACTGTCTTATTAAAATATTGATATGGTCATTTTTAATTATTCATATTTAAATATGAAGTATATGAAATTATGTTTCATTTATTATAAGGACTGAACCATAAACAGTTAATCATTATTAATTAAATGTATCAATTCATTATGAATTTATTGGTTTATATTAATTAACGACATTTTAATATAACTATTTGTACAAGATTTTATTACATATTTTTATTTATAATGTTCGCTATAATTCGACATCATATTTAACAAAGATACGTGAATATATGACCTTTTTAATTAGAAGAAAATGTCTTTTTAGGGTGTGAATAAAACTTTTTTTGGGGTGTGAATAAAAGTTTTTAATATAAATTCTTCCCCGTACTTTGCATTTTGCTACTTCTTTCTTATACTATGAGTCATGAAAGCATTTACAACATCAAATGTGAGACATTTCTTTCTTCTATTTATAGATATACTTAATTCATTTTAAACTTTATGGCGATCTATATGTATTGTCTGTATTGTATTGTTCCTTCATAAACTGCGACGTAAACTGCGTATAATGAGACCGGTTATTAATCCTGACCCTACGAACTTCTCTCAAACTATAACAAGCTACCGAATCCGTGATTACACTTTGTAAATGTCTTTACTAACAAAAACTCAATTTGAGACAATTTTGTATCTATTAATAGGAAACAAATTCACTTATTATATTTCAGACTACATTTTCAAATTGTTATTAATTATAACAATACCAAACAATACATTGTAGTAAAGTTAAGTTTCAAAAACCATTCAGCATGCAAGGCATGTATGTATGTATATATACATACATACATGCATTAGTATGACATTATTACAAAGATATATTAATTTAACACTAACATCATAACTCAGCTGTTAATAATTTATAAAAAGCAGCTCCTCATACGTCCACATTGATAATACTTCCTCCCACTTTACTCGCACTTAGTTGTATACGTATTATATATTTCACTCACACTTATTCAAGCTGAAGACTGAAAACGTGGGGCGCATCATTTGGTGATTTAGCTTATATATGTGTTCTAGGTGGTTTAAAATTTTTTGTCAATTGAAGTGAATTTCTATGTACGCGTTTGATAGCAAGGCTGTTAGAGTTAGAGAGTTATGTTTATGAGATTCATGAGAATCTTCCATCAGTGAGTTTGTATGAGATGTGTGGATATTTAGTCTAGGAGTAAAAGGAAAATTCTTAGTAATTACTACTGTTGTAAATCTATATCAGCATATTTATGGATTAGAATGGACAATGAATTTGATCGAAAGAGAAATTAAAGTTGAAATTCTCGACGGATGTACTTGTAAGGAAGATAAGAGTAATGTTTATATGAGAGTAGAGATGTGTGTTGATGCGCCCCACGTTTTCAGTCTTCAGCTTAGTACAAAATTACGAATGACACAAATAAAGACAACAGCTGCAGGAGTGAGGCAGACGTGGAGCTCAGAGCTGCCATAGGGCAAAATTATTTTTTTCTTTGGAGTGCATTTGTAAAACGTGGGTTTTTATTTTTTTTTATATTTAATTATTTTCTACTTTTTAGAATTTTTGTTTTTTCTATTATTTAGATTTTTTTTAATGCTTAAATATTGCATTGTCATCGACTTCTGTGCGATCCTGAAAAATTCAGCGCTCTAACTAGCTGGAAAGTAGGTGAAATTTGGATTGCAAGATTTGATCGCCACAAACAGACCGACGTGACGAAGACAAGCTAAGTAAAACGTGTAAAATAACTTTGAATTTAAGTTATGACTTTTAAACTATAACCATGTTTCAGGGATAATGCAATGTGTGTAATGGCATATGTAAACTGGATGTCTGGAACAGCCGGTATGTACGTTATATTAATGTTCTGTGGCATTTTCAGTACCATTTAATATTTATTATTGACATCAATTCTTAATCCTAAAAGAAATGACATATATCCGGAGGTTATTAAATCTAAACCCTAGTTTAAATAAAACTTAATTTATACACATCTACTCCTGGTGTTTGCTGTTCTTGAAAAACTTTATTACTATTACATTATTAGAAACTTCTCGCACAAATTCACGCTTAACAGATCCTGGAGTTATTAGGAAAGTAAGTACAATTTGAAGTAGATTACGCACATTATAATTATTCATCCCGCATCCTTGTGACAACGTCAAACAAAATGAAAATACTTCATTGGCCTATATAAAAAGTAAGTTTAATAGAATAAATAAGCAATATACTTAAAAAGTATTTGAACTAGTAATACAAATTATACAGTCTTTTGTAATATATTATTTAAGAAGTCTCAAAAATATCCACCTGAGGAAAACCATTTCTGCCTAAAAAATTTATTTACACATCTTTCAAATAAGGTCGTATTAAATAAAATGTAATCTAGAAGCTGTATGTTTGAGCTTTTAAAATCTACTTAAATAGGTATTACAAAGATAAATTAATTTGAAAAACCACCGGAACATTTTTCAGCATTTTATTTTCTTAATTATTGTACGTAAACATAATTTGAATTTAAACAAATTTCCTTCCTTAATTTCGCAGCGGTTGTCCTTGTATGACAATAGAAGAAATTAATTAACAAAATTAATTTTAGGCACGTGTCCGACTCAGAAAGAATCATACGAGTTTAATTTTGTATAATATATTGTAACAAAATTATTGTTTATGGGTGCTTAATTTATAAGTTAACAATTAAAATAAAGTGTTTAAATTAAAAATGATTGTGTAATATGCAGAGCTTAAAGCAGTTTCAAATATTATTTAAATTATAAATAGGAAGATAATTTAATTGATAGCATTAATAATAATCACTAATATTTGAAAATAAATATACCAAGCAAATAAATAGTATTTAGAAAAAAAAATATTTAAAAATTATTTTAATTATTTCAAGACAAAAGTTAAACTTCATAATAACGCAGTACAAAATATATCTGACGAATTTTAACCTTCTTAACTTAACTAATATTTTCACCACCTTTTATATATTCATAACAAGATCAAAATAAGTATTTTGCTTACTGTTTAGAAAAGTATTAATATTGAAATGAGAGTATAACCGCGTTGAAAGACTAGTATTGAACATATATTAAATGTAGTTTTATTATCTGATGTAAACCCCTTTGTATGCAATGGTTTTTGAAGATAAGGGACCGCAATTCGGCCCTTATATAGTAAGAAAAATTACGGTTTACACTAGTGTCGTATGACCAAACCCTCATTATTTACCTTCCCTATTCTCGGCTCTTTTCTAAATTCAGTAATATTTTTTGCTAACAAACTTATCCACTTTATTAAAAAAACGTAAGTAACTTTTATTACATTAACTGTTACAACAGAGAGAAGAAAATAATATAATAGAAATACTTTTATTTGTATCAGCAATTAAGTTATAATTTTATTGTAAAATTTTTAGATGATCAAATTTATAATAAAAATGTTTTGAATATGAAATCATGTAATACAATAAACAATTATATTAATAATTTAAAATCTTATTATCCTTATAATAATTACAAAAGTATTTAAATTGACATCCTATACTTACGTTATTCCCTATAATATTATGAAAATGTATGTTTATATATTTATTTGTTTTCAATCTTAGGAAATTCAATTTATCTGTACCAGTAATAAAATTAAAATCTGATTTTCTTTGAACTTACTAAGCCCTTTAACTAAAGAAAGGTTTGTTCGAAAGCCAATTTCTAAAAATATTTAACCGATAGAATATAACACTGTTAACCTTACACATCCTTTAGTTTCTGTGCACGGTAAGTGAAGACAACAATGTTTGTCTGGTTCCGATCCATACTTCTGAAGTAATTCTTTTAACGTGTCACAATCTCTAGGTTAGGCAGATGGAGCTAGAGTCGGACTCTCCTATAAAATACAAACGATGCTTGAATTGAAATTTTAATACACACGATTACTGTTCTACTGTAACATTGAACGTTAAACAAATCATTAAGTTAGCGAGTTATCATGAAAATCCACTTAAAAGTTTAATTCGCTTCGGTACCAACTCCAATAAGGAATACTACTTGAGTGAACGAATTAAAAGCACTCAATTTCATAGACGTTAAATAAATATTTGATATTTTATTTCATATTTATAGAAGATATATATAAAAGCTTTGAAAAAAGAGAGTAACCTTATTAAAATAAACCTGATTAGCAAATGTGAGGATGAGAGTGCATTCATGGCCTATGCAAGAACATACATTTTAAATTAAATTTAAAAACTACATTACATTGCGAAATATTATTATTATATATTATATTAAAACGAAACTAAGTCAATATATAGATATTTTTTTAGATAAAATGCTCTTCAACGTTTTATCGCGATAATTTCATATTGGTCCCACTATTTAATCAACAAGCGATAATCATGCAATGTTAGTATATGCAGAAATTGGGTCAGTTTGATATGTTAATTACAATTAATATTTACATAATAGATCCTGTATGTTTGAGCTGTTATAATGATATTAAAACTATTATCAATATAACACAGTCGCTACAGATTTTGAAATGAAATAAATTATATTAAATTAAGTAATATTTTTCTCTACATTTGCACTGGACTACTGCTTTTTAGATGAATTGGTTGTTTTGCTATTTACTACACGTTATATAGAAGAAACAATCGGCTTTTATATACTAACTCCTTATGTATCTACTGCTTATATAATTATATTTGTATTATATTTGTTCCTTATATAGTGTTTCGTACTGGGCTGTTCAAAATGATTACATATTTTTATTACGAGTATAACAACTATATTAAATCCACAAATATATTTATATTGTGTATGTTGACCTGAAATGACTTAAACATTTGTATTGAAAACTTTTTTAAATTAATTAGTCATTCAGCAAGCTACTAATATGTTTATACTTAAGAGGATAATAATAAAACTACTATAGAATATTTTAATTTGGTTTCAATTGTGATACACATTCAACTTTTATTTAAATGGGAAATTGTGAATTTATTATTGTAATTCAATAGCCCTTTTTCCTATATACTTTTTGCAAGTAATATTTTGTTTATATTTAAAATAAAATTGACCATTATATATTATATATATATTTGACAAATTACACAAACGAGTACCTAATATATTAATTATATATTAATCTTGAATTATATTTGTTATTTACTCATTTTAACTACTTTATTGTAACTGAGGCAAAATAATTAAATGCTTGCAGAACTTAATAACATCACTTTTGAGAACTATCTGTAATAAAACAGCAATATTAAATAATTATGGAATATACTTTTTAATGTTATTCTATATTTCAAAGTGTGTTTTACAAATGTAAATATCTATCAGTAGAGTTATTTTATTTAATATAAGCTTTTTAATCATATTTGACATCTACACAAATGCCAAGAACTTTAATAAACGATACGACGGTTTCACCCCGCCATTGAGCGTGTTAATGAGCCTTGCTAGATTAACACCATTGTGCAGACTACATCGTGTATTAAACCATTATAAAAGTTACTTACAATAAATTTAAAGATGACGAACACAACAACAATATTATAAACTGGCTGCCTCTTAATATACATGCGGAACATTTTTCCCCCACATTTTTCTAACCGATTGTTATAATGGAAAATACAAAACTTATAATACTATTTTAAATATCAACCCGGACTTTTTTTGCCGATCCTTATACTTAGCATTTTAAAACATGTTAATAAAATAATTAAATAACTAATACATTTTAAGTTTTAAATTTAACTATAATATTAATTAAGTTATGTTTTTTTTTAATAGTAGCTATTCTAGTCGTTTTATTTCTACTGGTTCGATAAATAGTTTATTTTTATCAAATGATTAGACAAAGGTTTGTTAATGGACTAAAAAGCTCAATAAGATTTAACATTTTCACATTATGAAGTAGACAGTTTAGTATAAGTATAAAACTAAAGCGACGTATCTTAATAAGGTAGATTCAATTACGAAGGTGGAGGTTTATGTGTACGCCTACATTACTGTGTCTAAATATGAGAATAGTTGGGATTTTATTACGGGCGTATTCACTTAACTAGAACCTGTTATACGACTATTACTTAACCCTCTTTTTTCTTTTTTTTTTTTTCCTTTTTTTTTGCTTTGGAAAAATCCGTTACGGATACCCGCCGGCCAGGAAGGTGATGGGCGGAGGGTTATGTGGGACTACCCGGCGGCATAGAGGATGCCGCCATTTTTAAGGCTACCCACTAAAAAACCAACGGTTGCCGTCAACGCCTTAATGGGACGACACGGGATCGCGTTAGCACTCACCGTGCCGCCCCGCCGGTTAACGGGTGCCCCGAGCAACTTAGGACACCCTCACGGCGTAGGCCTATGGCAGGTGAGAGGGGTCACCCCCCCCCCCCCCCTCTCACCAAGGCCTACGGCTGGGAGAGGAAGTGGCGGGCGAACTCCCGCCTCCTTCTCCCAAGCCTCCCCCGGCGGAGCGGATCAGAGGGAGAGGCCTGCTCCCTGACCCGCTCCGCGGCCTCCTTTGCGGCGATGACTTGCTCGCAGAAGGAGGCCATAGCGGCCCAACACCTCTCGCTGCCGACCATCGCGCCGACAAGGCGCAGCAGCGAGAGGTCCCTGCCAACCACGGCCAAAAGCTCAGCGCGATGATGACCCCAGGCTGCGCACTCCTCCACAGTGTGACGAGCCGTGTCGACGGACTCATCACAGTGGTGGCAAGACGGGGCCGCCTCCCTTCTTGCAATCTTGTGCAGGTCCCTCGTCTACCGTCGAATCAGGGCTCGGTGAGCTGAAGCCCTGATTCGACCTGCCTCGGACCTTACCCCCGTGGTCCTGGCTTCCGCCCGGTGCCAATACACCCCGACGAGCACCTCCGCCTGCAGCTCCCAAGACGAATCGCTCGCCAGGAGTGTGGCCGCAGTGTACGACACTATACGATACCCCTGATCATCCTCACCGCTAAGACCCTCTGCGTCCTTCGCAAGAGGATCTTGGAATCGGCGGTGAGGGACCCCGACCATATGGCTGCACCGTACAGCGCCATACTTTTCACGATGCCGGCATAGAGTCGCCGGCACGGAGCATGCGGCCCACCGACGTTGGGCAGCAGCCTTCCTAAGGCAGCCGCGATGGACAGTAACTTCGGGGCCAGAAGGGAGAAATGGGCCCAGAAGTTCCAACTTCCGTCCAGAGTGAGACCCAGATATTTTAGCTGGGCCTCACCACCAGCTCCTCACCCTAGATGGAGATGGACGCCCGGCGAGGGAGACGCCGGCAGGGGCCGTGGAAAAGGATGGCCTCCGTTTTGGATACGGAGACCTCTAATCCCAACAGCCCTATGCTGTCCGCAACCAGCGTAGCGCCGACTGTTGCCAGACGGGCCGCCTCCGCATATGTCCCTCCCCTGCATGTGACGAGGGTATCATCCGCGTAACACAACACCCTCATCCGCGGCAGGAGAGGACAGCGGAGCAGCCAGTCGTACCTGAGGTTCCACAAGACGGTTGTGCGCTTTTAACAGTCTCCGAAGATGGGGAGGCACTCCATGGAACCGGAATGCCTCAACCAAAGTCTCAAACGGAAGACGGTTGAAATCATTGGCTACGTCCAGCGACACCGCCAGGACCACGTCCCCCTCACGAGTTGCCTCTTGGGTCAGGTCTCTCAGAGCCCTCAGGGCGTCGATCGTCGATCGACCCGCCCTGAAGCCGAACTAGGCATCCGAGAGATTCGGCCCCACGTCCTCGAGGTGTTGGACAAGACGGGCAGAGCGAATTCTCTCGAAGAGTTTGCCCGTTTGGTCCAGCAGCACGATTGGCCTATAGGCGGAAGGGGAGTCGGCAGAACGACCGTCCTTCCGCAACAGGCACAACCTGCTCTCCTTCCAGGACTGTCACTGCCAGGAGTGCGCAAACAAAGGTTGAACAGCTCCCGAAGCCTGCCCCTCAAGTATTCCAGGGCGAGGAATAGAACTCGCCCCGGAATACCGTCAGGTCAGGTCGCATCGGTCCTCTCTATTGAGGAGGGACAGATCGGAGAGGAGCGACCAGGCCTGGATGCCCCTACCCCTAGCGTCCGTGGCGTGGTTCCCCCAGGCCGCGGATTTGGCATTCAGGTCGCCGAGGAAGATGACCTTTCCCGACGCCTGTCTGCCAATCGCTGCACTGACGGAGTCGAGGAAAGTCTCGAACTCCGCCAGTCGACGATTGGGCGACGATTCCCCCAACCGCGCCACTACCAAACCCGGGACAGTCTCCAGGGTGGAGAAAGGGGGAACGGGACCAGAACCCACAACCACGGCCACGGAACCGCTACTGTCTCCCGCCCAATTGGTATTAGGGGGGACATAAAAGGGGTCACAAGCCACCGCTACACTGATATCTCACTCCGCCATTGCCTGGATGAACAAATCCTGGGCCCTGGCGGAGTGGTTCAAGTTCGCCTGCAGCAAGCCATGTCGTCGTCTATTCATGACGACATGGCTTCAACTGGCGCCTGTAGGCACCATCCGCTTGGGGCAGCCGGGGAGGGACCAGCTGCCTTGCCTTTCTTCCGGGGAGCTTTGAAGGCTCGGCTCCCCAGTTCGTGCCCCGCCTGGAGACCGAGGTCTGCACAGACGGCACACCGAAGAACTCTGGTGCAGTTGTCAGGGGGTATGCCCCGACAAGCCGCACCGGAAACAAACATCGCTTTTGTCAACTCGTGATGGGCAGAGCGCCCGAGTGTGCTCCAGCTCTTGACACCGGAAGTACCTCATCGGGCGCTCTTCGAGGAGCTCGACCTTGGCCGAGCTCCAGCCCACCAGGAGTCTCCCCGCATCGAGAAGCGATTTTGCGGCGTCAACAGCGCAACGGGCGAATGCAACGCCCATACCCCGTTACCCCAGCGAATCTCTCCAACTGAGAGGGATTCGCTAGGGCAATTGGTGACGCGGCAAATCGCGGCCACAACTTTTTCTGTAGTGGTATAGTCGTCCAGACCCCTCACTTTCACCATGACCCTCTTCACGGGTCGGACGACGTCTGCCACTCCGTCTAAAACCATCTTAAGGTTGGCTGCTAATCTTTCAGCTTTTTCTGGAGCCACCTTAGGCAGCTCCAGAAGCCTTGCCCCGGTGGCCGACCTCCGGATCTTAAGCCCGTCCTCGAGCCCCAGCTCCCCGAGATCTAGATTTTCGGAGGCGCGCACGAGGAGCTGAGCATAAGTCACTCCTTTAGCCGCCGCCTCGGGCTGCAGTGTGATGACCACTGCAGGTGACCGAGGGGACGGCAGCTGGGCGAGGGACTCTTGGCCCGGTCCAGTTTAACCGGTCTTCCTGCCCTTCTTTTCCCCCCCTTAGTGTTCCCCTTAGTGTTCTGCTTCGGTGGTTCAGCGGCTACAGCCCGTTGAGCCACCAAAGCATGGACGGCAGGAGCAGGGCCAACTGGCGTATTGGCCCTTTTCTGTCATCGCTTCACCACCGAAGACCAGGTCGCGGTGGTAGCGGCGGACGGAGCAGGTGTCGGCGCTTCAGCCGATGCAGGTCGCGCCGTTGCGCCTGCAGATCTCAGCTGCCGCGAGTCAGCAACCGCTGACGCACTAACCCTGCGGTCCGCTGCCAAGGGCGGTCGCATGACCCTCTCAGGGAGGAGGCGCTCCTCGATGTTGGCGAACCGGGCATTCACCATAACCCCTACCGAGGACACAATGGAGTGCTTCAACTCCTCAATGCAGTCCGCGTCCAGAGAGGGCTCGGCTACGGCAGCGTCAGCGGCAGCGGCCGAGGATTTCGTTGCCACTGTTTTCAGTTCCACAAACTCCCGCCTGTGAGCTTTAATTTCAGCCTTTAAGGCCTCCACCTCTCGGATCAGGCGGGAGTTTGCAGCCCTATTACTTAACCCTCTTAACCTAAGGTTAGATAACTCTCTAGACAGAGTTATCTAACTTAGTTCTAGTTCTAGACTATTACTCGGACTGTACATCGAAATTCTAAAAGATTATGTTATATACAACTAGCAATTCACTTGAGATAATTTTCAGTTCATTTTAGTAATTACATTTTAATTTTCTTATTTAAAACAGAAATTACATTAATTATAATTAAAGATAAGTAGTTTACTTTATTAGTGTTCTATACATAAAAGCCTACTTCGCCTTTACTTACATTTTTCACAAGTTGAAACACTGAAAGAATGACTCACGTTCGTTTAATACTCTAAAGCAATTTCCCTTCCATTTTAAAATTAAAAGCACTTTACTTCTCTTTTTATATTACAAGAAAATATTTACGAGTAGGTTATGTTTTATAACATTAAATGTAATTGAATTACTTTATAATTTAAATGTTTAATTATTAGAATCATATTTTTTTATAATATTATATTATAACTGATGTATTCCCATTTCTCGAAAAAACATCAAGAAATGGGAATAAATTTCATACGATTTTCTATAAGTACCGAAATCTTAATATTACAGTTTAAAATGTAAACCATAATATACGTCTTTTATTACGTGTTGATGATTAAAATAGGATTTGTGTTATTATTTTTACTGACGTTGACGTTGTTTGACGTTGACACTTCTAGTACTTACCACTTTTGGATGAACATATGGAAGCATGAATTGGAACTGATATATCTAGTAATTGGATGTTGATTCAGATGCAACCGACGTCAAGATATTTCAAATTGTCGAATAGATATTAATATAATGAAATTAAAATGTTATATATGAATAACAGAAGATATAATAACTAAATTACTATAATTATTGTTAAAAATTGTTTTTTTTTAACATAAATACAGTAAAGGCAGTTTGTAATTTTCGTTTCAGAAATTTGTAAACAAAAATGAGGTACCGCTTTTATATGGCTTATGAAATTCAAAAGGAGTCCCTAAACTTGAAATACTTCACACTGATAACAGATAAGTTTTCAGAAATAAAATCAAAGCCCTCAATACTATATAATATTTCACCAGACAATTAAATCAACGAGATTTTATATTTACTTGGATTAGGTTAGATTAAATAGGTAACTTCATTTGCATATTTGTTGTTGTTTTTTTTGTAAACTGAGACAGTATCATGCTCACGAGTTGAAGGTTGATTGTTACTATGTCATGGCTCTTCTAAAGCGCTCCCATTATTTCTCCTTTACGAGAAGGGTTAAGTTTCAGTGGGTGTAGCGTTTAATCCATCGGTTAATCCCATCTTTATATACAATATACGGAATTGTACGATATAATGCTATTTTAGTACGCTCGTTGAAAAACCCGCTGTGTGATGTGGTCCAGACTACGATAAGACTACGACAACACAACAAAGTTAACGTAGACCTCCATTTTTCAAAATACAATTATTAATTAGTAGCAAAAGTAAATTCATTGATAGCTACTTATATTACTAAATGCAATGTACAAAGGTCAGTAATATGTATATAATATGATAATATAACTTATTAAAATATTGATATGGTAATTTTTTGTAATTCATATTTATCTATGAATTATATAAATTTATGGTGAGATATTATAAGGACTGGACCATAAACAGTTTATCATTATTATGTTTCAATTCATTTTTAATTTATTGGTTTATATTAATTAACGACATTTTAATACAAGTATTCGTACAAGATTTTATTATATATTTTAATTGATATATAATTTTCGCTATAATCTATCGTAATCTGTGACGTACACGGAGACCGTTAATTAATCCTGACCCTACGAACTTCTCTCAAACTATAACCAGCTACTGAATCCGTGATTACACTTTGTAAATGACCTTACTAACAAACACTCAGTTTGAGACAATTTTGATTCTATTAATATGAATCAAATTCACTTATTATATTTTAGACTACATTATCAAATCGTTATTAATTATAACAATACCAAACAATACATTGCAGTAAGGTTTAGTTTCAAAAATCATTGAGCATGCAATGCATGCATGTAACACATCGTTCAATAATGTGTATGACTAACTAATTAAAACACATTTTTTTGCCAAAATTAGTTTTTATTCGTCAAAATAGTCCCCTTTTATGGAGATACAATCATTCCAACGCTTTTCCAATCTTTCAATACCGTCTTTGTAGAACGATTTTTCTTTGCCTTCAAAATAGGCTTCAACTTCAGCGATGACTTCCTCATTTGAGCCAAATCTCTTACCACGGAGCATCCTTTTGAGATCTGCGAAGAGCCAGTGGTCGCTGGGGGCCAGATCTGGAGAATACGGTGGATGCGGCAGCAATTCGTAGCCCAATTCATGCATTTTTGCCATCGTTTTCATCGACTTGTGACACGGTGCGTTGTCTTGGTGAAACAGCACTTTTTTTTTCTTCAAATGGGGCCGCTTTTCAGCGATTTCATCCTTCAAACAGTCCAACAAGGCTATATAATAATCGCTGTTGATGGTGCAAGGCTATATAATAAACGCTTTTCGAGATTATCAACGAATATTATACCCCGAGCATCCCAAAATACAGAGGCCATAACCTTGCCAGCCGATGTTTGTGCCTTTGGACGTTTTGGGCGGCTTTCACCGGTTGCATGCCACTCAGCAGACTGCCGATTGGACTCCGGAGTGTAATGGTGGATCCATGTTTCATCCATTGTGATGTACCGACGCAAAAACGCCGATTTATTACGCTTAAAAATGTCCAAACAAGCCTTTGAATCATCGATTCGTTGTTGTTTTTGCTCCGGTGTGAGCAAACGTGGCACCCATTTGGAAAACACCTTTTTCATACCCAAATGTTCGTGTATTATGGTGTGTACACTGCCTGCTGATATCTTTAGGATGTCAGCTATCTCGAGCAACTTCATTTTGCGATCGCCCATAATAATTTTCAGTGTTTTTTCAACGTTTTCCGGAATAACAGCGTCATTTGGCCGTCCAGTAGATGGAATGTCATCGGTGTCTGTACGACCACGTTTGAATTCGGCATACCAATAACAAATGGTTTTTTTTGATGGAGCAGAGTCCGAATAATGATTTTCAAGCCATTCCTGGCATTGAACAGTATTTTTTTTCATTAAAAAGCAATGATAAACCAACACACGAAATTGCTTTGTATTTTTTTTTTTTGAAAACTCAAAAGTAGCGTCACTTAAAGCACTGTAACTTGTAAACTAATGGTCGGATTGACATATAATTTTGACAGTTAACCTAAAAAGGT
Source organism: Melinaea menophilus ssp. n. AW-2005 (assembly GCA_918358695.1). Taxonomy (NCBI): domain Eukaryota; kingdom Metazoa; phylum Arthropoda; class Insecta; order Lepidoptera; family Nymphalidae; genus Melinaea; species Melinaea menophilus. The sequence goes on along the minus strand of OU911055.1, from coordinate 3,693,881 downwards.
TCACACTTTCGTATTATTTGGTATTAGTGGAGCCATCTATGTGTCAGTCACACACATTATTTAACGAAGTGTTATGTATATATACATACATACATATATTGCATGCTCAATGCCTTAGTATGACATTATTACAAAGATATATTCATTTAAGACTAACATCGTAATTCAGCTGTTAATAATTTACAGAAAGAAGGTCCTTGCGGCGTTGGGGACCGCCAACCAACATGCCATGATCCGAAAGGCGGTAGGTGGAGGATGGAGCTACAAATAGCTACGTGGAATGTAAGAGGAGGAATGGAACAGAAGATGAATGTATTATTAGATGTGATGGCGGACATAGATCTGGATCTTATTTGTGTGTCTAAGACCAAGTGAAAAAGTGACCGATTTGCCTGGCAACCGGGTCGCTTTCTGGGCTGGGGTTCCAGAGGGTGAGCGAAGTTGCCAAGGTGTACGCGTGTTATAGTCCTCTCGTATGTTTAATGCAATGGTAGAATACAAGGCCAGCAATCCGAGGCTTCTTTGGGTTCGCTTTAAGCAGGGGATAACAAGAGTATTCTTGTTAGCCGTTTAGGCATCAGTATCCTCAGCTCCAGTTTGCGAACTCGAGGAGTTTTGGGAGAGTGTCAGGGATATTTTAAGTAGTGTCAAAAATAATGAAAAGTTGATAGCATGTGGGGATGTTAATGAGAGATAAGAAAAAGAGAATACAAGCTGCAAAAGTACAAAACGAAAGCACTTATAAAGATGAAGCGTGAAAATTCTGAGAAAGACAGGGATGAAAGGTTGACGAACAACTTCCAAGAAAACACGAAGCTTTTCTGGCGAGAACTTAGTAATTCCCGGGGTTGTTCGGTAACCTTTAGAATAAAAGGGGTGTTTTCGAAAAGCGATAAAATTTTATCAGAGTTTTGCAGCGGTGGGCGAAATTCTACAAGGAGACGTATGAATGTGAGGACGCCTCGACCTTGAGTACCAGTGAAATGCTGAGACCCGATATAGCCGATGGTGAACTCAACTTGGAAGAAGTGAAGAGCGCGATCCGAAGTCTGAAATGTGGTAAGTTACTGCCGAGATGATCAAATATGGTGGGCCATGCGTCTTGGACTTGTTCTGGTTTTTGTGCAATTTATGCTGGAAATTGTTGTTGAAAGAGGTATGCAGGCACCGTAGCGTCTGGCGCTCTGTCGCCTCTGGCTGCCCAGCAAGGGATATGGCGAAAAGCTATGTAAGTAACAAATTTATATAATCTAGCAATAATAAAGAAATAAACTGCTGGAATGCTCTTTTGTTGTAACATTAAAACACAAATATACTTTTACACTTCGTTACTCTGATAAATATTTATTACAATATTGTTATAAAATAATACATGAAAAAATATTTGTTTCATTCTTTATTCTCTCATCATTCTTAACTTTTCCGTCAGTGATGGAAAATATTATTTGTACTTTAAATATAACGTATATAATAAAATTTACTCGTGTCTAGATCACCTGGTTCCACTATGTATTTAACATTATTCATTGTCCAAATACGATTACGATTTATAGATTTATATGATATTATGAGTTATTTAATTAGATTTTATTTACATAAATAAACAACAATCTCTTTTTTCTAGAAATGAAAATAACAGCATGAAACATTTCCTCATAAGATTTTTTAAATCTAGTTAACCGTTTTTCTAATTACATTTTCATGTTATGTTATGTTATGAAAAAATAAAAAAAGAAAAGCTTTAAATGATGTTGTTGATTTTATTAGTACTATTCCGTACGTAAATGCCTGCTTCGCTTTTATTTACATTTCTCAGAACTTGAAGTCTTTCAAGTTGTGAGAAAGAATGACCCACGTTCTTTCACCACTCTAAAGCAAATTTTTTCAATACGTGCTACATAACGATTTGTTATAGATTACAATACGATTTGTGCTCTTAGTTTGCTTGACGTCTTTCTTTACGCATTCATCGGACTTCTAGTACCTACTATTGTTGAACGAAAATATCTAAGTAAGAACTGGAAATAACATATCTAGTAATTGGGTGTCAATTCAAGTGCAACCGGCGGAAAGTTATTTAAACTTACGATTATACAACATTTATTTATTATGAAACTAAGATGTAAACATTATAGAAATTCAAGATTAGATAATCTTTCAATTACAATAACTTATGTTTTAATTTTGAGTTGAATGTTTACAAAGGTAAAAACTCTCTTTAGAATAGTTTGACGAATATTTTTGAGAATTAGTTGCGTTATTTATATTTTACGAGATAAGTAAATTACCAAGATTTTTTGACATTTTAGCATACATTATTCATATTCAGGTCATGTTATTTATATATTTATTTTTATTTCGCTTGAACTGAGACATTATCATATTCACGAGTCGTAGACTGTTACTCTTCTAAGCCGAACGTTTATGTGTGAACTATGACATAGTTCACACACAAACGTTCCCAAGGTGACGTTACGTTATACCTCAAATATTTAGGAGGCAAAGGTTACATACATTTTAAATGTCTACACTAAATTCACAAATACACCAGTCACATATATACAAAATATATACAGCAGGAGCAGCACAAGCAAATGGAAACTACATTTGCTCGATCAAAAATAAAAAGCAGGATAATTTGGACATTTTTTAAAACTTTTTTCTAAGATTAGGGAAATCGAAATAGTGAATCTTATAACTCCTCATCAGGATATCGTAATCGTTTACTCTTCATGAAGGTAATAAATATAAAGTTTTTTTTACTTCATATATTATATCCCTCTTGCTTCACGGTTTTGGACAGATTTTGAATGCTCTTAAAAACTAATAAACGAGTGATATTAAAAGTATATTCTTATTATTATATTATTCTTATTTCTATAAAAATAAAATTGTATAGTAAGTGCTTATTTTAGTTTTATTTAATTAAATCTTTGTATATCTTTATTAAATAATTAAATTATCTTAATATAATAGTTGTCATCGTAGAAAATCTATCTAATCTTAAAGGATATCTTAGGATACTGTCTTGAAGGATACTGTTAACTATGTGTCTAATACAATCTGTTGTTTATGCAAATATTTTGCCACTTTCACATCCCTTGTTTTGGAGAATAGCAATACAATATTATCTTTGTTTAGGAACTCCTAACTATATATATCAATGTCAACAGAATTAGCAATTTAAAGACGGTATACACAGAGGGGGGAATAAAATGAAGTCTATGGGTGAGGCTTAATAGCTTTCCTGTAACAGGATGTTCTGTTAATCCGTGCTGCTTTAATAAGGTTCTTTATAAAGAGCACTTCATTATCGCATTGGCAGACAACGTAACAAATTTAACCTGTATGAAATTATGTAACTTATAATATTATTGAAATCTATGCGAATCTTTTTAACTATTCTTTAATAATTAATCTTTCTCCAATAGTTCTTTGTAATATACCACTGGCCACTAATCTAAAGTTCTGAACATATAACTTATATAAGTCCAGACATTTAATGTTACATGTACATTTAATGTTATTATTATTTTAGTTGAAATATTCTTTTTCTTTTCAAACGAGATAATTTTCCCCAGTAAAACCCTAATCCTGTCTAATAAACATCAAACTAAATTCTATGAAATTCTGTTCCATAGATTAACAAATCTATGGAAGAGTAATGTTGTGTTTTTTCTGTTTTTTTTAAATATTAGTTTTTGATGCATTATAATTATAGCCCGAAACAGCTATTTTGTTTTCTCGTAATAATTTTATAATATAGCGTTAATAGAATGTTGATTATAAAAATGTTAAATTTTTCTGTTTTAATTTATAAGTTTCACTCAAATATTTTTTTATTTTTATTTCCTTTAACAAGAAACCCAAAGTGAAAAAGGAGAGTGCGTTCCTTCAATTCTCAATTTTTATCAATATTACCTTATGTTAAAATGAAAAGCAGTTTATTTTCTCAATTTAATACACCTTTTAACAAAATATCCATTTTATTTTCTGTCTTGGATCATAAGCAATAACCATTACGACATTTCTCAGATTTTACCAATATTATTCCGATATGCGATGGAAATTTTATCGAACCTGTCATGTCATTTCTTTGTCATGGAATATTTTCTAAAATGTTTTATATTCAATAATCGTATTACCAATTAAGTACTTTACGCAAAGTTTGTTATCGGCTTTAAATATTCATATATTGATGAAATTAGAATTAGTACAAAATCAGATTGTATGCGTTGTAACATTGGGTTTACTATACTATGATTTTTGGATATAAAAATACCATGAAATCTTCTTTAAAATAGAGCTTAAAATCAATTACGAAATTTCACAATCATATATCCTTCATAGTAATATTAAAAATAATTCCTATTAATGCAATTTCAAAATATATCCTTCTTTTCCGATTGCAGTAGAACCTGCAATAAGGCTCTATTTTAATATAGCATTAAGAAATTCAATATCAGCTGTCATATTGCAGAGTGGATTCTCAGTTTGCAATGATAATGCAGTTTCTGGATAATCTGCAGAATATTTATTATAGTATTTGTAAATCAAATTTTTGAATTTATATTACTTTGTTAGTTATACGTTATATTTTCAAGGTTATTTTTCAGTGACAATGAGCTGGTATATATCACGTAATATTGAGGCCATAAAAATAACCAAATGGAAAGAACCAGAAAGAAAATAAAACAGGTAAAGACTAACTAATTTTATAAAAAAATCTTAATGTATCTAAATAGACTTAATTTTTTTTTTCACTATAACTGTTTATGTTACAAATAGATAAATGCAAATTGCATGATCTATTAAAAAATTCTATCTACGGCAATGTAAAACATTATGTTTATTTTATTGTATGTACATTAAATAGATATATTTTTTGTTAGTAAAACTAAAAAAATAATTGTAAATGATCCGACGACTCTCAAAAATAAAACAATAATTATCTAATATCTTACATACTCGTATGTATCTTCTTCTGAAATAGATAATACACAAACTGAAATAAATTATAAGGTAGCATTATTTTAATCTCAATTTAAAAATACAAGACATCTTAGCTAAGCTTTGCTCTTTAAGGAGACACCATTCTATAAGATAAGCTTAAGTTATAGTTGTTTGTTCAAATTAGTCACTAGGGATGTTGGTAAGTCGCTATATTAGTTATATACACAACAAAGTATATTATTATAGTAATATCATTATATAGAGTATGCAATACATACTCGTCAGTACATATATGTATATATATATATATGTTAGGCCCGAAGACCGAAAACGCTCAGTGGACGGAAAAAACGACCACATCGCGTTCTGGCTGCCTTCAAATGCACAGAACGCGTTCTGGCTACTTTTAAACGCTCGCAACGCGTTTTGGTAATTGTCGAACGGCCAGAACGCGTTTTGTCATTTGTCAAGCGCTCAGAACGCATTCTTGATATTTTACTCGTGTTACTTATCACTCTCTACCTGCGTTCAATAAAATTCAATTTTGTACCAATGAAACAAATGAATTTTTATTGATATTCAACAAGTCTTAAATTTATTATCTGTTCACTTTTACACTTTTATTGCTCATAAAATTTGAATGAATGAAATAATATAGGAAAAATTATTGCTCGACCGTCTTTTTAGTTAGTATAAATCAATTTATTGCTCAGTATTTTTCAACTTTCGATTACATAAGTCAGTACATTACTTATTTTTTTATTTTTTTTATTAAGTGAAGGGTTCGGAAAAGCAGTTATTTGCAACATTTGTGTTAGAAAAAGTTCTATTCAAAATGGACAAGGCAATGCGAAAAAGAATTTGCGAAAACAAGCGGATAAAATGTTAGCATTGTCCAATTCGAAATTTCCCCCAGCTGAAATCGGAACTAGTGTCGTAGTAAGAGTCCCCGATGTTGATCGCGGACGATTAGCTCCCAGAAACGTGCTAGCAGTTGTCACTCAGGTCGAATCTTCCGGTCTTTACAAACTTGGTACGAAAAATGGTACTCTCGAACGTCTATATGCTCGCAATGAATTTACAATCGCCGACAGTAATTTCGTTGACCAAACTGAGGTATCTGCAGAAAAAACTATTTCCTTACGATCAGCTTCGGCTTTATCTTCGGGAAGCAAACAAGGCTTTGTTTTTTGTAATTGCAAACGATTCTGTACTGATAAGAAATGCAAATGTCGAAATTTGAATGTAAAATGTAATTCGAAATGTCATTCAAGCAGTTCTTGTAAAAATAAGTAATGTACTGACTTATGTAATCGAAAGTTGAAAAATACTGAGCAATAAATTGATTTATACTAACTAAAAAGACGGTCGAGCAATAATTTTTCCTATATTATTTCATTCATTCAAATTTTATGAGCAATAAAAGTGTAAAAGTGAACAGATAATAAATTTAAGACTTGTTGAATATAAATAAAAATTCATTTGTTTCATTGGTACAAAATTGAATTTTATTGAACGCAGGTAGAGAGTGATAAGTAACACGAGTAAAATATCAAGAATGCGTTCTGAGCGCTTGACAAATGACAAAACGCGTTCTGGCCGTTCGACAATTACCAAAACGCGTTGCGAGCGTTTAAAAGTAGCCAGAACGCGTTCTGTGCATTTGAAGGCAGCCAGAACGCGATGTGGTCGTTTTTTCCGTCCACTGAGCGTTTTCGGTCTTCGGGCCTAACATATATATATAACACGCACACGCCATAAATACGAGAAATAAAAACAAACTCGTAACGCCATAATTGTCTTTAAAATTTTACAAATCCTTCATGGACTTGGTATATGCAAATATAATAAAGTTCCTCAAGATATCTTAGACCTTCTTTTTCTTAGTTTTAAATTTAAAATCAAAAGTTTTTTATTAAATAAATCTTATTATAACATTTAAGAGTTTTTAGGGGATCGAAATGTGTATAGTTGACTCATTTGCAGGATTGTTATTATAATGTATATCATCTAAAATTGTTAAATTTATTTTAAAAAGAGCAACTGTTGAGTTTCTGGCCGGCTCTTCTCAGTAGAGCAGCATTACGATCCGGTAGTAGCTTACACACGGACGGACCTTTCTTTAATAATTGAGTTGTAATAATTGACGATTCAAAAGTGCGTGTATAAAATGCCTACTTGAATTTGCATATAATGATTTGAACTACAATAAGATGAAGTACCTTAACGTTTATCGTAAATTCCACTTTATATTACAGTATCAAGGCAGAGTAAACTTTTTATCGTCAAGGAATATTTGAACGCAGTATACGATTGTCATAAAATTTACCGGCTTTGAGTGTTTTCGTTATCGATATTATATTTATTTAATGCAATATTAGGCAATGATATCTAAATATCTGTTTCGTCATAATAGTCGGCGTAAATCAATATTACTTAAAAATTATTAATTCTTATCAAATAATATTTAAGTTTTTGCTTATTGTTAAAACTTTATATGTACATATTTTACTATTTTAGAGAAAAATTGTTTTGATGTATCATTACAAAAGTTCTCAAGGGATTAATATATTACTAAAATAAAATAATACCAGTAATGTTTTTCAAGAAGCCACGAAGGTGCCTAAACATAAAAAAAGATTTAAACATTGAATCTAAATTCAGCTCGTGAGCGATTACGTCGTAAACTCCCTTAAGTGGGATATTCTGGTTGAATTACACATGCAATAAAATACCAAGGGTGAATAAATGAAACAATTCCGAGCATAAGCGTCTCTTTACGAGAATTCGTCAGAAGCGAAGAGCGGAAAAAAACGAAAGATGGATGGCAGATAGCGTATATATGTAGACGTTTTGGGATCTTAAAGTGCTCGGGTAACCGACTGCGACTTTCTCGTGATTGTAGAATCATTCTCCTTAAAAAGGTTATTTATTTACTTGTCATTATTTGGGAATTATTCAAATCTAGTAGGTTACATACCTATTATTATCCATCTTATAAATAATGTGAGAAGTTAAATGAAAGTAACAAATAAAATTTTATTCTTAAAAAGAGAAAATATTTTCAAAAATTCCTAAGAAAATTGTACATCACTTTTGAATAATATAGAAATGCTTTCAACTAAATGGATTAATCTAGAGATACTTAATACATTATATTATTTTTAGTTACGTATTTTTGTATTTAAAATATAAAACCAACTAAGAAATTCTATTCTATAGAGCTTAATTAACATGCTATAGTCTCTTAATTTAAGCGCATTATATCTAAATTATGTTTCTGTACTATAGTGTACACTATATTACAGAAACATAATTTAAATTAAAAAGAGATGTTATGACTCGATATGTACAGGAAAATATCTAATACATTTCTATACAAATTATTTATTAAAAAAATTGGTCATACAAGATTAAAAAGGCACATTTGCTATTTCTTTAGACAAGAAACGTTATTACAAACCCAGATATTGATTAATTAGCGATAAAAAAATCAGATTTGAAATATCGAGTTGATGAATGTAACATTGAAATTTAATTATCCGAAAAATAATTATTTAGGAATGGTGACGTTTCAAAACGACTCACGAAATCAAGTCAATTAACTTAATTGCCAGTTAAATTAATACTAGAATATAATAAAAGTAATACTAGAGTACTTACAATAGTAAAATCTCCAATTACTTAGTACTATTTAATATAATATACTCGTATATGTAAATAATATCTAGAAATCATCTGCTGATTATTAACTAGCTGTAGTGCAATATGAAACCTCCCATTAAAGTCCTGATCCTGATGAAATACAACTTTATTTATTATTTCAACACTACATATATATGTGTATTTCTACTGAAAAATAAGAGGGCTGTTTATATGTCTTCGCTTGTCCATATATTATGTCAGTGGTGCCTTGGATTTTAATTAAAGAGATATTTTTTTTAAGGATTTAATTATATATAATTATTTGAGTTGATTACATCAAGTGGCACACCGCTAAGTCTAGCTGGCACATTTGCTGTAATATTTATTTTAAAATTTATTAATAAATGAGATTCTGTAGATTAAAATTGATATTTCATTTTAAAAGTTACAAGAAAATTTCAAAAGTTATTGACTTACTATCTGTAAGGTAATAATTTTTTGAAATTTTTGTTTTATTGTGCTATAAACAATTAAAATAGTAAATAAATAAATAATATTTGAAATTCTACATGAAATTCAATATTATTAATTATAAACTTGTTTACTTAATGGTTACTTAAACTTTAATATATATATAGAATAACAAATTTATAGACACCAGTAAGAACTTGCAACCTCTGAGAGGTTTTCATTTATTATTACAAGAACCGAAATACGTTAACTATATCAGCACTCCTACACCTGTACTTAAAAAGAAAAGGGTTCGGACCCAGCTTTTTACTATCCTATTGCTATTACCTCCTTTTTCTTCTAATGATCCTAGAGTTGGGTGTTCCACAAGGATTTATTCTGGGCCTCTTTTTGTTTTTACTTTATATTAATGACTTGCCCTTTTTTGTTGAGGGTCTGTGTGACATTGTACTTTTCGCTGATGACACCTCGCTTATTTTTTTTAGTTGAGCGTGATAGGATTTTTTATGACAAAGTAAACAGTGCTTTGTCACGAGTCATTCATTGGTTCGAAATTAATAATTTAGTCTTAAATGCTAAGAAACTAAATACATAGTTTACACTTCCTAATGTGAAAAATAAAAATTTTAACTTGCTCCTTAACAATGAAGTGTTAGAATTGATTGACTCAACAAATTTCTTAGGTATAAAATTAGATAAAAAGCTCCAGTGGAACCCCCACCTCTCAACACTCACAGCCAAACTCAGCTCCGCCGTCTTTGCAATTAGAAAAGTTAGACAATTAACGGACGTTAAAACGGCTCGACTTGTTTATTTTAGTTATTTTCATAGCATTTTATCTTACGGTATTTTATTATGGGACAGTGCTACCGAAAATAATTCTATATTTATTTAAAATAAAAGAGCTGTGCGGGCTTTTTATAACTTAAAAGCTAGAGATTCTCTGAGAGATGTTTTTAAAGAAATAGGTATTCTTACAGTCGCTTCGCAATACATATTTAATAACATATTATATATACGTCAAAATTTCAATAGTTATATAAAAAACAGTGACAGATACGCGATAAATACGAGAAATAAAAACAAACTCGTAACGCCAAAATTCCGTCTTCAAAAACTTAATAAATCTTTCATGGGTTTGAGTATACGCACATGTAATAAAGTTCCACAAGATATCTTAGACCTTCCTTTTCTTGGTTTTAAATCTAAAATAAAAAAAAATATTATTAAATAAATCTTATTATAGCGTTCAAGAGTTTTTAGTGGATCAAAATACTCGTATGTGGAACTTAAGTTGTTGAATCATTTGCAGGATTTATATTATAATGTACATCACCTAAGATTGCTATATTTCTTTTGAAAAGAGCAACTGTTGAGTTTCTGGCCGGCTCTTCTCAACAGAGCAGCATTCCGAGTCGGTGGTAGCTTACTTACGGACTGATTACACTGACTTTTTTTTGTTTTGTATTAAATAATTGACGATTCAAAAGTGCGTGTAATCACCTAAGATTGCTATATTTCTTTTGAAAAGAGCAACTGTTGAGTTTCTGGCCGGCTCTTCTCAACAGAGCAGCATTCCGAGTCGGTGGTAGCTTACTTACGGACTGATTACACTGACTTTTTTTTGTTTTGTATTAAATTATTGACGATTCAAAAGTGCGTGTAAATGAATAAAGATATTTTGTATTTTGAATTTTTAGAATTTTAATGGAGAGCATTAAATATCGCTAGCTCGTAAGAGATCTGGAATGTCACTAAATCATTTATAATTGGAAATGTAGCTTTTGCCATAGTCGATCAAGCTGGTGATCTTTTCGTTTAACTTAGTCGCTGATTGTAGCGATTTAATAGGGGTATCGCATCTTTATGCGTCTTTTACCGCAAAATTATTTATTTAAGATATTTTTAATAAAGATTTATATGTGAAATAAATAAACAAATATTTTATATATCTACACAGACATTATGCATTAGATAGAGGTTAAGAAGGTTAAGTAATAGTCATATAGGTAAAATAAATACGCCCGTAATAGAATCTCAATTATGCGCATACTTAGGAACGCGTAGGCGTACATACTCGTATAATAACTCCCAACTTCATAACTGACTCTATTTCTACTACAACACGTGTCTTTAGTTTTGTATTTATATAACAGGAGCTAATTTCGAGATAATTAAATTAAAAACTATAATATTCAAATAGTTAATTATTCTAATACTCTCAGGAGCTTTTTTTGGGACATAATTTTTTTTGTTTTTAACATAAAAGAGTTTAGTTATTATCTGTTATCTCGGAAGTTTTGTTGCCTAAAAGATAACGAGTTAAGTACAAAATTTTAAATATTTTGAAATTAAATATATTTTGATAAATATTGCGTTTAAAGACGTATTTATAAGGACATAGACATAGTAAGTAGATATTAAGTAGAATTATTTCTTGTATAATAAAGATTTTCAAAAAGGTATAGAACGATAAAAAGATTCGGTAATAAAGTCCGTGTTAATATTTAAAATATTAATTGAATTTTTATATTTTCCCTGATAACATTATGTAAGTAAAATGTTTAGACATTAAAAAAGATGTGGTAACGTTTAAGTAAGTTTTCTTTAAGCAAACACTTTATAATATGGTGATGTTATTCCTCACCTTTAATTTTCTAATAAGTAACTTTCGTAATGAATAAACGATGTCGACCGTACAAACGTGTTAATCTGACCGAGCTCATTAAAAAATATGACGGCAGGGTGGAACCCTCGTTTCATTTATTAAAATTCTTGACAAATCCGCGTAGACGTCAAATATGTTTAAAAAAAGCCTTTATTCTTAGAGCATGAAATATTATTATATTGATAGGTACTTTTGCAAGGCAACTTATCGTTTTGAACAATTGTTTTATTCAAATAAAATATGTTTTACGTATTTAAGGTTTTTTAAATATATATTGTACAGAAAAGTAAAACATTATCAATAAAAAAAATAAAATGTTGGTATTTTTTTATGAAAAACGTATATGTTTTGTTCGAAAATCTTCATTTTTTTATTTTAAACTTTGCAATGTAGAATATGATTAAAACAGAATATAATATATAATAATATTCTATATCTATTTCAAATTTACACATTCCAACTCTCGTGAAATTATTATAGACAATTTTGAGATATATGGCATAGTTTGAGACAAATCTCAAAGCAAATTTCTGTTGCGATTTATAAAAATATTATATTTTAGTTCTGTAGTTTCTAAGAGATAAGAAAAAGTCTTTTGAATTAAATAACTAAAGAATTGTCCATTATAGAAAGTTAAACTTAAAAGTTACTATTCTTAATCTCTCTTCGTTAACTTATATTTCACTTTTGTATAACAAAATAAAATGTTCCTTATTAGTTTTAATTTAACTCTCTTCCTACTACTTATTAAAACTTATTGCATTTAGTTTTCAAGAAAGTATATTCGTGTTTTTATTATAGCGGTTATATTTAAAATAAAATTGCAAATACTTCAAACTAATATTTTTATGGAAGATGTATTTCATTTAATAAATATATTATTACCTTATAAGAGCAGTTTAGTATTTTGAAGTTAAATAAAAATTGTTTTTCATAAAATAATAAAATAAATAAAGTATTATTCCATAATCAAATATGATAAATAAGGTCCTTTAAAGTAATTGCGTCAGTTGCTTATAAAACGAGCTTAACGGATACATATTTATCCTCAAAATATATTAATATCACCAAATTGATTTGAATAAGAATATAAATTTAAGGTATATGGAGAATCCTGTTCCTTGTATGTCATAGTTTTCTTTCATCCATCATCAAAATAAAATAATTGAAAATATTTCAAAGAATACAATTTCCAAGTTGCAATTTGAATTCTTTATAAATGACTGCTCTCGTAACACCTCGAATTAAGCGTGTTAAGTTAGAAGGGATTCGAACTTCCGAACTTTTATTTAAACACATTAGCATAATAAGTCAGGGGAAGTGTTTAAGGTAATTGAGTTAAAAACCTTGAAGTATGTTATGTCGGCGAAATTTTAATTTATATAAAAATTTATGTAAATATTTATAATGTTTTTTTGTTTTATTATATTATACAAAATGTTATAACAAATATTCTTAAATATGTAAGTTTCGATGATCATTAATCGTAATTACTTACTATCGATTAATTCTTATAGTGATGGTCTTTAGGCTAAGTTTAGTTCATATTCTATTATATGCTGGTTCTAGTAAGGAGGTAGTACCACTTTTAATAGGTAAGATTTTATATTTATAGGCTACAGGCTAGAATATCAGTTAAGATTTTGTATTTATAGGTTACTTAATATTATTTTGATAATTTGAATATTGTAATAATTAGCAGCAATTATTTTGATTATTATAAAATAATGAACTAATGATTTGACCAAAGAAGCAGGAACAACCTCGTTCATTAAATTATACCATTATTTTATTTATAGAGTTATTTAATAAAAATGTTTATTTTTAGTAATTGTTATTTTATTTTAAAAACTATTGATGTTTTAAGAGTGTAGGTTTTTAAAAGGGGATATACATCAACAGCAATCGGGACAATATTGGGAATTTCAGTTACTTTGAAATAAATGTTTATCGCGTAAAATAAAACGTTATATATAAGTGACTTTTCCACGATTCATCCATGCGTCTGTGTAGACGTAAAGTGCTATTGTATCTTATATGTATAGTAGTTTACAGTTAAAAGGTTTAAAAGATATGTGGATTATTATTAAGATTGATTTTAGTCTCGTTTTTGTATATTTTTTTATTGTTTTTCAAAGTCAAAATCAATTAATAAAAATAAAGTTTTCAATTTATATTAAATTATGTTTTTATTATTTAGTCTAACCATATATTACTAGTTGATTCCCATACGATTCGCTGGGCACATTATTAATTTGAATGTGAACTTAGATTGCTGTTGTAACCGTTGTCATAGTATCCCTTGTCAGGGTAACCATTATCATGGTAACTGTGGCTGTGGTAACCGTTGCTATTATAACTGTTGTAACTCTTACCCTCGCGTTAAGTGTATAGCTCCTAAAGGTTCAAAACTTTGCGAAAAGCAAAAAAGTTGATATTCGTTGGGGGAGGAATTCCATAAAATCCGTTCTTAGCGGACGTCCACGTCACAAAAGAAGTAACTATGTAAAATTTTAAGTTAATCGGACAGATAGTTTCGGAGAATTCGTGATGAGTCAGTGAGTGGTAAATCGCTTATATTTTAAATGATTATGTAATATTTATTCTGTTCACTTTTTATATATTTTTTTACAAGTAAGAAATAAAGTACTATACCTCTTAACAAATTTTACTATAAAACAACCGTTGGAGACTTGAAACAAATATTGTTTTTTTATTTCTCGTAAGCTTAGAGATGATCATATATTTTGTAGCTTGTATCTTTGTAAGCTTTAACGTATACAAGATATATGCAACTATCATTCTTCCTTAGTGGTTTTATTATACAAATAATATATTGAGGTAGGTGTTAAGCGAAACTTTGTAGTTAATTTGTAAAGCTTGACCCACATAACTACTTCGAACTTTACCAACCCATTCCATCTGAGACTGCTCTCTGCAAATAGCTATACTAACAGACACCCAATTTGTGACTAAAATATTTAGTCACTAATTATATTTTACTTCAAGTGGTATTTAGTTAAGAAGCCACTTAATTCATATTTGATAGCTTTAATGTTATTATTTATTACTTGTACACGATATGCGTAGATACAATAGTTAAAATTAACAAATTACTTTTCTTACTACTCTGTTACAAATCAATGTTTTGAAAAAAAAAAACGCTTATTTTTCAGAAGTAACCTTATTTATTAAGAACGTGAGTCAAGAGTATAATATGTTACATTTATAGCCAACTTTTAATATAACTGAAACATAGAAATGGAATTTTAAATGTTATGGTGAAGTTTAGTCTTTAGACTGAAGTTACAAAATCATAAATTGAACGCTGACGAGAAACACTCTAACACGTTGTGGCTTATGCCATACAAAATATATGGTGATATCAATGTTTAAGAAGTTAATAAAGAGGTTTCTTGTATAAAGAATCTGTGGTGTTGCCAGGATTGCTATTTACTAATGTTGTAGAGAGGTAAAGCTTATTAGTTCGAAGTTTGTGTGCAAAAGATAATGTTCAGAATTATCCATTTAACATTCCTGAAGCAACTGTATGCCTTCTAGGTAAATTATTTTCGTTGAGGCGAATTCGGCGGTGTATGTTTATGAAAAAATGTTGCTTTCTACAGGAATGAGTGAGCTGCAAGACGAATAACTTCACTTTAAACATGGTGTTGTAAATACATGTTATTTTTAAGGTTTCTAAACTGATAATGAAATTCTTTTATGTATGAAATATTCAATTTGGCCCACTATTGTTATAAATTCATATTCATTTTGAAACTCAAAATATCTTTATTCAAGTAAGCATTTACAGGCACTTTTGCATAGTGAATTATTACATTTAAAAAGGTTAGTGTAGTTAGTCCGTCAATAAGCTACTACCGGCTCGGAATGCATTTTGATCAACTAAACACTCTTGAATGCTTTAATAAGATCTAATACTAATCTTTTAATTTTAAATTAAAAACCAAGACAAGGATAGTCTAAGATATCTTGTGGTATTTTATTACATATATTGAATTAATTATTTAGAACTTCTGTTGTCTCGTTAATATATTGTAAGTTCTATAATAGAATGTAGAGGAATTTACCTGTACTTTGTATTTATGAACAAATATTGAGTCTGTTCGTTGTTTATGAAGATTGTGTTATTTGACTAACATATCACAGAGTAATATCCGCTTCTATAGCTTCTATAGTTTCAGTACTATTTAAAACTTAGAGGAAAAACTATACATTTTTTAACAAACCAAGTATAAATTTGAGTCAGAATGTTATTTATATTTACATACACGTGTTGAGAACTCTTTAAGATGTAAACAAATCTAGTTGCCGTAACTGACGGTATTGAGTAAATACAATCCCGAGGACGGATCCTCAAGGGGGTGTTTTGATACGGTTCAGAATATTGTATAAATAAGGAAACTGTTATTGTTACGTAAAATTTTTATCATCTTTTGTATTTAATTATAATTATATATTTATTAAATCAAAAAGAATAAGGAGATGTCTATATTTACATTCATGATAGAGCACATTGTATAAATAGAAATAATGTGCCTAAAAAGATCAATAGAATTGAAATTCATGCGGTGTTAGGAGATAGAAATTTCTAAATAGAAAAGCACGAGTAATGGTTACAACAAAAAATGTATATAATTTTTATCTTTAATATTTTTGGAGGAAATGAAACAAAGTAGTTTCTTTCTAAATATTCATTTAATTTTCTTATTTTATTGACAATAAACATATATTTGTTTGCTAAACTTATATTTAAAATATAAAATTGCAATATACGAGTTGTGAATAGGTAGATAGGATATAGTGTCTACCTACTTAAGGTAGGCACTATATATACAATTATAATGAAATATATAATATTATTATTCTTAATTATCGATAACTTATAAAACTGTTATTTACATATGTACTTATATTCATATATACATTTTAACTTTCCCACTGCTGTTAGTGCTATTTTAATTATAATAGTATGATTACATTTTAGAATTATATGTATCATATTCACAGGTATAATATTATTTACGAAAAATATACATATTTATAATATTGTATTTATTACATTTATTTATTAAATACAATATTTATAGATTTACATAACTTTTATCCAATATGTGTTAATATAGCGATTAAACACATAAAATTCAATTGAATAAGATGGTTTGGATGGCTTTTAATCATTATTATTAAGATCTATTCATAGAACAATAAACATTTAATTAAATATGAATGGTATTTTGAATGAAACTGTATTTAGTAAATTGTTTCTTGCATGTTCACTTAAAACATTGTGTCAATAACCAAAACAGGCTTGATATATGGAATTTTTATACACAAATTCATTAAGTTTAGATGATTTAGTCCACGCTAACTTCGTACACTGTAATAGAATGAACATAGTATTAACAGTGACGGACGAACGAATGAGGTACAATTTAGTAGTGTTTAATATGGATTAAGGTTAAGCAAAGGATTTGTTCGAATGGAAGTAAAACAATTTACAATACAATTTAATGCGATAGTTAGATTTATGTCTTGTGAAAATGTTAACAAATAATTATATAATGTAAGATACACTGTAACCAGTTTTTATTAGGAAACAAAAATCTAACTTTGCCAAAAATAATTGTTCATTCATGTAAACCTCAACGTCACTTAAATTTTTTGTTTAAATATCTTCATTACAAAAACTATATAACAATTAGAGAATTAATATTAAAGAAATTGCAAAGTTTTAAGTACAGTTAAATTAGTTCGTTAAAGTTCGGTACACGGATCTCGGGGCACTGTGAGTTCTAAGTCAAAGGTCCAAAGTAAAATTTGTTCTGGTTTCACCGAAGCGTTATCGATGAGTGTCGTCAGTGCCTGAACTCTCGGTCTCAATTACTTGTCTACTTATGAAAGTTTCACGATCGTTTTATTATAATATATGTCGTTTAAAAATTTAGATTACTTATAAGACTGTAAGAGATCGTTTGTAGGTCTATTTAAATAATAAGATTAATGTTATTTCTATCAAATAGGTAAAAAAAACAGATCACCGCTCTTGTATACAACAAATTGATTTTTAATTTACTTAAACAAACATCAGGTCGTAGTTTGGTCAAGCACGCCTGCTACCTCAGTTGTTTTTGGGAAGGTTCTGGATATTAGCAAGGGAAGGGTAGGCAAGGTAGGTCACAAAATGTCGACGATAGGTCGATGCACTAACAATTCCAATTTCTCGAATTTAATAAATAAACGTGGCACCATGAGAATAATGCTATCATTCGGTATAGGTACTCGACACAGTTAACATTCAGCCAGCTTAATAAATTATTTACTAAAATTTGTGTATAAAATTGTTGATAATAAAAAGTAACACATTCAGTACTTACCTTCTCTGGAGGTGTACTAAAAATATATTATTAAAGTTAAAAAAACAACGAATTTTCAATAAACTGAAAACAAAATAACTGTAAATGCTTCCACTACGTGTTCGCTTCTTATAGCAATACAGTCAACTGATGGCAGGCGAGCGGTAGAAGAGCGTTCTCCAAGAAACAAAACAAGAACCGGTTTTTAAAATAATCCCGTAAGTACAAAAGCGTTTTTCAAGTAATAAAATCAGCTATTGCCAACAACTTCGTCTGCTGCTTGATAAACTATTTTAAATGAATTAAAATTTTATAACCGACGTCGTTATATATTGGATACATATAGAACTTAGAAGTGAATTAAACCCTTTATGTATAAAAAATCAATTATGGCTGCTACACAAATCCGCTTATATTTTATTGTTGAAAACGTTAACAACTTAAAATATGTCCAATTGTTTGTCATTCCGTCTTAGGTACCCTTTGCACTGCTTAGGCCCTTGTTTTTTCACCTCTTCAAAGAGAGTATAAAATATATAAATAGTAATAATAGATTATTGATCAACCGACTTTTATTATACAATTCATCATTCATAATTTCTTTAACAAATAAATATGTTATACTCATCTTGTATAATAAGAAAATTTACATTCTCATAAATAAGATAATTCACTAACCCCACGTTTTTCTAAAATTCGTTGCCCAGGTTGTTATTTCTTAATAGTACACATTATAACTGTTAAATCATTAGATGTGCATCTAGCTTAGAAGCTTGGATAAGATATTTAGACGCGTTTATAACAAAATATTATATTTAACTTGTAACTGATGCTTTTAATGTGTACATCAAAGACCTGTTCAAACAAAGAAATGCCTCGCAAAATTTAAACTAATTGTAATTTCGAATTACATAAAAGCTTTTTAAAGAACACCTATACATTTTAGATAAAAGTTTTCTCAAAGAGGACAAATAAGTTATGAATAATGTGAATACTTAGTAAAATCTTAAAATCCTTCATTACCTAGCTTTATGATTTCGCTCTCTCAATTAAATTTAAATATGTTTATATACTCAGATATAAATGTGAATGTATGTAGTTTGTATGTATTTAATATTTATATATTATGTTTACATCACTGCATTAATTTAACTTAATTATATATTTTTTTATATTTTTTATAGTTATTAATTGTACCCGTACCGCAAATATCAGAATCTTTTTTCCAATAATGAAGGGTTTCTAGTAGAGATCTATTTTAAGAGATAAGGCATTCTTTGTATTCATTATATTTTACATACATTGTCATTTGTACTTATTCCTGACAATAAATAAGGCTACATTTTTCACATTGATCTTAAATAGTACGTATATTGCTATAGAATTAGATTGTTAGATAGGTCTTTAAAGTTCTAATGTTTTTGTAAAACAACTTTAAGGTCAATTGACTAGTGAAATATTTTTTTAGACACTAGTGTCCACTTCGCCCCTAGCAGTTAATTGGTTGATTTTGGGGATGTATAAAAACTCACGATAGTAATACTTATAACGGATTTAAAAGGCAAACTATTATATATTTCTATTGCCAACGCTTTTTAAATCTTAGAAGAACAAAATAATGTACTATAGAATTGCATGTCTTAAAAAGATATACGACAGGTCGGCGAGTGTCTATACGAATATAAATATGTATCTGTCTATCTATGACAGGGAGATCTGTTTTATACGATGGCCTGTTGCTCTAGTGGTTAGTAACAGTAGTCTCTTCCACCGGTGACGCTGTCATGGCCAATAGGGCTAACAGCAGAGACACACAAAAAAAGTAGTCTGTGATACATGCACTGTTATTTGGAGTCTGTATGTTTTTGTGTCCGTTTTATCTTCGCGTGACAAAGGTTATTTTACTTATGCGAGAGTTTAAAAAAAGAAAAGAACATAAAAATCCTATTACGTGTAATAGGATTTGTATACCATACGAAATACACATACAAAAGCGGAAATGGAAGAACGGGATATTAAATCAAGACTGACGTTGTTGTGCTTAAATATGTGATAGCGCTGCGGATACGAAATTGAATCTGTCAGTTTTCAGTACCGGTATTAAGACTATCTAAAATTTGCTAGTATTATAGTATAGTGGTAGTATAGTTTGTTAAATGTCAATTTCTAGTATTTTTATTCATATCAATATAATATTTAAACGTAGACGTGTCATACAAAAATTTTAGAAGTTCTTCAATTTCCCTATTTACGGGCTACTACTTACCATTACCGGTTTCTTAAAAGTGCTGATATATAAAAATTATTGGCATCTGGCAAAAATATTACAAAAATCTGAAAATTTGACAACTTAACTATTTTATTTGGTAAACACAATTTTCTGAATAAAAGATTTTTGTGTCAAAAATTTCTTTAACCAAAAACTTTAATAAAATAAAAATTCACTTAATGAATTTATAATACTATGCATGTCTTATCCCTGGGAAAGAAGGTGTAAAGGTTTACTGCATGCATACTATTTTTACGAACGATATAGTGTCGCACGATGTGAGTGAGGATGAGCTTGTCGCCATTTGCAATTTCCAAGTAAGTTGTAATAAGATGTTCCTAGGAAATAAATGTATCTTTTTTTAACAATAAACCTACCGACAATTCTTGTATACCTGTTCCTACCGCACGCCGTCAAATTGACCGGTAATTAAAAGTTATTTTATTATATAACGCAGGTAATGATGGAAATAACTAAAAGTAAAGAGTGTAGACAATATTATATGCATATTCTAAGAATTGTCATGTAGTTTGATAACGATATTATAACGTTTAAAAATGTGTAAGTTTTACAAAAGTTTAAGAACGGTCAATTTGACTGGTACTTGGTAGGTTTAGTGTTAAGTAACATTTTCAGGTAAAAAATAATATTAACCTAAAAATTTTACAATCAACATAATATGATGTAGTTTGGCGAAGGTTTTGTATAAGTATATAGTCTCTTTGC
The DNA here is from genome assembly GCA_918358695.1 of Melinaea menophilus ssp. n. AW-2005. Taxonomy (NCBI): domain Eukaryota; kingdom Metazoa; phylum Arthropoda; class Insecta; order Lepidoptera; family Nymphalidae; genus Melinaea; species Melinaea menophilus. The sequence goes on along the minus strand of OU911055.1, from coordinate 3,672,772 downwards.
AGTCCATTATAATAATGAATTCTGAGGCATGGTTTTGTAGCTATTTTTATTCAACAAGAGTTAAAGTAGTTCACTTTAATTAAAACAGTATTTTTTCAGTTGCATTAAAACGCGCAGTATATACTTATAAACCTTGTTTACTGCAGAACCGATTATAAATAGATTGGTCATCAACCAAATAATCTTTGTTTGAAATATACGCAATAACTCTTAATTATTAATTAAGCATTATACATCTCGGAGTGTAAATACAATTAGTTTTTAATAAGAATAAATGTCTACGAAAGGTATATTATAAGAATCGAAAAGAAAAATATCATTACAAACGTGTTATTGATGTGTAGACAAAGACTTCTTAACTTATATATATTATAAGAACTACTTGAGTATGTTATTTGTAATAATTGATCATCACAAGGAATCTCCAATTTCGTAAATATATATTCACTAGAAAAGCACTTAATGTTCACTTTGTTCATTACAAGCTGGAAGCAATATTGTGATTTATTACACATGGACTAAAATATTAGAATATTTACTTTTGTCTCTTCAATGAATTATAAATTAAGTATTTAAACTCATTACCCAGTTGTTGATTTATTTACATTTCTATTGTGATCACTGTATCGCGTGATACTAACACACGCATCGAAGAGTAACAAACAATTTTACAGACTTAGTCAATGTCAATTACATTATTAGAGTTATGGAAGTAGATTAATATTTGTATTCCATGTAATACATGTACGTATTTTAGATGTTATGCTTTAAATATATACAATCATATTTTTATACGGTACATTTTACATCACCAGTTAAATATGTTTTCTCCGCAAAGATTGCGCAAATTTAATTTAAAGTCATAATTTTGGTCACTTCTCTCAATGCAGTGAGAAGCTTAAATTCAAAAACAGACAAAAATATTGTCTGCATAATTGATAACTAAGTATGAAAATATTTGTTAATGTGTAATTTTTAGAGTACATTTAGACTACACACGTGTTGGAATTGAATTAGACTACAGCAACGATCAGTCATAAGCTTTTATAAATTGTGGAATCTTACTTCATTTTAACTATATGGTAATTGTTCAAATTCCCAAGAATTCAATGTGTCGTTCCTTGCAAGTTGTTAATCTAATCCAGTTAATTTGATAAACTTCATTAAGATGTCTGAATTCGCCTTTATTATTGTGTCATTACTCTTACTAAAATTCTTGGCTTCTACGAAACCTTCTACTTAACAATAGAGCTCATTGCTATGCATTATTAAATATATACGGTGCCTTAAGGTACTTTATGGTACTAATAAGGGGTTATAACAACGTAACATAAGTAATATCTCATATAAGAAAATATTAAGTATAATACTATTAAAAAAAAAATTAAATAACATTTCCTAATGGACTCATAATAATATAAAAATATAAAATCTCTAAACAATATAAAAATAATGTTAAACATATTTTTACATAAGTATATTCAATCATTGAATTTTCAAATACGGCATCATAGATAAAAAATTTAACTGCAAAATAAATAGCAAGAAACCAATAAATTGCTATTTTCATAAAATTTTAATAAAAATGGGAAGCCTAAGTTGTATAGATCGATGTTGATATAAATAAATAAATTTTGATAGACGTAAAACTGTATATAACCACTCTTTTTGCAGTTCATCGTTTATTATTATTTAATTTGAGTTGTAGACAATTTCCATTTGACGTCGGAATTCATTGCGGTGCGCGGTGACAGAACGTGACGCACCCTTTGTGAACATAAAACATTCTCCCACGTATTACGAATTTCGGAATAGAACAAAAAGGTATTTAACAAGGGTCTATATTCGGATTCAGTATTTGAAGTTTTAGGGGATTCAATAAGATTACTTAGATTTTTATCAAACGGTGTAAAAGAAAGGAATTTATTTGTACCATTTTCTTTATCTCAATATTTTCACAGGATCGGAGCTCAGTGAATGAATGGTGTATATGGACGAGAAAAACGCAACAAACAAGAAATAAAATGAAAATAAAATAAATCCTAGGCACTGAGTTCTAAGAATTACACAAAGTTCTTGATAAAAAAACTTTCACGTTCAGCGTAAAATAGCGGCCAGTTAAAATATAAAATCCTAACGATGTCTGAGGATATAAAGAGATTCATTGAATATTAAACTACAAATAATTCTTGAAAATCAATTCAACAAAATAAAACAAAAAAGCAAGATTAAATTTACAAAACAATTCCTAAAAGTTAGAAATTCTAAGATTATGCTAAGTTTGCACATTATTCATAACTTCTTCAGTTTCTTCGAGAGTACTTTGGAATACTTTGGTTAATGTTGGTGTCTACAATTTGCTTATTCTCTTTGTTCTACCTATGGGATGACTGTGAATATATGTCGCTTAATATTTACGTTTATGAATATAATTTAATGATAGGATTTTTAATGTAATACAGTTATATTGTAATTTAAAAAAGCTCATTGTTGTCCTCTTTCAAAATATTGATGCATTATGCAATCGAATCGTATTTCTATTCAATTTATATATTCCTTTCATGTTACTGTATTAGAATAAAAAACTTTTAACAGGCAGTTTAAATCCCATCGGATTGTAAAAATAATACCAAGTTTTTGTATTCGCAATAGCGTAATTAACACTAAACCTACCGACAATTCTTGTATACCTGTTCCTACCGCACGCCGGCAAATTGACCGGTAATTAAAAGTTATTTTGTTATATAACGCACGTAACAATGGAAATATTTAAAAGTAAAGAGTGTAGAAAATAATATATGCATATTATAAGGATTGTCACGTTGTTTGATAATGATATTATAACGTTTAAAAATGTGTAAGTTTTACAAAAGTTTAAGAACGCTCAATTTGACCGGTACTTGGTAGGTTTAGTGTTAAACAAAAATTTCATTAAGGAATATTTAAATGTTAATGTTTTTAATTTTTTACTATATGAATATTGTACTCTTTTTAATTTTATTATAATAAATAATTATATCAATGCTAAACCTTTCTTTTGTTGGGTTCAATTAATCTTCACAATATATGTTTCATCAGATCTGGTTTCATAATAATTTGTATGAATGTTATGCATGTACATAAATACTTTACGCAAGATTGTTTCGGAATATTCGGCTTGATCTAAATTAACTGATTAAATTACGAATTGTAAGCGTGAATTTAGTTTTTCTTTCACAAAAAAATGGTAATTTTAAAAGGAATATATTTTAGAACATTTTTATAACCCTTTAAAAGTATAGTTAATAATTCATAAATTGGCTCTGTATTTCTTTCCGACTTTCCAAGAACGATGTTTTATTTCTAGTTTCATGCCGGAGAGAGTTTTTGAAGTCGAGTCTAGTAATAATAGTCGTTGGTTTGTTTCAGTTCCGAATTATTGATTGACAATTTATAGATTAGGAGAATATGTTTTAAGAACTTCGTGAAATAACTAAAACCATTTAAAAAAATAGACCCATTACATACCATGACAATGCCAACGTTAATTAGATTGTCTATCTGTGATATAATTATTTTAAAATGGGTATAATCAAAGATATACGGGATATATATTGGGGAATGAAAGTATGTATTACACCGTTAATTTTTAAATTTGATTTCTCAATCTCATAAAGAAACTTGTAATAAAAAATTCCCAATTATAAATAAAAGTATATATGTTTTATATAGATATGTGTACTAACTTACATGAATATCAAACAAGAAACCAGAGTCAGGGAAAACATCAAATAACACCTTTTATTCTATTCCTCAAATTGTACGTGAGCAAAATGCTTGATGAGCACAAAGGGTAACGTTCTTCTACCGCAACAAATTCCGTCGCATTATGGAAATAGTTCCCTCCAAAGATGTTCATTTCTCACGTCTTATATACGCATGAGCTACAATATGTGTGAATATTTTGTATTCCATTGTATACTGACGTACAACTTAGCGGATCGTTATTGCTATATAATGCTATTGCTATATATGCTAATAAGAAAACTTATTTAGGATTATCATATATAACTATATTTTAACTTGCTATATTTTAACATTATATTTATATTTAGCCGGATTTTGTGGTTTCAGTTTACTAAGACACATAAAAAAATATGATTGATAGATTGTGATGGACTTTTTTAAATGTGTAAGTTTGCCATCTTCTAGTTGAGTAGAAAACGTAAATCAATGTAATACAGATTGAAGTCATGTATGATACTATTTTAGTTTAATTTTATATTCCAAATGTTATATATATATATATATATATATATATATATATATATATATATATATATATATATATATATATATATATATATATATATATATATATATATATATATATATATATATATATATATATATTATAACAAAAAGCCGAGATATTTGTCTTTGCTGTGTATTCAAATAGTGTTAAATTTATTATTAGCAAGAGAAGAACTTGCTTGCTTCCCTATTCACAAAACTTGTATGTTTGTAGTACGAGTAGGTGAACATCGACATTTGCGAGTGTTATTATATAAATGTCTTTGTAGATCCTCACAATTTTAATATAACCCGCAACTCCTGTTAATGAGCTCCGGCTAATTAACGAGACTCGTTTACACGTTTATCAAATAAGGTCCTTACGTATATTATAATTAAATTAGAGGTAATAAGGAGACAAAAATGAAACTGCGAAATATTAGAAACATTGCTAAAAGTTTACTATTCTTAACAATATTTTTGACTTCTCTTAAGAGAGGTATTTTATCAATAAAAGTACTAAAAGGAGTAAAATTTTGTTGTTTTTCTTCACGTGTATCACCTATTTGAATACATATCTGGTCTTTTCAAATTATTATTATTTTAAAGTGTTGTATAAATCTACACTCCACAGACACAGACACCTTTGTCTTGGTAGGCCTGGATAGAATTATTCGCGAGCTTATTAGAATAGAATCGTTCGAATCTACCTACATGATAAGTAGGTATCTTCAAAAAAGGAGAATAATCCCACCTCTAAGGCCTTCAGCGCTCTAACGAGTCCTCGGGTGTTTCAAGAGTTCATGGGCGGCTCATTTGACTTCATGCAGGTCGACGTCCCGCATGAAGTCACCAGTCATAAGCACGTGGTGAAGTTTTATAATAAAAAGTCTCCTCTAATGAACAGTATACAGATTATATTACGAAATAGCACTAATCACGTCATAATCTATTCAAATAATAACAAACTCTAATGTAATGGATATAATGTAATGTTTAACCTTATGGAGGAAAAAGACCTCACAAGCAAGACTATAGCCTAGGTTGACTCCAATTGTCAAAACAGGACAAATACTGAAATTATGCAATCTAAAGCATTAAAGAAAGTCATGAAAACTAAAGAACACCTCCTAATTTATAGTGAATATTCAAATTACTTATCATATGTATTTTAAATAACCTGTCACCAGATAATTAATAAACCTGATCACAGCCAAACATCATGAGATATGGAATGTGTGACTAAGTATTTAAATTTCTACAGAAATGATGTTTTACGTAACAGTGTTTATAGAAAAAGAAATTCGTCTTTATTATTTTATTTTTCAAAGTCTTAAACCGACCGGGAAATACAAATCACGAAAAGACAATTTAATGGAAATTTATTTTTTAAATGATTTGTTTTTTTTTATTAATTAAGTAATAAAATAATCTTTTTTTTTTATCTTGATCTCTTATATAATTATGTAAGATAAGTATAAATATGTGTATATAAATGCATGAAATCCCTCGCTATTTTTGAAACTCTCAAAAACTCTTGAAACTCTTTTGCTTTATTTGGCAGAAAAATAAGACGCTTTTAAGACTCCGAAACTCGTACATAAGCACGCATGAGCTCGCTCTTTTTTATTACCAACCTGTAGCAGAGTAAAATTTTACCATTACCCGTAAATAGTGAGATTTAAGAACTTCAACAGTTTTATTATTATATTAAAACTCTTCATGATGATAAAACTTCTACATATAAAATATGTATACAATAAGGAATTTAAAATTACTACACTATTTTATATTATACTGTCAATCACATACTAAAACAAATGTATTTTCTTATTGTCATGATACCGGTATCACAAACTAACAGATTCAATTTCCTATTCACAGCGCTATTACATTTCATGTTAGGACTAACAACGTCACCGTCGATTTAATAACCCGTTCTTACATTACCGCTTTTATGTGTTTCCTGTGGTATACAAATCTTATGACAGGTAAAAGGAATTTTATGTTATTTTATTTTTTAGAAATACAATTCGCATTAGAGACATAATCTCCCGGAGATTATGTCTCAACTGGAGGGGTTTACAAACATAGATATAATGGACATCAAAAACATTCAGAAACAACGTACGTTGTAATGTGGAAATCGAACCCAGTAGTACCTTTGGCTCTGCACGTAGGGACACCCACCACTAGACCAAAAGGTATTAGACATAAAGATGTATACGTCATGACGTAACAGTAAAATCAGAGGTTTTAACTTTTATACCACGATAATATCAACTAAGCTGTAAAATTGCGATCACCTTATTTTCACAACTGCAAACATTTTATAAGCAATAACATACATCAATGTCATATACGAGTAGCTATGACACTTCCTTTTTTATCTATATTGTTAGATAAAATACTTACTCATTCGAAGAAATCCGCTGTATTAAAATTAAATTATTGGATATAGGAAGTTAACATCTTGTCTAGACAAAAAATGAGGAATCATACAAGACAATAACGGAATGGACAGTACTGTTAAACTTGTAATGACGGCAAGTCACACACTTTTTAATGAATTTCATTATTCTCATTAAATAAATGTAAAGAATCGTATAAGAAAAAAAAATCTACACCACATTTTTCCTAATGCTAGGGAATAGGTGGCAGCACGTGACTCGCCCTTTAAGAGCACAAAATTGTCCCTTGCGTGTAATGTATTTGAGCATAGAACAAAAAAGTATTATTGGATGTGGGATTAAATTCGGGATCACAATTTGATATTTTTAATGTTTTATCAAAAATATATGATATATAATAATTGTAATATATAATTCTTCGTATTTCTTGGTTCTATATAATATATATTTTATATTGTAAATATGAAAAAATATTATTTTATAAAATTTCTATATACATAAAATTGTCTAAAAAACATTTGAAAGGACATTGCACAGCTTTATAATTAATTTTTACTAATTTTTTACATGAAGTCTGATTACTAACTATTCAGATATATGAAAAAGTTTAAAGCTTATTAAAACGACTTTAAAGTATAAAATATTCTACGACTGATCTTGTTACCTTTAGTTTTATGTATGTGATACATAATGTGTTATGATTATACATAATTCATTGTGATTTACGTGCATTGTAGTTGTAATTGTTTCTCATCTCAATTAGTTTCTACCAAAGGTTGGCAAGGCATACTATTTCTATGTTTATAGGCCAATTAAAGGCCAATATCAAATAGGACTATGACATACCGTCATATTTGATATTGGTCCAGGTTATTTTTAAAGTAGCCGTAAAGTAACACATAAAGAAGTGAAAAAAAAGATTAATCAAATTGTTTTAAGATTGTTTGTCCTTACGATTGTTTGTCCTGGTCGATTCCAAAAATACAAATGAAATAGATCTCACTTAATGAGTCTTTCCAAAGCAAATAAGTAAAATAAAGTTTTTCTTTATTTAAGTCACCTCCCCTTTGAATACGTCTTATTACATCACTGAGGAATGATATTACTAAAAACTCAACATTAATGAAAATTTTTTTTTGGAGAGGGAAGAAAGATAAACAAATAAGAAACGCTGAAAACCACGGGTAAAAATATCTAACAGACAACTCGTTGTTATGTAATAAAAATAGTTGTGGATATTTTAGATCTACAATACGATTTACTAAACTGAAATAGTATATTAAATAAATATCCATAGTTATACAGTTTTGTGTTATTTATTGATTAATTGTTTAAATGGTATTCTTTGCCATATTGCCATTGACGTCATTGAATCTTCATTGAAACAAATGCACTTTAAAGCAAAATACTTGACAACTGAACACTTTAATCGAAAAATGATTTTGCCAAACCCACCATATTTATATATTTTGAGTTTTATTTTGATATGAGAAAGGAAAACAGATCCAGCCAACGCTCTTCAAAGAAACAAAGCTAGAAGATAAGTCTTCAAACAAATTATATAAATAAAATAATTTCATGAAAAAAAATACTAAAATGCAAGTATCTGATTATTAATGATTAAATAATCATTTGGTTAATATGATTATTGCAAAATAATGCTCCATATATAATTCTTTTTGTCTTATAATTTGTTAAAATAGTAAAAACATTTAATTACTGAGGAATATAATTCACCGAAAAAAAAATCACAGTTTTAAGATATCAATTATTAAATTCTATCGTGAAAACTTGGGTGAATAAGTCATTAAGTTATGATTATAACTAACATAATAAACTATGATATTATAATGTTACAGGTTAATGAAGTAAGACAAAGCGTTGGATTATTTATAGAATGTTTTATTATTCTGATTTCTGACAAACATCGTACAAAAAAAATAAAGTTTCCTTATGCAAAATAAAATTTTTAACGCCATTTCTTATTATTTTAAAGTATACCGCTTAGCTTATAAGTTTAATGTTAAAAATTAAGCTTTAAATACTAAGATACAGTAAATGTAACTTTCTTAAAAGAAAAATTTTAAAATGAAGTTCTGAAAACAAATAAAGAAAGTAATAATGAAAGTTGAAATAACTAAGCATTTTAAGATTTTACTGAGTATTCACATTATTCATAACTTCTTGGACGTCTTTGAGAAGACTTTCGTCTAAAACATTTAGTGTCTCGTTCAAAAAGTCTTTATGTAATTCGAATTCATAATTAGTTTTAGTTTTAAGAGATATTTCTTTTGTTTCATCTGAACGTCTCTGATGTAGATATTGAAAGCATGAACTGCTTCAACATATGGTTTATTTTTCCAAGTCTGGCCCTTTTAATTAGATAGTCTTTTTTTTCCAAAAAAATATTTTAAACTATTAGCTGTAAGGTGTAAAATGATTGCATCAAAACGTACTTTGAAAACAAATTGTGCTTTTTGTACTTTACAGAGTACATGTCTCAAAAATGTTGATATTGTGAATATAGAAATCAAGAAATGCCATTTTGTTAAAGAATTTACTTATGATGAAATATATTGTATTGACTGAGTTGGCTATAACAGAGTTTGTATTAATTATATCGCAATTTTAGAAGTAACCTAATTCTTCAACTGGAAATTATATAATAAAACTCTAGATATAATTTATAAGTAGACAAATTATTGACACCGATATTTTAGACACTGGCGACATTTATCGATAACGCTTCAGCAAAGCCAGAACAAACTTTAATTGGATCTTTGACTCAGAACACGCAGTGGCCTCTGATACCTATGTAACTTTAACAAACTATTTTAACTGTAGTTAAAACTTCCTCACGATTATTTTAATATTGGATCGTTACTTGTTATATAATTTTCGTAATAAAGATATTTACACACAAAAATTATATAAGGTTATGAGAAGTGTGTGGTAACTGCAACAATAAACAAAAGTTTTAGGAATGTCAATTATTTATATCGTATTGAATAATATATACAGAAAAACTTTATTATAAATTGTTTTTATTCTAACAGATATTTTTCTAAACCTAAATCCGTATTAACTATATCAAATATAACTAAATTAAAATTTATCTATTTGTCCATGACTGTAACTACTACACTGATGCTATTATAAGGTACGAATAAACGAAGTTAGCGTGGATTTAATCACTATCACACTTAATGAAGTTTTATTTCTATTACAAGGTTTAGTTTGTGCATTGTATCTAAGTTTCTTCTTTAACATTAAATATATGAAAGTAATCAAACATAATTTAACTTACAATCATTTTTTAATATGTGCAATATTTTTACTTCAAACTTATAGACTTCTTAGTAGTAACTTTTACGATTATTATTATTATCACCAGAATTCATTACTTGCGTTTCTTTTATTAGCTCTATAATGTCTATATTCTGTAGTAATTCCGTCAGTACTATACAATGTATGGTAATATTTGATTTTGGTAGTTAGAATTTTGGTAAAATAATGGCCTCATCCTGTCGACGTGTGTCCGCAGCGTTAGATGGCAACTTATTAAGAAATATAGTTTCCACGATGCTACTTACAGCACTTTTAAAAGGAATTTCTGGTAGTTGTTTAACTATAATAACATAGTGACAAAACGTATAAGGTTAGTGTACCTAACATGTCTCCTTATCTGTAATATTATAAATAATATCATAAGATTATCTATAAAAGACTCATTAAATATATATGTATTATTTACTGTTACTATTTTTTGTTATTCTATCATTCTGTTTAGATTATTATTAAACATGAAATATATTAAATAAAATAGTATTAGATCGTTGCCGCTCCAGCAACAGAAGATTCCATTACATCACAATATACTTATTTAATGCCCCAAGGTACTAAATATGTTTCCTTACAGGTAAGTATAAAGCTTTTTGAAGTAAATGAAGTATTCTTTTATATGGTATGTGTCACCATGGGTGACAAGGGTTGCTTGGAATTTTTCATAAGTGTTGAAATGGGTTTTGTCGCTTGTATTTTTTTATACATTATATTAATACACTTTTCATTGCACTTTATGAAATCAAATCATTCATACCATACACATATTTTTTAATTATATTACATTATATTATACACTATTTCAAATATGTACGTACATTAATAAGCCTTTAAAATTATAATAATTTATCTCAACTCTTTTAAAGATTCTCTAAGCTTAAAATACACTAACTAATTACACTAATACATAATAACCTAATTAAATATAAGTATTATAAACTAAAACCCTAATTAATTTTGGCTTAAAGTAAAATAACTTTCAAAAAGGAAACTATAAATAATAATTATATTCTCGTACATCCCTTAAACCTTATAAATGTAAACTACAATGGAATGAGATACATTATACCACTCAACTTTAGTGAACACAATAACCGTTATGGGACTTAGCTGAATTAAATTCTTGAAACCTTATAATTTCAATGCAGTACATTTTCAGAAGATAATTACTTTGGTTTCTTGATTCATATTTTGTCGCCAGTTAAATTACAGAGATTTTATTGTTAAGATACAGATGAAAAAAGAACGTATTAACCATTTTATTGCCTGTATTGCTCGTAATAATCAGGTTAAATAGTAGAAGGACGGACGGATGGTCACGAAAAGGGACAATGAACATGAAGTCTAAGATATATCTAAATTCTGACACAAATGAAGATAATATAATGAAAAATAATTTGTATTACATTTAATAATATTAAAAAGTTATAATTATAAATATGACATTTTATATGATAAAAATTTCGCCGACATACGAATAGCATAGCCACACTTTAAGGTTTGTTAGCTCAATTACCTTAAACACTCCTCCGACATCTTATTATGCTAATGCGTTTAAATAAAAGTTCAGAAGTTTGAAGCAATTCTATCTTAAGACGCTTAGTTGAAACTGTTACGAGAGCAGCCATTTATAGGGACTTCAAATCACAATGTAGGTATTGTATTTTATTTTAATATTTCCTATTATATTATTTTTGGTGATGGATTGTTTGTGGGAAGAAAACTATTACATCTACAGATGTCAAAAGGATTTTTCATATACTTTCAATCTCAACTCTTTTTTACAAATCAAATTTGTTATATTAGATTATATTTAGAAAGTTTAGAAGTCTTATTATTTATACATATAATAAATTTTACTCATAAAGACAGCGTTTTTATTTTACTGTTTTTTTAATGTTTTCTAAACAGAGTCTGTGAATAATAAATTAATATATTAATGATAGATAAAAGGCAAATCTATATAATAAGCACCAACTCAATTACCCACGGTAAAAATGTAGTATATTAAATATTGACGCTGCGCCTCATGTAAAATGAAGGCACCGCGTGGCCGCGATCGGTGGGGAAAGGGCTAAAAACTATCTATCACAACACTCATTCTTTTATCAATTGCTAACCTTACCTTACCTTACCTTACCTTATTAATAAATTAAGAGTTTTGATAGGTGGTATTTTTATACTAAACAAACAAATGATTTACATAATCTACCAAGAATGAAGAAATAAACCGCTGGAGTGCTGTTTTGTCGTAACACCAAAATATAAATATGCTTTTATACTTCGTTACTCTGATAAATATCGATATAAGTTAAGCCGTTTTGTCTTTTATTACAATTATTTATTTTATTATTTTCTCATCATTCTTAAATTTTTTCGTTACTGATTGAAAATATTATTTGTACTTTAAGTATAACGTGAATATTTAAAACTTACTCGTGTCTAGATCACCTGGATCCACTGTGAATTTAGTATAGTTCATTGTCCAAATACGATTACGATTTATAGATTTATATTAGGATATACTATATACTATATTTTATTAGATTTTGTTCACATAACTAAACCAACAAAAGTAGATAATCATATTTTTTCCAGATCTGAAAACAATAACAGCATTAAACATTTCCTCATAAGATTTCTTTAATTTAGTTAACTGTGTTTCTAGTCACATTTTAGTGTTATTAGGTAGAAAAATTAAAAAAGAAGTGGTTTAAATATAATGATGTGGATGATTTTATTAGTTCTATTTTGTACGTAAATGTCTTCTTCGCTTTTATTTACATTTCTCACAACTTAAAAGACTGAAAGAATGACCCACGTTCTTTCACAACTCTAAAGCAAATTTTTCCTTATATTTTTCATTTCATTTTATTTTTCGTTTCATATTAAAAAAATAACGAGGTGTGTGTTTTTGTGTGTATGTGTGTAAACATTTAACATTTACTTTACATGTTAAATGTTTATCATAATAGTGACAAAATTTATACATTCTGATACTGACCATTTTGTTATTACAAACAACTCCTAAATATATAAGTATTGAAACATGAATATTATTGTTTCTATAGAAAATATCTATATATAGATTATAATACGATTTGTTCTCTTAGTTTGCTTGTCGTCTTTACGCATTCATCGGATTTCTTGTACCCACTATTGTTGAACGAAGATATCTAAGTATGAACTGAAAATGACATATCTAGTAATTGGATGCCGATTCAAGTGCAACGGGCAAAAAGTTACTGAAACTTTACCATTATTTAACATTTATTTATTATGACATTAAGATGTAAACATTATAGAAATTCAAGATTAGATAATCATTAAATCACAATAACTTATGTCTTAATGTTGAGTTGAATGGTTACAAAGGTAAAATCTCTCATTACAATAGTTTAATGTCAAAGTCAAAGTCAAAGTCAAAAATCTTTATTGGAAATAAGTTTCATACAAAACATTTTTTCATTGTCAAAGCTACCACCAGCTCGGAAAATTATTTCCGCAGACCTGAGAAGAGCTGGCGACAGAAACTCAGCGGGATTGTCATGATTTGTTGTTTTTTTTTTTTTTTTTCTTAAATTCTATATAACATAATTACATTACAAAATATTAAATAAATAATCTTGAAGCAGCCTGGCAGCGATCGCTTCATACCCATGGTGCATTATCCTCTAAGTATTCAGATACATTGTAGTATCCTTTTGCACACAAACGTTCCTTAGCTATTCTCTTAAATTTGTTAAATGGTAATACTTGAACGTTTGCTGGGACTTTGTTGTAAAACTGTATACATTGCCCCATGAAAGATTTACTCACTTTTTTAAGTCGAGTAACAGGTAGCGCGAGCTTGTGTTTGTTCCTGGTATTTATAGTGTGTATATCACTATGCTTAATAAAATTGTCAGTATTTTTATGTACATATTTAAGATTTTCAAAAATATACTGACTGGCGACCGTAAGAACATTAATTTGCTTAAACTTATTTCTTAAAGAATCTCTAGGGCCCAGATTGTAAATTGCACGGACAGCTCTTTTTTGTATAACCAAAATGGTATTTATATCAGTAGCACTACCCCACAGTAGGATACCATAAGACATTATGCTATGAAAATAACTATAATACACTAACTTAGCAGTAGTCTCGTCAGTTAGGGATCTAATTTTTTTAACAGCGTACGCGGCAGAGCTAAGTTTACTAGCTAATCCAGCTATATGAGGGCCCCATTGTAGCTTAGCATCAACAGTGATTCCTAGAAAAACTGTGGATTCCACCACTTCCATCGCTTCCTCATTTAAAAGTACATTAGTTTGCACCTGTTTAATATTAGTAGTAGAAAATCTAAGAAGTTTAGTCTTCTTACTATTAAGCAACAGGTTGTTAACACTAAACCAATGCACTATTCTAGAGAGAGCCTTGTTTACATCGTCATACATTACCTGATGCCGTTTTAATTTAAATATTAAAGAAGTGTCATCAGCAAACAATACTATCTCATTATGTTTGTCTACAAAAGTAGGCAGGTCATTTATATAAACAAGGAAGAGAAATGGACCTAAAATTGAACCTTGAGGGACCCCCATATCAATCGGAGCCCCAGCCGATCTTTTTCCATTCACCTCTACCCTCTGAATTCTATTAGACAAGTAAGAAATCAAGAGTTTGAGATCAATGTTCTTAATGCCATAGTGGTACAATTTCCTGACCAATGTTTCATGCTGAACACAATCGAAAGCCTTAGATAAATCACAGAATACTCCAAGAGCATCCTGTGACTGATCCCAGGCCTCATATATATGTTTTATAAGAAAGACGCCGGCGTCCGTAGTAGAGCGACCTCTAGTAAAACCGAACTGTTTATGGTGAAGCAATTTATATTTATTAAAATGGTCTATCAGCTGATTAAGCATGATTTTTTCAAATATTTTACTAAACGAAGGCAATACTGATATTGGTCTGTAATTAGACGGATCTGAATTATTGCCTGATTTTAAGAGTGGTATTACTTTGCTACGTTTCATTAGGTCAGGAAATACTCCACAAGAAATACAGTCATTAAAAATGGTCGCTAAGTAAGGCGCAACGAGGTCCACTATTGAGCCAATCACCTTTACAGATATTCCCCATAAGTCAGGAGTATTCTTAATATTTAAGGTCCTAAAATATTTAATTACATCATTGGATTCAATTTTCTTAAATTTAAAAGGAATGTTACATTTTTTACATTTTTTTGTAGTAATGACTCAGCGACTACAGGAGAAGAAATTAAAGAAGAAGTGGTAGAAGCTGGAATTTTTTTTAAATAATTTTCAAAAGCAGAGGCAACTTCCTTATCTGATTTTATTACTTGATTATCCATTTGAAGAGAAAATTTGGAGTTGCGAGCTTTGCTTTTACCAGCTTCGCACTTTATAATATTCCAGGTCATTTTAATTTTATTTAAAGAATTACTAATTAACTTTCCAATACGTAATGACCTGGCTTGTGAACAAACTTTATTAAATAATTTAGAATAATTTCTAATATATTGAGCAAACGAGTCACTGCGATTGAGCTCCCTCTCATTGTAGATAATGTAATTTGTAATGAGTATTTTTAAGAATTACGAGTAGTTACGTTATTTATATTTTACGACACAATTAAATTACTAAGATATATTTTTTCACATAACTTAGCAAAGATTATTCAGGTCATGTTATTTATATATTTATTTTTATTTCGCTTGAACTGAGACATTATCATATTCACGAGTCGTAGACTATTACTCTTCTAAGACGAATGTCATAGTTCACTACATAAACGTCCCCAAGGTGACGTTACGTTTCTACTTCAAATATTTAGGAGGCAAAGGTTACATAAATATTGAACATCTATACTAAATTCACAAATACACCAGTCACATATATACAAAATATCCTGTGTACACCAGAAGCAGCACAGGCAAATGGAAAATACATTTGCTCGATAAAAATGAAAAAGCTAGCTGAATATATAACTCGATAGTGAATCGTATAACTCCTCCTCAGGGTATCGTAATCGTATAACTCCTCATGAAGGTAATAAAGTTTATTCCTCTCGTATTCAAGTCTACGATATTAAATATAAAGTTTTTTTACTTCATATATCCAAAGCAAGAGGGATATAATATACCTCTTGCTTCGCGGTTTTGGACAAGTTTTGAGTGCTCTTAAAAACTAATAAACCAGTGATATTAAAAGTATATTCTTATATTATTCTTAGATATATTCTTATTTCTATTAAAATAAAATTGTATAGTGTTTATTTTCTTAATAGGTTTATACCTAACTTTATTATAAAGTAATTCAATTTATCTTAGTATAATGTTGATATCGTATAAAATCTATTTAAAGATATTTGCAGATATAACACCCAACACGGTCTTAAAGGATACTGTTAACTATGTGTCTAATACAGTCTGTTGTGTATGCCAATATTTGGCCGCGTTCACATCCTTGTTTCGGGAGAATAGCAATACAATATTATCTTTGTTTAGGCGTTATATATATATCAATGTCAACAGAATTAGCAATTTAAAGACGGTAGACACAGAGGGGGGCGTTAATAGCTTTCCTGTAACATAGGATATTCTGTTAATTACTATCCGTGCTGCTTTAATTAAGGTTTTTTATAAAGAGCACTTTATTATCATTTTGGCAGACAACGTAAAAAATTTAACCTTTACGAAATTATGTAACTTCTAATATTATTGAAATCAATGCGAATTTTTTCGTCTATGCCTTAAAAATCTTTTTCCAATAGTTCTATGAATATATTTATTTAATAGAACTTTTAAAATGGTTTAGGAAATTACTTCATTTTTATTTATTATTATATAGTAGCTATTGCTAGTAACTTCTTCTGCACTCCTTCCGGCTTATTTCCTGCCACTAATCAAAAGTTCTGAAATGAACATAACACTTCTTCTTCAGAAATCCATATCCCCAATAAAATGCTTCTATATGTTGACCTATCTAATAAACATCACAGTAAATTGAATGAAAATCTGTTACATTATATTATATACCCCAGATAATTTTTTTGTGTTTTCAGGATTGATTTTTTTTAAACTTTTAATAGTTTTAATAATTATAGCCCGAACCGAAACAGCTATTGGTGTTTCTCGTAAATAAAAAATAATATTAGTATAAAAAGAATATTGACTTTCAAAATGTGAAAATTTAGAGATTTACTTTATTAGTTTCGTGTACTCCAACACTTCTATAGCTTTTATTTTCGTTTCCTTCAATAACAAACCTAAAGTGAAAAAAAAACTGCATTCTTTCAATCCTGTATGGTCTTTCAATATTCTAAAGCTATTTGTTTGTGTTAAAATGGAAAGCATTTTATTTTCTCGCTTCGCATTACAAGCTTACCTGTTATTAAATAATTATGTGATAAATTTATAAAAATATTTTTGTGATAAATTATTTGGTAACATGTTAAATTATTAATTATCAAAATGTTAAATTAAAAAATCTATAGAATAACCTTATTTAAAAAGTTAGTATAAGTTGGTACACATTTCATATTTGCTTTTATATTGCCCTTGATTTATTCCGGATTCCATGTGTCACGCTACTCTTTGAGACTGATAAATGCATGTAACCTGATAAATACTTTAGAAAATACATTTCTTATTCACAATTTAACAACATATATTCAAAGCAGTAACCATTACGACATTTCTTAGATTTTATCAATTTTATTCCGGTATTTGATGAAAATTTCATCGAACTTGTCATGGAATATTTTCTAAAATATTTTAATATTCAATAATCGTATTACCAATTAAGTACTTTATGCAAAATTTGGTATCGGCTTTAAATATTCATAATTTGATGAAATTAAAATAATTAATCCATAATCAGATTGTATGCGTTGTAACGTTGGGTTTTTGGGTATAAAGCTCACATATAACGTAATTAAAGGTAAAAAAAATATATTAAATAATTTAAATTATAAAAAATGTAAGTTCTAAAATATACATGAATGTGAAATTAATGAGTCTTATTTAAAATGTTGCTTTTACATAATTAATAAAAAATGTAAATCAATATCATTTTTAATAATATTATTTTATAAATCCAATTAATGCCATTTTAAAATATATCTTTCCTTTCCGCTTACAGTATAACATGCGATAAGGCTCTATTTTAATATAGCTTTATGAAATTCAATATCAGCTGTCATATCGCAGAGTGGATTCTCAGTTTGCAAAGATAATGCAGTTTCTGGATGTTCCGCAGAATATTTATTATAGTATTTGTAAATCAAATTTTTAAAGTTATCTTACTTTGTTAGTTATACGTCATATTTCATAACATTCAAAGTTATTTTTAAAGTTACAATAGTCTGGTATGTATCACGTAATATTGAGGCCATAAAAATAACGAAATAATTCTTAATATATTTATTTAGATATTAGTCTTTAGATATTTAGTCTATTTAGATTAAATGTTCATTTATCGCACTATAAATGCTTATGCTAGAAATAGATAAATGTAAAACTGAATGATCTATTAAAAAAAATAATCTATGGCAATGTAAAATATTATGTTTATTATGTATATATATACGTTAAATAATTATATACTTTTGTTTGTAAAACTGTAAAAAAAATTAAGTGATCCGACGGTTCACATATAAAACAATAATTATCTAATATATAACATATGTATCTCCTTCTGAAATATATGAAAATATATAATATACAAACTGAAATAAATTATAAAGTAGCGTTATGAAATCTCAATTTAAAAATACAAGACATCTTAGATAAGCTTTCCTCTTTAAGGAGACACCATTCTGTTAAATAAGCTTCACTTATTATGGTAGTTTGTTCGAATTAGTCACTGGGGAAGTTGCGAAGTTGTTGTTTTAGTTATATACACAACAAAGTATAAGGGAATATTATTATTATAGTAATCTTATTTATATTGAATAAGTATATGAACTATTTAGAGTATGCTCTACATAGTCGTTATTATATATATAACACGCACATGCGATAAATACGAGAAATAGAAACAAAGTCGTAACGCCAAAATTTCGTCTTCAAAACAGTTAACAAATCCTTCATGGGCTTGAGTATACGCATATATCATAAAGTTACAGAATATATCTTAGACCTTCCTTTTCTTAGTTTTCAATCTAAAATCAAAAGTGTATTATTAAATAAATCTTATAACGTTCAAGAGTTTTTGAGCAGCTGTTGAGTTTCTGGCCGGCTCTTCTCAGCTGAGCAGGATTCCGAGCCGATGTTAGTTTATTCACGGACTAACCTTTCTTTATTGTAATAATTGACGATTCAAAAGTGCGTATAAATGCCTACTTCAATAAAGATATTTTTAATTTGAATATATATATATATATATATATATATATATATATATATATATATGTATATTCAAATAAAATATATATATATATATATATATATATATAAATATATATATATATATATATACATTAGGGTGATTCAAAAAATCTTAGTTTTAAATTTTTATAGGGGCACCGTCTTATATGGTTCCAATATGAAAAAAATAAACTTATATATATATTTTTTTAATTTTAGTCAACTTTAGGGATCGCTACCATCCATTAAAGTTTTTGAAAAATGCGTTACATACGGCAATGGGGTTGCAGCCCTTGGGAACCAAAATGGCGGTGCCTTTGTGTATTTTTGTACCTGAGCGTAAACAAGGTACGTTAGGTACCTGGTACATATCCTCTATCCACGTTTTTTAACTTCTTCAGACTTCAGGTTATTAAGCTACAGAAAGGGTTTAAAGATTAAAGTAGTAATTTCGCAATAGAGTCTGAGCTAGTCTGTAAGTAAGTAGTAATATAGCCAACCTTTTTTAATGTCGTCGTCTTCGACCTCTTTAGACAGTCGGCCTCCATTGCCAGGACCGTCTACCTCGAAGCCACAGCGAAAACAAGGGAGGTTAGAATTAATGATGACCGTTTGGCTGTAAGTCTTGATGTTGCTAAGTTAAAAGATCGAAAATCTGCTGTGGTATTAACATCGATTCTCAAGAGCGCTGGCTGTGATACTGAGAAGTACAACGTTAGCTTTTCTTCTATTCGGCGTTAGCGAATCCAGCGACGAAAAAATCTCAGAATCTCTAAAAAACGAGTTTAAGCCAGAGGTTCCGCTTACCGTTCACTGGGATGGTAAAATGCTCGAGAACATAACGGGACATGAGGTTGTGGATCGCTTGCCTGTTATAGTATCAGGACAAGGAGTGGAATGGCTTTTGGATGTTCCAAAACTTCCGAATGGAAGAGGGCAGGCGATGGCCTCAGCTGTTTATGAAATGTTATTGTCCTGGGGTTTAGATGAAAAAGTAAAATCGATGTGTTTTGATACCACAGCATCAAACACAGGTCGATTCAATGGAGCTTGTACCTTACTAGAGCAAAAGCTGGAGAAAAATTTATTATGGCCTCCATGCAGGCATCACATTTTGGAGATTGTGCTTAAAGCCATCGTAGTTTCAGCAACTAATGCTTCTAGTGGGCCAGATATACAAATCCTCAAAAGACTGCAAAAACGTTGGGTTAAAATACTAAAAGAGGACTTTAGGGTAGCTACTGCGGACCCTGAAACTCTAAAACAAAGTAGCAGATGTTACCGAAGAGATGACATTATTTGCTGAAAGCCACCTTAATGAGTTTCAACCACGAGACGATTATAAGGAACTACTTAACCTGATAATCATATTTTTGGGAGGAACACCTGAGAAAGGTGTATCTTTTCGAGCGCCTGCTGGTCTCCACCGGGTAAGGTGGATGGCGAAGGCCATCTATTCTTTTAAAATATATCTATTTCGGGAACAACAAAAATTGACGAAGAGGGAAATTAAAGGAATCAAAGGAATTTGCGCCAAATACTGGTATCAAGCTCCTTGCGCATGGTCTGCGCCAAGGAATGACTTATAACTTTTGAAGGATTTATTAGCTTTCAATAAAGTGAATGAATTACTTTCAAAAGTTGCTATAAAACAAGCGTTGGGGCACTTTTGGTACCTATCAAAAAAACTTGTAGCTTTGGCCTTCTCTGACGACCCAGTTTCTTTGGAAACTAAGCGAAAGATGGTTGCTGCTCTTCAAATAGAAGGGTCAGAAGATTCTCCAAAGCGAACCATCCTGGATCAAAACCTTATTGCAACAAAAAACCTGGAGGACTTCGTATCTTCTCACATATTAACGTTGTTTAAAAGTATCTCCATCTCCTGCGATTTTTTAGAAAAGGATGGTTAGACCTGGACGATTATGAGTTTAAAAAATGTGTGACTGTTGTAAAGGGTCTAAAAGTTATCAACAATACAGCTGAGAGGGGAGTATCGTTGATTGAAGTGTACAATCGCCTTCATACGACAGACGAAGACCAGAAACAGTACCTATTGTTGGCGGTCAAAGACTTTAGACGAAAATTCCCCGATTGTAACAAATCTATATTAACATCTTAAGTTACTAGTCTTAGTTATAATAGTATTTATCCTTAAATTATTGTTGCAGTTATTTAATAAAATAGGTTATTACTTATTTTTTACCTGTTCATAAGACCCAACACTTTTCATCCCTGGTAGCGACCCCTAAAACCTCACATGTATTTTTGAATCACCCTAATATATATATATATATATATATATGTAAATATATAAATTTATTACAATAAGATGAAGTACCATAACGTTTATCGGAAATTCCACTTTATATTGTAGTATAATGGCAGAGTAAACTTCTCATCGTCAAGAAATATTTGAACGCAGTATACGATGGTCGTAAATTTGCCGGCTTTTAGTGTTTTCGTTATCGATGGTATATTTATTTAATGCAATATTAGGCAATGATAGCTAAATATCTCTTTCGTCATAACAGTCAGCGTAAATAAATATTACTTAAAAATAAATATTTCTTATCATATAGGTAATATTTATGTTTTTCCTTATTCTTAAAACGATATACATGTTTTACTATTTTCGAGTAAAATTATTTTGGTGTATTATTTCAAATATTCTTGAGGGATTAATATATTACCAAAATAAAATAATGTCAGTAACGTTTTTAAAGAAGCTAAGAAGGTGCCTAAACCATAAAAAAAGATTTAAACATTGAATCTAAATTCAGCTCGTGAGCGATTACGTCGTAAACTCCCTCAAGTGGGATATTCTGGTCGAATTACACATGCAATAAAATACCGAGGGTGAATAAATGAAACAATTCCGAGCATAAGCGTCTTTACGAAAATTCGTCTGAAGCGGTGAGCGGAGAAAGACGGGAGATGGATGGCGGATACCGTGTTTATGTTGACGTTTTGGGATCTTAAAGTGCTCGGGTAAGTGGTCGGCTGCGACTTTCTCGTGATTGTAGAACGAAAATTATAATTCTCCTTATAAAGGTTATGTTTCACTTTTTATTATTTGGGCATTATTTAATTATAATAGGTTACATATCTATTACAATCCATTTTAAAAATAATGTGAGAAGTTAAATAAAATGTTAATTTTAAAGAGAGAGAAAAAAAACAAAGTCCCTAAAAAACAAATTTTACACCACTTTTGAATAATATAGAAATGCTTTTAACTAAATGGATTAATCTAGAGGCACTTAAAACATAATATTTTTTTGTATACGTATTTTTGTGTTTGCAATATACTATATATTAACATGCTATAATTTCAGCTCTCTCTCGTCTCTTAATGTAAGCGCATTATATCTACATCATGTTTCCATATTATAGTGTATAATTTATTACATAAATTGTACACTATATTACAGAATAATAATTTGGAATAAAAATAGATGTTATGACTCGATATGTACGGGAAAACATCAAATACATTTCTACACAAATTATTTATTAAAAAAAGGGTCATACAAGATAAAAAAGGCACATATGTAATTTCTTTAGACAAAAAACGTTATTACAAACTCAGCTATTTATTGATTAACGATCAAGAAAACCAGAATTGAAATTTCGAGTTGATGAATGTAACACTGAAATTTAATTACCCGAAAAATAATTATTAGGAATGGTGACGTTTCAAAAGTACTGGTGAAATCAAGTCAATTAACTTAATTACCAGCAAAATGAATAACCTAGCTTACTGTAGGTAAATATACAATTATTTAGTACTATTTAAAATAATATATGCGTAAATAATAATTATAAATCTGCTGATTAGTAACTGTAGCTGTAGCGGAATATGAAGCCTGCCATTAAAGTACAACTTTATATAGTATTTCAAAACAACATACATACATACATACGTGTCCTTATATAACAGGGCTGTATATGTGTTTTCGCGTGTCTATTATCAATGACGCCTAGGATTTAAATTTAAGAGATCATTGTAATAAGGATCTAATCATATAAAATTATTTGCGTTGATTATCCCAAGTGCCACACCGCTAAGTCTAGCTGCCACATTTGCCGTAGTAATTATTTTAAAATTTATTAATAAATGAGTTCCTGTAGAATAAAATTGAAATTTCATTTTACAGGTCACAGGAAAGGCAGTTAGGTAATAATTTTTGTACATTTGGTTTTACTATTCAATAAAAAATTAAATATAGAATATTTTGAATTATTTATAAACTTGTTCACCATGTTATGGTTACTTTATATATATCTACAAATTGATAGACACATTTTTTTTTGACTTGATTTAAATTAGTTAATTCTTTGAATTAACATTTTTGGTTATATTTAATTTTATATATTGTAATTTATTTAAACTAACATTATTATTTTCACTTGTATTCTGAACCATCACGATCCAATGTGATGGAAAGTGTCTTTCAAGGCACCCAACGGTTTATTTTACTAATAATTAAAGTGTATTATACATATATATTACAGGCGTAACATTTAATATCGAATACAACAAAACAATGAAATAGATTTTTATATTTTTAACAATAATGTTTCGGTAAATGTAAATTGTCATAAAATACAAATATCGATTTAGATTTATAATTCAAGAGAAGATAGATATTTTTGGGCCGGGACAGCAGCATCTAATTGTTAATACAATGCTAGTTAGTGTAAGCCAAACAATGTGTGTAAATGTTTGTAATTATTATAAGCTTATAATAGGATAAAACTACGATAATTAGTCAATGTTTGAGCAAATATTAAATCAAAGCTATGTCATATCTCAGGGAATTAATAGCTTTCAACTTTAAAATGGGCTATTCGTAACTTGAAAGATATAGACTTAAAAAATAGATTTTTAATGAGATTAATTAATTTTAGTTATTGGATTAAATAAAAAAATATTATCAGCTGAACTTCAATTTTATTATAGGTAAGGTATTTGGAATTTCGATGTTGTCTCTTTAAAATATTGTAAGTTCCATGAATACAATGTAGGAGATCGAACCATTTTAGAGTAATTTACCTGTACTTTGTATTTATGAACAACTACTGAGTCTGTCGTTGTTTATCAATATTGTGTTATTTGATTAATATATTACAGAGTAATATCCGCAGTTTTTATAATTTCAATACTATTTAAAACTTAATGCTATAAATTTTTACTAAAGTTTTTTGTAGTTGTTGAAAAATATAAAAATAATAATTTACTATCGAGTATAAATTTGAGTCAGAATGTTATATATATTTACATAGACGTGTTAAGAACTCTTTAAGATATAAACAAATTAAGTCTTCGTAACTTAAGGTATTGAGTAAACACAATCCCGTGGACGGATTCTCAAGAGGATGTCGTGATACGGTTCAGAATGTTGTATAAATAAGGAAACTCTGTTTTTTGTTACGTAAGATTTTTATCATCCGTATATTTAATTATAATTCTATATTTATTAAATCCAAAAGAATAAGAAGATGTCTTCTATATTTACATTCATTCATTATATTTATTTATACAATGCACTTTAACATTCTATAAATAAATATAATGTGTCTAAAAAATATCAAAAGAATTGAAATTCATGCGGTGTTAAGAGATTGAAATTTCTAAATGGAAAAGCACGAATAATGGGTACAATAAAATATATATATAAAAATATATATTTAATATGAACTTAAAATATTTTTTTGGAGGAAATTAAACAAAGTAGTTTCTATGTACGTAATCATTTAGTTTTATTATTTTGTTGACAATAAACATTTATTTGTTTACTAAACTTGATTTGAAATGTTTTAAAATAAAATTGCATTTTACGCATTGTGAACTTATATAAATACATACAACATTTATAGATTAACATAACATAACTTGTATACATTATATGATGGTATAGCGATTAAAAACATAAAATTCAACCAGATAAGATGGTACCGTAGCTTTTAATTATTTCTTTAAATATCTATTTATACTACAATATATTTTTAATTAAATATGAATAGTATTTCAATTGAAACTGTATTTAATAAATTGCTCCTTGCATGTTCACTTAAAACATAGTATCAATAACTAAAAAGTGGTTCGATATATAGATTTTTTATACACTAATTCATTAAGTTTGGATGATTTAGCCCACGTTAACTTCGTACACTGTAATAGCATTAACACAGTATTAACAGTGACGGACGAACGAATGAGGTACAATTTAGTAGTGTTTAATATGGATTAAGGTTAAGCAAAGGATTTGTTTGAATGGAAGTAAAACAATCTACAATACAATTTAATGCGACAGTTAGATTTAAATCTGGTGCAAATAATTAAAAAATTTAAGATACATTGTAACCATTTTTTATTAGGAAATTAAAATTTAACATTGACAAAATAATTGTTCCTTCATATTCAACCAAATTTCAATTTTGTGTTTAAATATCTTCATTACAAAAACTACGTAACAAGTAGCGATCTAATATTAAAGAAATTGCGAAGTTTTAAGTACAGTTAAATTAGTTCATTAAAGTTCGGTACGTGGATCTCGGGGTCACAGCGTGTTGTAAGTCAAAGGTCCAAATAAAAGTTTGTTCTGGTTTCGCCGAAGCGTTATCGATGAGTGTCGTCAGTGCCTGAACAGTCGGTCTCGGTCTCAATAACTTGTTTAATTATGAAAGTTACCATTACCATCGTTTTGTTATATTATAGTTTAAAAATGTAGATTACTTATGAGACTAGTGTCGTTTGTCTACTTAAATAACAAGATTAAAGATATTTCTATTGAAAGGTAAAAAAAACACCGTCATTAAAAAAAACAAGTCACAATCAATCACGAACATCAAGTCGTGGTTTGATCAAGCCCGCCTGCTGCCTCAGTTGTTCTTGGGAAAGTTCTTGATATTAGCAAGGGTAGACTAGGCTAGGTAGGTCATCAAAATGTCGAGGATAGTTTGCTGCAGTTAATGCCAATGGCTCGAATTTTAAAAATAAACGTGACACCCTGAGAATATTGCTATCATTCGGTATAGGTACTCGACACAGTTAACATTCAGCTCGTTTAATAAATTATTTACTAAAAGTTGTATATGAAATTGTTGATAATAAAAACTAACACATATTCAGTACTTACATACTCTGGAGGTGTATTAAAAATAAGTGATTAAAATAAATAAAAACAATTTTTCAATAAACTGATAACAAAATATGTAGTGTATGTGAGTGAAAGAGAGGGAAGCATTATGTCGTCTCGAGCGCACGCGCGGCCGTGCGTCAGTTTAGTCAACTGTCAACGGTAAGAGGGAGTGGGTGCGTGCGTCTCAGAGCCGATAAAGATAAGGAGAAACACTACATAAATTGGCGACGCGGTAAAACTGGATAACAGCAAGTACTTAATTACAAAAAAAAAAAAAAAAAAAAAAAAAAAAGGAGGTACGTAAGGTGTTTCGTTTATAACGTTCAAGATGCCAGCGCAACAATGTTTGCTTACATTATTATTATGAATAACCAAAATAACGGGGAGCCATATTTGCAAGGATTAATTATTGTAAAAGTAAGTCATTGGATAACGAATATTATAATTACGTAATTGTGTTAAGTTTACTTGTATAATAGTAATTATTCTACTATATCTCTATATAGATTGTTGTTTATAATTTCGTATATATTGTACTAGTAAAGTACGCACTTATTTCCCAACTATTGTATGTATGGCTATAACTTACATTTTGTTATTACTACTTTGTCCAGTGTAATCGTAGGTTAAAGTAAATATTTTACATATGATTTGAGACCGGGTTCAATTCTCGATATGCTCAGCATTTTATTATTGTATCTTTGTTATGAAGAATAAATACTTTTGAATGCTAGATACTAGAGAATAATAGATTTCGGTACCTATTTAATTACGTCAGTGTGACTGTAATATAAATAAGATTGTAGTATCAAGTAATTGATGCTTATATAAAGAAATGAAAATACGGGTGATGCCTGTTTCAATTCTAAAGCAGTGTGACGTTACCAGACTAATGTCTGGTGGTCCGAAAACAGGTGACGCCTGTAAGGACTTTCTGAAAATGAGTTACCTACAGATGATGCCTGTAAGTACATGATGTGATGCGATATATGCAAAAGGTAGATACATATGTCAGAAGGTGATATAAGGAAGATTTATAGAGCCGACGTCTGTGACAGGACGGTTTATTTGGGTGACGCCCGTAATTTAAAGTTTATTTATTTTACTACAACTTTTGATAATAGATGCAAGGAATAAATAATGAATGTGTTGGGTTATTAAAAGGATGATGCCCGTTAGTGACCTAAATGAAACGTTCTTTATTTCTTTCCTTGTCCACAGATAAATAATGTCAAGTTTGACTTTGGAAAATTTTTGAGTGCAGTGGTGAAGCAGGGTCTGTTGGAGCTAGATGGGAACGTTGGAAGAGAAGTTTAAATATTTACCTGGAAGCTGCCGATGTTACTACTAGTTCAAAAAAAACGGGCAAGTTTGTTACATTGGGGAGGTCAAGAACTGCAAGAAATACTGTTTAATATACCGGGTAGCTACATTACTGCGGATGGAAATGTAGATGTATTTAATGTAGCCATAACAAAGTTAGATGAATAGTTCGCTCCAAAGCAAAATAAACGATATGAAAGACATTTATTCAGACAGATCAAACAGGAGGAAAACGAGAAAAGAAATTTGAAAAATATCTTGTTCGATTGAGACAACAAGCATTGAAATGTCAATTTACAGATATGGAGGATAATTTAATTGATCAGATAATCGAAAAGTGTTCATCGGATGAACTCAGGAAGAAAATATTGCGCGCAGGAGAAACAATCACTCTAACTGAAGTAATAACCGAAGCGAATATTTTAGAGGTGGTGGAGAGGCAATTAAGTGATTTCAATAGGAAAGATCAAACTGTAAATAAGATCGATACACCAGTTGAGAAAAAGACATTCATAAATATTCATAAAAGGGAATGTTTCCGATGTGGTAGTTGGAATCACCTAGCGTTTGATGTAAAATGCCCAGCTAAAGGAAAAACCTGTAATAAATGCAAGAAGATGGGACATTTTCAGTCTCAGTGCAGAGGAATAGGTCAGAAACAAAGTTACGAAGACAACAAACCGGAAAAGAACATAGATGCGAAAAAAACCAGGAAGTCATACCAAAAAACGGAAGATATAAGGCAAACAAACGCGATAGAAGATAAAATTGATTACGTTTTTAATATTCTAAATAATGACACTCTGACTTGTTTAGTAGGTGGAACTCAGGTACAGATGCTGATTGACTCGGGATGCCAACACAATTTATTAACAGACAAGACGTGGTTAGAAATAAAGGAAAGCATTATAAAGAAAGGAAAAGAAGTAAAAAAAAAATCCAGGAAAAACATTTGTTGCTTATGGGAGTGAAGTTCCTTTAAATGTATTGACGTCATTTAATGCTGATATACGTGTTGGATCAAAATCACGAAATACTACTTTTTATGTAATAGATAAAGGCACACGTAATCTATTAGGTAAAGTGACGGCAATAGCGTTGGGCGTACTAAAAATTGGATTGGATGTAAATCATGTCGAGATGACACCCTTCCCTAAATTCAAAAATATTCAGATACAAATACCGATCGATAGCGGCATAAAACCGGTTGCACAGCCCTACAGAAGAATACCGATTCCGTTGGAAGAAAAAGTAGATAAGAAAATAAACGAACTGCTTCAAAAGGACATAATAGAAAAGGTAGAAGAACCGTCAGAATGGATATCTCCGGTAGTGCCCATTTTGAAACCAGATGGGGATATTCGCCTCTGTATTGACATGCGAAGGGCCAATCTGGCTATCAAGCGCGAAAATCATCCGCTACCTACTATGGAACAGCTACTACCAAAGGTTCAAAATGCTAAAATGTTCAGTAAATTAGACATAAAAGGTGCTTTTCATCAATTAGAGCTTGTACCTGTCTCAAGAGATATTACAACATTTATATCCGGTAAAGGATTATATCGTTTTAAGAGGTTAATGTTTGGAATCACTTGTGCGCCTGAAATGTTCCAAAAACACTTGAAAGGGTGTTGATTGAATGCGAAGGAGTTGTCAATTTAATCGATGACATCTTAGTGTACGGAAGGGATAGAAAAGAACATGACAAAAGATTACAGAAGGTATTAGAAACAGTAAGGACGAATAATATTAGCTTAAAAGAAGATAAATGTATCTATGGAACAACTAAAGTACAATTCCTAGGACATGAGTTGTCGGATCAAGGAATTCGGCCACTGGACAAATATTTATCAGATATAAAAAAATTTTAGAACCCCACTCAACATCTCGGAATTGCAAAGTTTTTTAGGACTCATTAATTATATTGGGAAATGGATTCCTAATTTGGCAACCCTTACAGAACCATTGAAGCTACTACTTCGTAAAAAAATCAGCCAGAAATGCTGACATTAGGGATTATTGGGAGACAAGTCAACAAACAGCTTTTAGTGCGCTAAAAAACTGCTTTGGGTGAAATACCGAATTTGGGGTACTACAACGTGAACGACAAAACTTTGGTATTGGCAGTTGCTAGTCCGGTCGGTCTTGGAGCAGTCTTAGCACAGATAAATAAAAATGATCCACGCATTATTGGTTTTGGAAACAAAACTCTCAGTGAATGCGAACGTCGTTATTGTCAAACAGAGAAAGAGGCTTTGGCACTGGTGTGGGCAGTAGAGCATTTTCATATGTTTTTATACGGCAAGGAGTTCGACTTAATTACTGATCATAAACCTCTTGAGGTCATATTCGGTTCGAAGTCCCGACCCTGTGCACGAATTGAACGCTGGATATTGAGACTTCAGTCGTATAAATATAATATAATTTACCGCCCAGGAAAAAATAATATAGCCGATCCGTTGTCCAGACTATGTACATTTAAACAGGATAGCACTCAATATAGAGATTATGTTCAAGACATAATTGACCATGCTAGACCTATAGCCGTACCGCTAAGGGATATTGAAGAACATTCAAAGACTGATGTAGATATACAAAAAGTAAAACAAGGGATATATAACAAAAAGTGGGATGAAACAATAAAAGGCTACAAACTGTTTGAAAACGAATTATGTTTCTATGGAGATATATTGTTAAGAGGCAATAGAATTGTTATCCCGACTCAATTACGACGGCTTATTTTAGATTCTGATCACGAGGGCCATCCAGGAGTGGTGGCTATGAAGTTAAGACTTAGAGCGAAGGTTTGGTGGCCTAAATATGATAAGGATGTAGAAAATTTTGTACGGTCTTGTAAAGGATGCACGCTGGTATCGGCACCAAATCCACCTAACCCACTTAGGAGGAGAGAATTACCTACCCAATCGTGGATTGATATTGCTATAGATCTTTTAGGGCCGTTACCAAGTGGAGATTATCTTTTAGTCGTTATTGATTACTTCTCAAGGTACAAAGAAATAAAATCGTGTCGAGACGTAAGCAGCAAGGAAATAATTCGATTGTTAAAAGATATTTTTAGCCGTCTAGGAAACCCAGTTTCCATAACCTCCGATAATGGGAAACAATTTATAAGTGCAGAGTTCAAGGCATATTGTCAAGAAAATGATATAAAATTGTTTAATTCAATACCCTATTGGCCACAGCAAAACGAAGAAGTGGAAAGACAGAACAGGCATATCATTAAACGGCTCAAAATATGTCAAGTAGAGAGGAAAATTGGAAGGAAGCACTGACAGAATACTTGACAATGTACAATAGCACCCCACATAGTGTAACTGGGAAAACACCTGCAGAACTCTTCTTTAGAAGAAAATTTAGAGATAAGATTCCGATGATAGACATCGTAGAACAAAGTTTTGGAGATATGGATGTAAAAGATAAAGACAAAGAACAAAAAGGGAGAGAGTATACTGATAAAAAGAGGAGAGCATGCGAAGTGGATCTACAAGTGGGGGATAAAGTGTATGTAAAGAATGCCAATAAAACTAATAAACTTAGTCTTAATTTTGATACAGCAATGCACACTATTAAGACAAAAAATGGAGGGGATGTTGAAGTACAGAACGATGAAACAGGACAGCAGTTAAGACGCAATGTAGTACATTTAAAAAAAAAGTAGAGGGAGAATGGAGATCTGTAAACAAGGGAATCGAAGAACAGAATTTGGAAATGACATTAGACGAGAATTGTGAAGAGGAGAATGGAGACAAATAAGACAATCAGTCGGAACAAAAATGTTTGATTTGCATTTTTGTTAAAAGTTATTGTAATAATAAACAGGTCAGTAAAAGTCCTAATCGTTGTATTTTTAAAACAAGGAAGGGATGTAGTGTATGTGAGTGAAAGAGAGGGAAGCATTATGTCGTCTCGAGCGCACGCGCGGCCGTGCGTCAGTTTACTCAGAGTTTAGTCAACTGTCAACGGTAAGAGGGAGTGGGTGCGTGCGTCTCAGAGCCGATAAAGATAAGGAGAAACACTACAAAATAACTGTAAATGCTTCCATTACGTGTTCGTTTCTTATATCAATATCGTCTACTGATAGCAGGCGAGCGGTGGAAGAACGTTCTCCAAAACAACAACAAAACAAAACGGTATTGTAATTAACCCCGTAGGTATAAAAGCGTTTTTCAAGTAATAAAATCAGCTGTTGTCAGCAACTTCGTTTGCTGCTTGATAAACTATTTTAAATGAACTAAAATGTTATTACTAACGTCGTTATTGAATACCTATAGAAATGAAAAGTGAATTAAACTCTGTATGTATAAAAAATCATAAATAATTGCTGCTAACGTAAAACTTATACCGACAATAACATCTTCTACTGCAGCAATACTCAAATATTACACGCAAGCCTAAAATTATTCGACTTACACAAACCCACTTACAATATATTGCTATAGGTATAACAACTTAACATATGTCTATTTGGTTGTCATTCTGTCTTAGTTACCCGCACTGCTTCGGCCCTTGTTTTTTCACCTCCGCAAAGAGAGTATAAAAACATTTAAATAGTAATAATAGTAGTAATAAGAAGTTTATTGATTAACCTATATTGTACATTTGTTACTTATATCAAAATTCTTCATTCATAAATTCTTCAACTAACAAATATGTTATTACAATCGTGTATCATATGTTCGGGAAATTTCGTATCCCAGGTTATTTCCTCAACAACATAGTCATTTTATTTTCGTATTTTCATCTATACTTAACTTAATAAATAAAATTGATGTGTCTGTTTGTAGTTCTAAATAGTAGGGTTGTAATTTTTTCTCGAGTTTTCCATGATGTGGGGTATTGTTAGACAGATCTTTAAAGTTATAAGAGTTTCGTAAGACAACTTTCAGGTCAAGGAAGCTTTAAAGTGTATTTTATTAGACAGTAGTGTCCACTCTCCTCCAACTAGTTAATAGATTGATTTTGGATAGGCAATTCTTTTTTATATGGCGGCCTGTTGCTCTAGTGGTTAGTGGCACTAGTCTCTGTGATACATGCACTGTTATTTCGAGTCTGTATGTTTTTGTGTCCGTTTTATCTTCGTGGGACAAAGATTATTTGACTTATGCGAGAGTTGTTTTTTAAAAAAGAAAAGAACATAAAATCCTATTACGTGTAACAAGATTTGTATACAATACGAAATACAAATAAAAGCTGTAATGGAAGAACGGGTTATTAAATCAAGGCTGAAGTTGTTGTTCTTAAATATGTGATAGATTTGCAGATACGAAATTGAATCTGTCAGTTTGTGGTACCGGTATTAAGACTATCTAAAATTTATTAGTATTATAGTAAAGTGGTAATACAGTTTGTTAAATGTTATTGAGGATTCTCGTGGATATTATTTTATGAATTAAACACTTAAGTCAAATAAACTTGATTTTATAACACACAAAAGAAAATACAGCGTCCGTCCTACATTTTTCTATATTCAAAAAACCCTCGAGGACAGACAATATAAACTTACCATAGATTGAGTTTTAATTACAGATAAAACAGATTATACAATTGCATATACCATCAAATATCAAATTCTAGTATTTTTATTCATATCAATAATATCTTTAAACGTAGAGTTATCATATATAGTTAGAGTTATCATATATAAAACTTTAAGAGTTCTTTCTTTTCACTATTTATGAGCTACTACCGACTTCTTAATAGTGCTGTAATTAAAAAAAAAATGGCACGTGGCAATAAACTAGCAATTTGATAAATAAACTATTTTTTTTTTTTCGGTAAAGACAATTTTCTGAATAACAGAATCCCTTGAGACGCTCTCTGGGTAAGAGTGTATTTTTTACATTTAATGTTTTAAAAAACTCTTTATTAAAAACCTTAAAGAAAATGAAATTTCATGATGACATGACATGAAATACCCTACATGTCTAATCACTGGGAAAGGAGTGGCAAAAATTTACTCCATGTGCACTATTTTTACGAACGATATACACTTCTATAGAGGACGAGCATGTCGCAATTTGCAATTTCTAAAAAAAAAGTTAAATAGAATGTTCCTAAGAAGAAAATTTATCTTTTTAAAGTAACGTTTTTAGACAAAAAATAATATAAACCTAAAAATCTTACTATCAACAGAATATATATCATTTGGTGAAGGTTTTATATAAGTAATAGTCCCTTTCGCAATCCATTATTATTATGAATTCTGAGCCATGGTTTTGTGGCTATTTTTATTCAAGAAGAGTTAAAGTAGCTAATTTTAATTAAAACATTATAACCGATTATAATAAACAGAGTAGTCATTAATCAAATAATCTTTATTGTGTTGAAATATACGCAATTACTCTTAATTATTAATTATGCATTATACATATCAGAGTGTAAATACATTTTTTTTTAATAAGAAAAATGTTTAAAATACGAAAAAGATAAATATTATTAAAAATGTGTTATTGATGTGTAGACAAAGATTTCTTTACTTATGTTTATTATAAGAACTTCTTGAGTATGTTATTTGTAATAATTGATCACCACAAGGGATCTCCAATTTTGTAAATAGACTACACTACACACACTAAAAAGCACCTTATGTTCAATTTCTTTATTACCAGCTGGAAGCAATATTTTGATTTATTACACATGTACTAAACTGTTACAATATTTTCATTCTCTTCAATTTACAATAAATTAAGTGCTTAAACTCATTACCCTGTTGTTGATTTATTTACATTTCTATTGTGATCACTGTATCGCGTGATACTAACACACGCACCGTAGAGTAACTAATATTTAGCAGACTTTGTCAATGTCAATTACATTATTAGACTTGCGAAGGTAGATTAATATTTGTATTCCGTGTAATACATGTACTTATTTTAGATGTTATGCTTTAAATATATACAATATTATTTGTATACATTTTAAACCACCAGTTAAATATGTATTGACCGCAAGGATTGCGTAAATTTAGTTTAAAATCATAATTCTGATCACTTCTCACAATGCTCTCTGCGTCTTATATTCGAATATATATAGACGAAATATTGTCTCCATAATTGAGAACTATGTATGCAAATTTTTGAATAAGTGTTTTTTTTTTAAAGTACACACGTGTTGGAATTGAATTAGGCTAGAGCAACAATTTGCATATATAAATTGTGGTATCTTACTTAATTTCTAACTATATGGTAACTTAAAATACCCAAGTATACAATAAGTGACGTTCCTTGTAAGTTGTTAATCTAATCCAGTTAATCAGACAGACTTCATTAAGATGTGTGAACCCGCCTTCATTATCGCGTCATTACTCTTGCTAAAATTCTTGGCTTCTACGAAACCTACTTAACAACAGAACTCATTGCTGTGCATTATTATATATATACCTGTACGATGCCTCAAGGCACCTTATTCTACTCATATAGCGTTTATTACAACGTTGCTGTTGGTTTATAACATGGACTTTAAGTTGTTTAGGATGTAACATGTAACTTAAATAGTATATTATGTGAGAAGTAATATCTCATATAAGACAATATTAAATAACATATTATAAAATATAATATTAAATATCATTTCTGAAAGTTCATAAATAATAAGTAATATTATACACACTTTCACATAAATGACATATACTCAATGATTGAATTGTAAAAAGTCATAGATAAAAAAAAATAAGCGCAAAATTAATAGCAAAAAACCAATAATTTGCTCTTTTTATAAGATTCTAACAAAAATAGCAAGTCTAAGTTGTGTTGATCGATGTTGATATTGTATTGAAGGTATATCTTTTTAAAATTTTATAGACTTAAAAATATACATAACCACGCCTTTTACAGTTCATCAGTTATTATTATTTAATTTAACATATCAAAGACCTTACCTGTTCCAAATTTACTACACAATCATACTATGACCATTATTTATTCAATTTTATTATCACCGATAAGTTGAACAAAATGTCGCTAATCTTTTACAGAAGTCTCAGTTTAGCTTGAATATGATTTTAATAAATTTGCCAAATACAGAGCTACCGTGTACGTGAGACTTCATAGATTATAAAGAAAACAATTAACAATATGAAATCAATGATCAAGTCGAACAGTAAATAATATTAATTAAATATTCGTGCAGCCTTTCTGAAAAAATAATATAAGAATAGATGTTAAAAAAAATATAAATCATAAATACTTAGTAGAAGAAGAATTTTAACAATAAAGAAATATAAATAAATACATAATATTTATAGTTACAAAACTATAAGGAAACTATAATGAGGTTTATGTAAAAATCAGTTAAGTTCATAACATTGTTGCATCCCCAAACATTTGACAGCAATTTTATTTTTATTAACTTTTTATTATTATAATGATAATTGCAACCTTTGAACTAATTATAGTCTTGACGATGGATAGTAAAATTATCAGATTGACATTAAATTGCTAATAACGTTGTTAAAGTAGAATGGGTTTTTTTAACGTCTTTTGACCTCCAGATAAACCCTAAAGTAATAGTATAAAAACTGAAATCACAAGCCGTAGAATTCAAATTAGCTAAGACGTTGCTTTGCTTATATTTTCGTTTAACTGTTTCTGTTGTAATATCTCACTATGAAGTTAATCGTATTTACTTTAGTAATCCTAGTGGTATTAGCGATAGGATATACAAAACCTTGGTAAGCATAAAATATATAAATTATCGTATAA
This sequence comes from Melinaea menophilus ssp. n. AW-2005, assembly GCA_918358695.1. Lineage (NCBI taxonomy): Eukaryota > Metazoa > Arthropoda > Insecta > Lepidoptera > Nymphalidae > Melinaea > Melinaea menophilus. Next base: position 3,636,182 of record OU911055.1, on the reverse strand, counting down.
TTAAAATAGCTTATTTAAATTAGATTAATTTAAATTTTATATAAATTTAAGTTTTTTTAATTTTATATATTAAACAGATAAAGTATCAACCGTAAGTTATCCTACTGCTCGGCATAGGCCTGCTTACCATTCATAGAAAGGGTGTTTATGTTTGTGTATAATTTTGCAGTTCAGAATCCCTTTGTGGAGACTTGTCTCATGTAAATGAAGACAAAGTCGTATTAAATGACGAGGATTCTATTAATCATAGAATCAAAAGAGACTACGATGATTACAGGTAAAATCTTATTTAAAGTTAATGTCAATCAATCATTTTACTTATGGTTAACGTAATGTAAAAGAAGTATTGTTTGTAGTAAGCCCTAGTAGTTCTAGTAGTAGTTTGTAGTAAGCTCTAGTGATAGAAGCAAAAGTAAAAAGCTAACTTGTTAAAGTTACAAAATATTTATTATCAATAAGTTACCAGACATCTCATTAATTTTTTATTTATTTTATTAATGATGTTATGGAACAAAACTGATACATTGAAAGTATTATAAATATTTTCTTTCTTATTTTTAGAGAATCAGACTGCCCGAACTGCTATGCTCAAGACTTCGGAAATGGAGAATACAGTAACAATACAATCAACATTGAAAAAAAATAAAGAATACACAACGTATATATAGAATAGGTTGTCAACATTCATCAAAAAAATTGTCAAATAAATACATAATAATTTTATGCGTTTATTTCTATTGTTGTAGTAGGCGCTTGCTCCTAATTTAGTTTCAAAATTAGTCTTTTATCAATTAACAACGTTGACTATGTAGACAAAAATACAAGATTTTAACAAATTAGTGCAGCTTTATTGTAAGTGTTAAAAACTTTTATTTACATTTAAAAGTAGTAATTAATACATGCAAAAATAAATTTAAAACTAAGCTTGTAAATTAAAGATACGGCATCTATTTTCACAAAAGTGTTAATGTTTTTATATTTTTTTTATTTAAACGTACAAAATCTGCTAAGTTGTACGTCAGTATTCAACGGAATAAAAAATATTCACACATATTGTAGCTCATGCGTATATAAGACGTGAGAGATGAACATCTTTGGAGAGAACAATTTCCATAATGCGACGGAATTTGTTGCGGTAGAAGAACGTTACCCTTTGTGCTCCTCAAGCATTTTGCTCACGTACAATTTGAGGAATAGAATAAAAGGTGCTATTTGATATTTTCCCTGACTCTGGTTTCTTGTTTGAAGTTCATGTAAGTTAGTACACATCATATAGAACAAATGTACTTTTATTTATAATTGACAAATTTTTATTACAAGTTTCTTTATAATAATAATAATAATAATCATTTATTTCAGGACCAGCCCATTTAGTGTTAGTTACAATATATTTCTTAAAAATTTGTGTTAGTAAAATAACAAATTACTATTACAAATTCAATTACAATGTTATCGCATATGTTTTACATTTAATTTCAATCATTATTTTCACTTAAATATAAATTATATATTTCAATATCAAACATTATTATAGAAAAATCAATGTCAAAATAATTAATAAATAATAAACAATTAATAAACAATAAGAGAAAAATAATCATAATAATAATAGTAACAATAAAATAATTAAATAATTTATGAGATTGAGAAATAAAATTGAAAAATTAACGATGTAATACATACTTTCATTCCCCAATATATATCCCATATATCTTTGATTATGGCATGAAACTAGAAATAAAACATCATCCTTGGAAAGTCGGACAGAAATAAAGAGCCAGTTTATGAATTATTAAATATACTTTTAAATGGCTATACAAATGTTCAAAAATATATTCCTTTTAAAATTACTAATTTTTTGTGGAATAAAACCAAAATTATGCTTACAATGCGTACTTTAACTAATTAATTTAGATCAAGCCGAATATTCCGAAACATTCTTGTGTAAATTACTTATGTATGTACTTATATATGTTATACATGTATAACAATACAAATTATTATGAAACCAGATTTGATGACACAATACAGCGATGATTAATTGAACCCGACAAAAGAAAGGTTTAGCATTGTTATTATTATTTATTATAATAAAAATTAAAGATTACAAAATTCATATAGTATAAAATTAAAAACATTTACATCTAAATAATCCTTAATGAAAAACTTTGCTTAACTACACTATTGCGAATACAAATAACTTGGAATTATTTTACAATCCGATGGGATACAAACTGTGTGTTAACAGTTTTCTATTCTAACAGTAACATGAAAGGAATATGCAAATTGAATACAAATACGAGTCGATTGCAAAATGCATCAATATTTTGAAAGAGGACAACAATGAGTTTTTTTTTATTAGAATATATCAGTATTATAATAAATCTTTCATACACATATATCACATAGTAAGATATAGATATATATATTTATATATATATATATAGCAAAGATATTAATAAATTATAATGACTATGAGCTTCTCCAAGCCCAAAGATATTATTAAAACTCTTCCAAGTAGCGCAATTTCCTCGTTTGTTCCGCTGTTTATCATTGATTTTAATTAGGACCAATTAAAATTCGTATGATTAAATTATATTTATAAACGTAAATATTAAGCAACGTAACTTCACAGTCATCCCATTGGTAGAACAAAGAGAATAAGCAAATTGTAGACACCAATATTAACCAAAGTATTCCAAAGTACTCTAGAAGAAACTGAAGAAGTTATGAATAATGTGCAAACTTAGCATAATCTTAGAATCTCTAACTTTTAGGTTGGTTGGTTTGTACATTTTTGATTTTTTATTTTATATTGTTAAATAGATTTTCAAGAATTATATATAGTTTAATATTCAATGAATCCATTAATAGCCTCAGACATTGTTAGGATTTTATATTCTGTCTGACAGGTGCTCTACGCTAACCGTGAAACATTTTTTTTATCATTAAATTATTTTGTGTAATTCTACTCAGTGATTTATTTTATTTTCATTTTATTTCTTGTTGGTTGCGCTTTTCCTCGTCTAGATACACCATTCATTCTCTTAGCTCCAATCCTGTGAAAATATTGAAATAATAATGGTACAAAATAATTCCTTTCATTTATATCTTTTGATAAAAATCTATGTAATCTTGTTGAATCCCCTAAAACTTCAAATACTGAATCCGAATATAGACTCTTGTTTGTTCTATTCCGAAATTCGTAATACGTGGGAGAATGTTTTATGTTCACAAAAGGTGCGTCACGTTCTGTCACCGCGCACCGCAATGAATTCCGAAGTCAAATGGAAATTGTATTACAACTCAAATTAAATAATAATAACTGATGAACTGCAAAAGGCGTGGTTATGTATATTTTTAAGTCTATAAAATTTTAAAAAGATATACCTTCAATACAATATCAACGTCGATCGACACAACTTAGACTTGCTATTTTTGTTAGAATCTTATAAAAAGAGCAAATTATTGGTTTCTTGCTATTAATTTTGCATTATTATTTCAATATTTTCACAGGATTGGAGCTAAGAGAATGAATGGTGTATCTAGACTAAAATGAAAATAAAATAAATCACTGAGTAAAATTACACAAAATAATTTAATGATAAAAAAAATGTTTCACGGTTAGCGTAGAGCACCTGTCAGACAGAATATAAAATCCTAACAATGTCTGAGGCTATTAATGGATTCATTAAATATTAAATTATGAATAATTCTTGAAAATCTATTCAACAATATAAAATATAAAATCAAAAATGTACAAACCAACCAACCTAAAAGTTAGAGATTCTAAGATTATGCTAAGTTTGCACATTATTCATAACTTCTTCAGTTTCTTCTAGAGTACTTTGGAATACTTTGGTTAATGTTGGTGTCTACAATTTGCTTATTCTCTGTTATAAATCCTCTTTAGTATAAATATTATTTTTAAATAGAAATTAATTATAACAAGAAATGTCATTGTCACTCACAAAATAAAAATGAAGAAATATACTAACTTTTAAACCAGCTTATTTATTATTATTTATTAATTTTCATCATTTTGGTCCTTCGAGAAAATTTAAATAAATATTTAGTATATTTCTACGTTTAATTTTACAATGGTCAAAACAAGAGAGCAAATTGCTGCTATGGAGAAAGTTGGAGATTATATGGCTCAGGAACCCTCTCTAGAATACTCTCAAGCAACAGGTGAGTTGGGTAGCCCTTCTTCAAAACATTTATCCGCAAAAAGATCACATCACTCTTCATCATCATCAACAAAGACAATTCAAAAACTGGCAGTAATTGCAGAGCATGCCCGTAAACAGGCTAATTTAGAGGCGGAACGTGAGCGCGTTGCTGCAGAACGTGAAAGAGCTGTGGCTGAATTGGAACTGCAAGCACAGCTTGCAGCTATTGAAGATGCGAGTGCTAGTGCCAGCCGTCATAGCCATTCTATTGTAGATTTATGGTTAGATAAAAATGATGTTCTTGGTGTTCCTCAGAACCTTGTTATTGAATCAACTCAGAAGGTTGTTCCGATGCAGCCGACAGAGGCTCTTGGCTCGGTGCAACCACCTACTGTAGCACGCCCAGTTTGCCTTTGTGCTATAGCTTCGACAAAAGTGAGTCATATGCAACTACCAAATTTTGATGGCAAGTCTAATGACTGGTTGATTTTTAGACGTATATACGAAGATACCAAGCCTGTCTTTTCTCCTGCTGAAAACTTGATCAGGCTTAGCGGTGCGTTACGCGGAGCGGCAAAAGAAGCCGTTACCACGCTTTTAATCGCCGCCAACGATCCAGACCAAGTTATCGAAGCCTTACAAAGGAGATTTGGTCAAAGTGAGATAATAGTTATACAAGAAATGGCTAAAATCAGGGCCCTACCTAAAATAAATTTATCTGATTCTGGTAAGCAGGTATCAGACTTTGCTTGCAAGGTACGCAATTTTGTTGAAACTATTAAGCTTTTAAAGCAAAGGGAATATTTATTTTCTCCAGAGCTTTGTAATGCGATTACAAAGCTCTGGAGAAAATGAAAGCTCTTGAGAAGATGAACTTAAACGAGCCCCGCATAAATTCACCTGACGTTGATTACGCACGGTTGAACGATTTTTCGCGAAACAATCCTTCTCAACGTGGCCCATCTTTTTACAAAAAGTACATTGCAATCGACCAGTAAAATTTCCATCTCGAGCTTGACCGACACCTACGTTTGACCGTCTACAGGATCGTTCAAAATGACCACGTAAACCACACTTAAAACACCTAGCATTACTTTGACTATTAACATTTTGATTCGAGCGTTTGAGTAACTGACCGTTGCCCTGCATATTTGATTTATTTTTAACCGTCTTTACGTATATCGATAGAAACGACACTATATTATCGACCGATAAATGTGCGTTAGTAGCTGTCGCCCGAACTTGAGTGTCATCTATTCCGCGTATAACAATTAGTGTACGCAGTTCGTCGCTCAAACTATCGACTACCCGCAATCGAAGCAGAGTACGTCGGGCATATTCAGCTTAAGTTGAGTATTTATCAGATGTTTCATTCATGAAGTCATAAAGGATGTTTGCGTAATCTAATCGCTGTGGACAAAGAGGTCTAAGTTCCTTTTTAAAATTTGACCACGAACGGTCATTGGTTACCCATTCCGAAAGCCATACGCGCGCATCTCCCTTAAGACAGGAAGCTACTCTCGATAGGCACTCACAATCGGACCAACTATTCGTGATACGAGCGCGGTCTACTTCATCGCACCAAATATCAATATTGTTGACGGTAGGATCAAAATTTGATACGAAATAATTGTTCGACCGGATAGGTTGTAAATTTTTTAAAGCTTCTATTAGTTCCGATGAACCTACCTCTCGACTACGAATGATATCACCATGACTTGATAAACCCTCCACTAAACGCGGATCGTTATTGTTAATATTAACCGTGGTAGAGTTATTTGAGGCAGAATAATTAACTAAACCACTGCGCGTGTTATTAGATAAATCCCGGGGTATCACTTCGTTATTATCAGTTTCACCTAGCTTACGTAAAATTGCATCGAGCGTTGATTGCAATCGATCGTTATTCACTGAATGAGAATAGGCGGGTGAACGTGAATCGCGGCATTCGCGAGAACGTGAACGAGTTTGACGACGGCGTCGCGAGCGTCGGCTGCACCGATCCGAGCTATCACTTTTATTACGGTGACGTCGCCTATCTCGATTATCGTATGAAGTTCCTACATTCCGCAAACTAACGCGAGAAAGCCGCGGCGATTCATTGTCACCGCGAGGCATTTCGAATTATAACCGAACAATCACAATCAGTAATAATCACTGAACGCAAATAATTAGTCTCGATTGAAAAGTAGATAGCGTGAATTTAGTTCTTATCCCACTTCTGAATTAATAGTCAAAATTGAAAAATAAATAAAAAAATAAACAAAATAAATCTACCCTACGTAATAATAATTATTTATTATTAGTTTCACAATCAATAACACTTAAATGGACAGATCACTTTAAATTTATAACAAATCACATATAATTTGAAGGTAGGAATAAATTATTAGCCATTCAATGAAACACCGCACTACCTATCGCAACGAATAGCAAAATAATAATGTCACCGCACTACCTATCGCAACGAATAGCGAAACAATAATGACACCGCACTACCTATCGCAACGAATAGCAAAAAATAATGTCACCGATGACAGCAGTGCAGCTCTTTTTATACATTTTCTAACACTAGGTCTTATTGTATTTATTAAATTTATTTATTAATTACAATATTTATAGATTTACATAACTTGTATCCAATATGTGTTAATATAGTCAAAACAACATACATACATACATACGTGTCCTTATACTAACAAATAACAGGGCTGTATATGTGTTTTCGCTTGTCCATTATCAATGACGCCTAGGATTTAAATTTAAGAGATCATTGTAATAAGGATCTAATCATATAAAATTATTTGCGTTGATTATCCCAAGTGCCACACCGCTAAGTCTAGCTGCCACATTTGCCGTAGTAATTATTTTAAAATTTATTAATAAATGAGTTCCTGTAGAATAAAATTGAAATTTCATTTTACAGGTCACAGGAAAGGCAGTCAGGTAATAATTTTTGTACATTTGGTTTTACTATGCAATAAAAAATTAAATATATAATATTTTGAATTATTTATAAACTTGTTCACCATGTTATGGTTACTTTAATATATATATATATATATATATATATATATATATATATATATATATATATATATATATCTACAAATTGATAGACACATTTTTTTGACTTGATTTAAATTAGTTAATTCTTTGAATTAACATTTTTTGTTATATTTAATTTTATATATTGTAATTTATTTAAATTAACATTATTATTTTCACTTGTATTCTGAACCATCACGATCCAATGTGATGGAAAGTGTCTTTCAAGGCACCCAACGGTTGCTTTTATTAACAATTAAAGTGTATTATACATATATATTACAGACGTAACAATTAATATCGAATACAACAAAACAATGAAATAGATTTTTATAAAATATATAAGTATAAAATAATAAGCCAACACCACATTTTTTATACTTTTAACAATAATGTTTCGGTAAATGTAAATTGTCATAAAATACAAATATAGATTTAGATTTATAATTCAGGAGAAGATAGATATTTTTGGGCCGGGACAGCAGCATCTAATTGTTAATACAATGCTAGTTAGTGTAAGCCAAACAATGTGTGTAAATGTTTGTAATTATTATAAGCTTATAATAGGATAAAACTACGATAATTAGTCAAAGTTTGAGTAAATATTAAATCAAAGCTATGTCATATCTCAGGGAATTAATAGCTTTCAACTTTTAAATGGGCTATTCGTAACTTGAAAGATAAAGACTTAAAAAATAAATTTTTAATGTGATTAATTAATTTTAGTTATTGGATTAAATAAAAAAATATTATGAGCTGAACTTCAATTTTATTATAGGTAAGGTATTTGGAATTTCTATGTTGTCTCTTTAAAATATTGTAAGTTCCATGAATAGAATGTAGGAGATCGAACCATTTTAGAGTAATTTACCAGTACTTTGTATGTATGAACAACTATTGAGTCTGTTCGTTGTTTATCAATATTGTGTTATTTGATTAATATATTACAGAGAAATATCCGCAGCTTTTATAATTTCAATACTATTTAAAACTTAATGCTATAAATTTTTACCAAAGCTTTTTGTAGTTGTTGAAAAATATAAAAATAATAATTTACTGTCGAGTATAAATTTGAGTCAGAATGTTATATATATTTACATAGACGTGTTAAGAACTCTTTAAGATATAAACAAATTAAGTCTTCGTAACTTAAGGTATTGAGTAAACACAATCCCGTGGACGGATTCTCAAGAGGATGTCGTGATACGGTTCAGAATGTTGTATAAATAAGGAAACTCTGTTTTTTGTTACGTAAGATTTTTATCATCCTTATATTTAATTATAATTCTATATTTATTAAATTCAAAAGAATAAGAAGATATCTTCTATATTTACATTCATTCATTCATTATATTTATTTATACAATGCACTTTAACATTCTATAAATAAATATAATGTGTCTAAAAAATATCAACAGAATTGATATTCATGCGGTGTTAAGAGATTGAAATTTCTAAATGGAAAAGCACGAATAATGGGTACAATAAAATATATATATATAAATATATATTTAATATGAACTTAAAATATTTTTTTGGAGGAAATTAAACAAAGTAGTTTCTATGTACGTAATCATTTAGTTTTATTATTTTATTGACAATAAACATTTATTTGTTTACTAAACTTAATTTGAAATGTTTTAAAATAAAATTGCATTTTACGCGTTGTGAACTTATAAATACATACAATATTTATAGATTAACATAACTTAACTTGTATACATTATATGATGGTATAGCGATTAAAAGCATAAAATTCAACCAGATAAAATGGTACCGTAGCTTTTAATTATTTCTTTAAATATCTGTTTATACTACAATATATTTTAAATTAAATATGAATAGTATTTTAATTGAAACCGTATTTAATAAATTGTTCCTTAGTATCAATAACTAAAACATAATATCAATAACTAAAAAGTGGTTCGATATATAGATTTTTTATACACTAATTCATTATGTTAGGATTTTTTAATCCACGCTAACTTCGTACACTGTAATAGCATTAACACAGTATTAACAGTGACGGACGAACGAATGAGGTACAATTTAGTAGTGTTTAATATGGATTAAGGTGAAGCAAAGGATTTGTTTGAATGGAAGTAAAACAATCTACAATACAATTTAATGCGACAGTTAGATTTAAATCTGGTGCAAATAATTAAACAATTTAAGATACATTGTAACCATTTTTTATTAGGAAATTAAAATTTAACATTGACAAAAATAATTGTTCCATCATATTCAACCTAATTTCAATTTTGTGTTTAAATATCTTCATTACAAAAACTATGTAACAAGTAGCGATCTAATATTAAAGAAGTTGCGAAGTTTTAAGTACAGTTAAATTAGTTCATTAAAGTTCGGTACGTGGATCTCGGGGTCACAGCGTGTTCTAAGTCAAAGGTCCAAATAAAAGTTTGTTCTGGTTTCGCCGAAGCGTTATCGATGAGTGTCGTCAGTGCCTGAACAGTCGGTCTCGGTCTCAATAACTTGTTTAATTATGAAAGTTACCATTACCATCGTTTTGTTATATTATAGTTTAAAAATGTAGATTACTTATGAGACTAGTGTCGTTTGTCTACTTAAATAATAAGATTAAGGATATTTCTATTGAAAGGTAAAAAAAAACCGTCATTAAAAAAAACAAGTCACAATCAATCACGAACATCAGGTCGTGGTTTGATCAAGCCCGCCTGCTGTCTCAGTTGTTCTTGAGAAAGTTCTTGATATTAGCAAGGGTAGACTAGGCTAGGTAGGTCATCAAAATGTCGAGGATAGTTTGCTGCAGTTAATGCCAATGGCTCGAATTTTAAAAATAAACGTGACACCCTGAGAATATTGCTATCATTCGGTATAGGTACTCGACACAGTTAACATTCAGCTCGTTTAATAAATTATTTACTAAAAGTTATATATACAATTGTTGATAATAAAAAGTAACACATATTCAGTACTTACATACTCTGGAGGTGTATTAAAAATAAGTGATTAAAATAAATAAAAACAAATTTTCAATAAACTGATAACAAAATAACTGTAAATGCTTCTATTACGTGTTCGTTTCTTATATCAATATCGTCAACTGATAGCAGGCGAGCGGTGGAAGAGCGTTCTCCAAAACAACAACAAAACAAAACGGTATTGTAATTAACCCCGTAGGTATAAAAGCGTTTTTCAAGTAATAAAATCAGCTGTTGTCAGCAACTTCGTTTGCTGCTTGATAAACTATTTTAAATGAACTAAAATGTTATTACTAACGTCGTTATTGAATACCTATAGAAATGAAAAGTGAATTAAACTCTGTATGTATAAAAAAATCATAAATAATTGCTGCTACCGTAAAACTTATACCGACAATAACATCTTCTACTGCAGCAATACTCAAATATTACACGCAAGCCTAAAATCATTCGACTTACACAAACCCACTTACATTGTATTGCTATAGGTATAACAACTTAACATATGTCTAATTGGTTGTCATTCCGTCTTAGTTACCCGCACTGCTTCGGCCCTTGTTTTTTCACCTCCGCAAAGAGAGTATAAAAACATTTAAATAGTAATAATAGTAGTAATAAGAAGTTTATTGATTAACCGATATTGTACATTTGTTACTTATATCAAAATTCAACATTCATAAATTCTTTAACAAGCAAATATGTTATCCCCATCTGGTATAATAAGTAAATTTACATACTCAAATAAGTTAGTTCGGGAAATTTCGTATCCCAGGTTATTTCCTCAACAACATACATTATAATTGTGAAATCATTAGATATGCATCTATCATAGAATCTAGGATAAGACAATTTATAGGACACCTATCTCTCTATCTAATATACTGCCAGACATATATATTTAGATGCGTTTAAAAGACAAAATATTATATTTAACTTGTAACTGATGCTTTTAATGTATACATCAAAGACTTTCTATTGAAACAAAAGGAATGCCTCGCAAAATTTAAACTAATTGTGATTTCGAATTACATAAAAGCTTTTTAAAGAACACCTAAACATTTTAGACAAAAGTTTTCTCAAAGAGGACAAACAAGTTATGAATAATGTGAATACTTAGTAAAATCTTAAAAACCTTCATTACCTAGCTTTATGATTTCGCTTTCTAAAATAAATTTAAATATGTTTATATACTTAGATATAAATGTGAATGTATGTGGATTGTAGGTGTTTAATATTTATACATCATGTTACGTGACTGCATTAACTTAAGTTACTTTTAATTTTTTTTTTTAATATTTTATATTCTTCTATAGTTTTTAATAGTACCTGAACCGCAAATATCAGAATCTTTTTTCCAATAATGAAGGGTTTCTAGTGGAGATCTCTTTCAAGAGATAAATCATCCTTTATATTAATTATATTTTACATACATTATATAAATAAGAATACATTTTAACATAATATTTAAATATTAAGCATATTCAGCATTTAGAATAATAAAAAAATCTTTAAATCATAAAATTAGTATTATTTGGGTCATTTTATTTTCGTATTTTCACCTATACATAACTTAATAAATAAAATTGATGTGTCTGTTTGTAGTTCTAAAAAGTAGGGTTGTATTTTTTTCTCGAGTTTTCCATGATGTGGGGTATTGTTAGATAGATCTTTAAAGTTATAAGAGTTTTGTGAGACAACTTTCAGGTCAAGGAAGCTTTAAAGTGTATTTTATTAGACAGTAGTGTCCACTCTCCTCCTACCAGTTAATTGATTGATTTTGGGTAGGCAATTCTTTTTTATATGGTGGCCTGTTGCTCTAGTGGTTAGTGGTAGTAGTCTCTGTGATACATGCATTGTTATTTCGAGTCTGTATGTTTTTGTGTCCGTTTTATCTTCGTGGGACAAAGATTATTTGACTTATGCGAGAGTTGTTTTTTAAAAAAAGAAAAGAACATAAAAATCCTATTACGTGTAATAGGATTTGTATACCATACGAAATACACATAAAAGCTGTAATGGAAGAACGGGTTATTAAATCAAGGCTGACGTTATTGTTCTTAAATATGTCATAGCGCTGTGAATACGAAATTGAATCTGTCAGTTTGTGGTACCGGTATTAAGACTATCTAAAATTTATTAGTATTATAGTAAAGTGGTAATACAGTTTGTTAAATGTTATTGAGGATTCTCGTGGATATTATTTTATGAATTAAACACTTAAGTCAAATAAACTTTTATAACACACAAAAGAAAATACAGCGTCCGTCCTACATTTTTCTATATTCAAAAAACCCTCGAGCACAGACAATATAAACTTACCATAGATTGAGTTTTAATTACAGATAAAACAAATTATACAATTGCATACACCATCAAATGTCAAATTCTATTATTTTTATTCATATCAATAATATCTGTAAACGTAGAGTTATCATGTATAGTTAGAGTTATCATATATAAAACTTTAAGAGTTCTTTCTTTTCACTATTTATGAGCTACTACCGATTTCTTAATAGTGCTGTAATATAAAAAAAAATGGCACGTGGCAATAAACTAGCAATTTGATAAATAAACTATTTTTTTTTTCGGTAAAGACAATTTTCTGAATAACAGAATCCCTTGAGACGCTCTCTGGATACGAGTGTATTTTTTACATTTAATTTTTTAAAAATCTCTTTATTACAAACCTTAAAGAAAATGAAATTTCACTATATGAAATACCCTACATGTCTAATCACTGGGAAAGGAGTGGCGAAGGTTTACTAAATGTGCACTATTTTTACGAACGATATATATACACTTCTATAGAGGACGAGCATGTCGCAATTTGCAATTTCTTCTCCAAGTAAGTTATAATAGAATGTTCCTAAGAAGTAAAATTTATCTTTTTAAACTAACGTTTTAAGACAAAAAATAATAAAAACCTAAAAATCTTACTATCAACAGAATATATATCATTTGGTGAAGGTTTTATATAAGTAATAGTCCCTTTCGCAATCCATTATTATTATGAATTCTGAGCCATGGTTTTGTGGCTATTTTTATTGAAGAAGAGTTAAAGTAGCTAATTTTAATTAAAACATTATAACCGATTATAATAAAGAGAGTAGTCATTAATCAAATAATCTTTATTGTGTTGAAATATACGCAATTACTCTTAATTATTAATTATGCATTATACATATCAGAGTGTAAATACAATTTTTTAATTAGAAAAAATGTCTCAAATACGAAAAAGATAAATACTATTAAAAATATGTTATTGATCTGTAGACAAAGATTTCTTTACTTTTATTTATTATAAGAACTTCTTGAGTATGTTATTTGTAATAATTGATCACCACAAGGGATCTCCAATTTTGTAAATAGACTAACACTACACACACTAAAAAGCACCTTATGTTCAATTTCTTTATTACCAGCTGGAATCAATATTTTGATTTATTACACATGGACTGTTACAATATTTACATTCTCTTCAATTTACAATTAATTAAGTATTTAAAGTCATTACACGGTCGTTGATTTATTTACATTTCTATTGTGATCACTGTATCGCGTGATACTAACACACGCACCGTAGAGTAACTAATATTTAGCAGACTTTGTCAATGTCAATTACATTATTAGACTTGCGAAGGTAGATTAATATTTGTATTCCTCGTAATACATGTACTTATTTTAGATGTTATTCTTTAAATATATACAATAATATTTGTATACATTTTAAACCACCAGTTAAATATGTTTTGACGGCAAGGATTGCGTAAATTTAGTTTAAAATCATAATTCTGATCACTTCTCACAATGCTCTCTGCGTCTTATATTCGAATATATATAGACGAAATATTGTCTCCATAGTTGAGAACTAGGTATGCAAATTTTTGAATATGTGTATTTTTTTTAAAGTACACATAGACTACACATGTGTTGGAATTGAATAAGGCTAGAGCATCAATTTGCATTTATAAATTGTGGTATCTCACTTAATTTCTAACTATATGGTAACTTAAAATACCCAAGTATACAATAAGTGACGTTCCTTGTAAGTTGTTAATCTAATCCAGTTAATCAGACAGACTTCATTAAGATGTGTGAACCCGCCTTCATTATCGCGTCATTACTCTCGCTAAAATTCTTGGCTTCTACGAAACCTACTTAACAACAGAACTCATTGCTGTGCATTATTATATATATACCTGTACGATGCCTCAAGGCACCTTATTCTACTCATATAGCGTTTATTACAACGTTGCTGTTGGTTTATAACATGGACTTTAAGTTGTTTAGGATATTAACATGTAACTTAAATAGTATATTATGTGAGAAGTAATATCTCATATAAGACAATATTAAATAACATATTATAAAATATAATATTAAATATCATTTCTGAAAGTTCATAAATAATAAGTAATATTATACACACTTTCACATAAATGACATATATTCAATGATTGAATTGTAAAAAGTCATAGATAAAAAAAATAAGCGCAAAATTAATAGCAAAAAACCAATAATTTGCTCTTTTTATAAGATTCTAACAAAAATAGCAAGTCTAAGTTGTGTTGATCGATGTTGATATTGTATTGAAGGTATATCTTTTTTAAATTTTATAGACTTAAAAATATACATAACCACGCCTTTTACAGTTCATCAGTTATTATTATTTAATTTAACATATCAAAGACCTTACCTGTTCCAAATTTACTAAACAATCATACTATGACCATTATTTATTCAATTTTATTATCACCGACAAGTTGAACAAAGTGTCGCTAATCTTTTACAGAAGTCTCAGTTTAGCTTGAATACGATTTTAATAAATTTGCCAAATACAGGGCTACCCTGTACGTAGGACTTCTTAGATTATAAAAAAAAAAAAACAATTAACAATATGAAATTAATGATCAAGTCGAACAGTAAATAATATTATTTAAATATTCACGCAGTCTTTCTGGAAATATATTATAAGAATAGATGTTAAAAAAATATAAATCATAAATACTTAGTAGAAGACGAATTTAAACAATAAAGAAATAAAAAATTACTTACTTACTTACTTATCTTCACGCCATATCCCTTGCAGGGTTGCCAAAGACGACGGAGCGCAAATCGCTACGATCCCTGCATACCTCTTTCGCCTCGACCACAGTCATTAACCTCTCCATACAAGCCCTCCGGAAGGTCCTCATGCTTTTTACTTGACCTTCCTCCAGTATCATAGCTACTGTGTTTTCAAAGGTCACTCGAGTCCTTCCCCTGTCTCTCTTACTGCTCACTTTTCCTTTATAAATCTTTTTTACCATTCTTTCATCACTCATTCGTTCGACGTGCCCAAACCAATATTTATAGTTACAAAACTATAAGGAAACTATAATGATAAAAAATAACAGGTTTATGTAAAAAACAGTTAAGTTCATAACATTCTTGCATCCCCAATTATTTGAGAGCAATTTTATTTTTATTAACTTTTTATTATTATAATGATAATTGCAACCTTTGAACTATTTATAGTCTTGACGATGGATAGTAAAAGTATCAGACTGACATTAAATTGCTAATAATGTTGTTCAAGTAAAACGGGTTTTTTTTAACGTCTTTTGACCTCCAGATAAACCCTAAACTAATAGTATAAAAAGTGAAATCACAAGCCGTAGAATTCAAATCAGCTAAGACGTTGCTTTGCTTGTATTTTCGTTTAACTGTTTCTGTTGTAATATCTCACTATGAAGTTAATCGTATTTACTTTAGTAATCCTAGTGGTATTAGCGATAGGATATACAAAACCTTGGTAAGCATAAAATATATAAATTATCATATAATTAAAATAGATTATTTAAATTAGATTAATTTAAATTTTATATAAATTTAAGTTTTTTTTAATTTATTATATATTATACAGATAAAGTATCAACCGTAAGTTATCCTACTGCTCGGCATAGGCCTGCTTACCATTCATAGAAAGGGTGTTTATGTTTGTGTATAATTTTGCAGTTCAGATTCCCTATGTGGAGACTTGTCTCATGTAAATGAAGACAAAGTCGTATTTAATGACGAGGATTCTATTAATCATAGAATTAAAAGAGACTACGGAGATTACAGGTAAAATCTTATTTAAAGTTAATGTCAATCAATCATTTTACTTAGGGTTAACGTAATGTAAAATAAGTATTGTTTGTAGTAGTTTGTAGCTCTAGTAGTTCTAGTAGTAGTTTGTAGTAAGCTCTAGTGATAGAAGCAAAAGTAAAAAGCTAACTTGTTAAAGTTACAAAATATTTATTATCAATAAGGTACAAGACATCTCATTAATTTTTTATTTATTTTATTAATGATGTTATGGAACAAAACTGATACATTGAAGGTATTATAAATATTTTCTTTCTTATTTTTAGAGAATCAGACTGCCCGAACTGCTATGCTCAAGACTTCGGAAATGGAGAATACAGTAACAACACAATCAACATTGAAAAAAAATAAAGAAAACACAACGTATATATAGAATAAGTTGTCAACATTTATCAAAAAATTTTGTCAAATAAATACATAATAATTTTATACGTTTATTTTTATTGTTGTAGTAGGCCCTTGCTCCTTATTTAGTTTCATAGTTAGTCATTTATCAATTAACAACGTTGACTATTTAGACAAAAATACAAGATTTTAATAAATTGCATAAAAAACAGTATCAACATCGATCGACACAACTTAGACTTGCTATTTTTGTTAGAATCTTATAAAAGTAGCAAATTATTGGTTTCTTGCTATTAATTTTGCATTATTATTTCAATATTTTAACAGGATTGGAGCTAAGAGAATGAATGGTGTATCTAGACGAGGAAAAGCGCAACCAACAAGAAATAAAATGCAAATAAAATAAATCACGGAGTAGAATTACACAAAATAATTTAATGATAAAAAAAATGTTTCACGGTTAGCGTAGAGCACCGGTCAGACAGAATATAAAATCCTAACAATGTCTGAGGCTATTAATGGATTCATTGAATATTAAATTATAAATAATTCTTGAAAATCTATTCAACAATATAAAATAAAAAAGCAAAAATGTACTAACCAACCAACCTAAAAGTTAGAGATTCTAAGATTATGCTAAGTTTGCACATTATTCATAACTTTTTCAGTTTCTTCTGGAGTACTTTGGAATACTTTGGTTAATGTTGGTGTGTACAATTTGCTTATTCTCTTTGTTCTATCAATGGGATGACTGTGAAGTTACGTTGCTTAATATTTACGTTTATAAATATAATTTAATGATACGAATTTTAATTGGTCCTAATTAAAATCAATGATAAACAGCAGAACAAACGAGGAAATTGAGCTTCTTGGAAGAGTTTTAATAATATCTTTAGGCTAGGAGAAGCTCATAGTCTTTATAATGAATTATATATGAATGATATATATATATACTTATTAATATCTTTGCTATATATATATCTATATCTTACTATGTGATACATGTGTATGAAAGATTTAATATAATACTGATATATTTTAATAAAAAAAAACTCATTGTTGTCCTGTTTCAAAATATTGATGCATTTTGCAATCGACTCGTATTTGTATTCAATTTGCATATTCCTTTCATGTTACTGTTAGAATAGAAAACTGTTAACACACAGTTTGTATCCCATCGGATTGTAAAATAATTCCAAGTTATCTGTATTCGCAATAGCGTAGTTAAGCAAAGTTTTTCATTAAGGATTATTTAGATGTAAATGTTTTTAATGTTATACTATATGACATTTGTAATCTTTTAAATTTTATTATAATAAATAATAATAACAATGCTAAACCTTTCTTTTGTCGGGTTCAATTAATCATCGCTGTATTGTGTCATCAAATCTGGTTTCATAATAATTTGTATTGTTATACATGTATAACATATATAAGTACATACATAAGTAATTTACACAAGAATGTTTCGGAATATTCGGCTTGATCTTAATTAATTAGTTAAAGTACGTATTGTAAGCATAATTTTGGTTTTATTATATTAAACGTAAATAAAAGTTTTTAACACTCATAATAAAGCTGCACTAATTTGTTAAAATCTTGTATTTTTGTCTACATAGTCAACGTTGTTAATTGATAAAAGACTAACTTTGAAACTAAATAAGGAGCAAGGGCCTACTACAACAATAAAAATAAACGTATAAAATTATTATGTATTTATTTGACAATTTTTTTTGATGAATGTTGACAACTTATTCTATTTATACGTTGTGTATTCTTTATTTTTTTTCAATGTTGATTGTATTGTTACTGTATTCTCCATTTCCGAAGTCTTGAGCATAGCAGTTCGGGCAGTCTGATTCTCTAAAAATAAGAAAGAAAATATTTATAATACCTTCAATGTATGTTTTGTTCCATAACATCATTAATAAAATAAATAAAAAATTTATGAGATGTCTTGTAACTTATTGATAATAAATATTTTGTAACTTTAACAAGTTATCTTTTCAATTTTGCTTCTATCACTAGAGCTTACTACAAACTACTACTAGAACTACTAGAGCTTACTACAAACAATACTTCTTTTACATTACGTTAACCATAAGTAAAATGATTGATTGACATTAACTTTAAATAAGATTTTACCTGTAATCTTCGTAGTCTCTTTTGATTCTATGATTAATAGAATCCTCGTCATTTAATACGACTTTGTCTTCATTTACATGAGACAAGTCTCCACATAGGGAATCTGAACTGCAAAATTATACACAAACATAAACACCTTTTCTATGAATGATAAGCAGGCCTATGCCGAGCAGTAGGATAACTTACGGTTGATACTTTATTTGTATAATATATAAAATTAAAAAACTTAAATTTATATTAAATTTAAATTAATCTATTTTAATTATACGATAATTTATATATTTTATGCTTACCAAGGTTTTGTATATCCTATCGCTAATACCACTAGGATTACTAAAGTAAATACGATTAACTTCATAGTGAGATATTACAAAAGAAACAGTTAAACGAAAATATAAGCAAAGCAACGTCTTAGCTGATTTGAATTCTACGGCTTGTGATTTCTCTATTTATACTATTAGTTTAGGGTTTATCTGGAAGTCAAAAGACGTTAAAAAAACCCCGTTGTACATTAACAACGTTATTAGCAATTTAATCTCACTCTGATAATTTTGCTATCCATCGTCAAGACTATAAATAGTTCAAAGGTTGCAATTATCATTATAGTAATAAAAAGTTAATAAAAATAAAATTAATCTCAAATGATTGGGGATGCAAGAATGTTATAAACTTAACTGATTTTTACATAAACCTCAGTATAGTTTTGTAACTATAAATATTGTTTTTTTTATTTATTTATTGTTAAAATTCTTCTTCTACTAAGTATTTATGATTTATATTTTTTTAACATCTATTCTTATAATATATTTTCAGAAAGACTGCGTGAATATTTAATTAATATTATTTACTGTTCGACTTGATCATTGATTTCATATTGTTAATTGATTATTTTTTAATCTATGAAGTCCTACGTACACGGTAGCCCTGAATTTGGCCAATTTATTAAAATCGTTTTCAAGCTTAACTGAGACTTCTGTAAAAGATAAGCGACACTTTGTACAACTTATCGGTGATAATAAAATTGAATAAATAATGGTCATAGTATGATTGTTCAGTAACTTTTCAACAGGTAAAGCCTTTGATGTGTTAAAAAATATACCTCTAAATAATTTAGAATCACCTTTTATAATTTTAATACAGTTTAAATAAGTGCTTAATTTGTATGGCTTGGAAATTTTTTTACAAATTGATTTTAGGTATTTACAAATGTGAGTAGAGTCGGTTCAACATATAAATATACACTGTACTGTAATATACATAATAAGTGTTAGGAGTACTTCCTACAAAAATAATTGCATGTAGGTTGTGATTAATTTATCGAAAATTTTGTATCTCTTGTATACAATTATTTATATAACTAATCATTGTAAGCATGACTGGGAAAGTGATGACCAGAAACAACGGTTTATCACATAATCTTAGATAATATAAAAAGACGGAATTCCATAAGGTTTTAAAAGATAAAAAATAAAAAAAGTTAAAATTATTCTTATTAAGTAAGACTGTGTTTCATTGTAAGAAAAATCAGCAAAGGAATTTAAATTTAATTATTAAAATAACTATTGATTGCTTATATATGTAATAATAATATATTACTATTTCTTAGATAAGTTTTTTTTTAATTTATATTCCCGGATGTCATGAATTAAAAATTCCCATTCTCAAAAAATATACATAAGCAATACCATACACAGTGAGTAGGAAAATATTTTTTGCAACTTTTTTTAAACTTCAAAAAAGAAGATTGATATTTTTAACTAATAAATAATAATACAAACGGATTTATCCACATAATAAAAATAACAGCGCATTTTAATATAAATTCAATATTGGCTGTCGTGTAAAAGTGGAATCTCCTGATAAAGCGTGTCGTTATAAAGAGGAAATGAAAAGTCTCCTATCTAGAATATTTAATAAAGTGGTGGTTTATATTTATGAAAACTAAATTGAGCATGTATTTTTGTATAGTAATAATAGTGGTAGTAATATATTATTTTTTTTGAATTGGTTTTTGTGTTAGCAACTCAAAAAATATCAAGAACAAAAAATGTGATGGAAAATTCTTAAACAGCTTTTGTGGTGCTGCATTTTAGAATTTTATTCTAAATTAATAAAATAATTAATTAAATTATAATAAGTTTCGTATTATAAAAGATTTCTTTTAAAAAAATATTTCCTATTAAAATAAATTTAATAAAATTAAATTAAATGGTATGTTGAATTAAAAAATATTAAGAAACAGACACAATTTTAATTCTGTTTGTATATTTGAAGTGCTTGTGAATAAAAAGTATTTAAAAATACTTTTTTACAAAGAAAATTTATAGTAAAAATGTTAAATCTTAAATGAAAAATATTTTATTTACTGTTAGTAGCTACGTATATTCTTGCCCCAAATCTAAAATTCTATTTTGCAAGATAACTGATGATACCGCCAGTAATTAGCATTACTCTTAGAGATTGATTGATTCATGTATTATAATTATATATATTATTGCCTATATATATAACTTTCGTGGAATATCATTCTTTATATAACTATTTAAATCTAGTAAGACTACGTAATATAAAGGTGTTAAAGCTTATTATTATTGTACTATTTATTATAGATATAAGAATTATTGGAACTATTAACTTATTAAAATGTTTAAAGCTACGAATATAACCAATTGTCATAAAAGGTGGCTGGCGTCACTGTAGTTGCTAAGTTAGTTATACGGCTACGCCTATTTGATTCTTAATAGCATCCGTACTGCACATTTGATGAACTAATTATTTTTATACTGGTATTGTTATTAATATTATAGTTTTTGTGTGTATTTAAATCTATTGTGTAATTAGTAATTGAGTTAGTAACTGTTAACTTTTATATTATTTTATTATGTTTCGAGTTAATATTTAGTCGAGAACGGACGTGTTTCAGTTATTCTTTATAATTTACTAAATTTTTCACGCATAATTAACCTTTGTTTACTAAGTAATAAGCACAACAATAGCATAACGTGATAAAAAAAATATTTTTGAAAAAACCCTGTGTGATTTGCATCGCGACGAGTGCGTTAGCTGAGGTAGGCTCCTCTTCGCCGCGAGTAAAAGAGATGGGCTCCGTGGAGAAATAATTCATCCTTATCGCACCAGCACTCTTCGTTTCGTCCCGCATTCATTGTTACAAGTGAGTTCATAAGAATTTACAAATCAGTTTTAAATAAAACTAAATTCATCTATTATATAAATATATGTTTTTGAATTACGATGCCGATAAAAATATAGAAAATGCTCTGCTCTGTGTGTCAATCGACTGTTGAGGATAAATTATATTTGAAATGCAGATCGTGTTTATCATACTTTGACACTCTTTGCATCGGTATATCCAATAAAGAATTTAAAAACTTCAATACTGATAGAAGATCAAAATGGTTATGTTCTGACTGTACTTGTAAAGTTTCTAAAAAAGACGATTCAAACATGCTAGTCCGGTTGACGATATCACCTAGCTCCCGTTCTAACATAAACACAGCTAAACGCGGCACTGCTGAGCCTCGTGATACTGAGGACGAAAATGTTTGCTGCTCACCCTCTTGTTTGTCGCGTTCTGATCTCCGTAACATTTTAAAAGAAGAACTACGGAACTGCCTTACTGACTTTAAAAGTGATATTAACAATCAGTTGCGTGAAATGAAGGACGATATAAAAAATTTTAACGAGTCGATGACTTTTATGAGCTTTCATTTTGAAAAACTGAATACTGAAATAAATGCATACAAAAGTGATATCGAACGTATTAAGACAGAGAATGAATCTCTTAAGAATGATTTCATGGCTATCTCTGCTCGCTGTATTCAATTAGACCAACTAATACGCTCCTCGAACCTGGAAATTCAATGTGTACCTGAACACAGAACGGAAAACGTATTTACAGTAGTTAAGCAGCTTGGTAAAGCAGTAGCATGCCCCATTAATGAAGCAGATATATCTTACTGTAGCAGAATTGCTAAAAAAGATCCAAAAAGCTCACGACCTCGTGCTATTCTGGTTACGCTGAGCAGCCCCCGTCTGCGTGACACGCTCTTGGCAGCTACTATTAAGTACAACAAGCGACATCCTAACGATAAACTAAACTCAAGTCATCTGGGTCTTAGCGAGGATAAAAAGTCAGCTATATACGTAAGAGAGAATTTATCTCCCAAAAACAAATCACTTCACGCTGCAGCGCGACTTAAAGCCAGAGAACTAAACTACAAGCATGTTTGGGTGCGCAGCGGTCGTATATATAAGCGTAAAACCGACACATCGGAATACATCTTTGTTCGTAATACCGCAATTTTAGAAAAAATTGTCTAATCAATAATTATATTTTGCCTTTAGTCTTTTATTATTACTTTTATAAAATTCTCTTCCTTAAATATATATTATCAGAATGTTAGAGGTTTACGTACTAAGACTCTAGACTTGTATAAAAATATATTATGCTATGATTATGATGTTATTGTACTGTGTGAAACATGGCTTAACCATACTATATTCAATTCCGAATTGTTTAATGATCGTTATGAAACATATAGACGTGATCGAGAGACTAGTGAATATCATAATAAAAAAATGGGTGGTGGTGTCCTTATTGCTATATCTAAACGCTTTAAATCACAGAGATTAATTCAATTTGAAAGTGGTTGCGAAGACCTTTGGGTGGAGCTAGATATGGGTAGCAAACGGAAAACCTTAGATAAATTATACATATGTGCGGTCTATATCCCCCTCCGGTTCAAATGCATGTTCTCGAACATTTTATCGAAAATACTAATCGTATATTGGAATTTCGCAATAACACACTAATACTGGGCGATTTTAATCTAAGTTCAATAACATGGCCTAGCAACAAAAACTCCGTAACCCCACCAGCTTCTTTACATGGCCCACTTGGACATAAATTAATTGACTTTATAGCTCTTAACAACTTAAGTCAACAAAATACAATCTTGAACAACCAGGGAAAGATTCTGGACCTAATACTTTCGACTGAAAGTATTGAGCATTTGCAAGAAAGCAAGTATATACTTAGTAATATTGATCCGTACCATCCGCCTTTGGAATTTATTTTGTCATTTTACAAAGAACCTGGTCTTCTTCCCGTGATTCCAAGTGACAAATTTAATTTTCCGAAGGCCGATTTTGGCAAAATTGTGAACGCACTCAACTCTGTTTCCTGGGTCGACGAATTTTCAGCCTTGACGAATGTTGACGATATGGTGGATGTGTTGTATAAGACGATCAGAGACGCAATTACAAAACATGTTCCTCTAAGTAAAACTAAACATCAAAAATATCCCTATTGGTATACTAAAGAACTTATAAATTTACTAAAGGAAAAAATTAAGTTCCGTAAAAGATATCGTCAGTATAAAAATCCCTTAGATGAGCTGTCTTTTTTGTCGCTAAAAAAACGTTGTGCATTATTAATCGAAACATGTTATAGGAACTACATTAATATTATAGAGGATTCTTTAATCAAAAATCTGAAATTATTTTGGACTCACATAAAAAATAAGCGTCAGAATAAAAGTACGTACCCTTCATTAATGCATCTAGATAATAGATGAGCCTCTAACGGTGCTGATATTTGCGATCTATTTACTTCATTTTTTGCATCCGTTTATAAGACACCCTCTTCTAATTCAGCATTAGTTCTAGCAGCACTCCCAACATCTTCACCCACAAATTGTTTATCAAACTTATTCTTTTCACAATATGAAGTACTTAAAGGATTGAAATACTTGGATCGAAATAAGGGAACTGGATCTGATGGTATACTTTGTCTGCTTGCAAAGGAATGTTGTGATGCGCTTTCCCTACCACTCTCAATAATATACAATGAATCAATAAAGTCCGGTCTCTTTCCTACTGCATGGAAAGAATCTTTGGTCGTACCAATCCCAAAGTCGGGGGATATTGCGTCAATAAAAAACTATAGACCAATTTCTATTTTGCCTGTCTTCGGTAAGGTGTTTGAAAAGTTGATAAAACCTACAATTACCTGGCATATTAAGCAATTGATGTCGTCACAGCAGTCTGGTTTTTTCACAGCGCGATCCACAACAACCAACCTTGTTTCATTTGTGACCTTTTTGACCGATTCGGTTGATTCCAATATACTAGTTGACACCATCTATACTGACGTAAGCAAGGCGTTCGATATCGTGGATCACGATATTCTTCTTTAAAAACTCTCAACTTTCGGCATAACAGGCAACTTGCTAAAATGGTTTTCCTCGTATCTAAGTAACCGAGTTTCCAGGGTGGTTGTTAGTGGATACTCATCTCAGTCATTTTTAACTCAATCAGGCGTCCCCCAGGGATCAGTGTTGGGGCCTATTTTGTTTAATATATTTATGGACGATGTTGTCAGAATATTCGAACACAGCCAATGCTTTCTTTACGCTGACGATCTCAAAATTGCAAAACAAATAAAAAACAAATATGATACTTACCTATTACAAAAGGAATTAAACAACTTAGTCAACTGGTGTGAAAGAAACAACTTAGCGTTGAATACAGATAAATGCAAATACATAAGGTTCTCGCGCAGAAATCATCCCAACTCGCAGGTTTATACCATTAACAACACGACGTTGGAAGAAGTAGATAATATCAAAGATTTAGGTGTTAGTTTCGATGGTAAGATCAGATTCCACACTCGTATCGACAAAATAACATCCAAGGCGTTTCAAATGCTGGGTTTTATAATAAGAAACACTAAAGATTTTAAGAAGCCGCAGACCAAGATTGGTCTAGAATATTGTGCTCAAGTCTGGTCTCCTCACTATGAGTTACATATTAAGCGGGTTGAGAGGGTTCAAAAGCGTTTTCTATGGCACATTACGTATCAGCATAATAAAGTAAAACAGTTGCCGAAATATCACAGTCGGTTACAATACTTTAACCTCAATAGCTTGCTTGATCGGAGACATTTGTTGGATTTGATTTTGCTATATAAATTAGTTAACGGTGCATTAGACTGTCCTAACCTTGTAGAAAAAATTAAAATAAATGCACCCTCAAGGCTTCCCCGTATGAGTAAATACGTTCCATTTTCGATACCATGCTCGAAAACAAATCTGGGTCAGAATGCTACTATGAGCAGACTATTTAAACAATATAACCAACTGACAAAAAATCAAGAAATTGATGTAGACATCTTTTCGGACAATCTGACAAAATTTAAAAGCAAAGTTTTGGAAAGCTTTATATTACCTTTATAATTTCCATATTAATCCTAAATTTTTAAAAATAAAGATAAATCACTATTTCTTAAATATCGATCACGTTTAGTATAATTACGAGTAGTATTATAATTATAGATTGTGCATGTTGTAATATGTTAAAACTTTTGATATTTTAAATGTTTAATTGTCTTCTGGTGGTACTTTCAGATTTTTTATTTTTGTTAATTAAATTTATATATTGTTAATTTAGCATTAACATAACATTAATATATTGTTAATTTTAAAGTTAAAATAGTAGGAAAAACTTTAATTAGTCGAAACTGTCCCTTCCCATGCCGTGGCAACTTGTAATGAAACAACACTCAGCAAAAAAATTTAATGTTTAATTATTATAAAATGTATAAAAAGTGTATGTTTTGTAAGTTGTCCTAAGTAAATAAATAAATAAGTATTATGAATATATTTTATACTTATTAAATATATTGTTTGGTATTGATATATTTTATTTTAAATAAGGTCCAACTAATGCCCTTATGTATATTTTCTTATCTTTAGACAGTGTAATATAGCTTGATTAAAAGATTTTCTTAATTATTTAACCATCCTTACTTGTAGTCTTAAATAATATAACATATACCTTTCTTTTGTCTCCCGATTCAACTTCTTGCCTCAGTTTATTTTGCTGCTCAGGATTGTTGGCAAGAAGGTAGAATATACTCATAGTAATACCAACCTGAAGTTTAGATTTTATTATATTTATCCATACAAAATTAATTATTATTATTTTTTATCTCACAAACAAAAGAAGATAAATTCCCAACACATTTAGCTACAAAAATAAACGCTGAAAATATTTGTAACTCAAAAATAAGGCTTTGACTTCATTATTTAATGACGGTTATAAATAAGTCTCAATAAAGAACCAAACATTTTTTCGTCAGACTGACGATAGTAATCAGTTTTTATCATCTCAAATATTGTGGTTTATGCGGCACATAAAAGAAAATGTTGAGGAGCATAATTTTTCAATCTTACAGTATCGAAGCGGGTGAAAAGTAAATCGCTTGCCATAATGACGGCAATTCTTTCGTCAACATCTAACAGTTTTTCTAGAATGACTTTTGATGGTCGCTTCGTTCACCCTTTGTTTTAATAAATTGTTTGCTTTTATTATTAAATTGTGTGTTACATTGTTAATAAAATGATGTTTTACCATATTATTTATCTAAGTAACATCTATTGTAACTTATATATATGTACATGTAAGAGTTATCTTGCCTGTCTGTATTCTGTTCTCAAATCTTCATTGAACACATTGAGATAACCACCTCACGCCAATACACTGAAAGATTCAATGGCCCAAAGTTTCATTAAATATTCGAAATTTTATATTATCATGTCATAACATAACCTTGAAATCATCGCACTATTAACTTAATTTTAACTTATTTTTTATTGACTTAAAAACAACGAAAATTAGAAAAGACGTTCGATAACATCATTTTATATTGACAAATGTTTCAATATTGTTTAATCATTAAATTGTTTTTAATAGTAATTGCTGTCTTAGCAATAATGTACACTTTAAATTCTAGTGGTAAAATAAAGTGCTGGGTGCCTTGCAAGCCACATTCAATTGCATTGGAACGTGACAGTTGTACGATAGTACGTGTTAGCTCGAGAATACAGATAAAAATATTGCCAGCAATAGTTTGTAATTCAGAATATTTCAGGTGTTTCGTTTCGCAAGTCATAAAAATTTAAGTAACTTGACCTTTAACATGATTATTAATTGAAAGAAAGAAGATCCTGTTTAAATAAAGTTATGTGAGGATTTTAAAATAATGTTAGGTTTTGTATTATCATGTAACGACATCACAAAAAGTTTTTAAGGTGAACTAACAATGTATTTGTTAAATTTGGATTATATGCTGTAATAGTCAAAAACACACTTTTAATAATATTTAACAAAATGTTTTATTACATATACATGATGTATAATGTTAAAGTTATAAATTAATTTAAATTATAAAATAAATAAGAAATTTATTAAAATCTACGTAAAAAAAATAACATATCATTTATTTGTTATAGGAAAAGTTTTATTGATTGCTATTGTATTTCAAACATAAAAATATTAACGTAGCTAAAATATTTTAAAAAGTGTTACTGTTAGGTGTGTTTGGATTCGAAATGCATGCATCTGAAAGCATTTCCATTATTCAAAATCGTTGTATCTTAAAAATTATCTTAAGTATCTCTTTAAAAATATATTATTCGATTACTAACTTCTAACATTATTAATACTCTTCTATTAGCTTCGGTTGTATATTTATATTTAACGGAAACTATGAATACGATTTGGATGTATTTTAATATGTGGAATTAATTTGCATACTTATCAAAAACAGATGCTTTCAAATTCAATGTGAAAAAAAAATAACAAATATGATATTTAAAAAAACTAAAAAGAAACATGCTTTCATAAAATCCAAACTAAGAAAATAAAATAAAATGTTAATTAAGAATATTGTAAATAAGAAAAAAAATTATTGCAATGTAAAAATTGTGGGGTTGGAGGATTTTATACATACTTATTTAATACGTATAATATAAATAAAATACTATACTATAATAATAATATTATATTTCAGTTACTTGTACTTATGTAACAAAATAATAACCTCGCAACTTCCCTAGCAATTAATTTGTACAAACTACCATAATAAGTTAAGCTCACTTTACAGGATGGTGTCTCCTAAGAGATTATTCTTGTAGTCTTGGATTTTTAATTAAGATTTAAATATCGCTATTTTTTAATTTATTTCATTTTGTATATAATGTATTTTGAGATATTTCAATAGAAGATACATAATAGTACATGACTGTTTTACTTATCAGAGAAAACGGATCACCTAAAAAATTTACAACATTTTTTTTTTTACAGTTTTACCTACAAAATACAATATTATTACTTATTTAACGTATATATCATAAAATAAACATTATATTTTACATTGACATAGTATACAATATTTTTTAATAAACCGTTCCAGTCTTTCATTTATTTATTTCAAACATAGTCTATTTACATATAGTATCATTTTTGTTCCTATTTTTATAACATAAAACACAATAACAAACGTGAATTGAATAAATGTGTAATATTTTATTTAAGAATTCAATATACTCTTATTGCCTGACATATTAAAACGGATAGAAAAATTTATACAATTCAGTATGCAATTCAATATCGATACAAATCATGTTACACAATCTGCAGTAGAAACGGAAATTCTTATATAAAGACTTACATAAAGTGAACGCTCTTTTTATTATCCACGGGTAATATTGATTAGCAATTGTGTTTATTATGATTTATGATAAGCAATTGTGTTGAAACCAAAATTTCATGCTCTAAAATCAACAGCAGTATTTTGTGATAATAAAATACTTCCTTAAGATTCGTGTTGCTTAAGTAAGAATTTAATGTTTGTTATATATTAACTGTTACACGATTCCGTAAGTATAAAAAACTAAATTAACATACTAATAATTGAAGATGTTACAGTGAGAATGAAGAAGAACGTGCTAAGGTGGTTTGGGCACGTCGAACGAATGAGTGATGAAAGAATGGTAAAAAAGATTTATATAGGAAAAGTGACTGGTAAGAGAGAAAGGGGGAGGCGTCGAGTGACCTTCGAAAACACAGTATCTATGATACTGGAGGAAGGTCACGTAAAAAGCATGAGGACCCCCCGGAGGGCATGTATGAAGAGGTTGATGTCAGTGGCCGAGGCGAAAGAGGTATGCAGGGACCGTAGCGTTTGGCGCTCCTCGTCTCTGGCTACCCCGTAAGGGATATGGCGTGAAGGTAAGTAAGTAAGTAAGTAAAATAACATAACTTTGTAATAATTTCTTTCTTTAGGTAATTGAACGAGCCTTGAACTAAAATATGACAGATGCGACTGATATTGCATCACTCCTAGTTATTATCCGCAGTTATGAACTAATATTTGATATCTGATACAACCATTTGTAATCTAAGAGGATAAGTCATAAGCAACTTGATGTACCATGAAAATGGTAAATTACTTATTTTATCTCACCATAGTTAATCATACTAACTTTCTCTGCTTTATTTTTCTTATTAAAAATTATTGAAAATAATCATCACTCAGACTTTTTTACATTTCATTACATTGTAGTATAAGAATTGAAGTATTAAAAGATACTAAAAAAAGTATCACTAAAAAAAATTTATAAATGTTTATGTTATGATAGATGTTTATTGTTTCATTAAGACGAAATATAAATATACAAATCTTAAATTTTATCAAGACGTTAACAGAGAGATTACGTTATCGAGACGAAAACTGACATACCGATAGGAAGCAATGTTATTATAACAGATATTTTTTATCACGTTAAGATTATATACGAGGGTCAAACTGAAAGTTCTTAGAAAATCAAAAACTAAGCATTCTAGCAAGTTATTAGTTTTATTGTAACTTTTTAAAATAGCGTCCATTTACATCAATACATCGCTGCATTCGATGGAACCATTGAGAAAAGCACCTTGCCCACTCGGCCTTAGGGGTCTCTTCGACGGCGTTTTGAAACGCAGCCACTGCTTCTTCGGCGTCTATAAAACGTTTTCCTCGAAGTTTTTCTTTTATTTTCGGAAATAAATAAAAATCGCAGGGTGCGAGGTCGGGGCTATACGGCGGGTGACCCAGTAATTCCACGTCTGAGGTCACCAAATAGTCGATCGTTTGCCTGGCGGTGTGCGACGAGGCATTGTCGTGATGAAGGAGGATCCTGCTGCGAGGTCGTTTCTCTCGAACTTTTTCCAAGACAAGTGGAAAACAATTGTTAGTATACCACTCTGCATTAACCGTTTTCTGATCCTCTAAGACTACTGTCGCGTAACGACCTGTCTTTCCGAAGAACGAGGCCACCATCTTTTTTCCAACACTTCGACCTCTCTTCACTTTAGTTGGCAACTCTTCGGAAGGAAACACCCACTGAGCAGACTGTCTTTTGGTTTCCGGATCATAACAGTAAATCCAGCTTTCGTCACCCGTTAGTATGTCGAACACAGCATTTGAGTCACCTCCGTTAAATTTTTGGATCATTTCTCGGCACCAATCAACACGGCGGAGTTTTTGAGCCTCGGTCAAATTATGCGGTATCCAGCGGGCACAAAGCTTCCTGACCGCTAAATGTTCATGGAGGATTTTGTACACTTGACTCATACCTATGCCTAGACTTGTTCGAATCTGCTGATAGGTCACTCTTTTGTCAGTCTCTATCATACGCCGCACAACACTGATGTTATCTTCAGTCGTCGCTGTAGAAGGCCGTCCCTCACGCAAATCATCGGTGAGAGTAGTTCGACCACTTTTGAATTCATTAAACCAGTTGTAAACTGTGGCACGAGATGGGGCTTCATCGTGAAAAGCCAATCGAAGTCTATCATAACTTTCTTGTTGACTTAAATGACATCGAAAGTCATAAAAAATCATTGCACGAAAATTTTCTCGGCTTAAATTCATTCTGACGTGTACAGACAATTTTCAATTTGACGCCAAATCGTAAAACAAATGACAAATGAATGAAATATACACTCAATAATATTGGTAAAGAGTTCTATTTTCAAAATTTAAACTATTTTTTTTAATATAATGCTTTTAAGTGGCCAGTTCTAAAAACTTTCAGTTTGACCCTCGTAACCTATAACATTATATAACCTATAAAATAATTTTATAAAACATAACAGTTGGTTAATAAATCTTGGTACTTTTGTGTCCGTCTTTAAAAGTAACAAATATTGCATTACTATTTATTTCAACCTATGCATTTATTAGTATAATATTATCATTTTTAATACATACATACAATAGCATATATTTGAATGTACGCATTATATTAGTTTTGATTGTTATAAGTTAAACGCGAATGGGATATTATATTTTAAGATAGATATTTTTAAACTAATCTTTACAGAAAAGCAAATTATAGACATTGATCCTTATAATATTGTATTTTTGGTCTGCTACCTTTTATATATTAGACATATAAGAGTTAAGAGTAAAGACTTTATTTACATGAGTTAGTAAAAAAAGATATAGTAAATGAAATAATATTTTTGCCTTGCTTTGAAACATCCATACCTACACAAACGAACACTGATAGGCATATTTTCAAAAATAAATAAAATATTTCGACTCTATGACTTACCTACCTTTGAGTTCAAACAAACAATATACTTCCTGTTACAGCAAACAGACTTGTTTGTTAAACACGGGTACAATTGGATGACCATTCGTATACGATTAAACTTCAAGTACGGTCGTATCAAGTGCACACTGCACTCATGTTATATAACTAAATATGTTTGTTTATATTAAAGTATACATATTAATAACGATTCTTATCAGTGTACAAAGTAGTCCTCAGAGGAAAGAGTCCAATTTTGAGTTAAATATTTGTGACATTGGGCCTTTAGCGGAGGAAATTGCATCTTATGACAACGTAGTCAAGAATATAATAGAGTATACAGTGAATGGCCCCTTTAAAGGGAAGACTTATAATGAGTGAGTGATTAATTTTATTGCAGTTTCTCATTCATATTTATACAACATAAAATCTCAGTAACTTCATATAATCAATATAAAAAATGACTGAATAAGAAATACAATAAAAATATACATCAATATCAATCAAATAATCAATAATTATAATAAAACATATTTATATTTAAAAACTTCAACATTATTTAAGCTAAAATACTTAAATTGTCAACTATAAGGATACTTTTATCTTAGACACGATTTTAGATACGTATTCGATGTCACCTAAGCCTGGTAGACACTTCAAACTTGCTATGAATATTAAGTACCTTCATACATATATCTTAAGTAAATAACAATAATATCTAATATATGTCTTCGATAGCTATCGATTGTCCATAAGCGATAAGATAACTGTTTAACAAAAAGCAACACTTTATTAAAAATGACATTATTTTAGCACCTACATTAAAAATGAGTGTCTGGAATTATGTTTTTACAATTCTTTTTATCAGTTTTCTTAGTGATGCCAAATTTGTACCAAAAAGTGATAACGTTTGCCATAACTTGTTAGGAGACGAGTTAATAAAAGAAATCGCGTCTTATAAAAACATAAAAGACCTGATATTACAATATGTGATTGAAGGTGATTTTAAAAGTAAAACTTATGATGAGTGAGTAACAAAATGTTTTCCTGTAGCTGCTACAAATGTCCTTTCCGGGCCAAATCTTATTCTAAGGATTTACCTTTGCTTTCATTCCAGATTATCAAAATTTGTGGATACTTTTGGTGCCCGACCATCGGGATCTCAAGTACTTGAAGATTCTATCGATTACATGATTCAACTAACTCGGGATGAGGATATAAACGACATCATTACAGAGGAGCTAGAGGTAATTGCGGGCAATCGTGAACACGTTTCTTGGCCATTTGTCTGTGTAAACACATATGTTTAATAGTTATTCTTTTTCCTTATAAGTAATTAGTTGACTCTGTACAATACAGATATTTATCGATATTTTTAACAGGTACCTCATTGGATCAGGGGGACAGAAAAGCTTACTATGCTTGAACCACGTGAAAAAAATATTGAGTTATTAGGATTAGGCCGCAGTACCACGACACCCCCTGAAGGAATTACGGGAGAAGTAATTGTTGTTAATAGTTTTGATAAATTATCCGAAATACCGTATGAAGATGTAGAAGGCAAAATTGTTTTGTATGATCCAATTTTTACTACTTATGGTGAAACAGTTGTATATAGATCACAAGGAGCCCTTAAAGCTGCTGAAAAAGGAGCAGTAGCATCGTTAGTAAGATCTATTGCACCATTTTCCATTAATACACCACATACGGGATCACAGTCGTATAGTGACAGTGTGAAGAAAATTCCAGCCGCAGCT
Organism: Melinaea menophilus ssp. n. AW-2005; assembly: GCA_918358695.1. NCBI lineage: Eukaryota > Metazoa > Arthropoda > Insecta > Lepidoptera > Nymphalidae > Melinaea > Melinaea menophilus. Next base: position 3,602,181 of record OU911055.1, on the reverse strand, counting down.
ATATCTCTTGAAGACGCTGATCTTATAAGAAGACTTTTTAATCGAGGTGAAAAAGTTGTGCTTAATATAAAAATGACATCTACATATGAGACAAAAACTTCTAGAAATACTCTTATTGATTTAAAAGGAAGTTTGAATCCTGAAAAATTAGTTATTGTATCAGGACACATAGACAGTTGGGACGTTGGTCAAGGTGCCATGGATGATGGTGGTGGCTTATTTGTTAGTTGGGCCGCTCCTGTTATTCTTAAACAACTTGGATTAACACCAAAAAGAACAATCAGGTCTATATTTTGGACAGCTGAAGAGTTAGGCTTAATTGGTGCTTACGCATACGAGGAAAAACATAGAAATGAAAGTCACAACATTAACTTTATAATGGAATCTGATGAAGGCACATTTGCTCCTCGTGGGTTGGCTGTGGGAGGAACTCAAAAAGCTCGGTGTATTATTGCAGAGATATTGAAATTATTTGAGTCAATTAATGCATCCACATTAGTTGAAGAAGATAGTCCCGGGTCAGATATAAGCGTGATAATAAAAACTGGCGTTCCCGGAGCTAGTCTTCACAACGCTAATGAAAAATATTTTTGGTTTCATCACACTGAAGGGGACATGATGAACGTAGAAAGTCCTGAAGAACTTGACCTCTGTGCCGCCTTTTGGACTGCAGCCGCATATATTATAGCTGATATTTCTGCTGATATACCTCGTTAAAATGAAAACTGACCATTCTAACACCATCATTCGTATTGTTTATTTAATGGCTTACATCTTTTTACTTTAAACATAATAAATTTCCTTGGTCTTCATGTTAACCAAAGACTTAGAAATAGTAAGGTATCATCTATTCATTTAGTGTCTATCTGATTGTTGTTTTTTTATACATTTTAAAGCTTAAATCATTAAGCATTTTTAAATACCGTAATAAAATGAATTATAAAATATTTAACATATTTTTTTCTTTTTTATTTGGGTTCTACCTATAAAACAAATGTTTTCAAAATTAACCGGTCCCAAAATTCAATTTTAGAGTTATTAACTCTTTGTAATGTAGAAAAAGAGCATTTTGAAGACCTACAAAGTTATTTATAAAACAAGAGCCAAGTGTGACATTTAAAGAAAATATTTTACTGAGACTCAATTTGTTTGGATTTCAAATTAATTTGTGCTTATTTCCTAATAGCCTTTAATGTAATAGATCAGTATACCACACTATATCATTTTTTAATATCTAATGTCGGATATCAATGTTAATATTGAAGTTTTTATTCGTGTGACGTTAAAAATATGTGGATCTATTTTATTAGTGAATTCTGATAGAGGAAAATTAGATCATAATTTTCATTCACCATACGATATTTGAAATTAAAACCACTTTTATTTGTATTTGTAGTTCAGTTTTAAAGCAAATCTATTGTCACAAGCATTGTGGGCGAGGTGAGAAAAAAAATACGCCAATAAAGTCGTTGGTAAAGTTGGTATGTTCTTACCAACGAATGTTGAGCAAAGTCCGAGCGATATGTTATGTAATATTACTTACTCCTGTCGTTAAAAATAGCAAAAATAAAGTTAAGTGTAATATTATTTTGTTGCATTTTATTTCTTTCAGGTCTTTTATATTAAAATGTGGAATTTTGTTTTAATATAATGCTATTTCAATATAATAAAGAAATAAATTATATTTTTTAAAAAGTAATTTTGGAAACGATATGTTCTAATGGTAAGGATTCTTTTTAGATGACACTAATATAACCCTGCCGTAAATAGAACATAATATTTTAGTAGTAAAGTAGTAAACAAAAATTATTATTAAAGCTTAAAGGTTGATTTTTGATATTACTAACGGCTTGGTTAATTATTATATATTTGGTACACGATTTTTTTATTGTCTTTCAATCGTCATACATTTTTTTTTAGTTTTTAAGTAGTTTACAATTTCATCTTGAGATAAATTACAGACTTTCATACATGTTTTTTCCTTCGTATTTCATGGTCTCGTCTCATTTTTCTCTTTCGTAGGTGGAGAAAAGAAAGGAGAAAGGGGGATAATATTACACCAATAACACGCCAAAACTACGCGTCATTCAAAAATAAATTTCTCTTGACCCCCCCTTGCCACCACTTTTAAAAGTTACTTATAATTAGGAACAATCAATATTGTTTACGGTATATTTAGAATATATTTTACAAATATCGTATCGTCTTAAGCGTCCTAATAACGGTAAAGTAATATATATGTCAATTAGTTAGTTAGTTATGTAGTTAGCATTTAATTTAGAAATAAGCTTGTTGTTAATAAATTTATGACTTTATTTACTTTAATCAGTCGGTCAATGTTCGTAGATAGTCTTATCATTGTGGGAATACCAAATTAAATTGCACTGATAGTATTATTATTCTAACCTGTTATAAAAATATACCAAAATTATTAATGATATTTATAATATAATATACATTTAGCCTATCCTAGGCTAAATATATATTTATTACTAATAATTATATTGACTTTGCATTGTAAAAAAGCGTAGGGTACATAGCCTCAATAGATTTATTTAAAAAGCTTTAAATATTTTTTTTTATATATAAACTAAATATTCTTCATTTTTTTATTATTTATTTTTTGTTTTGAGTTTTTTCATATTATTGTAACTTCATCCTAGTATGTTAAGTTTCAAATGAAACCGACATCATGAAGTAGAATTTTCAATCTTTTTTTAACGCTTTCGGTTTAGCATTTTGAAGCACTAAGAGAGATTAGCGTTCAAATAAAATATCAAGCAACAATATAAATTTTTCAGCTTTTTACATTAGGACGAGTATATATATTTATCACGTAAAGGATCTGTTTTTTCACTGTTTTATTATATATATAGATAATATTTTTGTTGAAATCAGTTACAATGGTTTTATAAGCGCTTTTAACATATTTTCAATTTGAAGTATTCTATATTCTATTACTGTATGTGTATCCTCATTAAATTCGTTAATATAAGATTGAATTGACAGTAGTAGTCACACATGTATTTAAATTATCTCATATACCAACCTGACCTTTATAATCGTAAAAGTATAAAATGGCACAACAACTCATTAAGTCACTAGTAAGCGATTGTCTTTAAAGTGAACATACTGTTATTAAAATCATTGAATTATAAAAAAAATGAATTTTAAAAATATATTTCTTATCTTATTTTTTGCCTTCGGTTTGTTCAACACAGCTCAAGCAAAACCTAGGTAAATTATTAACAAGATTGTGATCAAAAGAGGGATCTGTGTTTTGTAAAGTGCATTTTACAATAGTTAACATAGATGGGTTATAGCCATAAGCTAATATTTGTTTTGTATTTAGGAGTCAAATAATTTGCTCAAATAAACGGAAATATAGATAAATTTGTATATTTCAGGCATCACTACTCATCAGAAAGTGAGGAGGGAGACTACGATAACTGTAATGGATGTACGATCACTAACATCGGCAACGGTCGCAAAAATACCAACATTATTCACTATAATCGTAAGCCTTAAAATAAAAAATATCTAAGAAGATTTTGTGGTGTTGTGACGTTTTACCAAATATATTAATTAGTATTTTGTGAATCTCTCGCAATGTACATTGGTGATCCTATGGAAAACCAAAATGTGTTGTTGACTGTGGTTAATTTATGTAAATATTTTTTGTTAACAAAATATTTAAGATAAAGTCCAGCCTTTTTTTTGTCTCTAAAATATTGCATAAGTACGAAAGAAAACTTCGTTTAATTCTTTAAGTGAATTTAAAAATAGGTACTACTAGTACGCAAACATAATACCATATACAAACAAAAAGTTTGTTGTAAATGCCTTATTAACTATATTTTTCTTTTCAAGGTACTTTGTATCAGTATACATGTAGATTATATTTATGTTGTATTTATGAAAGGTTCAAATGAATTAAAATGCTCAGTAATTTTGATTGTTAATGTAATATAAAGTATCCATAAAACTTATAAAAATATAAAGATAGATCAAGCAAGAAGGCATTTTCGAAGATTATCGATAAATTTAAATTTATAGTTTAACAATGCAATTTATTTAATTCCCTCTTTTTGATAGTAATTTGTATTATACTGGTATATAGATTAAAAGTAAATATTTTACCTTTCATTTTATGAAATGAAACTCGGATACAGTTTTACGCCGTCCAATAAACCCTAATATAGATTACCTGTATGTTGCAATTATTCTTATGTATTCCATTACTCAACTGCACTATAATAGATTTTGTTCACTACTGAAATATTACTCAAATGTTAAAGCTAAAAAAAAAACTTATCTATAATGATAAATAAATTGATGATGATGATGAATAAATTTAAAAGGCTCGTGATTTTTCAGCCTTTAACAATTTTAAAATTCAACTAAAAATTTATTAAATAATTTTAAAACTCCAAATATTCAACTAATACTCTTCAGAAACCTAAATACACTTATTCATGTCTGTATCATTGGTACTGCCAGCAACGGCGGTTGGTATCATCGTTCTTCGTATCAGTCTGATAAATATAGTAAGTCCATCATATTATACCAATCCTAGAATATGTAGCGTTGCCAATGATTATGGATATACGACGTGTGACATGAAATACTACGTGTAAAGTTTCTATATGCTCACGAACAGATCGAGGATGATTTATTATATCTGTCAAAAATATGCAGTAGGTTATGCTATATTTTACGATTGTAGCGACATAAATGCTTAAAATTACAAAAACAATACTCGTATAAATGCTGTAAATGGTGTAAAATTCGAAAAATAATTGCAAATTTGCAAATTCAATTTAATTGTTTACAGAGTAAAGCATATTATCTAATATGTATTCCCCTTTTTTGCTTGAATTGATGATTGAATGATGTCACATTCTGGCAAAATACAATATCAATTTTAGTTTAAAGGTACTATATACTACTATGCACGCGATGGTGTCTCTAGTAGACATATGTGTTTACTCAAAGATGATAACGTAAGATTGAAAAAAAAAGGTCAGAAAGTTAAAATAATATGCTTATTCTATAAAATTTTCATTTTTCATTTGACTTACCGAAATCTAATTGACCGTTCATAGGTTACATATCTACATATTAATAGCACATACGCAGACAAGAAAATAAGAAATTATGCTCTTTGTGTTTTTTTTATTTGTATACGGTGTGTGATTATCATTCAGTTTTGTTTGTATAAATCTTGTTTTTATATAATTAAATTTTAAAATATGTTTTAAATAACTTAAACATTATACTTATTAAAGTTGGAAAAAAATACACAGGTGGAAATTTTTCCCCATTCAGAGCTCCTTATAAATGAAATGTCCGTATTATTAAGTATTAGTATTACGAAAGTATGAGTATTACGAAAAATTTTCTTTGTTATTCTCCTATTTTGACTGCTTTTTTATTATTTGTATTTTGGATTTGCATTTTCTTTTCGAAATAATTAGGATAAACCTAATGATTTCAACATATTAATTATTTTTAATTTCACGAATTCACCAAACAATTCAAAATTATAATGAAAATAATTTATTTTCATCAGATTTTAAAAAGAACAAACCTTTCCTATTAAGGCATTCTAGTAATACATATAAGAACTATTTTAAGTAGATGATAAAAATACACAGAAGTGTCCTAAACAATGAAAAAATATATAAAACGTTGACGTTCAAGATTATTAAGTTTGTGGTGTTAACCTGACTTGCCTTTGGAACATTATTAAGAAATCTATGAACTGTCGGTGATATTTGTTTTTCCTTCATATCGAAAAAACAATATCTATCATTTTCAAGTGTTGTGTTGTCGTATTATAAACAGCAGCAAACAGCGTTTAAAATAATGAATTCAAGTGTTTAAAAAAAAATGGTGTTAAAATTGATTAAAATAAATTGATCTATCAATGAAAATATCGCTTGAAAATATTTCATACCTGTTTAATCAACGAACTGATTAATATACAGACAAAGACAAAATACACTGTAAAACTTCATACATAGAGGCTGTTTTTAACAGAAACATACTTAATATTTTTTGATAAACGTACTTCTCATTCTCCTAAGTAACATCCATATCAAGGGCAATTCGTTAATGTTGAAATAAAACTTATGATATTATGATATTTATCTAATTATATACTTATCTTCACACCATATCCCTTGCGGGGCAGCCAGAGACGACGGAACGCCAAACGCTATGGTCCCTGCATACCTCTTTCGCCTAGGCCACAGACATCAACCTTTCATCACATCAGACGTTTCGCCGTCTCAAGAATACTGCCAAAGCACCGTTGACTCTGTTACCGACCGCTATACGCCTTTCCACATCCATTTCGTATCTTCCGTCTCTGCTAAACATACTTCCCAAATATACCACTTCATTCACTTGTTCTATTATCTTACTATTCACGTTGACCTTACATTCTGTTCTTTCTACATTTCTTTCAAATATCAGAACTTTCGTCTTATCTGCGTTCAGGTTTAGACCATTATTTTCACATTCATCTTTCAGAGTAAAAAAAAAATCAAAATCAAAAATCTTTATTGAAAATAAGTTTCATACAAAACATTTTTTCATTGTCAAAGCTACCACCAGCTCGGAAAATTATTTCCACAGACCTGAGAAGAGCTGGCGACAGAAACTCAGCGGGATTGTCATTTGTTTTTTTTTTTGTTTTTTTTTTTCCCTTAAATTCAAAATAACATAAATACATTACACAATATTAAATAAATAATCTTGAAGCAGCCTGGCAGCGATCGCTTCATACCCACGGTGCATTATCCTCTAAGTATTCAGATACATTGTAATATCCTTTTGCACACAAACGTTCCTTAGCTATTCTCTTAAATTTGTTAAATGGTAATACTTGAACGTTTGCTGGGACTTTGTTGTAAAACTGTATACATTGCCCCATGAAAGATTTACTCACTTTTTTAAGTCGAGTAACAGGTAGCGCGAGCTTGTGTTTGTTCCTGGTATTTATAGTGTGTATATCACTATGCTTAATAAAATTGTCAGTATTTTTATGTACATATTTAAGATTTTCAAAAATATACTGACTGGCGACCGTAAGTACATTAATTTGCTTAAACTTATTTCTTAAAGAATCTCTAGGGCCCAGATTGTAAATTGCACGGACAGCTCTTTTTTGTATAACGAAAATGGTATTTATATCAGTAGCACTACCCCACAGTAGGATACCATAAGACATTATGCTATGAAAATAACTATAATACACTAACTTAGCAGTAGTCTCGTCAGTTAGGGATCTAATTTTTTTAACAGCGTACGCGGCAGAGCTAAGTTTACTAGCCAATCCAGCTATATGAGGGCCCCATTGTAGCTTAGCATCAACAGTGATTCCTAGAAAAACTGTGGATTCCACCACTTCCATCGCTTCCTCTTTTAAAAGTACATTAGTTTGCACCTGTTTAATATTAGAAGTTGAAAATCTAAGAAGTTTAGTCTTCTTATTATTAAGCAACAGGTTGTTAACACTAAACCAATGCACTATTCGAGAGAGAGCCTTGTTTACATCGTCATACATTACCTGATGCCGTTTTACTTTAAATATTAAAGAAGTGTCATCAGCAAACAATACTATCTCATTATGTTTGTCTACAAAAGTAGGCAGGTCATTTATATAAACCAGGAAGAGAAATGGACCTAAAATTGAACCTTGAGGGACCCCCATATCAATCGGAGCCCCAGCCGATTTTTTTCCATTCACCTCTACCCTCTGAATTCTATTAGACAAGTAAGAAATCAAGAGTTTGAGATCAATGTTCTTAATGCCATAGTGGTACAATTTCCTGACCAATGTTTCATGCTGAACACAATCGAAAGCCTTAGATAAATCACAGAATACTCCAAGAGCATCCTGTGACTGATCCCAGGCCTCATATATATGTTTTATAAGAAAGACGCCGGCGTCCGTAGTAGAGCGACCTCTAGTAAAACCGAACTGTTTATTGTGAAGCAATTTATATTTGTTAAAATGGTCTATCAGCTGATTAAGCATGATTTTTTCAAATATTTTACTAAACGAAGGCAATACTGATATTGGTCTGTAATTAGACGGATCTGAATTATTGCCTGATTTTAAGAGTGGTATTACTTTGCTGTGTTTCATAAGGTCAGGAAATACTCCACAAGAAATACAGTCATTAAAAATGGTCGCTAAGTAAGGCGCAACGAGGTCCACTATTGAGCCAATCACCTTAACAGATATTCCCCATAAATAAGGAGTATTCTTAATATTTAAGGTCCTAAAACATTTAATTATATCATTGGTTTCAATTTTCTTAAATTTAAAAGGAATGTTACATTTTTTTACATTTTTTTGTAGTAATGACTCGGCGACTACAGGAGAAGAAATTAAAGAAGAAGTGGTAGAAGCTGGAATTTTTTTAAAATAATTTTCAAAAGCAGAGGCAACTTCCTTATCTGATTTTATTACTTGATTATCCATTTGAAGAGAAAATTTGGAGTTGCGAGCTTTGCTTTTACCAGCTTCGCACTTTATAATATTCCAGGTCATTTTAATTTTATTTAAAGAATTACTAATTAAGTTTCTAATATGTAATGACCTGGCTTGTGAACAAACTTTATTAAATAATTTAGAATAATTTCTAATATGTTGAGCAAACGAGTCACTGCGATTGAGCTCCCTCTCATTGTAGAGTTCAAACAGTTTTTGTCTACTCTTATGAATTCCTGGGGTCGCCCACTCATTAAAAGAAAGGTGATTTCTCAAAGTGCAAGTTTTAGAGGAGAATGACGATTTGAATTCATTATTAATAATTTTGAAAAATTTATCAAACAGTTGTGAAGGATTTTTATTATATTCCAGATATGAACATTTGGCCAAAATATTATTTTTAAACTTATCCATGCGCCTTACAGTTATAGGAACAAACACAATTTTTTGTTTTTCTTTGCTGAATTTGTAATTAAAAGATATTAATTGCCCACAGTGATCAGAATTTAATCTATCAATTATTTTCTTATTCTTCGGTATAAAGTCTGTGAAAATATTATCAATACAAGTGGAAGTAGACTCAGTTATTCTAGTGGGCTCTAAGAATAAGTTAATAAGGTTATATGATTTTAACAATGATCTGAATCTAATAGTGGTAGCGGAGTTATCTAATAAGTTTATGTTAAAATCACCACATACAATAATATTTTTATTAGACGCAGACAGTTTTAATAAAACATTTTCAAAAACAGGTTCAAAAGAATCATATAACGAACTTGGGGGTCTGTAAACACTAACAACAATGAAACGTTCAAAGTGGTGACCAATGCCTGCAAATCGCATTCTGATGATGCAATGAGCACTGCATTATCTGCGTATAGCAAGCATAGACCTTAAAGTCACCTACTTTCACTCCCATGTATTTCACGCCTTGGAGACAACTATCCAAATACAAATTGAACAACTAAGCTGACATAGCGCAACCTTGCTTAACACCCGATTGAATGTCAAACTAGGGCGACATGCCAGCTCCTACTCGCACACAGGCTGAGTGATCTCTGTAAAGAGATTTTACAGCCTGTAGCAAGGGTCCGCTCACATTGTATCGGGGCAGTATCTCCCATAATTTCTTTCTCACAACCCTGTCAAACACCTTTACTAAATCAACAAAAGCACAGAAAACCTTTTGGTTTAGGGCCAAAAACTTTAATTATATACATCAATATATTATTTACTAAAGATATATTTTTATTAATAAAAAATCCATTTTAAGTGGGTTTTTGCTATCTGGGAAATTAGGAGAGCAAAGATCGGTTAATTTAAATATAATTTATTAATACAATTCCACTATAAGAGTTATCTTTCGACCTTTTACTCGTAGCATTCAGCCGTTCCGTATCCGAATATAAATAAGCGTACTTAAAAATTTAATTGTACTTGTGATTTCTTGCTAGCTCGTGTGTATTATAGCACCGTGAGCCTTCGAAATTTTACCATGAAGTTATTCCTGTTTACTCTTATTAGCGTTCTATTTGTACTTACTGTTGCAGATACCAAAACCTGGTAAGAATATATACAAAAATATGAACAAATATAATCTTCTTAATAAAACTTAAAAATAATGTAGAAGTATATATTATTCTCCTCAGTACCGGGTCAAGATGTAAGCGCATGACCAACGTCGTCGCCAAACTCTACAATGATTATGGCTATGTTGATGAAGGAAACGGCGGTGGTTCTTATAATCAAAACAGGTAATCAGTGCTTATTAAAATATCTAATCGCATGGTGTTATGATAATGTTATAAAAAAGGCGTAATATACCTTATTCCTTATTTTTTAGAGAATCAGACTGTCCCAATTGCTACGCAACAGACTTTGGAAACGGGAATTATAATCAAAATACAATAAATATCGAAAAGAAATGATTTAAACCTCTTCGATTATTCATTATTAACTAACAACTGAGTTAGAACTAAGTACGTTATAAATAAAAGTTAACTTTTATATAAAGCTTATTTATTTAATTAAAATTTTACTTTTTACTTAATAGACAACTTGATTGCTATGGAGTATGGTTTGGTTTAGAAGAACATAAAAGTTCTGGAAAATATGTACTATAAATATTTATTATCTATAAATACTATTACAGATCTTGAGGTCACCAGTCTTATTTTTGGGTTGGGTTTAAAAGCTCTTCATCGTCAATGAAATGTTCACTTCTCAAAAAACACTTATATGGCCAATTGTTTTGGTTTTATATTGCTTTGTCATCTTTATCTAGTGGCTTAACTTAATAAATATTAAATAATAAATTCACATTGAGTTTACTTTACTTCTTTAATTGATGATCAAGCGAAAAGTAAAATTGGAAGAAAAATGAAAATGGAAGAAGATAGGTGTTTGATCTGGAAGGCTATTAAAACATGTTTAAAAATAATTGATGCCTTTTAAATTTAAATACACGAAAGTTAACAAAGCGATAGGCGTCAATACAGCGAATAACGAATTTAAAATATATTTTTGTTTTTGTAGTTAGATTATGACAGTGAGTAAAACAGAAACTTATTCAATCCCTAAAATTAACAATGATGATTATTAAGAAACAAGTAAACTGTGAATGTTGAGACTGCATTAAATATTCAGTAATGTAAATGTATAATACTAATACTAACACTATCACTATTACTATCACTAACACTGGAACTAACCAGCCAGCGCCAGTACCAACGCCAGCGCCAACACCGAGGCCGACGCCGACGCCGATGCCGACGCTAACGCTAACACTAATACAAGTTATGGTTAGCGACTTCGTCTGTTTACTCCCTAAATAATAAGTCATCTATCATTACTTAAGACACACAAATCCACACATATTTTGTAATTATCAGTAGTCAGTTTTAAAATGGACAAAAAATTTGTAAGTGAGAGTAAAGACTTGGATGTTACGCTCTGACTAATAACTGTTCCTTAATTATGTTGTATAATCCAAACATGATGTAAAGAAGAGAAAAACAAATATAAAACAATACTTTTTAACATTAAACGGCTGAGTTAAATTATTAATTCAGTTATATGGTATATCATTTAAATGGCTTCTTAAAGATCTATTATATTACTTAATTAATTATGTAAATAAAGACCGCCATTAGTATACATTTAGTTATTAGTAGTATATCAATAATACTTAATTTTAGTAAAAACAATTATTGTCGACTTATCAGTGGCTCGTAGTCATATAAAGTGATGTTATTATAAATTTCGATTATTCTTTTGACTTGGCACTCTTACAGAAATATAATAATCTATAATGTTCCAGCATCTGGGATACTCAAACATTTTTTAATTTAGTATATAATGCAATAAAATAATCGATTATGTATTAGCTTCACTTAGTATATTGTAAGTTAGGTAATACATTTTTAATCTGTACATTATCAATTATCCTCTTTTTTCAGTACCTAGTCGCATGAGTAATACTTTTAGTATGGATAAGTTTGATAGAAAAGTTTCTTCCCATACTTGGAGTGGTGATCACAAAGTCCCCTAAAGTTATGTCTTACTTCTTTAAAGAATTATTTGTGTAATGACTGTTTTGCGTGTTACCTATGTATTTCACTGCCTTTACCTCGCGGATCAGGTGACTTCCATTACGAGGACTTACAGAACTTTAAACTTAATGCAACGCTTTTCGCTGATCGCCATCCTCACATCGTTGCTTTCAGTGGCGAATTAGATGTAATATTTTTTATAATCCACATATTAATTAAATAATTTTGTAATATTAAATGGTTTTTTAGCCCTCATATCATTTGCGGCAAAATAAATACAGTTAAATTTATTTTAAAATTTGTAAAAAGGCAAAAAGTTAATGCCAAGTAAATGAAACACACAAAGAGGAGGGATCAATAATTAGACATTAGAGATCAGTATTTATTTCTATAATACCCTCATTTTGAAGTTAATAAAAATGTTCCCGTGCGTAAAATCTTATTTTTTTTAATTAAAAAAAACACGAAACGAATTATTTAATATCTTTAAAGATGAAGTTAAATGGTGGCATAGTGTAGTTGAGGACACTGGAGCGTACTTTTATGGGTGGGCCAAAAAACTCGATTCTGAAGTTTTTAATAATTTTTGACAAAAATGTTTCCATTTCCAATTCAGCAATCCGACGACCTGTAGAAAAATACAAATACTAAACAGGAAGGCAGGATACTTTTTACTCGTCTTAAATATCTATCATAGTTAGCATTTGCATTTTTTATCTAAAAAGTAGTCATTAGGCATCCTTTATAGAATTAAAAATATAAACTATAATATAAATTACCAATACAGCTTCGAGCACCAAAGCCAAAGGGACTATAAGCCATAGGTTGAGCATTTCCATAATATAAAGGGTCAGTTTTATCAGCAGTCCATCTTTCAGGAATATACTCATTGGGTCTAGGAAATTGTTCTTCTAATAATGATAAACACTGATGCCCAAATGCAACATGCATCTAAAATAAAAAAGTGAGTTAAACAATATTGTTCATTCGTTGACTCTTCATCCCTTATCTAATATATAAAATGATATATATTTTAGACAAATCATATTTACATTTTTCGGTATATTGTATCCCATTAGATTGTATTCTTTTGTGGTCACTCTCAAATTACCCGCGACTACTGGCAACATTCTTATCGATTCTTTCAAGCAGGCTTTTAAATATGGCCGTGTCTCACGATTTGACATTATTTCTTCTCTTAATTTATCTTGTTTGTCTTGGTTTACGGCAAGTAAATAAAATGTTGCTGTCATGGTATTGGCTGTCTAAAATATAATTATTCAAAGTCTTTCTTTATATAAAAATTAATAAAAAAAAAAACAACAAAGGAATTACCGTGTCCACACCAGCTAACAGCATATCAGTAGCCATTACAACCGCAATGTCTTCATTAATTTCAAGTAATTTTTCTAAAATGCTCTTTTCATCATCTTCTTTTTTTTTATCAATCTTTTGCATACCTTTCCTTATGAAGTACTTGCTTAATCTAATATAAAATATGCAGGTATTAGCGATTATAATATAAATGTCCATTGTGTGAGATTTATAAGTTCATCAACGACAACGAAAAAAACAGAAGAGTATTTCAATATTTATTTAAATATAAGAACCTACTGTTTTTGAGTATCGTAACATCTCATCGCTTTTCGGAGTCTTGGCGTTGAGATATATCTCCATACGCTAGGTCTTATGTCCAGCTGTTCAGCTAATTTAAAAATTTCGTGAACGGTTTCTATTAATTTCTTTTCTGGAGAGTCCTCAGGTAGGTCTCGTTTTAAGGCATTAAGGCGAATACCTAGAGCCACAACGCATATAGATTCTAGAGACCATAAGTTCATTTCAAGATCAAAATGTCCGTCAATCATAAATTTTTCATTTCGCTTATGTCTTATTCTGAAATATTAATAATAGTTAAGTAATATGAGCTGTAATTTGTTCATATAATTAGATGAATTTTAAATATTGAAAAGAAAATACCTTTCAACCATATCTTCTGCAACTTCTTCGAGAGTGCCGCCATATAGTTTAATAGTTTTTGATTGTAGCATAATAGGGTTGACAGTTGATCTAAATTTTTTCCAGGCCTCATTTTGACTAAAATTTTATAAGCGTAAATAATTTATAAACTTGGTAAGAAGTTTTATTACTTTTATTTTTTTTTACCATAAACTTATTTTTAATGATGCCAGGAATGAAAAAAATATTCTTACTCGGTTAGGAGACCCAAAGGTTCGTTTTCTTTTTTTACATGCTTCCGTCTGTAGTAATCCAGAGATCCAAAGCCTTCTCTTACAGGCATCCAGTTTTCGCTACGAAGAATCTGTTAATGAAATAGTTTTTATGTACATTATTTAAAAAAGTACTTGCAGTATATATAACAGTATTTTTTATCTTACAAATGCCGCTGCTTCAGCATCGAAGAAAAAAATAAATGGTTTGGATCCAAATATAGATTCAAGTCGTACTATGGGTCCAAAATTTTTGAATAAAAGGTGCCACATCGTTTCGGTCTTATTGTATAAAAGTCCTAAAAGAAATGAAAGGCAAAATTAATTATTCCTTTAATTACCGTTTCTTTCTCAAACTCGAATCGACTTTGCGACTTGTTCTTTCTTTCATGGATAACGTTATATAATGTAATGTATATTTTAATCCTAATTTGCTTAATTAAAATTAAGCAGATTGTCTTTTTGAAAGTCGACGTCTAAGGGCTTCAAAAACATTTGACAATACATAACCATCCTTAATGATATATTTTTTTAAATTATTAATGGACATATAAAATGATATATAATATAGTTTTAAAAATATTAATAATTTAAGTGACGTAATAATATGGATTATACGAACTCGTATATCATTTAACGTAAAGTACTCTAACTATAGCCGCTATAAATGCTACTAGATATTTGATTAAATATAAAAAGAGGAGTTGTTATTTATCTTGTTTTTAGATTTGTTTTTTCTTGTAAAAATTATCCGAATAATAGCAGATATATTTTTATCGGAATGCTGGAGTACGAAAGCAATACACGAAAGACATTTGATGCAATGCGAATATTAAAATATGACAACAAATAAAGTAAGTTATGTTTATAAAAAATATTTTAAAATTAATATCGTTGATAAAAAAGATTATAAAAGATTATATAATCATATTAAGTTATCGATTGACGTATAACATGAATGTGGATTGTTATAAGATAAGAGGGTTACTGAAGAAGGACAGGCTGCGAAAAAAATGACATGGCAAAAAAAACATGCCCTCACTGAGATTTCGTAGGATAGATGAGCACAAAGAAAATCATTTATCAAGAGCAAGAACATTAACAAATGGATCTTACATTACTTCAAATTAAAATCAATGAACTTTATAGTTTAGCTGTAGTTAATTGACAAATCGTATTACATGCGATCGGCATGAAGTAACTGGTATATTTACGTTTTTAGTTTTATGAGAGCACTATAACACCTGATAAAAATCTTACACTTGTAACTCTTTCAGAAACAGAAATCGTTCAGAGCTTTCACCGTCCCTTCTATTATGGATGAAGCTGATGAAGAAAAATGTATAAAAAGTTACTTACCTCCTGGCAAGAAGTGTAGTAATTGTCCTATAATAGGCAAAGAAGAAGGACCAGGTATCTCTTTCCATGATTTAAGATGAGTACTGTCTTCTTGCGTACTAACTACCTTGTTTATTGCTATTGACCTTTGATATGAATTTATATTAGTCATTTATAATTGTCCATTATGTACTATTTTTTACGAACTCACTGTAACTTTGTTGAATCATGTATGTCAAATTGTAAAGCATTTTGCTCAGTGAACAAAGGTATTTACACTTTAAAAAAAAAATTGTTACCATTAGTTAGGTAACTCACAACATTACTCTAACTAAATAATTAAGTAATACCTAGGTTGTGGCTTCTTATATATTTAGTAAGTGCAAAAAATCAGACCACTCCAATTTCAGAATATTCTTCTATATATGTAACGATGATAATTTTTTAATATCGTTCTGAACTTATTAACTATTTTTTTTTGCAGTATTATAATATTGCAAGAGCTATAAATATTTGTCTGAAACTTATATTTCCATGTAGATATTATTTAAGATCTTTTTAGGGAGCGTTTGCATTATAACCGAATATTAAATATGATTTCATACAAACCTTGAACACAGCTTATTTATTGCAGCTAAATTAAAGGCGGATCGTCTCACTGTCTGCATTTTAAACTACAAAACTATTTTAGGAGTAATATAATATTCAAGAAAAGATTTGGTTTATTCGTCTGTGCCAAATGAAATGCAGTTGACGAATAATAATAATAAAAAGAATTACAATCAAATACGTAGCGGCTTTATCTTATTTATCAGAATTTTGTCTTTGACTTTAGATATGAAGTGTCACAAAAATAATTGACCGCATACCCTTGTCCAATGTTCTTTCTACTTGCGAAAAACATGTATTATATTTCTAAAATCTATCACATAAAGAAGCTTAAGTAAAATCTCTTTACATGTATATTTGAAAGTGAATTATAATACTATACATATAAACATATAAGGGAACAATAGCAAAGATACTTTTATCGAAATGCTGGGCGACGAAAGCAATATATGAAAGACAAGTTCTGAAATGCGAATGTTAAAGTTTAGCTAGAGTTACTGTTAGTGCTTTTGTGTACATTTTGATCTCTTCCGAAAATCTAAAACTTTTGAAGGATTACAAAAAAAACCTGATGCACAGACAGACACCTACGTCTCCTTTCAGTTAATACGATTGGTGCAAAGTATTTAAAATGTTGGATTAATATGTAACCAACATACTCGAGTTACCTACAAAACAGTTATATATTTATTAAAATAAATTCTTTTATGCGTTGCATCGAAGACAAACACTGCTATAAAACAGCTGAATATTATATATGTATGTATTCTTAAAAAGTAGCAAATAGACACTTTATATAATTAAACATCTTTGAAAGTGAAATTGAAAGGTTCACAATTGTAGTTTAAAGACTTTGGTTGAGTCTTGAGGGGGGGCCCAAACCATTCCACGTGAAAATTTTCAATCACTTTAGCGAGAAATGTTTCCATTTCTAATTCAGCTATACGTCGACCTGTGAAAAAATAATATATAAATAAATGAATAGCCATGTTTATATGTTGATTTATGTTAATTTTATTTTATGGTCTGCAATAAATAATTATGTAAAACATAATGAATAATCCCAATCACCATATGTTTTAAGTGTGAAAAAATTACAATATACCTATTTAAAAAAAATATATAAATTGCATTATATATTTTTTCTTTTATAATTACAAATTTGTATATTTTTTTTTAAAGTAAAATTACTTTAATTGTACAAATTTTGTATTAAAACCATGGCCTTTTTATTGAGCGAAGCGAGCAGAGCACTCTACTGGAGACTTTTTCACATTCTTTGTCACAAATAGGCTCGAAAAGTACTTGACGGAAAATTATAAAATTTTGCAATCAAAAAGACACACATAAGGTGATAATTTAAAAAAAAATTGAAAAATGTCATGTCAATGGAATATCAGTTTTTGAATAATCGTCAAAAACTGATATTCCATTGAAGTCAATGGGAAACGATGAGTCATTAAACTGTGCTCGCTTCGCTCAATATGTAAACGGCACCCGAGATTTCGAGAGTGTAGCCAGTCAAAATTGAGAGTCTGTTGGCGCCCATATTTATTTTTTACTTGCATTTTTTTATTATTTGAAATTTTATTAAATATCTTTAAAAACAGTTTCCTTCTAAATTATAATTTTAAAAATCACTTCCAATAATTTTTAAATTTATCATGTCTAAAACCTATTTATTTAAAATTTTAAAAGGATTTAATTTGTTAAGTATTAAACTGCATACGTTTTGGCTAAATTTTTATCCCGGTATGTATATTTATAAAATAAATAGTACTGAGATTACATTTCATGATAATGGTGGTCTGCTTTCTAATAAAATTTGTGTTAATTGATATTAGTAGTTTTTAAATACCTATGCAGCTGCGAGCCCCAAAGCCGAAAGGGCTGTATGCAAATGGGTGAGCATTTCCATAATAGAGTGGATCAGTTTTTTCAACTATCCACCTTTCGGGAATAAATTCTTTAGATCGCGGAAAGTGCTGTTCCATTTTCGAAAGTGTTTGATGTAGGAATGTCACGTACATCTGCAATAATACTAATCAATAAAAAAATTGTCTTGAAAAAAAATTATAATCTGAATTAAAAGTAAGAGATTATAACTCATTACGTTAGAATTGATAAAAGATAATACATACGTTTTTAGGAACGAGATATCCTAAAATATTATATTCTTTGTTTGTGAGTCTGATATTCCCCGCAACCACGGGATTTAACCTCATAGATTCTTTTAGAGTGGAAATTTTTCCCCATTCAGAGCTCCTTATAAATGAAATGTCCGTATTATTAAGTATTAGTATTACGAAAGTATGAGTATTACGAAAAATTTTCTTTGTTATTCTCCTATTTTGACTGCTTTTTTATTATTTGTATTTTGGATTTGCATTTTCTTTTCGAAATAATTAGGATAAACCTAATGATTTCAACATATTAATTATTTTTAATTTCACGAATTCACCAAACAATTCAAAATTATAATGAAAATAATTTATTTTCATCAGATTTTAAAAAGAACAAACCTTTCCTATTAAGGCATTCTAGTAATACATATAAGAACTATTTTAAGTAGATGATAAAAATACACAGAAGTGTCCTAAACAATGAAAAAATATATAAAACGTTGACGTTCAAGATTATTAAGTTTGTGGTGTTAACCTGACTTGCCTTTGGAACATTATTAGAAATCTATGAACTGTCGGTGATATTTGTTTTTCCTTCATATCGAAAAAACAATATCTATCATTTTCAAGTGTTGTGTTGTCGTATTATAAACAGCAGCAAACAGCGTTTAAAATAATGAATTCAAGTGTTTAAAAAAAAAATGGTGTTAAAATTGATTAAAATAAATTGATCTATCAATGAAAATATTGCTTGAAAATATTTCATACCTGTTTAATCAACGAACTGATTAATATACAGACAAAGACAAAATACACTGTAAAACTTCATACATAGAGGCTGTTTTTAACAGAAACATACTTAATATTTTTTGATAAACGTACTTCTCATTCTCCTAAGTAACATCCATATCAAGGGCAATTCGTTAATGTTGAAATAAAACTTATGATATTATGATATTTATCTAATTATATACTTATCTTCACACCATATCCCTTGCGGGGCAGCCAGAGACGACGGAACGCCAAACGCTATGGTCCCTGCATACCTCTTTCGCCTAGGCCACAGACATCAACCTTTCATCACATCAAACGTTTCGCCGTCTCAAGAATACTGCCAAAGCACCGTTGACTCTGTTACCGACCGCTATACGCCTTTCCACATCCATTTCGTATCTTCCGTCTCTGCTAAACATACTTCCCAAATATACCACTTCATTCACTTGTTCTATTATCTTACTATTCACGTTGACCTTACATTCTGTTCTTTCTTCATTTCTTTCAAATATCAGAACTTTCGTCTTATCTGCGTTCAGGTTTAGACCATTATTTTCACATTCATCTTTCAAAGTGGTGACCAATGCCTGCAAATCGCATTCTGATGATGCAATGAGCACTGCATTATCTGCGTATAGCAAGCATAGACCTTAAAGTCACCTACTTTCACTCCCATGTATTTCACGCCTTGGAGACAACTATCCAAATACAAATTGAACAACTAAGCTGACATAGCGCAACCTTGCTTAACACCCGATTGAATGTCAAACTAGGGCGACATGCCAGCTCCTACTCGCACACAGGCTGAGTGATCTCTGTAAAGAGATTTTACAGCCTGTAGCAAGGGTCCGCTCACATTGTATCGGGGCAGTATCTCCCATAATTTCTTTCTCACAACCCTGTCAAACACCTTTACTAAATCAACAAAAGCACAGAAAACCTTTTGGTTTAGGGCCAAAAACTTTAATTATATACATCAATATATTATTTACTAAAGATATATTTTTATTAATAAAAAATCCATTTTAAGTGGGTTTTTGCTATCTGGGAAATTAGGAGAGCAAAGATCGGTTAATTTAAATATAATTTATTAATACAATTCCACTATAAGAGTTATCTTTCGACCTTTTACTCGTAGCATTCAGCCGTTCCGTATCCGAATATAAATAAGCGTACTTAAAAATTTAATTGTACTTGTGATTTCTTGCTAGCTCGTGTGTATTATAGCACCGTGAGCCTTCGAAATTTTACCATGAAGTTATTCCTGTTTACTCTTATTAGCGTTCTATTTGTACTTACTGTTGCAGATACCAAAACCTGGTAAGAATATATACAAAAATATGAACAAATATAATCTTCTTAATAAAACTTAAAAATAATATAGAAGTATATATTATTCTCTTCAGTACCGGGTCAAGATGTAAGCGCATGACCAACATCGTCGCCAAACTCTACAATGATTATGGCTATGTTGATGAAGGAAACGGCGGTGGTTCTTATAATCAAAACAGGTAATCAGTGCTTATTAAAATATCTAATCGCATGGTGTTATGATAATGTTATAAAAAAGGCGTAATATACCTTATTCCTTATTTTTTAGAGAATCAGACTGTCCCAATTGCTACGCAACAGACTTTGGAAACGGGAATTATAATCAAAATACAATAAATATCGAAAAGAAATGATTTAAACCTCTTCGATTATTCATTATTAACTAACAACTGAGTTAGAACTAAGTACGTTATAAATAAAAGTTAACTTTTATATAAAGCTTATTTATTTAATTAAAATTTTACTTTTTACTTAATAGACAACTTGATTGCTATGGAGTATGGTTTGGTTTAGAAGAACATAAAAGTTCTAAAAAATATGTACTATAAATGTTTATTATCTATAAATACTATTACAGATCTTGAGGTCACCAGTCTTATTTTTTGGTTGGGTTTGAAAGCTCTTCATCGTCAATGAAATGTTCACTTCTCAAAAAACACTTATATGGCCAATTGTTTTGGTTTTATATTGCTTTGTCATCTTTATCTAGTGGCTTAACTTAATAAATATTAAATAATAAATTCACATTGAGTTTACTTTACTTCTTTAATTGATGATCAAGCGAAAAGTAAAATTGGAAGAAAAATAAAAATGGAAGAAGATAGGTGTTTGATCTGGAAGGCTATTAAAACATGTTTAACAATAATTGATGCCTTTTAAATTTAAATACACAAAAGTTAACAAAGCGATAGGCGTCAATACAGCGAATAACGAATTTAAAATATATTTTTGTTTTTGTAGTTAGATTATGACAGTAAGTAAAACAGAAACTTATTCAATCCCTAAAATTAACAATGATGATTATTAAGAAACAAGTAAACTGTGAATGTTGAGACTGCATTAAATATTTAGTAATGTAAATGTATAATACTAATACTTACATTATCACTATTACTATCACTAACACTGGAACTAACCAGCCAGCGCCAGTACCAACGCCAGCGCCAACACCGAGGCCGACGCCGACGCCGATGCCGACGCTAACGCTAACACTAATACAAGTTATGGGTAGCGACTGTTTCCTCCCTAAATAATAAGTCATCTATCATTACTTAAGACACACAAATCCACACATATTTTGTAATTATCAGTAGACAGTTTTAAAATGGACAAAAAATTTGTAAGTGAGAGTAAAGACTTGGATGTTACGCTCTGACTAATAACTGTTCCTTAATTATGTTGTATAATCCAAACATGACGTAAAAAGGAGAAAACAAATATAAAACAATACTTTTTAACATTAAACGGCTGAGTTAAATTATTAATTCAGTTATATGGTATATCATTTAAATGGCTTCTTAAAGATCTATTATATTACATAATTAATTATATAAATAAAGACCACATTTAGTATACATTTTATTATTAGTAGTATATCAATAATACTTAATTTTAGTAAAAACAATTATTGTCGACTTATCAGTGGCTCGTAGTCATATAAAGTGATGTTATTATAAATTTCGATTATTCTTTTGACTTTGCCACTCTTACAGAAATATAATAATCTATAATGTTCCAGCATCTGGGATACTCAAACATTTTTTAATTTAGTATATAATGCAATAAAATAATCGATTATGTATAAGCTTCACTTAGTATATTGTAAGTTAGGTAATACATTTTTAATCTGTACATTATAAATTATCCTCTTTTTTTGAGTACCTAGTCGCATGAGTTATACTTTTAGTATGGATAAGTTTGATAGAAAAGTTTCTTCCCATACTTGGAGTGGTGATCACAAAGTTCCCTAAAGTTATGTCTTACTTCTTTAAAGAATTATTTGTGTAATGACTGTTTTGCGTGTTACCTAGGTATTTCACTGCCTTTACCTCGCGGATCAGGTGACTTCCATTACGAGGACTTACAGAACTTCAAACTTAATGCAACGCTTTCCGCTGATCGCCATCCTCACATCGTTGCTTTCAGTGGTGAATTAGATGTAATATTTTTTGTAATCCACATATTAATTAAATAATTTTGTAAAATTAAATGGTTTTTCAGCCCTCATATCATTTGCGGCAAAATAAATAAAGTTAAATTTATTTTAAAATTTGTAAAAAGGCAAAAAGTTAATGCCAAGTAAATGAAACACACAAAGAGGAGGGATCAATAATTAGACATATTAGAGATCAGTATTTATTTCTATAATACCCTCATTTTGAAGTTAATAAAAATGTTCCCGTGCGTAAAATCTAATTTTTTTTAATAGAAAAAAAACACGAAACGAATTATTTAATATCTTTAAAGATGAAGTTAAATGGTGGCATCGTGTAGTTGAGGACACTGGAGCGTACTTTTAGGGGTGGGCCAAAAAATTCGATTCTGAAGTTTTTAATAATTTTTGACAAAAATGTTTCCATTTCCAATTCAGCAATCCGACGACCTGTAGAAAAATACAAATACTAAACAGGAGGGCAGATTTATGAAGAAAGTGGTTATTACTCGTCTTAAATATCTATCATAGTTAGCATTTGCATTTTTTATCTAAAAAGTAGTCATTAGGCATCCTTTATAGAATTAAAAATATAAACTATAATATAAATTACCAATACAGCTTCGAGCACCAAAGCCAAAGGGACTATAAGCCATAGGTTGAGCATTTCCATAATATAAAGGGTCAGTTTTATCAGCAGTCCATCTTTCAGGAATATACTCATTGGGTCTAGGAAATTGTTCTTCTAATAATGATAAACACTGATGCCCAAAAGCAACATGCATCTAAAATAAAAAAGTGAGTTAAACAAAATTGTTCATTCGTTGACTCTTCATCCCTTATCTAATATATAAAATGATATATAGTTTAGACAAATCATATTTACATTTTTCGGTATATTGTATCCCATTATATTGTATTCTTTTGTGGTCACTCTCAAATTACCCGCCACTACTGGCAACATTCTTATCGATTCTTTCAAGCAGGCTTTTAAATATGGCCGTGTCTCACGATTTGACATTATTTCTTCTCTTAATTTATCTTGTTTGTCTTGGTTTACGGCAAGTAAATAAAATGTTGCTGTCATGGTATTGGCTGTCTAAAATATAATTATTCAAAGTCTTTCTTTATATAAAAATTAATAAAAAAAAAAACAACAAAGGAATTACCGTGTCCACACCAGCTAACAGCATATCAGTAGCCATTATAACCGCTATGTCTTCATTAATTTCAAGTAATTTTTCTAAAATGCTCTTTTCATCATCTTCTTTTTTTTTATCAATCTTTTGCATACCTTTCCTTATGAAGTACCTGCTTAATCTAATATAAAATATGCAGGTATTAGCGATTATAATATAAATGTCCATTGTGTGAGATTTATAAGTTCATCAACGACAACGAAAGAAACAGAAGAGTATTTCAATATTTATTTAGATATAAGAACCTACTGTTTTTGAGTATCGTAACATCTCATCGCTTTTCGGAGTGTTGGCGTTGAGATATATCTCCATACGCTAGGTCTTATGTCCAGCTGTTCAGCTAATTTAAAAATTTCGTGAACGGTTTCTATTAACTTCTTTTCTGGAGAGTCTTCAGGTAGGTCTCGTTTTAAGGCATTAAGGCGAATACCTAGAGCCACAACGCATATAGATTCTAGAGACCATAAGTTCATTTCAAGATCAAAATGTCCGTCAATCATAAATTTTTTATTTCGCTTATGTCTTATTCTGAAATATTAATAATAGTTAAGTAATATGAGCTGTAATTTGTTCATATAATTAGATGAATTTTAAATATTGAAAAGAAAATACCTTTCAACCATATCTTCTGCAACTTCTTCGAGAGTGCCGCCATATAGTTTAATAGTTTTTAATTGTAGCATAATAGGGTTGACAGTTGATCTAAATTTTTTCCAGGCCTCATTTTGACTAAAATTTTATAAGCGTAAATAATTTATAAACTTGGTAAGAAGTTTTATTACTTTTAATTTTTTTTGCAATAAACTTATTTTTAATTATGCCAGGAATGAAAAAAACATTCTTACTCGGTTAGGAGACCCAAAGGTTCGTTTTCTTTTTTTACATGCTTCCGTCTGTAGTAATCCAGAGATCCAAAGCCTTCTCTTACAGGCATCCAGTTTTCGCTACGAAGAATCTGTTAATGAAATAGTTTTTATATACAATATTAAAAAAAGTACTTGCAGTATATATAACAGTATTTTTTATCTTACAAATTCCGCTGCTTCAGCATCGAAGAAAAAAATAAGTGGTTCGGATCCAAATATAGATTCAAGTCGTACTATGGGTCCAAAATTTTTGAATAAAAGGTGCCACATCGTTTCGGTCTTATTGTATAAAAGTCCTAAAAGAAATGAAAGGCAAAATTAATTATTCCTTTAATTACTGTTTCTTTCTCAAACTCGAATCGACTTTGCGACTTGTTCTTTCTTTCATGGATAACGTTATATAATGTTATGTATATTTTAATCCTAATTTGCTTAATTAAAATTAAGCAGATTGTCTTTTTGAAAGTCGACGTCTAAGGGCTTCAAAAACATTTGACAATACATAAATACATCCTTAATGATATATTTTTTAAAATTATTAATGGACATATAAAATGATATATAATATAGTTTTAAAAATATTAATAATTTAAGTAACGTAATAATATGGATTATACGAACTCGTATATCATTTAACGTAAAGTACTATAACTATAGCCGCTATAAAGGCTAGATATTTGATTAAATATAAGAAGAGGAGTTTTATTTATCTTGTTTTTAGATTTGTCTTTTCTTGTAAAAATTATCCGAATAATAGCAGATATATTTTTATCGGAATGCTGGAGTACGAAAGCAATACACGAAAGACATTTGATGCAATGCGAATATTAAAATATGACAACAAATAAAGTAAGTTATGTTTATAAAAAATGTTTTAAAATTAATATCGTTGATAAAAAAGATTATAAAAGATTATATAATCATATTAAGTTATCGATTGACGTATAACATGAATGTGGATTGTTATAAGATAAGAGGGTTACTGAAGAAGGACAGGCTGCGAAAAAAATGACATGGCAAAAAAACATGCCCTCACTGAGATTTCGTAGGATAGATGAGCACAAAGAAAATCATTTATCAAGAGCAAGAACATTAACAATTGGACCTTACATTACTTCAAATTAAAATCAATGAACTTTATAGTTTAGCTGTAGTTAATTGACAAATCGTATTACATGCGATCGGCATGAAGTAACTGGTATATTTACGTTTTTAGTTTTATGAGAGCACTATAACACCTGACAAAAATCTTACACTTGTACCTCTTTTAGAAACAGAAATCGTTCAGAGCTTTCACCGTCCCTTCTATTATGGATGAAGCTGATGAAGAAAAATGTATAAAAAGTTACTTACCTCCTGGCAAGAAGTGTAGTAATTGTCCTATAATAGGCAAAGAAGAAGGACCAGGTATCTCTTTCCATGATTTAAGATGAGTACTGTCTTCTTGCGCACTAACTACCTTGTTTATTGCTATTGACCTTTGATATGAATTTATATTAGTCATTTGTATTTGTCCACTATGTTCTATTTTTTATGAACTCACTGTAACTATGTTTAATCATGTATATCAAATTGTAAAGTATTCTGCTCAGTGAACAAAGGTATTTACAAAATTCTTACTTACTTACAACTTTAAAAACTTTAAAAAATTATATTGTTACCATAAGTTAGGTAACTGACAACATTACTCTAACTAAATAATGAAGTAATACCTAGGTTGTGGCTTCTTATATATTTAGTAAGTGCAAAAAATCAGACCACTCAAATTTCAGAATATTCTTCTATATATGTAACGATGATAATTTTTTAATAACGTTCTGAACTTATTAACTATTTTTTTGCAGTATTATAACATTGCAAGAGCTATAAATATTTGTCTGAAACTTATATTTCCATGTAGACATTATTTAAGATCTTTTTAGGGAGCGTTTGCGTTATAACCGTATATTAAATATGATTTCATACAAACCTTGAACACAGCTTATTTATTGCAGCTAAATTAAAGGCGGATCGTCTCACTGTCTGCATTTTAATACTATAAAACTATTTTAAGAGTAATATAATATTCAAGAAAAGATTTGGTTTATTCGTCTGTGCCAAATGAAATGCAGTTGACGAATAATAATAATAAAAAGAATTATAATCGAATACGTAGCGGCTTTATCTTATTTATCAGAATTTTGTCTTTGACTTTAGATATGAAGTGTCAACAAAAATAATTGACCGCATACCCTTGTCCAATGTTCTTTCTACTTGCGAAAAATCTATATTATATTTCTAAAATCTATCACATAAGGAAGCTTAAGTAAAATCTCTTTACATGTATATTTGAAAGTGAATTATAATACTATTATAGGAATAAACATATAAGGGAACAACAGC
The DNA here is from genome assembly GCA_918358695.1 of Melinaea menophilus ssp. n. AW-2005. Classification (NCBI taxonomy): domain Eukaryota; kingdom Metazoa; phylum Arthropoda; class Insecta; order Lepidoptera; family Nymphalidae; genus Melinaea; species Melinaea menophilus. The sequence goes on along the minus strand of OU911055.1, from coordinate 3,575,121 downwards.
AAAGATACTTTTATCGAAATGCTGGGCGACGAAAGCATTATATGAAAGACAAGTTCTGAAATGCGAATGTTAAAGTTTAGCTAGAGTTACTGTTAGTGCTTTTGTGTACATTTTGATCTCTTCCGAAAATCTAAAACTTTTGAAGGATTACAAAAAAAACCTGATGCACAGACAGACACTTACGTCTCCTTTCAGTTAATACGATTGGTGCAAAGTATTTAAAATGTTGGATTAATATGTAACCAACATACTCGAGTTACCTACAAAACAGTTATATATTTATTAAAATAAATTCTTTTATGCGTTGCATCGAAGACAAACACTGCTATAAAACAGCTGAATATTATATATGTATGTATTCTTAAAAAGTAGCAAATAGACACTTTATATAATTAAACATCTTTGAAAGTGAAATTGAAAGGTTCACAATTGTAGTTTAAAGACTTTGGTTGAGTCTTGAGGGGGGGCCCAAACCATTCCACGTGAAAATTTTCAATCACTTTAGCGAGAAATGTTTCCATTTCTAATTCAGCTATACGTCGACCTGTGAAGAAAGAATATATAAATAACTGAATAGCCATGTTTATATGTAGATTTATGTTAATTTTGTTTTATGGTCTGCAATAAATAATTATGTAAAACATAATGAATAATCCCAATCACCATATTTTTTAAGTGTGAAAAAATTGCAATATACCTATTTAAAAGAATATTTAAATTGCAATATATAATTATGCTTTTATAATTACAAATTTGTATATTTTTTTCCAGTAAAATTACTTTAATTGTACAAATTTTGTATTAAAACAATGGCCTTTTTATTGAGCGAAGCGAGCAGAGCGCTTTACTGGAGACTTTTTCACATTCTTTGTCACGAATAGGCTCGAAAACTACTTGATGGAAATTAATAAAATTTTGCAATCAAAAAGACACACATAAGGTGATAATTAAAAAAAAAAATTGAAAAATGTCATGTCGTTGAGGAATAATCGTCAAAAACTGATATTCCATTGAAGTCAGTGGGAAACGATGAGTCATTAAACTGTGCTCGCTTCGCTCAATATGTAAACGGCACCCGAGATCGCGAGCGTAGCGAGTTGAAATTTAGGGTCTGTTGGCGCCCATAGTAATTTTTTACTTGCATTTTTTTATTATTTGAAATTTAATTAAATATCTTTAAAAATAGTTTCCTTCTAAATTATAATTTTAATAATCACTTATACAATAATATTTAAATTTATCATGACTAAAACCTATTTATTTAAAATTTTAAAAGTATTTCATTTGTTAAGTATTAAACTGTATACGTTTTGGTAAAATTTTTATCCCGGTATGTATATTTATAAAATAAATAGTACTGAGATTACATTTCATGATAAAGGTTGTCTGCTTTCTAATAAAATTTGTGTTAATTGATGTTAGTAGTTTTTAAATACCTATGCAGCTGCGAGCCCCAAAGCCGAAAGGACTGTATGCAAATGGGTGAGCATTTCCATAATAGAGTGGATCAGTTTTTTCAACTATCCACCTTTCGGGAATAAATTCTTTAGATCGCGGAAAGTGCTGTTCCATTTTCGAAAGTGTTTGATGTAGGAATGTCACGTACATCTGCAATAATACTAATCAATAAAAAAAATGTCTTGATAAATTATAATCTGAATTAAAAGTAAGAGATTATAACCCATTACGTTAGAATTGATAAAAGATAATACATACGTTTTTAGGAACGAGATATCCTAAAATATTATATTCTTTGTTTGTGAGTCTGATATTCCCCGCTACCACGGGATTTAACCTCATAGATTCTTTTAGAGTCGCTTTAAGGTATGTTTTCTTTTCTTCTTTGGATTTTATTTCTTCCCTTAGTTTGATTTGTTTTTCCGGATTCACGGCCAGTAAAAACAATGTTGATATTATTGTGTTTGCAGCCTTTGAAAAGTAACATACAAAAATAAATACTAATTTATAATTAGTAAAAAATAATGTTTTACATTTTAAATATAGTAATTAATGTTATTTACAAGATTATTACCTTTTATTTCGTAGTTTTAGTTTCGTATTTACAAGATTTATTACCTTTTATTTCGTAGTTAATTAACATTACTTATTGCACACAAACACTCCGGCACTACACATGAAAGTAGGTGTGTGTGAGATTTCACAAACACCTACCTATATCACATATTTTTACCCCTGTTATTACAGATCATTTTGCTACTCAAGTATTATTACCTTCAACAACACTATTTCATATTGCTAACAGTCAAAATAAAAATGTTGTATCGTTATTATTACCGTATCTACTCCTGCCATCAGCATATCGCTTGCCATTATAACAGCTATGTCCTTGTCAATATCAAACAATTTTTCTAAAATGCTCTTTTCTTCATCGTTCTTTTTATTATTTACATTTATTTGCTCAATTGCTTTTTCGATAAAATATTGACTTAATCTGTAATTATTGTGTAATTTGAAATATTTACATGCAATTCTAGCCTAAGCTTGAAAATTATACAAATAAACTGCTGAAAAAATGTTAAATAGAAAAAAAATCTGGATATGGTTTGTACCACATTTACAATACGACCAAAACTATTGAAGACTACTGATTAGAGTAGAGAAAAATAGAAGGCAGACGATGTCATGGCTGCAGAATATAAGCCTTAATTATAATATTTACGTTATCTGGTCTTGGTAGTGCTTCATAGCTTTTTTGAATGTTGGAGTAGATATATAGCGCCAAAGACTTGGTTTAAAATCCAACTCATCAGCTGACTTAAATATGTCGTGAACTGTTTGTATTAGTTTCCTAGCAGGTGAGTCTTCTGATAGGTTTGAATCAAGGCAATTAAGACGTCCACCAAGAGCGACGACTCCAATAGATTCAAGGGCCCACAAATTCATTTCAACGTCAAATTTGCCTTCAAGCATATTTTTATCATTACGAATTCGCCTCATTCTAAAATATACGGTAGAAAATAAAGTATAGATACAAACAATATTTTTAAAAATGTTATTTCTAATTACCATACTTTACCTTTTAACCATGTCTTCAGCTACTTCATTTAGAATGTTAGTATATAATTTTATAGTTTTTGTTTGTAACATAATTGGATTTACTGTTGAACGGAACTTCTTCCAAGCATCACCGTGGCTAGAAGTAGGAAAATTAGACCAAAAAGATTATAAATTAATGAATCAAAAATTATCTATATTTTCTGTTTGCTAAAGATAATGTTGATTCGATAAGTTTTTGAAATGATTAACAAACATAAATAGGAATTACTCTGTCACAAGTCCCGTTAGTTTATTAGGGTCTCTTATCTTGTTATGTTCCTTTCTAAAGTATTCTAATGACATAAATCCGGGCCGATGTGGCAACCAATTTTCTCCTCGTAGCACCTATAAATTCATATATTTATGAATTGTAATTTGTATTATTTTTTATAGTAGTATATTTGGTCGACAGACCTGAGCCGATGCTTCCGCATCAATTAACGCAATCATTGTAGGTGATCCAAAGCTACCATCCAATCTTATAATAGGTCCATAATTTTCATACAAGATGTCACCTAAATTGTTGTTAACTTTTGCTAGAGATCCTAAAATATTTGAGTAAATAATTAATACATACACAGAGAATGCTTAAATCATCTGTTCACTTAAGAACAAGATATGCTTTCTGTACTCAAAAATGGAACAATAATACGAAGATTCGTTCCGCTGTGTTGGTTGTTTTCTGTTTGTTGGATTATTGGATTGGATTAAACATTTTTGAAATGATTCTCTAAAAAATTTTGAATGTAATAATAAGATTTATTTAATAATACACTTGATTTTAAAATAAAAACTAAGAAAAGGGAGATAGATAGATATAAGAAGATATCTTGTGGAAATTTATTATATATGCTTACGCATATACTCGTATAATGAAGTCTCTCAAGTCCATGAAGGATTTATTAACTTTTTGAAGACGAAATTTTGGTCTTACGAGTTTGTTTTTATTTCTCGTACTTAACATGTGTCGGTCACTGTATTTTATATAACTCTTTAAATTTTGGCGTATAAATAATTTGTTATTTAATATATATAAAATACTATGAGTGGAACCGTATTAGCGTTAGTTATTGTTTAAATTTTGCAAAGACCGCGGAGCTGAGTGTGGCTGCGAGTGTTCATCCTATAACGCTCAACTTTAAAAATAAGCGAGCTATCATCAGCCAAAAGTACAATCTCACATAGATCTTTAACGAAAAAGGGCAAGTCAGTAATGTAAAGAAAACAATAAAAAGGGGCCTAGAATATATTCTTGTGTTATATCTTTAGGTGAGAATCACCTGATTTGGAATTATTTACTTATTTAATTAGCGGCGGTTAAAAAGGAATGCACTTATAATTTCCGGGTTCTAGTCTATCGCCACTTTAAAACAAAAGAACTACTTTACTGTTTTTCATCATATACAATTCGGCGATTGAATCAGATGAGGAAGAAATTAAATTGATTATTATTGGAATTTAGGTAAAAACGGTTTTTGATAAATAGCCACCACATTTGTATCTTTATTTATTTCAATATTATCAATTTCTTACTTTATATTTTTGGGGCCTTTTAATTTCATGATTATTTTTTTTATGAGAAAAATTTGTTTACCACAGTGGTCTGAACTTAAATTCGATATTATCATCTCTTCATAAACGTTATAGTGACAGAACACATTATTAATACAAGTCGCTGAAACATTAGTAATGCGAGTAAAGACGTTCAACAGGTTATAAGATTTACACAACTTACACAAGATAAAGTTTCTTGTAATATATCTACATTAAAGTCACCGCAGACTACCATCGACTTGTTTTTACGACAAAGTGTTGTTAAAATATCCTCCATCTTATTTTAAAAAAAAACAAGGTCACGGGGGTCGATGCACGCTTAAGATAATATGTTTATTGAGCTCAATGCAGGATAGGTCAATAATTCGCTCGACAGAGAGCGCCACTTTGTCGGATCGAGACTTTAAAACTACATCACTACTATGAGTGAGCTACCGCGAATAGCTTTCTCTCTACAGAACGAACTTGACAATGGGTAATTTTCTATATTTATAATATTGTTGCTCTTTGACAACCAGTGCTTTGTAATGCACAATAAACTAATATTGTATTTTATAACAAAAAGTTCCATTTCCGATTCTTTGTCGCTTAATTAAGCCTTTTACATTTTGATGGATAATATTAAACAGCTTAGGTTTTAATTTATAGTTCAGTTACAAGTGGAACGATTTTTTTTTATCACGGTTATATTATTTTAATTACAGTTATTTTTCTTTATATCTCTTATAACGAAGTTTTTTAATTTAAATGCTACTAAAGTAGCAATTTCTTATTTCTATAATACAGAAGCAGACACATTGTACCTTTTGTCATCTTAAACTATTTTAAATAAATTTATTTATATCAAAATAAAAGAATGCGTCATAATGTCGGTATGTCAGATTATACAATGTCGAATTTAATGTCAGTTTAATAATCTTTTTCACGGCTAGTATCAAACTTGGGTCGAGTTATTACTATATCAAGAGTTGCATTTATACATTCAATAATCATAATAGATGTTATGTTAGTAATTACTTTTGCATAAAAGAGATAAGACGCAATTTATGTCACATTGTATTCAAATGACCTATTGAAATGTTGTAAAATTTTTGATAGATTAAACCAAAACTCGTTTTAATTATATTTTGTCTGTATCCGATTCACTGACGACTGGTAGTGTATAATTTTTTTTTTTTTTGTACTTTTGTAGTTTTAAAACTTTTTATGATAATCGTTTGATTTTAATGACATGTTTGTTGGAACATCTGATGTTTGATCGAGAAATTTATTATTTTGGTTTTTTAGTCTTAATAATATTATTTTTATTAATTCCATTCAATAGTTAACTATAATGGTATACTTACCATTATACTATAATACTTCTTGATTTGGTTTATTATAAAAAAAACTATAATTGTTAAAATTATAGTAACCTAGTTTATTAATCAATTTAGATCATGTTGAGATACAATGATACAACATGATATAATATGGTAATACTATGGTGACACAATTGTTTAATATTACCTCCAGGAAGAAAATGATGCAATTGTCCTATCACAGGCAAAGAAGACGGACCGGGTATCTCTCTCCATGATTTTAATTGTGATTGCTCGTTATCACCTTTTATTTTTGCGAAGTTTGATGAAATCGATCTGTAATTAAAACTCTTATAACAATGACAACAATAAATGGTTTTAAAATTTCAATATCTGAATATCAAAAATGTGGATATTTTTTTTCATTGGCGTGTATTCTTTATGCTTATTAATAGTAAATTACTGCAGCGGCTATCAAAAGGTTCGTTGATGCGTGATATGACGGCTAAAACACGACAGATATGTATTTTGATACAAGTGACGCCGGTCGCCGCTGCATGTATTATTGGGTCAGTACAGCAATTTCGATGTATTTTGAAGAAGGTTGTCAAAATAATACAAGCAAGTATTGTTTTATTACTAGATGGTACAAATTACACTTAACGCGTGAGATCACTATGCCATATTTTGCAAAATATAAAATATTACGCGCCTTCTGAAATATTTAATGCAATTTGTAACAGCTGAGTTTTATTTTAAAAGAATATAAAATATATTAGAATAATTTAGTTAGAATAAACTTACATATAAAGTTTAATGATTACATTATAAAACAAAATCATGAAAATTATCAAAAATGAAATAAATAAATACTCAATCTTTTCATCTAGTAGTAATTCATAATCATTTAGAATGAAGATAATGCTATCCCGCTTACATATATTAATGACGCTTTACGATTTAAAAATCATTCGAAATAAAAAAAAACAGAACTTACTTTATTATATTTTTATCAATAGCTGCTAAACAAGGAGCTGATTTTTTAAAACTCTGCATTCTTATTGTTGTAATATGTAAATATTCACTATCACAAACACGATTAAATATCAACGCTTATCACAGAGATACTGAATGCATTTTATGTACAATCATTGGCACATGTCTGTACACGGATGTTATTGTTGTGTCAAACGAATTGAAGTACCTGATGACCTTCATTTAGATCTTGCAAACAATGTAATTATATTATTAAAGTTCTTCATATTTTTATTATAAACTAAATACATTTAAATATTTCTTTAGATTTCATAATTAACCTAAAATAATATTTAATAATAATAAATAAATGTTTAGAATTATAATGTATTTTTATTTATACGTAATGAATTCAAAAGTGGCGCAGTGATCTTTAGTGATGTATTAGTATATTAGTATTTCAAAATAAAGTTGTTGTTATGTAATTTAAACTACTAAGCAATTGTTTCCATTTGTGTCTAGAAGAAGATTGTTGTTGTATACCGTATATAGTAAAATACCTAGCCAATATTGAGGAACACTTTCAAACACTTTCTACATTCCATATAATAAGTTAGTTTACATAATATACAAAACATATTTATTGTGAATGAAGTAACGTAAAAAGTTTATTGGATAAAATCAATTTTCTTTTTTTCCTTGTTCAAGGCTTTAATTATAAAATATATTAAATGCTTCAAATATAACAATAATAGATGGACATTTTAAAATGCTATCGAGTTTTATTGTCGGTCCGTAGTCCTTAAATAATTGGTTATGAAAATAAAATCTGTTACTCTCGTAAAGAGGACTTAAGAATTTTAAGGACGAAGTTAAGAATTTTAAGTACATTAAAAAAGTTTTAATACTCATGATATATCAGGGAGTTATATGCTTATATATATATTTTTAATGTGTATGTAATATTTTTAAGATTTAGTATTGTTCTTAATTTTATCAATGAAATAATAAGTTAAATAAATATTATGTTTATAGGTTGATATCAATATAATGGTGGTGGTCCTGGTATATGCTTCCATGATTTGTTTGTCCAGTTGGATTATAATTGCCTTTTTGACGTTGATAGATTACTTCGAATACAATTTTAGTTATTTATGACAATATTATTATCAATTTATTGTGACGATGCATTTGTAGATTATAACATGATCATATATATGCCATACACTATGAAATAATACTTCCTGTGAACTTATTGTTAACTATTTTAAAAGTGACTTATACATGTGCTCAAAATAGTAATTACACCATAACTAAAACTATATCATAGCTCTCTCAAAATTAATTGTTATAAGAATTATACCATTTTTTTTTGTAATGAAATAGTTCTGTTTATTCATAATGGACAATATATTATGTAACTACAATACTCATCCTATTAAAACATTATTCAGTCGGATAAGCACAATAAATTTTACAACTACAGCTTATATTGGATGACTTATAATGGATAAGGCCCATTCTTGCTCATAGTTAGAATCGAGGATTATGAGAGCAAACTCACATCAGAGTGCTTCTGGGAATTACCTTTATGCGTGATATTGAGCTCTAACTAGAGGAAGGTTGTAAATGGTAAACTAAAGGATTAAGAACATCAACATGAGAACCGTGACACGTTCATAGCTTTATTGAAAATACATGTTTTAAATTTCAAGTATATATAAAGTACAAGTATTCTTTTCATTTATCTAAAATTATAGAACTTTGATGTCAAAATATCGGTTACTGTTGTTAAACTTTTCATAGTTTATTTTCAGTTTCTATAACTTGGAAAATGTTACGGCTTAAATTTACGGGATCTGAGTCTATTTCACAAAATTTGAATAGAACCCTTAATTTATTCAATGGTATTGGGATAATCCTTTTCGTTTTATCAAAAGAGATCATGAAGGGTCAAACTGTTTACCCTTCATAGTTGAACGAATTTCAAGTAATATTTTATGAAATAGTAAATTCTTTGTCGCAATAAACCCATTTTATTTAAAACGTAGTACAAATTACGTGAACAAAATATTGATTTTTCTGGATTTAATTTAATCGCTTTTTAAGCTAATGCTTTTGCAAAACGTGCAATTTGTTATAAAATCAGTTTAAGAACTGAGAATGAGGGAAATTAAAATTATAATTTATTAGAAAATAAGATAGAATGTATTATCGTGCACTTTTGTTATATAAGTTATTTTTTTTAGGTTTATTATTTAACAATGCCCACGAAATAGTATGTTATGTTACATATGTGTTCTTTTTTTAAATTACGACTAAAAAGATTTATTTACAAGAATTTTAAGGAGATTTTGGATTCTTAAGCTGACTTTCAATACAATGATTTTTTTCCATCGCCTAGTTCTAACGGCACAGTACCTGGATGATGTCATGTAATTCTATCTAAAACTAGCGATAGCGAGTAACGTGTTTAATTGTATAAGAATAAGATTTTGATGTTGCAATTTCCAGACTTTAGTTTCAGACAATTTTCCAAAAACTACTCAAAAATTTGGAGCGATTTATATTGTACAAAACTTTAGATTGTTTATTAATTGTATAAAATTATAAATAAATATATATAATTGTATAAAATTATAATAATTATATTATAAAATAACAAAAACAATATGCAAAACACTTGCATTCAGAAAATTATCAGAAAGCAAGAAAACTCAAAATTCAGAGAAAGTTCTCTTCGAATAAATGAAATAAAAACCTGATCCATAATTTTAAAGAACTAAGTTTTAAATCATATGGACACGGATATTATTTACAGGATATATATTAGTTTTTTTGTAAAAGTAAAATAAAAATCAAAATCTAAACGTAAGAATTAACGATCTAAAGAAGAAAGTTATTTCATTTATTAATTAAGAATGAGAAAAAAACACTTAGCTTTCTTAATTTTTACTTCAAGATTTTACTTATATTTCGTATTAACTTTCTATAAAATTGAAAAACGATGTAAATATAAAACTAGAAAATTTAATATAAAAATGAGATTGAGGTAAAAATCTTTCTTTACAAGTCATGAAAGTTGTAGACAATATTTTATATTATAATAATAAATGATAAATGAAATGATCCGAAAACGTATTAGCTATAAAGAGCTTTTTATAATAAATAATACATAATTAAAAATATATATCAAAAATATCAGTATTTCAACATGCGATCTGTGGGACAATTATGATTACAAGTTAAATATAAATATTTCAAGTGGGTTTCCTTAAAGTTATTTAAAGAAACATAAATTACTTTTCTTATCTGGTAAATTTCAAAAACAACAATATTTAGGAATTTCCATAATTTATTTATATCATTATAGTCCCGATAAAAGTTGACCTCTTGGCAGTTAATCATTCTGCATGGCAATAAAAGTGGTAATATAAAAGGCGAATTTTAAAATTGACGTTTATATAAGAACTTGCACTTGGTGTGACTTCGTGTGTTTTTAAGTTCCGTGAACTTTCGAAATATTACCATGAAGCTATTTTTGTTTTCTCTTATTAGCGTTCTATTTGTACTTACTGTGGCAGATACCAAAACTTGGTAAGAATATAAAGAAAAATATAAACAAATATTATTTTAAATTAAGTACTATAGAAAGAAAGAAAGAAAAGAAAGATTAAGAAAGATTAAAAAGAAATATTAAGATATTATTTTTTTGCAGTATCGGGTCAAGATGTAAGCGGATGACCAACATCGTCGCCAAACTCTACAATGATAATGACTATAGTGAAGGAAACGACGGCGGTTCTTATAATCAAAACAGGTAATCAGTGCTCATTAAAATATCTAATCGCATTGTGTTATGATATTCTTATAAAAAAGGCGTAATATAACTTATACTTCTGTTTCAGAGAATCAGACTGTCCCAATTGCTACGCAACAGACTTTGGAAACGGCGATAATAATAACAATACTATAAATATCGAAAAGAAATAATTTATAGTTCTTCAATGTAATCATAAACAACTGTATCTCCACTAAATACGATATAAATAAAAGATTACTTTTATATAATATGTTTTAATTAATATGAATTTCACTTTTTTTACTTTATAGACAACTAGATTGCTATGCATTATGATTGATCCTTTTAGAAAAAAATATTTTAAGGAAAAATAAGAAACTGTCATCATATAAAATATATACTGTAATATGTTACTGATTCCTATCATCCCTTAAAGTTACCACGTTTATTTTTGGGTTGGTGAACCTCTGGAAGTTATCATTGTTACTAAAATATTTACTTCACAAAAACACTTGTATGTAAAGTATCTGAACTAAATGTGTTATAAAAAGTTGCATTTAATCTAAGCCTTAATGTTATTTACATAAAGAATAACAGAATTTTACAATTCAGGATAAGTGTTCACGATGACTTTGAGGAAAAATATTTTTTAAAGAAAGTGTAATAATACACCTCATAATAATTATTAAAAGAATTTTATGGTCTCGTGTTTTCTGTATTGATAATGGAATTTTCACGTCATTACATTAATTGTCAGTCCAACATTACATAGTTTATAACTTTATATCATATCAATTGTTTCATATTTTCTTATTTCTTAAAATGTAGACACCAATGAGTTACCAAAAATGGAAACATCAGGTTAATAGATGACTTTTAAAATTATTGTAATAGACTTTGAGAAATGTTAAACGTAAAGACAGGGAATGATAAATGGATTAAAACTTAATTTAAAAGGAAATAAAATATTCGTTTTCCGTAAATATATATATGTATATATTATTGTTATATATATATATATATATATATATATATGTATATATATAACAATAATTCAAGTGGAAATTCAAGGAACCTCTAAAATAAATAACAAGATATTTAAATATTGTCCTAGTCAATAAAGGATACTCTTAATTCCCAAAATTTTCCTTATTGTAATAAGGGGAAAACAGAAATACTGATTTCGGGTTTAAAATTGCTGATATTTGCAGATATTTATCTTTATTTGCAGTTATTTTTAATGCAGACATTTCTTTTATTTCTGAGAGTTTACACTGAAATGAATTGATTGTGATTAATTTTTAAATAAAATTGAAAACATCTATTTAACTTTTAAAAGTATTAAGACCCGGTATCGATATCGATTAATCATTGGTTATGAAATAAAATAATATAATTCTTGTAGTAATTAAAATTAAACTTAGAGGATGCTAATATATATATATATATATATATATATATATATATATATATATATATAATAATAGCTAATATATATATATATATATATATATATATATATATATATATATATATATATAATAATACCTAATATATATATATATATATATATATATATATAAGCTATTTACAACTCACTGACTCTTCACGAAATCTCTGAAACTATCGGTCAGATTAACTTAATATTTTACACATTTACTTCTTTTTTGACGTAGACGTCTACTAAGATTTTAAGGAATTCATATCTCAAAGAATTTCAACTTTTTGTATTTCGCTAAGTTATAAACCTGTAGGAGCTACACACTTAACAACGGTTAACATTGCAAAGTTAACCATCTCAACCAGAGTTTAGATGAGGGGGACGAGGTGATATTTGAAAATTAAAAATTGTCATATATAAAAAATAAAGAAAGTAAAAATTACGAAATTGAATTTGATATATTTGAAAAACAAATAAATATTATTAAAAAAAAAATCTTAATTTTTCCTTAGTTATATACTGGCAATTTTTTCGTGGTGTAGGCCTACTCATATATAAAATAGAAATTAAAAATTTTGTTAATACAAGAAGTGTAAGTTCACATCCAAATAAATAATGTGCCCAGCGAAGCGGGCGGGAATCAGCTAGTATTTACATAAGGTCGTTGCTTGTAGAATGAGTCCTTCATTCATGTATCGTTCAAGTTCAATTGTCTTATTTTAACTCTTTTGTAGGCTTTTCTCCCTTGGAGACAAGGGCAATGTTGAAATAAATACTGCATTGTTTTCATGAAGAAGCTTCTATTGCTATTATATTACGTTGTTTGTTATAAACGTTTGTTTGTCCATATTTTACCACATCCATCTACTACTAAAATGTGGAATGAATTTCCTTCGGCGGTGTTTCCAGATCGATAGGACATTGGTATCTTCAAAAAACTCCCACTTACATGGCCGACAACGCTCTTGCTATTCTCCGGATGTCGCAAGAGTTAGTGGGCGGCGGTGATTAGTCGACATCAGCACGCTCGTTTACACTCCTCTTGCATAAAAAAAGGAAAGAGCTTGGGAGATTTTAAAGAACTATCATATAGAGTTAGGTTATAGTGTGAAACAGCAATGAAAAGTAAGTGAATCCTTTTCGGCATAAACGGCTTTATAGAAGGGATTATCACGATTGGTAAATTATTTTAAAAACTGGGTCCCAGGAAAATACCATTTGACAAATTTATGTAGGAAGTACTCCTAACACTTATTTTGTACATTTGCGCAGTCTACATTCGTTATTTATATATGGAATTTGCCGGAATAGTTTGGGATTTATTCTGGTCCTTATTCCTGAGCTCGCATCAAGGTAGAACCGCGTCACGAACTGCGTGTAACAGTTTAGAGTAGAGAGAGCTCTAGCCCTATTTCACCATAAATAAAAAAAAATCAACACGTTTTTAACCTTATGAAAAATATATGAGATGATTCTAAATGATTTCGAGGTATGTTGTTTGTTACTTCAAAGACCTTACCTGTTAAAATGATGATGTAAACAATGATACTATGACCATTATTTTTCCAATTTTAGTCTCACTGATAAGTTGTACAGAGTGCTGTTAATTTTTTACAGAAGTCTCAGTTTAGCTTGAAAACAAGTTTAATAAAGTTGCCAAACACTTAGGTAGCCCCACCTTATATGAAGGGCTTCATAGATTATAGAAGAAACAATTAACAATATGAAACCAATAATCAAGTCAAACAGTAAACAACATTAATTAAATATTCATGCAGTCTTTCCGAAAAAATATTATAAAAAAAGATACTATTGTATGAAAGATAAATACTTAATAGAAGAAAAATTAAAAAATATGTTTTTTATATTTATAGTTACAAAAACTACAACGAAACGCTACTGATATACACACTAAAATATCAGGCTTATGTAAAATTCAGTTAACTTTATAACATTTTTTCATCCCCAATCATTTGTGTATTTTTAATGACTCTCATTATATTTGCAACCTTTGAACTATTTATAGTCTTGACGTTGGATAATAAAAGTATTAGACTGACATTAAATGGCTAATAGCGTTGTTAAAGTAGAACAGGGTTTTTTTAACGTATTTTGACCCCCTGATAAACTCTAAACTAAAAGTATAAAAAGTGAAATCACAAGCCCTAGAATTCAAATTAGCTAAGACGTTGCTTTGTCAGGCAGTCAGTGTGTTCGCTTAACTGTTGTAATATTTCACTATGAAGTTAATCATATTTACTTTAGTAATCCTAGTGGTATTAGCGATAGGATATACAAAACCTTGGTAAGCATAAAATATATAAATTATCATATAATTGAAATAGATTATTTAAATTAAATTAATTTCAATTATAAATAAATTTAAGTTTTTTTAATTTTATATATTATACAGATAAAGTATCAACCGTAAGTTATCCTACTGCTCGGCATAGGCCTGCTTACCATTCATAGAAAGGGTGTTTATGTTTGTGTATAATTTTGCAGTTCAGATTCCCTATGTGGAGACTTGTCTCATGTGAATGAAGACAAAGTCGTATTAAATGACGAGGATTCTATTAATCATAGAATCAAAAGAGACTACGGAGATTACAGGTAAAATCTTATTTAAAGTTAATGTCAATCAATCATTTTACTTTTGGTTAACGTAATGTAAAAGAAGTATTTATTTAATATTTAATAGTAGTTGTTTGTAGTAAGCTCTAGTAGTTCTAGTAGTAGTTTGTACTAAGCTCTAGTGATAGAAGCAAAAGTAAAAAGCTAACTTGTTAAAGTTACAAAATATTTATTATCAATAAGTTACCAGACATTTCATTAATTTTTTATTTATTTTATTAATGATGTTATGGAACAAAACTGATACATTGAAGGTATTATAAATATTTTCTTTCTTATTTTTAGAGAATCAGACTGCCCGAATTGCTATGCTCAAGACTTCGGAAATGGAGAATACAGTAACAATACAATCAACATTGAAAAAAAATAAAGAATACACAAAGTATATATAGATTAAGTTGTCAACATACAACAAAAATATTTTTTCAATAAATATATAATAATTTTATGCGTTTATTTTTATTATTATAGTAGGCCCTGGCTCCTTATTTAGCTTTAACGTTAGTTTTTATCAGTTAACAGCGTTGACTATGAAGATAGAAAGACAAGATTTTAACAAATCGCTTATGTATAATTTACAGTTTTGTTTTATAACATAATGTGTTTATAGTGCAGCTTTATAAGAGTTTATAACTTTTATTTACATTTGAAAGTAGTAATTAATATATGCAAAAATAACTTTTAAACTAAGCTTGTAAATCATATTCAGGTTTGGTAAAACATTCAAACAGTCACAAAAAGAAGCGTACTATTTCATAAAAATAATAATAAATATAAAAAAATATTTGTATGGAAAATTATATTTTGTATTGGTATATATTTTATGTGTATAATTATTATGTATTGTATAATTTCGTAGTTAAGGAGATGACAATCTATATGTTGTTCATTAGAGAAACACTTTGACAACTTCTAAAACATTACGTTACCTTTTTTTAAGTATGTTATAATATTTTAACACGTTTTTAGTAGCTTCGCTCGTTTGTATGTAACCGAAATTTTAATCACGATTTTGACGTACTGCAAGATGACGGATTAGTTTAAAAGTTTGCATATTTATCAAGGACCAATAACAGTACAATAATATGAAAATAAGTAAGAAATAAAAAATAAATAATAATTAAAAAAACCGCTTTCATAAAATCTAAACAATATTATAAAAAAATGAACAAATTTTTTTTTAAAGTGCATGGTCTATATAAATAGATCACTCACACCCCCCCGGATGATTCGTAAAGTCAGAAAGAGAAGATCCAAGTCGGTGCTGTTCGATCCTGAAGACGCGATCATGTTAGGGAACGTAACGTGACAACAGCAGAACACACCCTACAACACACATACACACACACAGCGTGTTGGCCAGCACATACGAGAACCCGATCTAAGCACTTCACACCAGCGTTCTGCCGTCGGAGGACGCTAATGTCCTTAACCCAAATCCAACCTTCGTTTCCGAACCAACGACGTTCTGAGCTGTTACCCGAGCCTCATAGGAGGATTCCTCAGGACGCAAATTCTCTCGGGGCCCTCAGGCCACCGTTCTCATAGAGTTTATGACGCACATTTTGCGATCGCTCCAGTAGTAGCAATCATTTTTATACAGTAGTTTCAGATAACCTTTTTATTTAACCATCCTCTCAGAACTCGATACGTCTGGTGCTATGTAGTGCTACATTTTCGCAATCGAATCTTAAGAGCAGCTTCAATAATTAGTGTTAATAACTTAAAGGTGTACATAAAAAGGTTAAGTTTACGGTGAAGAATAAAAGAGAAATCTTTGTTAAACTCAATAGTGTAACGAACGACGGTAGGTTATTTAATAACTAGTGTATTTAGAAAGTGCACGCATAACGATCATTATATAACTGCCCAATCCGGCCACCGTCGACATTTATACGACAGTTATCAAAACGTTTTTAACTAATTTAATATATTATTTACATAATTAGAATATTTATTAATTTATTTTTATCATTTACAATAAATGTTATCGGTTATGGATTTTCCTGTAAAGAATTATGATTGTAATTACGCATGACCTTATTAACCTATTACGATAACAATATTGGAACAATGAAGTAAGTACTAAGTGTGCACAAAAAATTTCATATTATCATAGAATTTTAAGCTTACAGTATCCATAGCCTTAAAATGAATAACTCAGTGACAGTTGTAAGTATTGTTCTGATTGTGTTATGATTAGTCGAATTAAGACCAAGGTAAAAGATATCGATGTCCATTGTTCTTGGGAAAATAAATCACGAACGTTAGTGCAATAAACTTATAAATTGCAATAAACCTTCCATGTTTATTTAAATAACAAATATTTGTTTAATAGTTTACAATTGCTATCAAGTAAGTTTGTTTCTCATGTTATATTCTTATGTTGTTTTCTTATATAATATTTTAAAATACAGATACAGACACAGATCTTGGGACAAATTCTCGTTGAGTTGGGAAGAAAGTTCATTAATTAGCACTGTCAAGTCTTATATAAACTGTGACTTTACAAATATTGGAAATGGCTATAACAAACAACACAATATATTATAGAAATAAATAAAAAAACAAAATAGGGATAAAACAATTTTTATATAAAGTTTAATCGAGAAAAAAAAATATACATAATAATGGATTTTTTCCGTTCAAAATATAGTATATTTCTTATAATTTTATTTCATTATTTCAATATACTTTTCTATAATGAATATGTAATAAGTTATAGTCGCCCAGTGACATGCATGAAACAAAAATACTCTACACATTATTTTTTTTTAGCCAAGCTAAGCTATTTTATAAGCTATGAATAGTTAATGGTAATAACATTAAGGACTCTACAAATTATTATAAATTTGTAAAGAACTGCTATTGTTGTATTAGTAGTTTTATTGTTACCAGAAACAATTTAAAATCACTTTTATATATTTAAAAATATCTATAAAATGTTAAGTTTATTTAAATTGTAACTTAATATAGACTGATAAATTTACTAATACATACAAGATTTGAATTTGTAACCTATTTTTAAAGTATTTTTAAACATTATGTGATACTCCTTTTTTCTTTATAACAATGGACGTCTTGCAAAAAGCTTTGCGTGCTATAATATCTATGAATATAACTGAGGTAACTTCTAGGAATCTTATGAAAATGTAACAAACAAACAAGCTAATTATTATTAACATAATTTAAAAACAATTCTTATTTTAACAAAAAAGAATCATCATTCAAATCAAATAAAAAACATTACAACGAACTTTTGACCTTTTAACTTTTATCACTGACGACTTAATAACAAAATATAATAGTTGATTACTTGCGTCAGTGTGTCTTTTATCGTAAGGGAGAATACAAGTGGAATCCAAATTATAAAAATGAATAATACATTGATCTTATTATCCTTATTTATTTTGTTAGCATCAACGGAATCAAAACGTTGCAGGTAACAATCCTTTACCTCTTCTTATACTTATTAGTGACTATAAAGTCGTGATCGTAAAAATTATTATACAAAATAATATTTTTTAGCTCCGTTTTAAATAAATATTATTTTAATTACATCTCTAGATAACGTTGTTTTTATTACGGATTTCCAAATGTGTATTTTTATATTATTATTTTTTTTATTTTCAGGCACAAACACGGTCATAGAAATGAAAACCAAAGGTAAAACATCAGTATTATTCAAAAGCCTTTGATAATTAGATTCATTGTAATGTAGGAAAAGAATTTAATATATTATGATGTCTTGTAATTTATAGATCGAGCCAATTAAATTATTGTTAAGAATATAAGCTTCACTTTTTATCTAAGCAATATATAAGCCTTTTGTAAATTACTGTGAAGATAAACCTTTTCCGATTGCTCTAGAAAATTTTTAGATAAGGTGTTGTCCAAAAATAATGTTATATAAAAAAAAACACTAAGTTGAAGTAACAATTTTAAATTATTATTATTTAGTGATAAAAAATTGTTTAGACATAGATAAATATCATGTTTGTTGTTTCAATAGGTCTCAACAAAGTGAGGAACGAAATGAATATAATGATTATACGAACAATAATAGAATCGGACCAAGACCAGCTTATAATTCTAACACAGACAATAGATTTGATGACAATGATCAAGACGGTGAAGAAATAACTAGAAATTTACCATATCCTAGACCATTTCAACCGGATTTACAGCAATCTAATCATGACATGAGTAGAACTAATTACCCAAGACCTGTTGCACCTAATTTAGAAGAGACAAATAGAAGGTTGCCGTATAATGATTACGACACATATCGTCAAAGGTAAATAGAATAATAAAATTTATTGAGTTACAATATTTTAACAAATATAACACCGTTGTTGTCTATCTTTGAAGCTTTAATTCCTTTATCGTATTTTCAGATCTTACGAAATCGGAGACTTTGGTAATGGCCATCACAATGTAAACACTTTTAATATACATAAAAAAATTAGATACATTGACAATCATAAAAGAAATATATAATAATAGTAACATTATAACATAAAAAAATCTTGATTAAATGTAATGTACATATCCTCTATCTATCCATTTTTGATAATGTAAAATAATTATATTGTTTGTTATATAATTATTAACATTAATCACATTATAAAATAAATAAAAAAAAATAAACCATTATCAATAAAATGAATTTAACCAAAGTTATTTGTTTTTTATTATTATTTTATTATTTATTATTAATCAAATACGATTAGGGATACTTAGATTAAAGATATTGGTAAGTATAGGTTATTTTTGTTTTTGAGAAATAATTCGAGTTTAACCGAGTTTATATTTATTTAAAATATATATGAATATGATTATTTGCACAATTTTTAGATTCCGGGGGTTGTTACATATTAAGAAATAAATTTAGGGCTATATATTTGTGTTTTAAACTAAAATCTGTCATTCTGATTCATATTGAAAGTATATCAACTTAACTATACTGTTATATATACGTATACTAACTAGTATTACGCTTTCACATCTTAACAACTCAAATGGTCATCATGAAATGAATTTAAACATAAACCAGTTGAGATGCAAATATCCAGGGTATTTCCCGAACGAACTTTGACGAAATTATAAATGTTAATAAAAAAACGATAGATTTTTAAGTAAAATGGTGATTATTTATTGAAGAAAAGAAAAAAAATATATGTTATAAATAAACATATATTTAAATATATGTTTATTTATAATTACTAAAAAATAACCAAAAAGTGTTATATTAATAATACAAAATAGTAATATAATTAAATATGAAAATAAACTAAATCAGTAAACTATAAACAGCGCCATCTCTCGACAGTAATGAAATTTTTCCTGTCCACAAACGTCCATACATCCATACATCCATCCATCCGAGAAAAGTGAAAACAATACAGAACGAACAAAGTTAGTTCGTAACAATAAATAAATTTAAGAGGGCTACCGACATTACAGGATTGTTTTTTTTAACATTTATAACTGGAAAGAAGCAGCTGGCAAAAGCTAGTAGTACATAGTATAATAAGATTGATTCTGTCACTCTATCAGACCGTTGTTTTTCGGATATCTTTCTTGAAAAATATTCAATGATTTTCCTTATTGCCTTTTTAATGGTAATTAATTGCAAAATACACTTGTTATTTTTTTAAATCTAATTTGCACAAATAAATTGTACAAACGACGCACTAAATGTTAAAGTTATTTTTACCAGTAAAGTAATTAAGATCGAATTATAAAATTCAGAAATTCTATCCTTATTGAAAGTTTTATGAAAATTCACAATTTTATAGGTTTATTATTTTTTTTATAATTTCCGTCAGCCTGTCCATAATTATTTCATCCCCGCGATACATAATTGGCTAATATTGGGAAATTTTATTGTATGTATATACATATATATGTATACACCACCTACATTATTTATATTGACCTATAATCCGCTTATATAGTTACTGTACTATTTAAGAAAAAAAAGTCAGTTTAAAGATTAAATATAAAATAAAAATTTTCTTACTTTAATGATAGAACTCCGACATAATTTTTTCTATCAATTGTGGTGAAATTTGAAAAATCTCTTTTTAAAGGATACCTTTACAGAAACATCCATTCAACATTTCACACACGCTTAATAACTATTACAGTTAATAGAATGCGTCCTTTTCCCTTTTGTTTATTGATTTAAAATAAAATTATGGCGATCTTGAGTCTATCTTGGAGTACAATTTGAAGCATTTTTTATTGTCAAGAACATTAATTTCATGTATGCCTTATAGTGTAGCCAAAGGATAGCATTAAAAAAGACGACGGCGATTTGATAACAGAAGCTCGACTGTCTTCAAATAAAAATATTTATAAATTTTACAAAGATAACTGAACTGCATATTTACAATTTAAAATTTCCAACTGATAAAATGTATATTTTTTTCATATTGGAGTTACCCACCAGATAACAAAAATAAATACAAATATTTACTAAATGAGCTTGTTAGTAATATTTGTAAAAGAATATACCAAATGAGAACTTTAGTATTGGTCTATCTGAGAATGTCCTGTCAAAATCAATTTAGGTGTAAAATTTATAACATTAGTAATTATTGTCATTATTAAGCAATGCTTCTATGCAATACTTTTTTGATAAGGTAGATATCTCCACGGTATTTTTATTACACCTCTAAGACACAGCATTCCTTACCAATTGGCGCATCCTTATAATCTTTGCTCCTGAGTCAAAATCTTATTTTTTTAGTTATGTTACGTTTGTTATTGAGTTTTTTATTTGTTGTTATTGAGTTTTTTATTTGAACACAAATATATTTTTTAACTTATTTAATGAATTATTAATAATAATTTATTTATTTAAGCAATATAAGGTACATTGTGCTGTAACATATATAACAATATTACAATTAACAACATTTATGCTTAATTTAGAGTAATGCGATGGCAGCAGTAGTAGTATTAATTGTGTCACAGCTGTTAGCGTCTTCCATTCAGAAAAGATTTTTCAATTTGTTACTAATATAATATTAACATTAGTGAAGCGACATGAACTATTTGTATTTACTAGCTACATAGAATTGAAATTGAGCAGATGTCATGGTTTTGCTTAGTCTTTTAGGGTTTTTTCTGATTCAGAGACAAATTTTATTGTTTTTTGTTTTATAACATCCGCATGTTAGAAGATTCTTCAGAATGGGTTTTCAGATTATCTGCAAGACGTGTGCCCTGATAATTTCAACACTCTCAAATAATCCAGACTTTTCACATCACAGTTCAAACAAAACTAACGGTTACCGCTTAATTCTTAATAGTCTACTTGTAGTCTAAGTAGTTGAAATTGCATTAGAAATATTAACGTCATGTACTAAAGTTCAGTCAGTAAATGTATGAAAGATGAAAGCGATGCCTCGAAAAAATATATCTTAGGAGGGTATCGGCTTTACGAAGCCGAAAGCCTTTGAAAGTCGCAGGCGCTATCTGTCGCTACACTGGCTGTAAGTGGACATAGACGATCATGACTGAGGGTCTATGCGTGTCTCTACAGATCCTATAGTAATGCAGAAACCGTTCTAAATCTCAAAAAATCAAAAGTTGCTTGCTTTACTTTGTATTCGTTTCCTGGGTGATTCTTATTAT
Organism: Melinaea menophilus ssp. n. AW-2005; assembly: GCA_918358695.1. NCBI lineage: Eukaryota > Metazoa > Arthropoda > Insecta > Lepidoptera > Nymphalidae > Melinaea > Melinaea menophilus. The sequence continues at coordinate 3,552,710 of OU911055.1, read as the reverse complement.
ATTAGCAACTTAAGAGACGATGACGAGTCCTTAAGCGATCTTTAATTTTTTTTTATAGGTAACATTTCTGTTTCTCCAACGATATCTACTTATGGTGCAATCTAAGGCAATCAAATGAAAAAAGTATAGGATAGTATATAGTAGTATAGTTAACCAATTATCATCCCTTATGTAAAAGGAGAAGGTATTATGAAATACTTTAATATAGTTTACTCTATATTAATATCACTCGCTTTATATTTAGTATGATTTTATAGTGAACATTTAATTGACTAAAGACCATTTGATCTAAGAAATGATCGCTTTTTAAGTGTTATGTTAAATCAAATTTTAGAAGCTTACGGAGTGAGATTCCTTTTTTAATGAAAGAGACCAGATTATTTAAAATATCATTTTAACTCATCACAATATTAATAAGTATTTACAGTTAATTATTGGAAGAATTATAGATAAAATTACAATTTAATAAAATGTGTTGCTAAGTTTAAAGATAACTTTTAACCTTTATTTATATACAGGTCGTCCTGAAGCATAAACTGTTGGCAGGTTAGTTGATGTTCCTGTTGTACAAAGATTAAAAAAAAAATGGGATTATAGTACGACATTTCACAGTATGTAAATATAAATTTTAAATTTTTCTAACCCTGGTCTTCAAGAAACTCAATCCTGAGCTGAAACATTTCGTATGGGATTAGGTAAAACCTACTATTATTAAACATATATGCATATAATTAATTCTCAATCTTATTTGGGATCTTGATTTAAATAATTTCTTTGTGTCACTAATATCATATCATATTATTTTATGCAGTTTACACCCTGTATGTATCACTTAAAATTAAACTATAAAACACTTTTCCCAATGAAGTATTTTCAGTTCTATTTGAATGTCATAAACATTACAAAGTTTTTGTATATTTCAAAATGAATAAGACATTTATTATTTTAATGTGTTTACTTCTTTCTACAGAATTTATTGAATCTAAACCAAGGTAAGGTTAAACTTTAAAGTAGTTAATTAAAATATATTTTAAAAAGGGACTCATAGTAAAAATATATAAATTTTGAATGTTAATTATAAAAGAATTAATGCCTATATGTTTTGTTTTATTTATTGAATTTATAAGAAGCGGTATTTTTTTAAAGAATGTGTTCCTTCACCTATCAATGGGAATATAAAATTATTATTATAATATTAATTTCGTTAGTTTGGAAATGGTATTTGCAGTTGCATTAACTTACATTCCATGCAATGACGCTTAATGTCTATACCCCTTTAAAGAAAATTATATTACATTTTTATTATTATACAAGGTATAACAGAATACTAGACTATTTTGTATATAGACTAGCATTCATGATACACGTCAAGTACAAATATCTCAATATAGGGACAGCGGAAGTATCCTAACGGTCACAGCTTCTATTTAAATTCATAACAATTATTATTTCATTTTTAATTTAATTTAAACTTAATCATTTATATATATTTATTATATATAGATAATAGAAAATATAAGAAAGAACTCTTTATAGATACGGATACGAATATTGGAGCCAATTTGTTGAGCCAAGTAGCGAAGAACGTTGGGAAGGGAATGGTTTCGAGAATTATGGTGACTGCAGTCATATATATATTGGCAATGGTAATGATAATCACAACATAGTACATTTTAACCATTTTGGATATCCCAACAAAAAACAAATCGAAACGGAAACGGAAACGGAAACGTAAGTTTATATATATATAAATATATATAGATATATATTACTGTATATTTACCATTAAATTAAAGTCTGTTTTCAAATGTCCTGATTAATCTGTATAAATAAAAAAACAATTGCTTTTATCATGAAAAATATAGCAATGATGGAATCGATTTGTAAAATTTTTGTCATAGTCGTTATTATCGGGAAAAAGTTTGTTGAACCAAGAGTGTAATTTTCAATTGTTCAAGGATACTGTAGCATTAATATTAAAGAGTTAGTTTAGTATTTTATAGAAATTATATTGGTTTAGCAGTCCTGCTAACATATATTTATTTTAAATAGAATATTTCTTCTATCTAGCATTAAATATTTTCGTTATGTCATTTCGCATTGCGAGATCGGACTAATTTTGACTACTGTAGGCTACTTTTGTGTAAAATATTTACATGGTTGCTAATGTTTTTTGCAGGTATCCAGAAATCGACGAACGAAGTGGGAATGAAACACAAAAACATGTAAATAGAAGACCCTATAACCATTATGACTTTGGAAAAAAACCTCAAAAGTAAGTAAATAGCGTTAAATAGGGTATTTAAGGTAACGTTTTTCTTATTGTTTTTGTTATATTTCATAAATCTTTTTACGATAATTTAATATTTTATCATATTTTCAGGCCCAGTGAAATTAGTGACTTTGGGAATGGCAACAATAATAAAAATACTTTCAATATTCATTATAAAAATTAAAGTATTTTGAAAAAAAAAGTAAATAAAAAACGTATTTTTATTTGTATTTTAAAACATTCATTTATTATACTGAGTATCGAATTAATAAAGTATGATAAAATTTTTCTCAATATTCAATTCTTGTTGCCCATAACACTTAGACAAAAAGTTAACTTAATAGAAAGTAAAGAGCAGTATTTAAAAATAGTACACATTACATTTTTTTTAAACAAGCAGTAAGTTTTGATTCTTTTGCTGTAAAGTTACTGCCAGAGGTTCTTAAATCTAAATTTATAGAAATCTATAGTGAGTCAGAAAGACTCTCGTACAAAATATTCATAACTCAGTATTTTATAACTTTATTATAAACGTTTTCAGGCTTATAACATAGAAATAGCTTTATTATAACATAATAGGTTCAGGTTGGAAAAGAAAGGGACAGAAGAGTATCATCCTAGGATGTAATAGTGAAAGAGACGACTGCAGGTTACTTAATAACTAGTGTGTATAGAATGTGTGGACACACCTATCATATATGTCCAGTCTGCCCCCATCTAGTCATATGACATTTATCAAAACGTCCTTTACATATTTACAAAAAATTATATATTATTTACGTCATTAAAATATTTGTCATTTTTTAAAATAAATAATATCGGTTATAGATTTTCCTGTAAAGAATTATATTTGTAATTACGCACGACCTTTTTGACCTATTGTTAACCGAAGAACGAATGCTGAGCGTAGCGAAGCGTTTGTCCGAAGGACTACGTTTCCTTTGCACTAGATAGGCCCATTCTGCTATTTTTCCGTATGTATTTCATTATGTTTGTTCCGGCGTATTTTTCATCCTATCGTCACGAAAATCGGCAGGCTATTAAAATTAATACATTTAATTATTTGAATTTTTATGTTTAGTCTTTTTTTTTATTTGGCGAAAAAATCCAAAATGGCGGCGTTTTTTAGTTTTGTTTTTGGCGTAGCAGGAGCAATTTTCATTCAATCGCCACAAAAATTGGAGATCATGTTCATTGAGTTCTTTCAAAAAAAATAACTGGGTATATTTCATACTGGGAGGAAAAATCCAAAATGGCAGTGATTATAGTTTTCGTTTTGGCGTAGCAGGCGTATTTTTCATGCAATCGTCACGAAAATTGGTAAGTGTGAAAAATACAAATTCAAATTCAAAATATCTTTATTCATGTGGGCATTTACACGCACTTTTGAATCGTCAACTACTACAATACAAAAAAAAAGTCAGTGCAGTCAGTCCGTAAGTAAGCTGCCACCGGCTCAGAATGCTGCTCTGTTGAGAAGAGCCGGCCAGAGATTCAAAAGTTGCTCTTTTCGAAAGGAAAATATAACAATAGGTGATGTACATTATAATATAAATCCTGCAAATGATTTAACAACTTGAGTTCCACTAAAAACTCTTAAACGTTATAATAAGATTTATTTTATAATAAACTTTTGATTTTAGATTTAAAACTAAGAAATGGAAGGTCTAAGATATCTTGTGGAACTTTATTATTTATGCGTATACTCAAACCCGTGAAGGAATTATTATCTTTTTGAAGGCGAAGCTTTGGCGTTACGAGTTTGTTTTTATTTCTCGAATTTATCGAGTGTCTGTCACTGTTTTTATATAACTATTTAAACTTTGACGTATATATAATATGTTATTAAATATGTATTGCGAAGTGACTGTAAGTATACTTATTTCTTTAAAAACATCTCTAAGAGAATCTCTAGCTTTTAACTTATAAATAGCCCGCACAGCTCTTTTTTGTAAAATAAATATAGAATTAATTTTGGCAGCACTGCCCCCTAAATAAAATACCGTAAGAGAAAATGCTATGAAAATAACTAGAATAAACAAGCCGAGACGTATTAACGTCCGTTAATTGTCTAACTTTTCTAATTTCAAAGACGGCGGAGCTAAGTTTGGCTGCGAGTGTTGAGAAATGGGGGTTCGACTGAAGCTTTTTATCTAATGTTATACCTAAGAAATTTGTTGAGTCAATCAATTCTAACACTTCATTGTTAAGGAGCAAGTTAAAATTTTTACTTTTTACATTAGGAAGTGTAAACTCTATGCATTTAGTTTTCTTAGTACTTAACACTAAATTATTAATTTCGAACCAATGAAGAGCTCGTGACAAAGTACTGTTTACTGCGTCATAATTAATCCTATCACGATCAACTTTAAAAATAAGCGAGGTGTCATCACCAAAGAGTACAATATCACAACCTCCCTCAACAAAAAAAGGCAAGTCATTAATATAAAGTAAAAACAAAAAGAGGCCCAGAATAGATCCTTGTGGAACACTCATCTTAAGGCGAGAACCAAACGATTTAGAATTATTTACGTAAACTGTCTGGACCTTTTGATTCAGGTAAGAGGCAGCGCTACGTACGCCCTAGTGGTTTAGTTTACATAGCAACGCCCGATGGTCCACGCAATCAAAGGCTTTGGAGAAATCGCAAAACACCCTAATTGCATTCTGCGACTTTTCCCATGCGTCGTAAATGTGCTTAAGAAGCGCGGCACCTGCATCAGTCGTTGTTTTGCCTGTGGTAAAACCATATTGTTCACAATGCATGATCCCACTGCTATAAACAAACTCTGACATCTGATTTAAAATAATTTTCTCGAAGACCTTACTCTAGGTCGGTAAAACCGAGATAGGCCTATAATTTTAGGAATCCAATCTATCGTCACTTTTAAATAAAGGAACTATTTTACTGTTTTTCATAAAATCTGGAAATATACCGGTTGCGATACATTTGTTAAAAATCAGAGATAATTGAGGGGCAATATCATTTACAATAGTGCTAAGCAGTTTAACTGACATACCCCAGAGATCACCGGTTTTCTTAGAATTTTGAGGTCATAAATGTGTTAACTATTTCATCTGATGAAACAGGTTTAAAAGCAAAACATTTATTATTGACTTTAACATTTTTGTTCAATTCGGCGATTGCATCAGATGATGAAAAATTTAAATTACGTGTGACTGTTATTGGGATTTCAGTAATTCAGATTGTTATTCTAAAACTATTATAAATAAATTTATTTCTGTCAAAATAAAGAAAAGAAAATATGTCAAATTATACAAAGTCAAATTAAGAGTATATAGGTATTTGTTTTGTTTGTCCGAATGTTGTTTTGTTTTGTTTGTGTTCTTTGAGTTATTTAAATTTTTATGTGAAGCCCTTATTTTTGCTTGGGCGAAAAATTTCAAAATGGCGGATTTCTAGCGGACAGAAATTTCGTCTAACTATTCTTTGCCGAAATCTAAGGTGTTTTTTTGTTATTTTAAAATCCAAAATGGCGGCTATAGCGAATCCCCTAACGTACTGAGATTTACTGTTCATGGAACGACCAGTTGATAATAATATTGGAACAAGGAAGTAAGTACTAACCGTACACAATAATGTTGGAGGCAACCTTTACCTCTACATCTTATAATTGTTAGTGACTATAAAATTATACTATACAAAATAATATTTTTAGCTCCGTTTTAAATAAATATTATTTTAATTACATCTCTAGATAACGTTGTTTATGTTACGGATTTCCAAATGTGTATTTTTATATTATTAATTTTCTTATTTTCAGGCACAAACACAGTCATAGAAAGGAAAACCAGAGGGAAATATGTGGAATTGTTATTATATAAAACATCAGTATTATTTAAAAGCCTGCGATAATTAGATTCATAGTAATGTAGAAAACGAATTAAATATATTACTAGCAGACCCGGTCAGGCGTTGCTGTAACTATTGTTACATTGTAGTAAACTATTTAAGAGGTAACGTTCAGAGTTCATCTGTCATGAAAACCATAATGTTTTCTTACAGTCAATATTAAGCGAAATTCAAAACAAAATAATTAAATTTTTTTTCTCAAATTTTATGCGAGTTTATAACACTATTTGTATATTACAAAGTTTTTAGTAAATAACTTGGAACACTAAACTTACAAATGAGGTAGGAAGGGCATCTGCCCTACCTACCTCATTCTTAAATTACTCAATCCAGTCAACAGATATATATAGCCATCTGTTAGAATCGTTAGGAGCTAATCGAAAATTGTAACTGCAAAATAGTAAACAAAAAATTTGCAAAAAAATAATATGAATTCAGTTGAAAATTATTCTATCTTGTAAGTTAGGCCAAACTGAACGTGGTGTGTAAATTTTATTAAAATCGGTTAAGTAGTTTACCAGTCCATCGCGGACAAACAACATGACACGTAATTTATATATATTAAGATGATGTGTTGTAATTTATAGATCGATTGAATTATTGTTAAGAATATAAGCTTGACTTTTTATTTTAGCAAGATATAAGCAGTTTGTAAATTACTGAGAAAATAAACCTGCTCCGATTATTCTAGAAAATTTTTAAATAAGGTTCAAGTAATAATTTTAAATTATCACGTTTTAGCGATAAAAAGTTGTTTAGAATGAATTCATTTATATATATATATATATATATCCTAGACCCTTTCTACCGGATTTACAGCAATCTAATAGTTTTGGCAGCTATGGTTCTGACATGAGTAGAACTAATTACCCAATACCTATTTTAGAAGAGACAAATAGAAGGTTGCCGTATAATGATCACGACACATATCGTCAAAGGTAAATAGAATAATAAAATTTATTGAGTTACAATATTTTAAGAAATTTAACACCATTGTTGTCTATCTTTGAAGCTTTAATTCCTTTCTCGTATTTTGAGATCCTACGAAATCGGAGACTTTGGAAATGACCATCACAATGTAAATACTTTTAATATACATAAAAAAATTATATACATTGCCAATTATAAAAGAAATATTTAATAATAGTAATATTATAGCAAAAAAAAATCTTGATTAAATGTAATGTACATATCCTTCTATCCATTATTGATAATGTAAAATAATTATATTGTTTGTTACATAATTATTAACATTAATTACAATATAAAAAAAAATAAAAAAATAAACCATTATCAATAAAATGAATTTAACCAAAACTATTTGTTTTTTATTATTTTTTATTAATCAAATACGATTAGGGATACTTAGATTATAGATATTAGTAAATACAGTTTTTTTTTTTGAGAAGTGATTCGAGTTTAAACGAGTTTATATTTATTTTAAATATATATAAATATGATTATTTGATTAAATTTAGGGGTATATATTTTTGTTTTAACCTAAAAACTGTCATTCTGATTCATATTGAAAGTATATCAACTTAACTATAATGTTATATATACCTATAACTGACTATTATTACGCTTTCACATATTAACAACTCAAATAATTATCGTGACATGTTAGGAGTCAAGATAATGATTAAAAGAAAAAAATAATTTTAGAGGGCTTACAAGATTGTTTTTTTTACTTTTATAGTTCGAAAGAAGCAGCTGGCAAAAGCTAGTAGTATATAGTGTAATAAGATCCATTCTGATGGCCTATCAGGCCGTTTTTTTCGGATATCTTTCTTCATAAATATTTAATGATTTACTCTATTGCCTTTTTAAGGGTAATTAATTGCAAAATATATTTATTTTTTTATTATATCTAATTCACAAATAAATCGCACAGACCTCAGAAAATAGAAAAAAACATATAACGTAAATATCTATATGGTACATTTAATTATTATAGTACTAAATTTGTATTTAAATCTAAATATAATCTTGTGATTACAAACTAATAGCAGTACATTAAATACTAATGAAATAAATAAATAAAATAAAGTAATCAATTATATATATTTATTGAAACTTTTATATAAAAAAGAATTTCATCGTCACATCAAAGAAAATGAGCAGTTTTATAAGTTTATCTGAGTTTATTTGTGTAATTTTATTTTTTACATCACACCGTGAGTAACCTGGCCGTGATATTTTATCCCAGTGACGCATAATTTGCTAATATTAGTTAATGACTATTTGAGCGTAGCGAGTGGAACTTTCTACTGGAGATTTTTTTACATTTTTTGTCACGAATAGGCTCGAAAACTCCTTGATGGAAAATTATGAAATTGTGCAATCAAAAGACACATATAAGGTGAAGGTTTAAAAAAATGTCATGTCATTGAGGAATAATCATAAAAAAATGATATCCCATTGAAGTCAATGGGAAATGATAAGTCATTACACTAGTCTCGCTTCGCTCAATATGCCAACGGCAACCGAGATTTCGCGAGAGCATAAAGTCGAAATTGAGGGCCTGTTGGCGCCCCTAGTTATTTAATTATGCTAATTTTAAGTCTAGCTTGAGAGGTACAATTTCAAGTTTTTTTTATTAGCTAGATCATTCTTTTCATGTATGGCTTATTGTATTGTCAAAGAATATCATTAAAAAAGACGACGAAGAGTTGACAACAAAAACCTCGACAATCTTCAAATAAAATAATATAAAAAATTTACAAAGATAACTGCACTATATTTCTTCAATTTAAAATTTCCAACTGATAAAAAGTATAATTATTTGATGCTAGGGCTACCAACCAGAAAACAATAGTAAATATAAATATGTGATAAATGAGCTAGTAATATTTATAAATGAATATAAAAAGTGAGAACTATATTGTTGCTTTGTGTCAGAAAGTACTGTGAAAATCAATTTAAGTGTACAATTTAATAACATTATTTATTACAGTAATTATGGCCATTATTAAGCAATAATTTTATGCAACTCTTTTTTGATAAGATCTTGATTTTTGAAGAATCTCAAAAAAGACTAAATATCTCCATGGTATTTTTTATTATACCTCTTAGACACTTCATTCCTTAACAACTGTCGCATCCTTGTATTTTTCTGATTTGCCTAAACGTAATGACACAGTTCAAGAAAAAGTAACGGTTACCGCTTGATTATTTGTTAATAGTGTACATGTAGTCAAAGTACTTAAAATTGCATTAGAAATAAGTAGTTGAAATTACATTAATACTAACAAAATGTATTGAAGTTCAGTCACTTAATATATGAAACATGAAAGCGATGCCTCGAAAAAAATCTTGAGTCTCAGAATTTTCTCGTGCCGACCGTTGTTTTAGTATTGTATTTTGTGTTTGCGGAGGGCAAATGACGAGTCAAAATAGTTGCACCAGGGATCCAGGTATTTCATCCAACCTTAAACGCCGTCCACTGCCTCTTAGAGACTATGCAACCGGGCTTGTTGTTTTTGACAGACATGCAAATATCTTAAACTAGCGACACCGCGTACATATCATCCATCATTATATATCACATACCGGGGGTATGTCGGGATAAGGGAGGATACTGTCGCCTTCAGAGTAGAGTTTTGAAGGTCGCTATCGCTACTTGTCGTTACTCTGGCTGCAAGTGGACATGGACGATTATGTCATAGTCTACGCGTGCGTCTACAGTTCATATGGTAGTAATGCAGAAAGCGTTCAAAATCTCAAAAAATCTAAAGTTGCTTTCTTTACTTTTCATTGGTTTTCTGGGTGATTATTATTGTATTAGCAACTTGAATTGGCGACGACGAGTCCTTCAGCGATTCATCTTTCAATATATTTTTTTATTGGTATAATTTCTGTTTATCCAACGATATCTAGTTATGATCCAATCCAAGGCAATCTAAAGAAAGAAGTATAGTAAAGTATATAATAGTATAGTTAACCAATTATCATCCCTTATGTAAAATAAAAAGGTATTATGAAATACTTTAATATTGTTTACTCTGTACTAATATCACTCGCTTTATATTTAGTATGATTTTATAGTGAACATTAAATGACTAAAGACCATTTGATCTAAGAAATGATCGCTTTTTAAGTGTTATGTTAAATCAAATTTTGGAAGCTTACGGAGGAGCTTGCTTTTTAATTAAGGAGACAAGATTTTTTTAAATATCATTTTAATTCATCACAATATTAATAAGTATTTACAGTGAATTATTCGAAGAATCATAAATAAAATTACAAGTCAATAAAATGTTTTGCTAAGTTTACAGATAACTTTTAACCTTTATTTATATACAGGTCGTCCTGAAGCATAAACTCTTGGCAGGCTAGTTGATGTTCCTGTTGTACAAAGATTAAAAAATAAATAAAATGGGGTTATAATACGACATTTCACAGTATGTAAATATAAATTTTAAATTTTTCTAACCCTGGTCTTCAAGAAACTCAATCCTGAGCTGAAACATTTCGTATGGTAAAACCTACTATTATTAAACATATATGCATATAATTAATTCTCAATCTTATTTGGGATCTCGATTTAAATAATTTCTTTATAGGTATCACTAATATCATATCATATTATTTTATGCAGTTTACACCCTGTATGTATCACTTAAAATTAAACTATAAAACACTTTTCCCAATGAAGTATTTTCAGTTCTATTTGAATGTTATAAACATTACAAAGTTTTTGTATATTTCAAAATGAATAAGACATTTATTATTTTAATGTGTTTACTTCTTTCTACAGAATTTATTGAATCTAAACCAAGGTAAGGTTAAACTTTAATTAAAATATATATTTAAAAAAGGTACTCATAGTAAAAATATATAAATTTTGAATGTTAATTATAAAAGAATTAATGCCTATATGTTTTGTTTTATTTATTGAATTTATAAGAAGCGGTATTTTTTTAAAGAATGTGTTCCTTCACCTATCAATGGGAATATAAAATTATTATTATAATATTAATTTCGTTAGTTTGGAAATGGTATTTGCAGTTGCATTAACTTACATTCCATGCAATGACGCTTAATGTCTATACCCCTTTAAAGAAAATTATATTATATTTATATTATTATACAAGATATAACAGAATACTAGACTATTTTGTATATAGACTAGCATTCATGATACACGTCAAGTACAAGTATCTCAAAACAGAGACAGGGAAATTATCCTAACGGTCGCAGCTTCTATCTAAATTCATAACAATTATTATTTAATTTTTTAATTTAATTCAAACTTAATCATTTATTAATATTTACATATTGATAGTAAAAAATATAGGAAGCAATTATTTATAGATACGGATACAAATATTGGAGCAAATTTGTTAGGAGTAGTGAAGAAAGTTCAGAAGAGGATAGTTTTGAGTCTTGTGTTGGCTGCAGTCATATATATATTGGCAATGGTTATAAGAATCACAACATAGTACATTTTAACTATTTTGGATATCCCAACAAAAAACAAGGCCAAATGGAAACGGAACCGTAAGTTATAACTGTATTTACTATTAAATAAAGTCAGTTTTCAAATTTCCTGATTAATCTGTATAAATAAGAAACAATTACTTCCATCATAAAGGATTTAACAATTATGTAATCGATTTGTAAAATTTTGTCATAGTCGTTATTATCGGAAAAAGTTTGGTGAACCAAGAGTGTAATTTTCAATGTTCAAGGATACTGTAGTATTAATATTAAAGAGTTAGTTTAGTATTTTATAGAAATTATATTGGTTTAGCAGTCCTGCTAACATATATTTATTTTAAATAGAATATTTCTTCTATCTAGCATTAAATATTTTCGTTATGTCATTTCGCAATGCAAGATCGGACTAATTTTGACTACTGTAGGCTACTTTTCTGAAAAATATTTACATGCAGGTATCAAGAAATCGACGAACGAAGTGGGAATGAAAAACAAAAACATGTAAATAGAAGACCCTATAATCATTATGATTCAGAAAAAAAACGTCAAAAGTAAGTAAATGGCGTTAAATAGGGTATTTTAGATAACGTTTTTCTTATTGTTTTTATTATATTTCATAAATGGTAAATATTTTTACAACAATTTAATATTTTATAATATTTTCAGGGCCAGTGCAATAAGTGACTTTGGGAATGGGAACAATAATAAAAATACTTTCAATATTCATTATAAAAAATAAAAGTATTTTGAAAAAAAAAAAGACAATAAAAAAACGTATTTTTATTTGTATTTTAAAACATTCATTTATTATACTGAGTATCGAATTAATAAAGTACGATAAAATTTTTCTCAATATTCAATTCTTGTTGCCCATAACACTTAGACAAAAAGTCAATTTAATAGAAAGTAAAGAGCCGTACTTAAAAATAGTAAAAAATTGCAATGCAGGATACAATTTTTTTAAACAAGCAGTAAGTTTTGATCCTTTTGCTGTAAAGTTACTGCCAGAAGTTCTTAAAACCTATAACCTGAAATTGGAATCTAAATTTAAAGAAATCTATAGTGAGCTAGATAGACTCTCCTACCTCCACTCTCCAGGCTTATAACATGGAAATAACTTTATATAATAACATAACATATTAAGTTCAGGGTGGAAAAAAGGGATAGAAGATTATCATCCTTAGATGTAATAGTGAAAGAGACGACTGAAGGTTGCTTAATAACTAGTGTGTATAGAAAGCGTGTGCACACCCATATTCAAATTCAAAATATCTTTATTCAAGTAGGCATTTACACGCACTTTTGAATCGTCAATTATTACGTCAATTATTACAATACAAAAAAAAGTTCAGTGTAGTTAGCCCGTAAGTAAGCTACCACCGGCTCGGAATGCTGCTCTGTTGAGAAGAGCCGGCCAGAAACTCAACAGTTGCTCTTTTCAAAAGAAATATAACAATCTTAGGTGATGTAAATTATAATATAAATCCTGCAAATGATTCAACAACTTGAGTTCCAGATATATCGATTGACTATAAACTCGTGAACGATATAATAAGATTTATTTAATAACAAACTTTTGATTTTAGATTTAAAACTAAGAAATGGAAGGTCTAAGATATCTTGTGGAACTTTATTATATATGCGTATACTCAAACCCATGAAGGATTTTTTTAACTTTTTGAAGACGATATTTTGGCCTCATGAGTTTGTTTTTATTTCTCGTATGTATCGCGTGTGTGTCACTGTTTTTTATATAACTATTTTGCGTATATATAATATGTTATTAAATATGTATTGCGAATCAACTGTAAGAATATCTACTTCTTTAAAAACATCCCTTAGAGAATCTCTAGCTTTTAACTTATAAATAGCCCACACAGCTCTTTTTTGTAAAATAACTATAGAATTAATTTTGGCAGCACTGCCTCATAATAAAATACCGTAAGATAAAATACTATGAAAATGACTAAAATAAATAAACAAGTCTAGTCGTATTAACGTCCGTTAATGGTCTAACTTTTCCAATTGTAAAGACGGCGGGGCTGTGTTTAGCTGCGAGTATTGAAAGATGGGGGTGCCACTGGAGCTTTTTGTCTAAAATTATACCTAAGCCTAGCCCAGTCTGCCCCCATCTAGTCATATGACATTTATCAAAACATCCTTTTATATGTTTACAAAAAATTATATATTACTTACGTCATTAAAGTATTTGTCACCATTTAGAATAAATGTTATCGGTTATGGATTTTCCTGCAAGGAATTATGTTTGTAATTACGCATGACCTTCTTGACCTGTTGTTGATAACAATATTGGAACAATACAGTAAGTACTAACTGTACACAATAATATTTCATATTATTATAGAATTGTTAACGCACAGTATCCATAACCTTAAAATGAATAATTCAGTGACAGTTGTAATTATTGTTCTCATTGTGTCATCATTAGTCGAATTAAGACCAAGGTAAAAGAAATCGATGTTCTTTGCTCTTGAGTAAATAAATCACGAACGTGAGTGCAATAAACGTATAAATTACAATAAAGAGTCCGTGTTTATTTAAATAACAAATATTTGTTTAATTGTTGTAAAGTAAGTTTGTTTCTCAATGTTTATATAATTTTATTATATTTTAAGACATAGACACAGACACAGACACAGACCCAGATCATGGCATAAGTTCTCGTTGAGTAGCGAAGAAAGTTCAGAAAGCAGCTCTGTCAAGGCTTGCACAAACTGTGATATTACAAATATTGGTAATGGATATAAGAATCACAACATAGTATATTTCAAGAGTAAAGCAGACAAAACAAAACAAACCAACGATACGTAAGTAAAACAATTTTATTAAATAATTTAATCGACAAATAAAATATAAATATTTGTAAAAGTCTGATCGATAATGGGCTGTTTTTCTTTTTAAACATAGCATATCCCTTAAAATTTTATTTCATATAATTTAAATGAGTTGAAATATACTTTTCTATGATGAATTTGTACAAAACATTCGGAAGTGTAATTTAAAATAACGACAAAAAAAATCACATATTCATAAATAAAATATTTTTTGAAGGTTCCGTAGTTTATCAGGAACCCTTATAGTTTCATCACGTCCATCTGTCCGTCCGTTAGTCCGCCGCATAGCTCAGACACTCTTAGTATTAAAAAGATGTAGTTGGGGATGAATATACACATTAGACAGGCTGACAAAGTAGTCGAATACAGTTTTTAAAATATTTTTTTAGGGCAGCTAATTTACACATACACAACTTCGGTTAAATTAGTTTGTGAAATAATTTAAGCTTTAAAGTTTTTTTTTTTGTTAGATTCAATAACAAGTAACCGTATTTTTTGTTTACATACATATTATAAAAATAATGAGTTATTTACGATGCACTTAGATATAGTCATGAACATTTAAATATATATTCATTTAATTTAAGCAAGTTAAGAATAATAACTTGATTTGTCTAAGATTTATAAAAAATTTATAATTAAAATTTTATAATTTAAAAATGAAACTTATTGTTACCGTTTTTTCAACAGAAAAGGAAGACATCATTATCATCATCACAGACACAGATATGAAAGCGGTGAAAGCGATGAAGAACAATCAAATACTAAATCTTGCAAGAACTGCACAATAACGAATATTGGCGTCGGTGAACACAATTACAACGTAGTGTATTACCGCTGAATATTTTTGGTACCGAACTAAATTAATATAATATGATACAGAAACAACAATTACGCCTATATTGTTGGTATGAAGCCAAAAGTGATTGATAAATATCATTGATATTGTAACAAGTCTCATTTGATTTTTTGTTTTTACCAGTTTAGTTTAAGATTAAAAGCATAATGTTAGTGAACCATAAGTTTTTATAATAAAGGCAATGGTTTTGTTTTTTTAAACCAGCTCCCTTATTAACATGTCTTGCCCAGATTACCGGTTCAAAAATTTTCAGTATAAAAATAATGAATACGAAAATAGCGGGAAATACTTTTTGTTTTTAACAATGTTATGAAAGCAATCTGTATATCTTAATTAATACCTCGAAAGAATGCAACGTTTAGATGGGGAAAACCAAATTAAAATAACGAGTAATATTTTTTGTTTCGATGTCACTTTTCGTTTTATGATTGCTACAAAATTATTTAATCAATACCAATATTTTAAAAAAATTACATAATGAACATTTTGTTTCATCAGTTATTATTTCTACTACTACTATAGTATTATATCCAAACTGCCAACACTGAGGCGGTGTTGTCCTCCTTCAAAACAACTAAGTCTTAAATTTGTAGGTTCCTTTGCATGCGTTTGTCGTTTAGTTCTGGCTCTAAGCCAAAACTTATTCAACGATATTCATTGCTCCAGCGATATATTGGTTAACAAAAGTGCTGTTTCATCTGATTCGCACTGTCGAGACTATTAGTTGACGGCGTGTAGGAACGGATATAGTAGTAGCTGGAGGGGCCTACCATTTTACATACTGTTCCTGACTTCCAAAACCTATATCTTTTAAATTTTGTACAGTTGTATTGTGAGCTAGATTTTTAGATTTTTGTTAATCTTTTACACCTGAACGATTCAAACGATTATAATTAAATTTGATACACTGCTTTGCTATCACGGAAATGACGGGCATCAAAATTTTTTACACGGACGGCTTCGTCGCAGGCGACAATAAGTTACTTATATTATTGCTTTTCATTAGAATATAATATTTAAATACTATAAAATACGTTAGTAGATAGACGTTACTCATTTCGAACAATGTTCAACTACATACATACATTAAATAAATAGTTACATATTACTACCTTAAATAAATAACCGCTTAACTTACTTTGTTCATAAAATTACTCTAAATCATTAAACTTATTAGAAAATTTCACTATGTTTCCTGTAAATTTTCATAAATTTCTATAAACTTCAAAGATTTCTCTAAACAGTACCAGGAAATTAATAGTAACTTACAATTGGTACAAAGGCCGTATTAGTAAAAAAAATCTTACAGGCAAGCTACAATTAAAAGAAATTCAGTTAAACTGACGGTAGGTGCTAACAAAATAATGAAGTAAGATAAATAGGTTTTCATTATATTATAAGTTATATAAATTTATATTACATGTACTATATCACACATCATTTTACTATATTGATACAAGAATATTTTAATCTTTTTAATATTAAAGGGATTAAAGTGGTTCTTAACACTTGGTTTAATATATATTTAATATAATTATATTATATATATATATTGACCCAGATTATCTAATTGCACAGGGAAGCAAGTTATAATTCTGCGAAGTTTTATAGAAAGTGAAAAACTTGCGCTAGGAAAAGTAAAACGTTCTCCAAGACATGGAGGATGTGGTCAAATGTCTTTAACCTGAAAATAAATCTTATGCAGGCGTTTGAACTTGTTCAGCAGTAACTATGAGTATGAAAATAAAATAAATGTTTATTTGCACATGTTCATGTTCGACAGCACCATTTATCTTTAAATTTATTGTCTGTACGTTTGCCACCGTGTACAGTAAAAATAATATATTTATGACGCAACTCACCAGGTATAATTTGTCATAAAGTACGTAGACGTAGATAATTATTTTTAAGCACATTTAATATAATTATATCATGCGTTAATGTGATTATATATTTTAAATAAAATAATATTTTAATAAAATATTTATATTATGAGTTTTACAACAAACGACCCCGAACCAAACCAAAATTGGTTTAGTCAAAGATTTATAGGTAGGCGATGGTAAGGTCTTGAAGTATACTTTTGGAATTCGATTCCCTTATTAATGAAACATCAAGGTCGATCAAAATGTGGCAGCCGAAACAATATGACTCCTAGTTTTTTGTACTCAATTCCTTATAAAACCACCATCATGAACTCAATTGAGGTATTTAGTACCCGTAATGAAAGATGTTGAAGTCTATTTTTAAAAAAGCATGTGTTAAATTTTTTCATATATTCTAATATTTTTAATAAAATCCAATATGAAGGCCGTTAACGAAATCAATCCAGATTTAAACCCAAAACACAAAATTGATCAAAACAATTTTAAGTAATAAAACTGATTATAATTAATTGTAATATAAGATTAATTAGTTAAGTTTTTATAAAACAAAAAAGTTTTAAAATTGATTCACAAATCACAAAATAAATAGGTCAAGCATCTCTTCTTATTTGTAAAATTTATCGATGTCCTAATGTTTAAACTTAAGCTTTCAATAAAACATATCTGTGGCCCTGCCACACAGGCTTTATAGTTTCAGTTGGAAGGCACGCGTGGGGGCGACCGCACGTCTGTTAGCGTTACGGTCGCGAATAAATACGATATGAAGTGAGTTACCCAGTATAGTATGTGAATCAGAAAGTATTGCAGATTCAACACTTACACAAAGGTAATAAATAGAGTTCTTTAAGAATAATTCATTTTAATTAAAAAGGAAATTCGATTTAAAAAATATTATTGTTTTAAATTAAATATTACCTAAATTTATACATCAAAAATGTAATGATTTTTTTGTGAATTAATATCTAATACATATATATATCATGTATATGTAATGATAATATATACATATATATGTGTATTGTATGTACGTTACGCTTCATTATTAATTCTCCTTACTCTGTAAAGGGATGAGGTCTCGTTGATAAAGTTTTGCAGCAAAGGGAAGTTATCTCATTTAGTAATGTTTAAACGAGTATTTGAATGTTCTATTTACATAATATGTTATAATCTTTATTCGAAGGAAAAAAATGTTTAAAATCTTGTAAATAGTCGCATTAAATATGTTTTCCAAACATGTCTTTAAAAATTCTATTAAATATAATTTAGTTAAGTTTTAAATTGATAATGACTTTGGCAGTATATATATGAATTTATAGTTATAACAATTAATATCATAAATATTAATCTGTACCTCAATCTGGTTTTCAATACAATTTTGATATTTCTCATTTACTTATTTATTTTTTGTTTTTGAAGGTACATTTTATTTTAATTAGGTAAATAAAAGATTTTAAAGTCGATCGAATTTGGTAGAATGCTTGTTAATAAACTTTTATTAACAAGCATTCTACCAAATTTAGAAATAAAAATCACACTATTGCTTTAAAATTTGTAATCAGCCGCAGTAAGTTTATCGTTCTAAGATTATTCAGTCAGGATTAGTGTTTTTATTTGTGTACATCTTTTTCGAAATTGAGAAACCATTTTAGAATATACCATATTTATACAATAGACTTTTTTAACTATAAGGAAACGACTGATCTGTAAATTTATTAGTTTCTTAATGTCATTACAATAAATTTATCTCTAACATAGAAAATGGCCATGAATATACACATAATAATCCACCTTATACTTTATTTATTAAAGTTGATTTAAAAATTAACCCGTTCATTTTGATATTTGTTGACTGTTCAGATTTTAAATCAATCGGTATGATATTGTGGGATTTAGAAATAGTTATTTATAAAAGGATACAGTGGCAGATTAAAATGCACATGATGTTATTAATAGATTATACCTAATCTTACTTCATATAAATATTTAAAGTTTTTGTAAAGGTATTATAATATTTTTTTACTTACAGATGAAAGCGTGGACGACGCATAACCAAGACACAAGTTTGTCTTGCTGTAGAACGTTGCACGTGAAACATGCTGCATATGCTAGTGCGCTTTATACATTGGTAAATATGTAATAAGATAAAAGTGATAAGATGTAACAAAAATGTAATGTAGAATTACAATAACTATTATATGTTAATTTAAAATAATTTATATTTTTTCCTGTTCAAGTTCATGGATAATTATGGAAAATGTTATAAAAATTATGTTTGTGCATTAATGTTTTATGCCATTTTAAAAAGCAATAACAATCTTAAATCTTTTATCTTAAGTATTTCCATGTTCGATGTTGCTTTTTTAATATTTTATTAAGAACGTCTTAATAATATAATTATTATAACAAATCCTTATTTTTCAATAATATTGAAAATATACAATAAATTATCTCCTTATAAGAATATATATATAAATCAACCATATCTTTCTACCTTGGATATTGATTATTAATAAAATAGATAATTTTTTAATATTATAATTAAATTATTATTTTAACAAATATTTTAAGACGTTTAAAAAAATAATCATTTTCTAACGGAGCTGTGAAGCAGAGAATAAATACATTTAGCAAATAATAATCTTATTTCACTTTAAAAAAATATCACCCTTCTAAAATTTCATCAAATTATTTCCAAAACAAAAACCTATTTACATTTTATAAAATAAAAGTTTACAAATTAGAAAGACATAAATTTTAATTCATTAATACGAAGGTCCCCAAGAAGAATCGTATTAAAATTAACGAAAAATTTTCCTTTTTAGAGATTAACGGCTCGACACTGTAAATTTGGTTTAATATTCAAAATCATCTCCCATTTATAATTTGTATTTAAAATTGACCTCTACCTTAAATTTTATTAAAATTTTATGCGTTGTACAATTTGTCTTAGTCTAATACTTTCGTAACTTAAGCAATCCCTCAATCTTTCATAAAACGATAATAAATCACTTTTATTACTCAAATATTTATCTGAGATAGAGATTTATGAATTAATATGAATTGTTTACGTTTTTTCTTGAACCTAAATTTTTACAAAGCCTTATACTATGTTTAATATAAAAAACTCTAAAATAATTATTTCCTTATTGATTTTTCACTGTACTTTTCTACTGTACTACTCCATTGTACTATTCCATTACTTTATATTATATTTTTGTGACTGAGTTAAGTTTATACAGGTTGAATATTAATTGGTTTGTTATTCGAGGCTTTTGTATGTAAAAATTTATTATGACATTCTTCATGATATTCATTTAAAAACATGCAAAAACCAATGTATTAATCGACGTACACATATTTATATCGTTAATCCACTACCTCTCCCTCCCGTATTACTAAATATAAGTAAAAAAATTAATTTTTACTGTGAGGCAATTGCAAATATTTGAATGACAATTAATGATGCTGAACATAAATTATTAAAAAAGTACATTACCTGGCGCGTTACCGTCGGTTAAATATTTCATAAAACTTATGACGACATTTCACTGCTGCCTACTAAAGTTTTATTCCATCTTAGATATTTAAACAATGGTAACTTTTGTGATGTTAATTAAATAAAAGAGGTAAACTTAACCAAAGGACATATTTGAATGGGGTAAGAGTAAACAAGCCCAAAGTACTATGAGGGCATTGTTTACATAGAAGGCTATTTACATACATTTATTTATGCAGGTCATAGGTAAATATTTTAGATGCCCAATTCGAAGATAAATTATGTATTTTGGTGGCTAATTAAGTTTATTTGTTTATAACACCTGTGGAGTTATATAAAAATTGTCTTATAAACAGTTAATCAATAACACTATGTATAAAATAAAGAATTATATAAAGAATATTATCATTATAACATATAAAAACATAGACTTCATATAGTGTTAAGAATTATTATTATTATATTTGACATTATTCCTTTCTATTAAACCTTTATGGATAGCGGTGAAATCGCTACTTTATATAAAAAGTAAAATTTTGAAGACTATTAGTATTGTTCAATTGCGCCACCGGTGTCACCCGTGCTGTATAAATAATGAAATGTCTTACTATGACGTTAGAACGTCTAAAAAATATTTTTTTATCCCTCGGTGACACTACTATTACTTTTTGATGGTGAAAGGTCCTATGTCCTTTTTTATACCTCCGATAACTTGTGCACATTTTCAGGATGATCGGTTAAAACTAATAGTTTAAAATAAACTGGAATTATAACATTAATTAGAATAATTAATATTGTATATTCCGATAAATCAAGTGAGGTATATTATTAGCTGAAAACTGGCAAAGTTATTGGTATAGAAAACAAAGGGAAATGTCTGTAAAACCAAAAAAAATATGGAATTATTGTTAGTTGTATTAATGTGACGCAATGAGAAAAGTGTATTCATTATTTATTCATTTATTCTGTATTTTTAGTGAGTGCATGAAATTATGATTTATGAACTTATTTTTACTTTCAATCCCAACATTTGTTTCATTCATTACGTTTTTTACTTATATTTTTAGAATCTATTTAAGATACACTTACTTAAGAAATATCTTGCTTTGGCTAACATTCACAATTTCTTTGTTATGTGTTTACTTTATACTATGCTTACTAGTTAGTAATATTAGTATAAAGTTTTATATGAACTCAAACATGTTTTGATTAATCATTCAACCGACATCATTTAAACGGGGTATGTTAGTTTAACGAAGATAATTAAGAGATGGATTGAAAGGGGAGGTAGGTTGGAATATTTAATTCATAGATTTAAAACAGTAATTCATTTTCAGTATTATAAAAAGTTTATCTAAAAAAGTTTATCTGCTTTTGTTGGTTGCTCTTTGTTTTCCGGGTTCAATTACTATTGCTGAATTAGAATTTCTGATTAGTAATTCTACTTATATTGTGAACTGATATCGAGAAACATTTTTCAAATATTACCATAATAAATGAAACATTACCAAATACTACAAGGATTTTGATGAAATTTAAGACAATTACAGGTTCTTGGTCGACATAATGAATATTTATTACTTTGCAAGGATCATTTTTCTTCAGGCAAATACCAAAAAATTAAAATAAATAATATTTCATAAATTCAGATATAAAAAAGAGTAAAACTACTTTTTTACCATTTTTGTGTGCTCGTGAATGTAAAACATTTTAATTCTTTATATATTATGTTAGATATATAGCATAAGCTTTTACATTTATATAAATAAAGGTTTGTTATTGTTATTTGAGGATAAAAATACTTACCTCTAAAATAATTTTCTTTATCTTTTACGAAGTGATCCCTTGTATATTTTCGTTATAAAAAGACAGTGACAACAAACATTTCACAAAAAACTGGGTAAATATTTGCTTTTACAAAACTAATATAATCAAAACTTAAATTCTATCGGTTTCTGTTGTACTTTGATCTTTGAAATCACAAATCGAATGGATTTACATCTTACAAAGGCATTCTTGTATACATACATAAAGGGTATATTTTAGTTATATTACAAGATTGTTGTTTAAGGTTTTTGCATAACTTGTTTAATACAAAAGTAGAGATATATTTATTATTAAGTACGAGTTTTTCAAAATATTAAATGTTATTGAATAATTAAATTTCATCAGAGCATAAAGTTATGAACTAGTAAAATGCCATAAACTATAAATTTTATCAAAGTTTTAGTGGGATAATGTAAGCAGTTTTTCCTCGTAATATTTTGTAAAAATAAGCGTTTGTCAAGGGTTAATTCTTGATCAATATTTGTTTTTTAATTTTTGTTACCAATCTTACCTTAAAAACATTTTTTTTTAAGATAGACAAAAAATATTAACGTTTTATTTGTAAAAGACAGTTTAGTCGTCCTCTTCAAAAGGTTTGCGGCAAAAAACTTTTTGCTTAGTAAATTAAACGAAATATCAAAAATTTTCTTACTAAATCTTCTTCAAAAAAGGTTTAATTTAATTATTCACGAAAAAGTAATTACTCTTATGATAATTAATAAAGCCATATTTTTAAACTTATCATTAGATTTAAAATTAAAGTTGGGCGATGTAGCTAGCAGATAACACCACAGCTAGGTGGTGGTAGTTCTTCTATTCTTCTATTCTTTTTATTTTAGAAAATATAATTTAAAAATATTCAAACATTTAATGTAAGCAGCGACTTGCATAATATTAATATCAGCAATAAAAATAGAATAATAGTTTCTTGTTTGAAACTCATTCTTTTATCAGAAGCTTCTTATAAAAAAGGAATTGTGTTGACTGTGTGACAGGAATGCTGAGCAAGAATACACTTGCGTTGCTGTAACTACTTACAGCGTGTTGTTTTCGTGAAAAAAAGGGAAATAGTAAAATTAGTGTAAAATAGTAGAATACAATGCCTTAATATGTTATGAACGTTATACAATAAGTAGTTGTAGTTCATTAATTTTTTTTCAATTAATACTGTGTCTAAATAGTAGATATTATAATAATGTACTTCACTAAAAGACTATCCAGGTAGTTTCTTGTTGTTTCCTCCATCATTATCCATGCATCTAGCATCTAGGGGCTGAAGTTTTATAAGTGTATCTTATGTCTATTTGATTTATTAAAATATATATTTTTGACGAAAATGTCATTTTTTTATACCAACTACTTGATTTGTTTTCTCAAATATCTTCTTATCCTTATTATCCTTTATATCATTTTCAAGAAACTATTCTTCTTAAATATCTTTATGTTTTCCAAGTAGTAATTCAGTTGTGAAACTTGCTCAGAGTTTTTATATATCTTTCTGGCTTTCCGATTTGGTCCCTCAAGTAAGTTAAAAGCGTTAGTCATAAAATCTTTACTAGAACGTATTTCGTATTTGGTCTTTCATTTTCTTTTACTTGTGTCGTAAAGTAAAAAGGATCTTGAGTAAAAGAGAAATATATAAAACAAATTTTGGTTATATTCATAAAATATTTAAAATTATATGTGAGTACTCAGATGCCGAACATACGTTAAGACTTTATGATATTTTTATGATATCATTCTTTTTTATTTTGGGTAGACCTCGAAGAATTCGGTCTGCCCATTCATTTGTACCCGACTTTCGAATTTTGGAAAAATTTCTTCACAGGAGGTCTTCTTATGATCCCCTGAGTCCGAAATGACCATTGGTCAAAAAGTTTATATATATATATGCGTGCGTGCGTCCAGATTCGACTTTTGTCAGCACGATAGCGGCCGCAGTTTCGCTCGGATCACTTTCAAACTTTGCACAAAAATCAACCATCTAAAAATGAAGGTCAAGTTTGTTCAACCAGAGAAATCCGGCCACAGGGGGCGCTAGGGCCTCACTTTTTCTGATTTCAGTTTTTCGACCATAACTTTTTCCCTATACAAAAAAGATCATTTGCGTTTATATCATATAATGTCTTTGATGAATATCTATAACTAATGTAGATAAACCGAAAACCTAACTTCAATAACTTAGGGGTGGGGGTAAAAAAAACCGAAAATTTTTGGAAGAAAGATCATAACTTTTTTCTGGTAAACATTCTTACATCACAAGTATTTTTAATAGAAAGGTTATTTTTTACTCTACATTTTTAGTACCAAAAGTTTTTTAAAAGTTTTTTCGTAAAACGTACCGTTTCCGAGAAAAAAAATAAAAACCACTTTTAGCTTGAAAATTTAAGATAGGTAAAACCACGGCAACTTTTTTTCTGGTAAACATTCCCTCCTCGCAAATAATTTTAATAGGAAGGTTATTTTTTACTCTACATTTAAGTACCAAAAGTATTTCCAAAAAAGATACCTTTTCCGAGAAAAAAAATAAAATACGCTTTTTGCTTGAAAATTTTTGATGTTTATAACGGCATCATGTGTTATTCTTAGGTAGTGAGTTATATTTTAAACGAGTTACACACGAGGTCTACCCACGCGTGTCCCCCTGCGGGCACGGATTTTTTAAAATATGTTTGAAAAATAAAACATATTTTTAACATTATGTTTACTTTTGAAAACAAACTTGCCTAGATTTTTTACGGTTATTTTAAATTTAAATAACTAAATAATATTTAAAAATCATTAGATATGTAAATATTATTTTCACCTATTTACACATATTCAGAGATTAAGTGCGCTAACTTATTATACTAATACATATTTCTGTTTCAGAATATATCTATACTAGTGGTACTGTTGTACAGTTGGCGAATTGGCGTCAACGCCAAGAGGTATAAAGACCTTGACGATGTTTATTACGGTGAGTCTTAATTAAGTCTTCTAATTAACACTGGCAACTAAATCTCTTTACAATACGTTTATTGTGTTTGCAAATAAAATTGTTTAATCTTCTGAGATTACGATTATAGTGTTTTGATTTTTATAATATTTTGTATATAAGCCGAAGCTTTTTTTTTCTCAGATGCCTCTAAGTTACAGTCGCAGTCATCCTTTATTATTTGCAATATAACTTTCAGGTTAATAGACTCAATTACATAAATAAATAAAGTTCAAAATGTAAATCCTTGTATGATTTTGGATTTCTAATAATTACATTCCTGGGGCAAGCCAAGTATTGAGCACGATTATAACATTATACCATACCATGTGAACCATACCGAAACATTGTTAATGAATTCCCTGCGAGGGGAAACCATTTGTAATAATAGATTTTTTATATAAGTATCCTTTTTCATATTTTTTAAAAATAATTGTTCAATTATTATGCATGTTTATCTTAAATTTATAACACCTTAGCCATCATTTATACCAGAAGGATATACATTGAACTATTAGAGAAGTTCTGATGTTATCTTTATTCGATTAATATTTTTTTATGTTTTTGGTTAGAAAGAAAATATAGATTTATAAGAATTAAACAGCTAAATAATAAAAAATAATTAAACAAACCTTTGGAGAATACTCTTTTCTAAGATAAGGCATTAAGTATCGTAAAAATAAAACATGTTTAAAGAAATAAATTTCTTATCATGTTAACAAAATGTTCATTTTAGGCTTAAGGGCAAAAAAACCTTTTTAAGTATATATGAAGTCCCTTGTAATTTTATTGTTTTTTTAATAAAAAAAAAGTTATTATAATTGTACCGTTTTGGAAATTCTTTAACAAAGAAACAAGGAAATCAAAAATAATATTAATTAATACGATAAAAGTTAATTAACTCTACATAAAAGAAAATAATAATAAAGTTGCAATATTACATTGGCGGGATCTTACAGATCTGTAATGCTTTCTACTATTTTTCTACATGAAGAGACATTACTAATTAAGACCTAAAATAACACCACTAAAGAATCATTCTAATTGCTAAAATTAATGAGCCATTCGATTCTATTACAAAAACATTGACTAACGCAATTTACTAAGATATCCAATATAATCCTGCTATATATTTTCTCGCACCAGAAAATACCTTCGATATCGATGTGATCGATTTTACTCGATTTGTTTGTTCACTTCAGAATCGATTACGTGCTCTTGGAAACAGACGTAGTAAAATCCCTGTTTACCTAGTCCTTGTACCTCGTTTGATTTAATCGAAGCAAATTTGTTTAATTACAAGTTACAATAGAAGTACAAAATTTAAATATAAATCTTTGATACTAATTATTTCTTTTCTTTTTGTTTCAGGTGTACAGATAGCATATTTTGCAATCATAGGAACACAGATGTTTATGATTGTGCTTAGCATATTTCTTTTTTACGGAATATACAAAGTTAGTAATATGTAATCGTTTACTACTATTAGTATTGAATAGGAATATTGGCTTTTAGGTTTCTGTACAAATGAAGTATAACAGCTTTAATTTATTTAAATTTACCCTTTTTATTGGAACCCTTTTTAAATGTGCTGTTTTTATTAAAAAGAACATTTATTCAAATATTAAAGTGAAAATTTTATTGCGAAAAAAATACATTAAAAAAACTGATTCTCTTTGACTTAGATTTTTATGAGTGCATTTTGAAATAGTCAGCGCTCCTAAAATATTTCAATGCCTCAGTGTCTTGTAAAATAAGATCAAGTGTCAAGTGAGCTTTTACGAGAGGCCTTTATTTTATTTTATATCTTTATCAGTATTATGGCTGTTGTAAAGAGCTTATCTTAACGATTTTCGTTGAAATCATGAGCTTTGAGATCGACAGTGAAATTATTTACTAAAAAATTTTTTACGCAACTTGACTCTACAAAAACGTATAATATAATGAGAGTTGATTAGTAAAAGCGCATTTTTTTTTAGTTTTGAGTTACATTCTACCTTCCGAAAGTGGTAGAATTACAGTTACAGTTGTAGGTAGTAGTACAGTTTTACCTTCCAAAAGTAGTAGAAATCGATAAAAAGGTGTATATTAATCTAAAATAGCTGGAATTCTATTAAACTAATAATATGTATTATTTTAATACAATTCTAGCTTATTGTTGTAATAAATTTGTAATGAAATGCATTTTAATAGATTATTTTTTTTACAGGAAAATGTAGCTTTTCTAGTACCTTGGGTAGTTGGTTGCATGACGTTTATGGCGTTAGAGGCGATGGCTATGGTTTACTCTAATATACTCCGAGATCACGTCAATAAAGTAAATATATATATGTTTTATACTTCTAGCAATAGGTCTCGTTCTGGTAGATCAAATAAAATAAATAAACTTTAATCCTTCAAAACAGTTCGATTTAAGGACTATTTAATATAATTTTTTAATTAAATCTGTTTAATAATGGTATATTAGATAGAAGGTACATTTACTAAAATAACGTAACAGAATATTGTTACTTTAAGCCCTGTTTGCTCCAATTCAGAAAACTAGCAATTTTATTTAATAACAGATTACCGATATACTCACAAAGTTCTTGACGGTGTCCTTAGTATTGATTATAAATGTATATTTTGATACCCTTGAAATGTTACAAATATTTATTATTAACGTGTCATGTTTGTCATATTGCTGTTATATGTATCATGGACGCCATGAAATGACTGTATCTACCTTGAGCATTGTGATTAATTAATATGAGATTAATTCTTAATACAACAAATTAATTATTAATCAGATACATTAAACCCCATTTTAGGCATTGGATTAAAAATTTAATAATTCATCAAATTCTATATTGGCAATGACAACCATAAAATACAATATAAAAATACGTAACATAACATATGGTATATGAATATGAAAAAAAGGTCTACTGAATATAACAGTATCCTATTACTCAGTTTTGTATTATAATATATCTTAAATAAAGACCATTTTTACAGAATTTCTTTTTGTTTATTATTTCAAAATTCTAAAATTATTTTGTTGTCGTTGTCTTTTTATTTTGCTAATGAATTATGAAACAGACAAAGTCGAACAAATAGCGTCCATATATTTAATAGATAAAGTTAAAGTAACAATATTAAAACATGAAGTGAATTATAAATTGCTAACAAGCTGTATTTAATTACCATATTTGAGATTTGTGTATGTGACGCTTTACAAAGGTCGCTTAAATGTCCTTGATAAGTACAAGAAGGCTCTATGTTTATTAAAAATGGTTGAATTTAAGACATACAAAAGAATAAACTTTGAATTATAAACCATTAAAAATATATTATAACGGAAAATACATGGCTTGTTATCATATTAATTATATATTTGTAATTTGAATTTATAAAAAGAGAGATTTTCCAAAATAATTAAAAAATAATTAGTTTGAAAATCACTTCAAAGGTGTCAAATAAGAAATCTATATAAATGTTTTGAAACTGCCTTATTGCTTTTATCTTGTGGTATATAATAAAATATATATTTTTGTTTTAGCAATTCGACGCTATGTGCAAAGCTGAAATATCATTTTTAATGCCAAGAATTCTTTTGAATGTAAGTATATCATTAAGTTGCGCTCGAGATCTCGATTCCAGATTTTCTTTCTTATCAATAAACATTTGCTAACTTCAGGCATTTCATTTGCATAATTTCAACGAACGAGATAAGTAAAGATTTTTATGGAAGCAATTAAGTATAAAGTGCTATTTTCATAAAATGTAAAAAATCATTTAAATATTTCCATTTATATGTAAAATTATTACATATAAATGGAAATAAAATGATGGATTAGATTGAAATAATATAACTTTTCTCCTCAGTGTTTATGTATATGGTGCGTGTTGCGACTTTACCACCTTCTGAGGGCTGGGGTCACGTGGAAGGGGTCAGCGGCGATCGAGCTGTGACTAATGCGACAGCCACCCACTGAGATCCACTCCCCAACTCACCCCCTCCCATGTGAGACGAGTCTCCTGCTCGGTGGAGCTGAAAGTGACACTGATGCTAGCCTGCATTCTCTATGACTTAGAATTCTTAGTAAGAATACAAAAACAATAACTATTATTTACCAGACGGAGTTATCTAATACTTGTTAAAAAATGATTTTAATTCATGTAATATATGTATAAATGTTAATTTTATGATTTTAAATCACTGGTGTTTATTTTAAACTATCCTAGAATAATGTATTTTTGTAAATAATTATATTTTTATTACAATTATTAGATTGTGATTTCCTATATAAATAAATTGAAATAAAAAGAATAAGAGTGACAATGTTTAAGATAATAATTTAGGTAATATAATATCAAAGAAAGAATACATTAAAAGTACGTAAGTAACTCTGTTCATTGTTGTTTATTAAAGCTTGTTTTTATTTGAGACAATGTAAATATTAGCTTTGTAGTAATATCTGTATATAAAATAGAATACGTAAACCAGCACTGTTAAATATAGCAAGACAAACAAATTGTAATTTGAAATGCAAATGAAATTATATTTTATTATAATTATTAATGTCTAATAATTTAAGAAGAAAAAGTGAATAATTGTAATATTCATTTTATAAAAACATTAACAATAATCTTATGTTTCAAGCATGTAATAAATTATTGAATGTTTAGACTGTCTTTTATTATTATCTTTTTTTTATTGGTATAATTTTAATTAATTTGAATTTATGTTACTGTACTCTTATATATTGTAATTAAACGATATATGCCTAAAATCCTATAGAAATTCTTAGGATATTAAGAAGGTTTTCCACTTAATATCATCCCGAGGAAAATTTATTGGTTGTTTACTGTTCCTTCAAAAGAATTGGGGCTAATGATTCAGGGCTTGTGTCATTACATCCATCCCATGGAAAGACAATTTATTACAGACGGCCATTATTACGACGGTCATGTTCTTAACGACGTATGCTTCATGTATGTATAAAATGGAATTGCAAATATATATCCTTGTGGCCTGCACTGAATATATATATATACATATTACAATATTATATTACAATGTCATGATTGTTTTTACTTTTTTTAAGTGAGATCTTACATTGTATTTACTGTCTAAAATCACTTTTGTTTTCTTGTGTTTAAGTTGGTATTAATCTATAGAAAAACTAGCGTAATTCATAAATTTGGTATTAGAATGATAAAATTGGACAGTTCAGACAGTTCAATCAAAACAATTAAAACTGAAATAATAAAACTTTTTTAATTATTTATCAACCGCTGCGTATTTCGTCACATCAAACGTTTCAGAAACACATTTACGAGAATATCGCCTTAGAACTCACTGTATACTGTTTAAGCCTTCAAAGACCGGACTTCGGCCATTGTTATTAAGGTGTCTTAAGATCCTTTGTCGTTTCCAATTTGGGATAACAAATCCGATCTGGGAACGGTAGTAACGATTCACTGATTTACAATTTACAAATGGAATGTCAGAAAGTATCTAAGTAAGAAAAAAAAAACTCGTTTTGTTGTTGAGTTTCTTGTGTATTCAATTAATGATTTAAAATTATTTATTACTGATACAGAGGCAAAAAAGATTTACTAAAATTTCAGGTGTTACCAATAAGTAACAAGTTATAATAATAACTTGTTTCCTTGAGAGCCTTATACCTGGGTATTTGATGTTTCTCCGGAAATTTGCCAATTTTTCATTATTTTTCACTTCCAGCCTCTGGAAGTTTATCAGATGAAAAAAAGTTTAGGATATTTTGGAAAATAAATTCGAAATGGCTGTATAATGTTTTGGTATGTATAAAATCGTCATATTTTTTATATTGTTTTTCAAAGACTAAATTAAAGATTGAAATATTATTATTAACGCACCTGCTAACAAAATTTCACAAGAAGTGGCTGATTTATGCGACCTGTTCAAGAGAACAGCCACACATCCGGACATATGTGTAAAAGCATTTTATCCAGATTGAAATAAAACGCTTACTTACAACAAATAAGAGCAATATTTCTTATTATCGTTAAATTCTGTTTTTTTTTTCTTCTTAGCATTCTAACTAAATTTATGGTGTTATCCATTATTATAGAAATTAGTATAGCGTGTAGTTTAGTGTAATCACCCTTCCTTAAATATTAAAATATATAGAACAGGCTTATTACGATGGTATTCCAATGGGGATACCATTGTTATCAGTGTGAAGCTATTTCTTATCATAAGTTTCTACATATATAGATAGGGCTTTATAGTATTTTTTTAAATTATTTATAGAGCATATTTCATCGAAAAGTTTTCATCTATGCTTTTTGATATCATATTTTGACAAGAACATATATTTTGTCTAGCGTTTTAAAAGTAAAAAAAAACATCGTCATCATGAACAATGACAAATGTATTCAAATTTTAATCTATGAATAAATTAAAATATTATGAATAAATTATTGAAAAAAACATGTGCAAACCAATGTAAATTTATTTTCACAGTGAATAAATTTTCGAAATGTAGTCTAACTAAAATAATTAATATAAGTGTCTGTATTGTACTAAATTATAATAACCATTACAAGTGCTTTTCAACCTAAAGAGCCTTGAACTTAAACCCGTTAAAATTGAAGAAATTGAATATCACGACAAGTATGTATGTACACAAATATGTATGTATACCTAAAAAATTACACTAATTTAATAAATTGTGGTTGTAAGCCAAGAAGTATATATGAACTAAAATCATTAAACCCAAAAAGCAATTGGAAGATATCTACATATTATAGCGTACCACTACTATAATATGTATAACCTATCTTATCAATATAGAGAAAGAATGGACCTGTCGTTTCTGAATAATTGTGTTATTAATGGCCACTCATAATTAATTGTTGTTTATAGAATGTCTTTTAATAGTCAATACTTCATTATGTGCATTATTTCTGATTAAAAATTAAAATCAACATTTATTAAATATTTAAATAAATAAATGCTGTTACATTTTTTTTTTCACATTAATATATATTTACTAGATGAAAATCCGGTTTTGCTCGGGTGTAATGTTAGGTAACACAATCATTAACAAAATGTAAAAAAAAATAATAATAATTTTTAGTTGAAGACTGAATTTGTTTGTTCTGGTAGCTCAATGAAGGCTCATTCACACACCAAGAACACTCTGTCATCACTGATACTAACTGAAAGGCTGGTAGAAACTACGACGGTACTTTGCCGGACCGGATGGAACTGTGAATTCATTGATACGTGTGAAGCGGCCTTAATGAATTTAAGATGGCGTACGGCGTCAGTGACGTTTCACTCGTGT
This sequence comes from Melinaea menophilus ssp. n. AW-2005, assembly GCA_918358695.1. Lineage (NCBI taxonomy): Eukaryota > Metazoa > Arthropoda > Insecta > Lepidoptera > Nymphalidae > Melinaea > Melinaea menophilus. The sequence continues at coordinate 3,519,900 of OU911055.1, read as the reverse complement.
CCAATATGGCGACTATGATTTGTCTGTCTGATTATTAGAATTTAACACAACATTCGACAATCCGAATTTTGCAGATATACATACATATGTTGTCGACTTGAAATCAATATTTTTGTATATTTTATTCTTCAAGTAAAGTTTCTATGAATTCTACCATACCTTTTACTAAAATTATAAATTATAAATACCTTCGTTAAAATATAGGAGTAACCAAAATTTTATATACTAGTTTGTAGATTGTATGAATTTTTTTACATTGTAAAAACCTCGATTAGTAACACAATGAAGAAGATTAGTATCACAATGGAGCCACGAGCTGTAGTCACTTAACTTCTTGTCACTAGATGTCTCGTTTCGTCTCGAAATAATGTTTAGATGTATAATAAATACGATATTCATCATAGCAAATCATACGAGATAAATCATTTAATGAGCTAGAAAAAAATATGTACATCTCATTTTACTTACTTGTCCAAATATATTTATAAAAATAATAATAACTATTTGCAGTATCAGTTTGCAGTTTTTAGAATATATAGAATATGGTATTAAAATATTGTATGGATGTATGTAATATTGTATTATACCAATATTTAATATTCAAATATACAAAATAATGCTGTTTAATTTAATCTATTACTAAAATATTCCATTAACAAGCACATTATCAAGCCTATTGAAATATATCTGTTTTCTGTAACAACACAGTGTTACTGTTATTACCCTAACGAACACATAAATATTTTATGAGAACGACTTACAATTATTAGTTTCATTCACCGTCCTTAGTATTGATCAAAAATTGTTCCTTCAAACATTCGACACGCTCAATAAGTTTTGTTCAAGTGTTTCCGTACTTATGTTACATTTCTTAGTTAGTAAAAATATAAACCTTCTGTGAGAAATAGTACACGTAACAATCTCACTTGAATAGTTTTCAAACCAATAGTAAATGTTATGAAGAAAATACAAAACTATTTTATAGGTAAATGTTACAGGTCTAAAAATAATTGTAATCAACTTACCTCTTAGCGTGATTACGTAGAATAAATGGTAGCTTACAGTTTATATGGAAATAATAAAGTTTAAAAAAATTTATTAGAAATAAAAAAAATAAGTATTAATATAATTACATAAGAGTTAGTAAGAACTTTAGTCAGTAACAATATCAATAATATTTAAAATACATAAAGCATTATGGACATAAAATTATTAAAATAAGCATAATTATTTAATATTCCATGGAGTCATGGAGTTTCATGCTTACATGGTACGTTCTGTAACTGTAGTATCAAATGAAAAGGGTCGGTGGTGATCTAGTCTAGACTAATGCGACCTCTATCCAAGTCTATTCCCTCACCCTTCATTTGTATAAGACGAGTTTAATGCTAGTGTTCCGCATTGTTTATTAAAGCTAGTTTTTTTTATTATTAAAGAAGTAAAACTAACTGAGATATGATGAAATAGAATCTTGCGAAGGATGAAATAATGGTTTTGTAATTACTAAAATCCTATTGCCATAAAACTAGCATACACTATTTTAACAAACCCATAAATTTTATTTTATTTTTATGTAAATTTAAACTTTGTTTTCTATTGTGTAAAATATTAAAAATATAAGAAAATGTTTATAACAATGAAAGTTAATATTACCACTTTTATCTGTATGACGATACTGAATGACGTTATTTTATATTTATACCTGTATCCGGAAAATATTTTCATTCACCTGTCACATATCATAATAATACGATGTGATGTTAAGTGTGAAAATTGAATATTTCACCAAAATACATGCGATAGTTTAGATATGAAGGCATAAAAGACAGAGTTACTTCTGCATTTACAATATTAATAGTTTAGTCTTTTGCTACGCGCGTGTGTTGCTATAAAATGTGGTTAGTAAACTAACAAGGTATCAATTATAACGAAGTGGTGATCCCAGCACATTTATCTATGCAAACAACTATCCAGTTGTTTGCATAGATAAATATACTGAATTAACCGGCCGAGTTTAGATTAGATTTCATAATTTAAAGGGCGAAGCGAAACTTGGGATTTTTTAGACGTTATTTTGGTGGTGGGATCTCATATCTTTTTATAAGTAGACCTAGTAGAAAGTTAAACTACTTATCTCGGTGGGATTTTCATACCAGTTTTAATATGTTGATTATAAACAAACGCTACCTAGTAGCCGTAATTACTTACGCCAGCTAGTTGCGAATTTGAAAACAATTAAACAAATATATTTTATTACATTAGGTTTAAAAACCTTAATATTTACTACGTAAGTTATCGTTCTTAAGAAAATGCTTTACCATCTCTTCGTTAGTTTGGCTATGCTTTTGGGTTACATATCATGTATTCCTTATTTTAAATTTATATGTTATCATAAGACCAAATAATTTTTACCAGGGATGCATTTCCGTATCTTTGGTAGTCTAACTATGTTTAAATGATGTTCCAGACCAAGTACTCCATATCACCAGACAGTGCTTATAAGACTGACTAACTTTTTATATGATAGCATTTTCGTATTTTGGATAGGTTAGCTGTGCTATGGTGTTCTCCATCAAGTACTTCACATCTCGATTTTTAAAGTTTTGATAGTTTTTCCTTTCCGTAGAAACTAAAACCTAATTATATAATAAATTTCAATTTTCTAAGTTAACGGGAAGTACCACTTTTATTTTTATGATCGGTGACTCAGTGATTCAGTGACAAAATAAAGGAACTTTGACTTTCAATAACAAAGGTACTGCTTCGCTAGTGCTTCAAATTAAATATTTTGAAAAGATATCTTATATATATATCTCTATATAATAAGTTTAAAGTTTAGTTTAATGTTTAAGCTTTATAGAGTTTACACAAAGAAGTTACGGAGGTTTGAAAAAGGCCCGAGTCGTTTCAAAAAAAGATAGTATGGTTGTGCCTGTTGCTCGACCCGGCGTGATCTCTTCCATGCCTTCAGATATTACAATATGTTTAATATATGAACAATCTACTGTAACCTATTCAAAGTTTCATATTGTTATAGTTCTTTTAATTTTATGGACAATTTAAAACATGAAAACATTTATGAAATTTGTTTCACAAAAAAGGCAGATAGATACGTACATGTAGTTATTCCAAATTATTTCACCCAAAGTTAAGTGTTGCGAAGTTGGATTTGGATGTTGATTCCTACTTCCATTGGTCTACATAGAATATGAAGTAGAAGATAGTCTAGCTAGTTAGCTAGACTATCTTCTACTTCATATTCTATGTAGGCCTGATGTTAAATGTTCCATAGATGCAATATATGTCCAATTAAATTGAAACTTTGACTTCGTGTACCACAATGAATCAAACTAATTTATTTGTTTTTTTTAATCTATAGAATAATTTATGTGGTTGTTATTTATTTGAATTATTTGTACTCAATGATAGGGGTGTCACTTTCATTCTTTAGAAAATAAATTACTATTTTTATACTTAAATAAAATATCTTTAAACTTGGTAAAATAACTCCAATCACCAGTGGAGCTGATATTTGAATACCTTTATCATCGCGGAGAAGTAACATTATAGAACTACAATTACAATCTGAGCCTTAAATAAAGTTTTTTTTTAAAAATGCTTTTTAAAAAATTTAATTTTTTAAAAAGCATTTTTTAAAAAATACAATACATTTAACCCGGACAGTAAAATTCGGCAAATATGGTCGAAAACGCGATTAAAAGCACATAGGGGTGGCAAACAGGGGTCAAAAGGGGATGTTTTCTTCGGGTAACCCCATTTACTTGTATTGTCACCGGAGCCGAACATGTGCTCTAATTTTCATCGAAATTCATTGAGTCTGAGTATTAAAATTTCGCGTTACAAGATTTGATCCGATACATGTCAAGTTAAATAAAAGCATTTAAAAATAAAGAATGTTAATACACATAGAAATGTTATATAAAACATTTGCTTATAAATTAAGCTTACAGCAATTTTAATTTTCAATTCGTTTAATAAAAATAATTTTATTATTATAAAATACTAACCTTATTACCAAAAAAACGTATGTAAGCATTAGCTAAATCTTTAATTTTCATTTCTAATTTAAAATACCATGTCAGAAACAATTTTTTTTAATTCAGTTCCTCTTGTACTGGCGTTACATTTTAAAGAGATACGTTACCTGTTAAAATACTTATAGCAATTATGCAAACATAACATTATATTTGCAGGAGTATCCACTAAATCTTATATTCCTTAGAACGTGTTCTGTAATCCCTAACAATCTAAGGCTAGGTTAAATAATATAAAAGCCTTTGTAATGTGAAAATTATGATTATCTGTCATTTGATCTTATTGATTTATCTTTAATATTACTTTTATTAGTCTATCGTAGACCAAAGAAAGTTGCAGGAACTCGTCTTCTGGAACTCGAAAGGCAAGAAAGGCCCAGAAAGTCAAGGAACGATACAGAAGAACGTGAGCTCGGGATACTCGAAGACAAGAATAAAAGATTTCCTACAGACCGCATTAAAACAGAACTCCTCTACAGAGAGTCTAGGATATTCTTATGTCAAGGAAGCGCATTTTTAAACTTTAAAATAAAATAAACTATTAAGAGGTATACCTAAATTTTTTAACTTCAATAGGAGTTGAATCGACTTTATTAATGAGTTTGTTGTAATTACTTTGGAATAACTTAATAGTCATTATAGCAATTACCACAAACACCAGTCTGTGATAATGGTTACGATTTAACTTACAAAATGTAAAGAAACTGACCTTTTCTTTCTTTTTCTACTTTAATTAGTTTTTTACTGCGACAGGTATCATTTTTTAACCTTGTAGATTGCTTTTAAAATCAAAGTTATTTAAATTACGTTTATATTTTTTTTAATCAAAAGCACGTCTTGACTTACTTTTATATAATTTTTATCTTTATATTTAATATTTTAATACTTTTTATTTACTTAATACTCGTAATGATATTATGTAAAGCATATTTTTGTTTTATAATTACCTTAATTAGGTTAATTCTAGTAATTGTTTGTTCTTAAATGTTCATTTTCAATAATAAATAAAAAAAAGTATATGAATATAATAATAGTAATAGTAGTAAATAGCACGGCAGCAATTTTCAGGAGACTATTTTCATGAATATCTGCAATTACAAAATAACATCTGGTTTTCGAGGTATTGCAAGAGGTTTGGCTGCACTCCAAGTGTATGCCAATCGAGCGAGCAACCTCCAATCTCGTTAGAAATGTTGTGTCGTATGTTCGTAACATAAAATTTATAGTATAACAAGTACAAAATTTGAAAATATTTTCGTAACTCAGAATAATATTGTTATCTTTTTAGATAATAAAGTGGATGATGGGAGATAATGTTATACTAGATACAGGAAACTTGGTTATTACCGCATGACTTATCACTGTTATGTTCAATAAAATCTGAATTGTGTGCCTTTTGCTATGGCATTACTGAAGGAAAAGGCATATACATAGTGGTGTCACTATATTGTGGTGAAAAAATATATGTATGTATGTATATCAGCTATGAAGGTCCTATTCGCGATTAATTGATTTTAGTGTTTGTTATTTTTTACTGCCTTAAGAGGCATATAGACATTATTGCCTCTCACATCCCAACCGTAAATAAATCATGCGCCTTGTGGACATTTATGCGCACAACACAGACGGCCCCCATATGTAGTACTGTTCTCGTCTTTAATATGGATTGCTTCAGTATCAGCTTTTACTATTTGATTATCTGCACTAAGACGGCACCACTCCATTTTTTTTAAAACTGAGTGCCCTGTGACAAACTTGATCTATATCGCATCTTTATGCCATTTTTACCATACATACAACGCATTTATCACGGGAAGTATATCGAAGAGCTTTTAAATCTAACTACACGATACCCTCTTCACTACTCTCTAACGGGATGCGTGACGTTCTTCAACAGTGCGGATTTATTTTTGGCAGTGATCACTACCAGATGACCTGAATGCTTGTTTGCCCCGTTATTATACAAAATATATAGAAAAAATGGGCATGTAAATTTTATCAAGAATGTATGAATATTATTTTTACATTATCTCTATCTTTCTTTTAATCTTTAAAAAAACCTAAGCATATCTTTGGTCTGCGATAGTCTAATTACAGAAATATTAATGTTAAATCAACAAGATTAAATAATATATGATCATTATTTTCACATTTTATATTATTTAACCTAGCCTTAGACAGTTGGGTATTATAGAACGCGTTCTAAGGATTATAAGATTTACTGTATACTTCTGCAAGTATAATGCTATGTTTGTATAATTGTTATAAGTATTCTAACAAGTTACGTATCTCACTAAAATGTAACGCCAGTACAAGTGTTCTCACTGATTTTTTTTTTTCCCGACATGGTGACTTGAATTACAAATGAAAATAATTATTTAATTAATTATTACATACGTTTGTTTGATGATAAGGTCACTATTTCATAACAATAAAATTATTTTTATTAAACAATGTGATAATTGAAATATTACAATTGCTTCGAACTTAATTTATAAGCAAGTTTTATATAATATTTCTAGGTATTTAATTTTCTTTATTAATATTCGAATGTTTAATTTTTAAGTATAAAAATAGTTATTTATTTTCTAATAATTAAAGTGGCATCCCTGTAATTGAGTACAAAAAGTTCAAATAAATCACAAATACAAATAACATAAATTATACTATAGATTATTTTTATTAACAGAATTAGTTTGATTCACTATGGCACACAAAGTCAAAGTAATTTTTACGGGGCATATATTGCACTTATGGAATATTTAACATCAGGCCCGGCCTAGTTAGATAGACTATCTACTACCTTATATTCTATGTAAACCGATAGGAGAAGGAATCCACATCCAAATCCAATTTGCAACACTTAACTTTGGGTGAAGTAATATGAGATCCCACAACAAACCTACCGTGTAAAAAATGTCCAAGCTTCGCTTTATCCTAAAAAGTTATGAAATGTAATCTAAACTAGGTTGGTTAATTCAGTATATTTATATATGGAAACAAGTATCCAACCACTTTGTTATAATTGATACCTTGTTAGTTTACTAACCACATTTTATAGTAACACACGCGCGTGGCAAAGGACTAAACTATTAATATTGTAAATGCAGAAATAACTCTATCTTTTATGCCTTCACGCCTAAACTACCGAATGCATTTTGACGAAATATTGTATCGAGATATTTTCACACTTAACATAACATCGTATTATTGTAATATGTGACAGGTGTAAAATTAAAATATTTACCAAATGAAGGTATAAATATAAAATAACGTAATTCAGTATCGTCATATATATAATAGTGGTGATATTAACTTTTGTTGTTATGGACATATGGACAAAACGAAAAGTAATGACTCAGATAAGTTCAAATTTAAATAAAGATAAAATAAAATTTATGAGTTTGTTAAAACAGTGACATGTATGCTGATTTTAAGGCAATTCGATTTGAGTAATTTTTAAAACCATTAATTCATCCTTCAGAAGCGTCTTATTATCTCAGTTAGTTGTACTTTTTTTTTAATATACAAGCTTTTATAATACTAGCATTAATGTTAGCTCCACGAAGCAAACTCGCCTTATACAAATGGAGGGTGAGGGAATAGATTCCAGTGGAGATCGCATTAGTCTAAACTAGATGGTTATCTAGGGTTGATGGTGACCAATCCTTTCCATTTGATACTACAGTTACAGAATACACCATGTACTCATGAAACTCCATGACTCCTTGAATAATTATGCTTATTTTAATGATTTCATGTCCGTAATGCTGTATTTTAAATATTATCGATGTTGTTAGTGACTAAAACTTTTATCTTAATATATTAATATTTATATTTATAAATAAATCTTATAGTATAAAAAAAATATTTTCTCTAATTATTTCTTAGTTCTGTATAATATATATTGTTCAATAAAACATGAATTCTTGAAATTTTAAACTGATGAATAATAAATGAAGTCGACAGTTAGTTTTCGTGTTATATAATATTACACTTTCGATATCCGTTTTATTCCTAATCGAACATTTAAATATAATGCTTTTATTTTGCAAGAATTTTTGTATCATCTTTTTATAAATTAACATTTTATCTACTTATCAAATGGAATTGAGAAAATTTTAATGTGTAAATTATTTTATTGGCTATATCACTTACTTTACTACTTCTACATAAAGTGTAAAATACCATCTATTTCACGTATTCATGTTTTAGTTATTGAATAATGTGAACAAAAATATTTTAATTCTTTTCATTATGCTGTCACAAGACAGGTATATGCAGGGTCAGAATATATTAAAAAAACATTCATAGGGTTACAACTTGTTAGAAAGTTTCTAAAATTAAGCATAAACTATATGTATTGTAATACTTAAATTAATTGAATTGTATAAAAAAGTATATTAACACAGCTTAAAATACGTGTTATTCACGCCTGAACGTCAAAAACCGAACTTAAATTCCATTCACAATAAACACTCATTACCTTTTAGTTTTCAAGGTCAAGTGTGTTATTATTCTCCATTAATAGCATTTTGTTTTACATAGAAGAATAAACATTTTGAGTTTTGAATATTATATTATTCAAATGAATTCGAACCGTTAGGCGATCCGTTTCTAAATAGGGGGCAGTAAATAAGATTTATTCAATAAAGAAATAAAAAAACTTTTTAAACACAGAAAATTAATTATTTAAATAAATATATTTTGTCCATAAAAATAATTAATGTAATAAATATAACTTATTCGTCAAAAACAAAAAAATTATAATATATAAAAATTGTAGTTCTCCTCATTCAAATAAATCGTGTACGTGGATTATTATTATTCACCTTGGTTTTGTTTTGTATTGTATTGTTTTTTAAAATATCGATTGACAAGGTTTCAACGCTTAATTGATATGTTTTTACTCATATATCGAACATTTGGAATAGAATTATATATTATTTGGTTCTGACTATTGCTATTAGCATTGTTGAAACGTTATTGTTACTTTATATTGAACAATATTCAAAGAAATTTTCGTGTATCTTTGTTAGTAACAGTTCAGAATGTTACGAAAATCTTTTTGATATTTATAATCTCCTAACATCTTGGAGAAGTATATACAGCCGCAGCCTATTTTGTATATATATTTATTTATTTATCTTCACGCAATCTTTCGACTCGACCACAGACAATAACCTCTTCATACATGCCCTCCGGGGGGTCTCATGCTTTTTACGTGACCTTCCTCCAGTATGATAGATTCTGTGTTTTCGAAGGTCACTCGAGGTCTCCCCCTGTCTCTCTTACCGCTTACTTTTTTCTTTTTTTTCGCAGCCTTTTTTGGAGGAACCATATTTAATAATATTTTTTTTACGGAGCGATACGACTTTCCAGTTGTAATTAATTACGTTGCTTATTCCCTAGGTTTGGTTGACCTACTAAATTTAGTAATTAATACCACAAGGGCCTCTCGTTTACCAGGATAGAATTCAGTAAGTTTTATAGTAAAATGTCGTCAAACAATTATTTTTTTGTTGCGAACTGTCTAACTGCTAAATCTAGATAAAACTTTCTGAGGAAAATTATTCTAAAAATAATTGGGATGTTCGATTAATTAATCTTTTAGAAACTTTTACGTAAACTATCCCTTCCTCTAATAACATACAAGGATAAATTGAAAACAAAGAACTTGTCCGTCCTCTCTGCCGATGTCGCCCTTACACTACAAACAACTAACCTTAAGAAAATCCTATATAAAGTCCCGTAGAGTGTCTCTAAGATTGCCTATAAGGTTAATTTACTTGATATAGCGGTGATATTTGTTATACTCCTATTATTTGTATCCCGAACTTAGAACACATTTATATAGCTATATTTGTTATATATAAGACATAAAAATAGAATATAAATATGTATAGGCTTGGGTATAATTAAATTTAAGTATTTCTGAATATTTACTCTCAAAACTTGATTAATACAAATATTGGGTACACACGAGAACTACAGTTGCGGGCGCATTTGGTCCGGGTCATTTAAATGAAAATGGTACAGAGGAAGTAAACTTGTCATGTTTTATGACTAAATATCATTATATTTATTAAAAATGATATCCATGTATAATTGTTATTTTAAGTAAAATTGTTTTTGGTAAGAAAATAGCACAACAAAATCAGGCAGATTGTAAGTAACGACGCATTAAACACCGTAAGCTGGTAAAAAAAAGATGTTTTGATAGAGTTATTTTAGTTCTATAATCAGTAATAATTAATATATGCAGAATACTCCTGTTCGATTAGCATAAACCATTCTACTTGCATAGACAAAGTGTACTATATTGAATGCAATATGGTAGGATACATGGAATTAATTAAAATTAAATTGTTATTGACTTGTGTATTATGTGTAAGTGTCAAAATTGTATTACGTCATTTTAATTTGTATTTACAATTTGGTCTAATAAATAAAAAATAAAAATGATTTAGTAAATAGTATTTGTTTGAAAATAGTAAATAGTATTGTTTGTATAAACTTTATAAATAATGTATTTTTTTTATTATTTAGGAAATTAAATTGCCAAAGATTTAATAAAACAAATCAGAAAGCACACAAGCGTACGTCTCTCATACAAAGACGAAGGCAAATCGTGAATTATTCAGAGCTCCCGTCTCTTTGCGGTGCCTGATAAATATAAAATTAGACAGGGATGTTCTGTATCACGATACAAGTCCTATTGTGTTCCTACTATTTCGGTTTGTGTAACATTTAAGTTAAACAAGTGTTACAATATGACATTTTAAAATAAACATAGAGATTTTTAATGAGAAAACGCTAAATCAAATATTGTAAAACCCTTAATTACTACTTACCACTGTATATAATGACTATTATATTTTGCAAATTTTATTGTTAGGGCGTAAAATAATGATATTCAACAAATTCACAATATATGTACGCAAAAAATACAAAAAATTACAAATAGGCGAAAACACCGACATAATTTGTTAATAATAATAATATATATATTTCATACATTTAGAAGTGGTTTAGGTAAGTATAAAAATGTATAAAAGATTCCATCTGTGACCATTACAATAGAAGAATTTGATTTCATCCAGAAAATCTATACCATGGAGAAGTTATTATCGTATGAAAATATTATATTCATATAAAATAAAAAAAGTAACAAAATCTGATTATTGACTTAAAAGAATGTGAATCCAAATACGTTGATTATCAAGTCTGATCACATGAACAATTAGGATATTGATCAGGTAACTTTTGATGATAGAAGTGGCATGATGATAAGTTGGTCTACCTGTAATATTAAATTATTTAAACTAGGAACCCGAACAACAATACGAGTTCTAATGCAGACATCGGAAATAATTGGTTTAGTTAGTGCAGACGTATATTTGGAAAGACTTTTATAATTTCATAATGGAATTTCAAGACGGAACATTTAAACTCTTAGAATTAAAAATTGCAGAGCATGATTAAGCCAATTCCACAAAAGAAACTCAAAGTGGTAAATAGTAAATAGTACAGGGTCAGATATTACATCGACGAATCATCGAAATTAATTTTATATTACATTTATTTAGCTGAATCTGGATAGAGCAGCTATTAAAGCTATTATATAAGCCGTAAGCTATATTTGTTTTTAGTAAGAACAAAATCAGACAACAATCGTTCATTTAAAAAACATTTTTATAATCAAAAGAGTAAGCCCCACTACAGTGATTTGATTTATGACCGTTCGCCATTTTAAATAATCAAAAGGCTATAAATCAGACCAAAGATTTATTTGGATTTTAATAAATAAAGAAGTCTAACAAATTCCAATTAATTTTTTTGCGAAGGTGGTAAAACTTAATTAATTTAAATGTAAAAATATTTAATTTACATATTATTAAATAAATATATATTTATTTAATAAATAAACTAATTTGTGAGAATTTAGCTGACTTGTAGCTTTAATCTCATTTAAAGTATTATAAGCAGGTATATGTTTTATTTTAACTTCATTGTTTTTTATGCAGCCTTTAAATTAAGATATGGAATAATTTTTTGTTGCTTTAATTTATTTCTTACAGAATAATAATCTCTTCCCTTTTATTTGCCTCTAAACATAAGGAAATATCCTAAATATTCGGGAATAAGTATAGGATCTAACAAAGTTTCGATCTTATTTATCTCAATTTTCCTACAAATTTAAGCTCCCTCATACGAGTATTATGTTCTTCACCCTTTTTTCTATTGGAAAAGGTAAGCCCTACTCCTCCTCCTACTCCTACAAAGGTTTTGAATTTGCTGCCAAAACCGCTGTTGACCATTTAAAATATTTTCTTTTGTATTGTAGTATTTTTGTAGTAAATATTTTTAAATTGTTTAGGAGTATTTTTCATACCCAAACTTAAATAAACTTTTAAAACAAGCCCACTACTTATTAATATTCTGTTTGTTTTTGAATATTTACACCTGAATATAAAATCACATAAAATGAATAAATAACAATAAGTAAAAACTTAATAGCTTTTCCAAGTTAAGAAGTTTCTCAAACTTTAAATCGACATTAGAAGGTATTGTAACTTATATCATATTGTAACTCATATAATCACTTTATAAGTTATCAAAGGTCTCCGTTCGCGAAAATTGCAAAGGGGGCTATGTGATGGAGTAATTCTCATGGCGCCCGACTATGATGGCAAGGTGTGTTGGTCGCCTGGTTTAGTTGATAACCCTAACAACGACACGTTTTTTTATATTGGTCTGAGTCCCACATAATAAGAAATGAGCAGGGTCCGGTATTTTCTTATATTTTTCATTGCAGATTATTTATGCGTCGTAAAAAATAAATAAAATATGTATTGAAATATACAAATCAAGCCGTTTATAATACTTGCTGTGAACTGTGACTTACTGTACACAACATTGTTGTAAAAAGTCAAATGTCAAATGTCAATTATAATAGTGTGAACAAAAAAATACTTTTCTACAAGAAATTTACTTCAAATTGGTTCCACCTTAAATAATTGTAAACAGGTTGACCCTTCATGATCTCCTCGTCCGATAAAACGAAAAGGATTATCCCAATATCATTGAATAAATTAAGGGTTCTATTCAAACTTTGTGAAATAGACTGAGATGCCGTAAATTTAATGAACACATTTTCTAGATATAGAGACTGAATCGATGATAAAACGTTAGAGTTTAAAATTATTGGTCTTTTAATACATGTTCTATTTATTATGTGATATAATGTAAGAAATACAGTTATTAACTTATCGATAAATAATGTATAGCCTAGCTGTACAGAAAAAAAGATTTAAACATTTATAATGTATATTAAATATAATAGGAAATGAATTAATCTTTATAAATATATATGTGAAGCTATGTAATGTAACCGTGACAACTTTCCTGTCGATTTTAATTAATTTTTATAAAACTTTCTAATAAAGGTCCCCTACAGGTTGTCCTTTCTTTACCTTAAACTTTGGTTATAAATAAAAAATATAATAAACGCGATTTAAATAAATAAAATAGTTTAGTTAAATTACAATGGCCCTTCTCTACTTTAGGGTCAACATAAGCAAGTTATTTGTAATGCTCAGAAGCAGTCTGATGCGATTATCTCTAATGATCCTTAGCTCTAAATATTAGTAAGAGATAGGCATTCTCCATTATGAGCTTAGCCTTCGTAGAATTATTGCTTGTATTTGGTTGTGTATAATGAACTACTAAATATTTATTTTTTTTGAGTTGTAATCCGATTGATTTATGATTTTAATTGAAATAATTATATAATAATAAATTTTGGTGTAATTCAAAATTAACGTAGTTGTTATAACATTACAAAAATAATGGGAAGTACCTACAGAAAAAAAATCTAAATAAATACAATTGATAAAACTTAATGATCATTTAGAATATTGTATAAATAATCTTATTTTTTTTTCTAAATAGAAATAAAACTTAGTTTAGTCATAGAAATAATATATTATTCCAAGAAAATTCCAAGATAATTGTTAACAATATTATTTCAAGTGTTTTAAAACCTTATGTTTGTTTTATGTATTCATACATCTGAATGCTATGTAAATATCTTGAATTAAAGTTAATATTATTTTAGTTGTTATGTATATATGTTCTTGAATACATGTATTGTACATAGAATATTTCCGTAACAAATATGAAAACTAAGTTAATATTCAGATTTTCTACAAAAAGATTTATAGGGTATGGTTTGAAATTTTTATATATATTTTAAGCTATAAATTTATCATTACAATAATTTCAATCCACTAAATGTTATCATTTATAATCATTTGTGTATTTACAGCAATTTGTCAACGTCGAAAAGCCAATCACAACCAAACGGGAAAAGCAAATCATGGAAGCATATTCCGGGTCCATCATCACTACCCATTATTGGTCAAATTCATCATTTTTTACCGGGGAGTATGTATCTCAAAATATATAAATAAGGAAATGGTGAACTTAAAATATTTCCTTACACATTTTTTAATACCGTCCCATATTGTTTCAAGTATATCATAAAAGTTATAAATAATTATATATTACTACGTCTTAGTATGAGTAAAAACAAAACTGTTGTTTTTTAAATTTTATTATAATGCTCTATTTCAGGTCCCCTTTACGAGTGTAGCGGATTTGAATTTCAAAGCCACTTATTCAAGAACTACGGACCAATAGTAAAATTTAATAGTATTCTAGGGCGGCAGCCCATTATTTTTCTATTCGATGCCGAAAGCGCTGCAGAAGTAAGAAGTTTTAAGTATGAATTTATTTTAAAAACAAATTTGAAATCTATTCTTTCACAATAATTTAAATGGATTATTGACAAATATATATGTAAAGTATGAATCAGGCTTATTATATCATAAATAGGAACTTTATGTTTTGATAAACGCAGCAAATGCAAATCTTATAAAATCCTATTATTAATAAATATTATTTATACTATTTGCGATATTTCATGTGTATTTTATTCAAGTTATGTGCAAAATATAAATCTGACATAAATATATTTGTGATATAAACTTCAAAAGGATATGTCATATTATGAATGTAATCTTACTATATTTAGGTCCTTCGAGGAGAAAATTGGATACCTAATCGCCCTGGATTTCAGTCACTTGAGTATTACAGAAAACATTATAGCAAACACAAAAGGGATCCATTAAAGCCAACTGGGCTTGTAAATGAGTAAGACTAAATAAATAATGTAAAATGATGATCGCTGACAGTTTCATAGAAATATTATATTTTAAATATTAATAAGTATGTTGTTACTATCCTTATACATTCAATATCATCAAATAACGATTCGAAATACTTGCTTCAGAGAGTTAAATAATCAATTTACTATTTTACCACTTTACTATGGTATTAAAAAATAATTCTTAAATGTTAACAAAATTTCCAGCACCGGAGAACATTGGAAACAGTTGAGATCTATGGTGAATCCTATTCTACTGCAAACAAAAATTATCAAACTTTACAGTTCAAGAATTAATGAAATAGCAGAGGATATGATTAAAAGGTATTTTGGCAGTTTTTATATACTTGTGTGTAATAATTATAATTATATACGTTTAAAAGTATACAGTTATATACAAGTGTACTACAATGATATTCTATGTAATCGTATCTTATTTATATACATTCCAATTATTTAAATTTATAAAACATTAGAATGAAATCTCTACGGAAAGAAAACAACACAATTGATGGTCAATTTGATGTTGAAATGAACTTATGGGCGCTTGAATCGATAAGCATCATAGCGTTAGGCAATAGGCTTAATTGCTTCAATGCCAACCTAACGGAAGATTCACCTGCTAGAAAACTAATCCAAATTGTACACGATTTCTTTAAAGTTGTTGATAAACTGGATTTCCAACCAAGTCTCTGGAGATACATCTCCACCTCAACTTTCAGAAAGGCTATGAAACTTTATGAAGATCAAGAAATGTGAGTATCAATCATGATCTTATAATGATACACATATTTTTAATGCAGTGAAATTAAATATTCAACAATTTTACGAGTATCTTTGTCTTCATTTGTTTTTAAACTTTGTCTCTCCCTTATTATTTACTTACACTAATTTGTAAATGACTTTAAATCTTTTTGGTTATCGTATTTGAATACCTAAGGCCTTTTTTGGGTCTTCATATGAATACGAGGGAATTTATAAATTCAATGCATTGAATATTCATCCAGGTAAGAAAATTTTTGTGGTTGTAATTACATCTACAATGATATTATATGTAATTTCGTGAAATTAGAGGTTTCTATCACAATAAATACTGTGATAGAAATTTTTGAAAAATATTTATTTACCAAATTTTTGAAAAATATTTATGTTAACAGATAAGAAAATAGAAACTATTATTGATAAATTTTTATTTAACGAAAAATATTTAAATTTTTCTTCAATTTCCATATATTGGGCATAATGTGTATTTTCTACAGAGTAACTCAACATCTAATCAAAAAAGCCCTGAAAACAATAAATAAAGAAAATAAGAATAAAAGTAATATTGAAAAAGGTGTTTTAGAAAAATTAATTGATATTGATGAAAATATTGCTGTTATATTGGCTGGGGATGCTTTGTTCGGAGGTGTGGATACAGTAAGTAGAAAGAGCCCTTGCCACTCTTATCTAATAGAGACGGATCCAGGAGACAAGAACATAGCTATTTTACATATTTTTTTTGTGAGCAGGAAGTACTGGCCTGGTCTTATTTTGGTAGAAATATATATTAATCATCACGGCATTAATCAGGATGGCTTAGGACTTATTTATTGTCTTACATTAAATTTTTTTAACATAATATTTTACAGATTGCAAATACTATGACATCGACATTATATCTCCTATCAATAAATCGCAGCAAGCAACAAAAGTTAAGAGAAAAAATTAAATCAGGTGATTCATCTTATCTCAAATCTTGTTTAAAAGAGTCAATGCGAATGTTGCCAGTAGCGATGGGAAATATAAGAGTAACTTCAAAAAAGTACAATGTAATGGGCTACGATGTCCCAAAGAATGTACGTACCTATTCATTAAAGTAAGATACAAATCTAATTAATTTTACAAAATATTTTTTATTCAAATTATAATAAAGACCCAGCAATTTAGTAACATTACTGAATCATGGCCGACGTTAGAAAAAATTATAAAAATAATAGAAGTTAGTAGAATATTAAGCATATTTTTTAGATGTACATATTTGTGGGGCATCAGCTACTATCAATGCTAGAAACCCAATACCCAAGACCCAATGAGTATTTGCCAGAGAGATGGTTGGTAGGAAAAGAAGATTCTCTATATTATGGTAATGCCCATCCCTTTGCATACAGTCCATTTGGATTCGGTGCTCGTAGTTGTATCGGTAAGCATTACAATTGTATCAGTTTCTACTTCATTTTTGGATTCAAAATTACTAAATACGTTATTTTAAGATAATATTTACCAAGTTATTAATAACTATAAGTAGTAGCAATCATTGAATTGAAACATATTCGTTTTATGAACGTTATTCCATATTAGTGTTTTTTTTAATTCTAAATAATTATTAATTGAAGAAACAATCAAAACAATTGGTAGATTTCTGAAGAACCCTTTTGACGATTTGATAATAATTTTGTTAAGTTTTAAAAAGTTTTGACTAAGAATTTTTAATAATTCATTTTAAAAATGTTTCAACTAAAAACAATTTTATATTCAAGGTCGTAGAGTAGCAGATCTGGAACTGGAAGCATTTTTAAGCAAGGTTATCGAAAACTTTCAAGTGGAATGGTTTGGTCCTCCACCTAAATTTAAGTTTAGTACTTTAAATTATATGGCTCCACCCTACAACTTTATTTTCAAAGATGTATGAGTATCATAGGATTTACATATTTTAATAAGCTAAATTTACTAGTTATATCATTCGTATTGTATATTGAGAATTCCTTTGCATAAATTTAACCAGTTTTTTTTATTATGCAATCAGATTCTAAAAGAAAATATTAGAATTCCACGATTCTATTATAACAATCTGTGTTCATGTTCGAATTCAAGGCAAGAATTTTGTCTCCGATTAGTCTATTTTGTGACATAGCGCTGTTACTACACCAGTCATTTAGATTAATGAGTTCCAGTCATTCATACCCACTCATACAACTGTCCAACTCCTGTGTAACAATAAATAATACATTTTATACATTTTATTGTGAAATATATCATTTAATACATTATTTTTTTTTTTCGATAATTGTTCTCTGCGTACTTGCTACTTCAATACGTAACAATCATGATATTATTTATGATAATTTACTATTTATAAACAAAACGAACAGCATTTTTTGATGTAATAATCTTATCACAATGTCCGCGATACCTAAATCAAGGTCAGTACTGCTGTTCGTTTTGACACAACAACACCATCCGTAAATCCAGACATTACGTCAACAATAATTTATAAATTGTATTCAGTATCTCTATGATAACTAACGTTAAATAGTGTCGGTGTTAGTGATAAGTTTTATCAATATGCAGAGTTTCAGGAGATCAGCTGTTGGTTTAACAGCAATTAATAAACAAATAAGGTGAGATTTGTTATGTTTATTTAGTAATTTTAATGGAGATAATATCAGTGTTAATGTATGCGAAATAAAACTTTGTTCACTTTATTTAAACATCTGTGACATAAAGATGTGTAATATTTATATACTTCATTTCTGACATCGAGAATATCTTCTATTTGATTGTAATTGATAACGGTCAAAAGGTATTTATAGGTTAGTTATTTAGATAAAATTATTTACATTTATAACAAACTTTATATATGACCATAACCAAAATACACTTTAAAATATAGTATTAAATTCTTCTCAGATATTAATTACACTTTTTAAATAAAGATAATTTAATTATTTTAAGAAGAAAATGAAGAACTATCTTCAATACTTAGACAGTGTAAATTGCCTTACATTTTATAGAAGGCGTGTAGTATGTATGTAGTAGTATGTTAAATATTGATCGCCACATTGCGTTTATTTTCATTTTTTTTTATTTATGTAGAAAATAATAGTGACAAAATACACACACATTAGTAACAAAACAATTATGTCTGTATAAATTAGAAATAGGGTGAATGTTCAAATCACATAGTCATATGTTGGCTTTATTGGTATAAGTTTATTTATTACAGATCAATTTCATCGAACAACGTAACGGTAAAAGCTAATGAGGAGCAATCACAATTGAAATCATGGAAAGAAATACCCGGTCCTTCATCTTTACCTGTGATAGGACAATTGCATCATTTTCTTCCTGGGGGTACATAACTTTTTGGATTGGAATTTTACATAACTTTTTAATTAAAAAAAGGCTTACGGCAGACATTTAAAATTATAATCATTGCTATTTACTTTAGTTGTCTTACAATCTTTCTAAAGAATTTATAACAACACACCCTTTCAAGCAAGTATTTATTGTTAGGGACAAATTTAGTATTTGAATGGCATAAGCAACTTGTAAAACGGTTTTCTCTACTTGCTCTTTGTGTATAATGTTAGCAAACAGTCAGGTTGTCATTGACATTTTAGATAACACAAAGTTATGGGTTATGTTGTCAAAACAAACTATTAGGGAAATAGTTAGTTATTAGTTATTTTATAGACAACTTTGAAAATTGGCATATCGTTTAATTTTGACGTTTTGACTTTATATTTGAATTTTCCTAGCACTTCACCAATTACAAGGACTTTGTAATTTAATTACACTTTTTATGTTTAGTGTTTTTAAATATAGTGCTTTATCTTGATATTGCATTAATTATGATAGCATATCGACAACGATGAATTTCCGAAAACTGTAGACCAATTCATTTAATAATTAGAGTGTGCCACCGTCTGCATTTTTAACTTCTTAGTGACGAAGAATGAAGAACTAACAGGGAAATAAATTAGAATGATTCTATTAATAACCGTTATTACCGTAGTGTTGTTTAATAATCATTTATATGTGGCGAGACGAGATGTAGTTATCAGACTGTAGCTCGTATTAGGCTGCCTCGATCGAGGAAGGACAAAAGATTAATGTGTAGCAATTAAATTAATTTGATTATGTCCGTCGATAAGAGAGAGAATCTGAAAGCCCAACTGCGCCGCTAGAATAGAAGCGATGATATACCCCAGGAGGGTACCCACTTTGATGATAGCCTGTAAACTCCACCCCGAACAAAATGATTCGCAAATTTTGCTCGGTCCGCGCGTCGTATTTGGAACGAGTAAAGTTTCGCTTTTTGTGTTTACTGAGGGCAAACGACGAGTCAACATAGCGATACCCCGCTCAACTCCTAATGTGGACAGTTGCAATATCCGGAGATTTAATTCTAACCTAAACACCCTACTGGCTAGAGATTGCGTAGCCGACCTCGTTGTTTTAGACGGAATGGTTGTTTTAGCGACACAGCGTACCTATTATACTACGGGTATATAATTGAACATCTTTTTATACCACACCCCGGGTTATCGATGTTTAGTCTTTTAAACCAGTTCAGCCCTGTCAATATTCTGGTTGCGCGTAGACATGGACGATCATGTCAAAATCTACTTGTAGAACCCTGTATGTCCCATAAAACGGATCATCTATTACGCCATATCCCAGCGAAATTGGACCTGCTATCACAGACTAGTTCCGTCAAAGTTATAGTCATCAGGGACTTCAACGCAACTTCAATAACAATACCGATTGGCTAGGGTCACGTGCTAATGACTACTCGGGAAGTTCTATGTTTATCTTTGCTCTGGAAAATAGTCTATTCCAGCTGGTTAAGATGCACACTCTTCTACCGGATACGGACAGCCACATGCCCTCCTCGTTGGATCTTCTGTTGACTACACATCTTCAAAAGTACCAAGTCACTGTCGAAGACCTTAATATTACTCTTAATATTAGATATTATCAATAAGATTTTCAAGGACCTTTTTAAAATGTATCAGAATGATTTGGACTTACTCGTAACTTTCTTCAGCGGTGTTTTAAAGTTATGTTGTTTAAATAACTATGACTGTTATAGATGATTTTATGACAAAATCCGGTAATTAAAATTTATCATGCATCAATCCAGATTCGTATGTTTTTTTCTGATTTACTAGTTTTAATTTATATTTACATATATATATATATATATATATATATATATATATATATATTCAGACGGACCAATTTTTAATACTTTAGGGGCTCTAGCAAAAGTCACCAACGATTTGGGTGATATTCTATATGAAAATTATGGACCTATTATTAGACTGGACGGATTCTTTGGGTCACCTACAATTATCATGCTAATTGACGCGGAAGCAACTGCTCAAGTATGTTGTTTAATTTTTGAATTCACAAACAATATTTATATTTTATTCAAATATTACATCTTATTTTTAATATTACTAATCAAAGTTACTATAAATAAGAACATTTCTAAATCTTTTTTAATTAATTTATAGGTGCTTCGAGGAGAAAATTGGTTGCCACATCGGCCAGGGTTTATGTCATTGGAATACTTTAGAAAGGAATATAATAAAATAAGGGATCCAAATGAAGTAACAGGACTTATTTCAGAGTAATTGTATTGTACATTTCTTATTATTATAGTTGCTTATTAAAAAAGTATTTACAACAACTACTCTAGAAATCAAAATATAAACGGGGTCCATTAAAAAAGTATAGCGAATATTGAAATACCACAGGTTAAGAATATTTTGTTTTCGTTTTTTTTGTGTTGGTATGTTGATACCCATTATCTATCGATGACTTCGGATATTTTAAATATTAAGTTAATTTTTTACTCCCTGACTTAAATTTGCCCCTGCTGGCCATAAGTGATGACGAATCATCGGCTTATAGTTATGTCAATCATTAGTTTTATAGTAATAGAAAATGTATCAATCTTAATATATTCTTTGACATATTTATTAGGAATCAACAATGATTGATAACGAGCTGAAACCCGACCAAGGAAAAAAATATCAAAACTTAATTAAACACTTAAAATGGCCAAGTAAGTTGGCAAACTACTGAGTTTGAAAGCTTACTCGGCCATTTTAAGTGTTTAATTAAGTTTTGATATTTTCATGTCAGTACATGAAGTCTAAAAATTAGACTTTTATGAACTGTGGCAATTCAAAATTTGTGATATACTTTTAACAAGATATATACATTATATATGATAGATGGTTTGATTATCTACAAAGATTTTTTATCCAATTCTCTTACTTCTAGTCACGGTGTAACTTGGAAGAAGTTCCGTTCAACAGTAAACCCAATTATGTTGCAAACAAAAACAATAAAACTATATGGTAACGTTTTAAATGAAGTAGCTGAAGATATGGTTGAAAGGTAAAGTATAGTAAGTAAGGTATATAATGTTTACTACTTGATACCGTTATATTTTTTTGGTATATTTTAGAATGAAGCTTATTCGTAATGATAAAAATATGATTGAAGGCAAATTTGATGTAGAGATGAACTTATGGGCACTTGAATCTATTGGAGTCGTCGCTCTTGGTGGGCGTCTTAACTGTTTTGATCCAAATCTACCAGAAAACTCACCCGCCAGAAAATTAATACAAACAGTTCACGATATATTTAAATCAGCTGATGAGTTAGACTTTAAACCAAGTCTTTGGCGCTACATCTCTACTCCAGCATTCAAAAGAGCTATGAAGAGCTACCAAGACCAGATAACGTAAATATTTCTTTGCTTTCTTAAGATTATGAGATAACTTTATATAAATATGTCAAATTGTAAATAATTACAGATTAAGTAAACATTTTATTGAAAAAGCTATTGAGCAAATAAACGTAAATAATAAAAATAGCGGTGAGGAAAAAGGCATTCTTGAAAAATTATTTGACATTGACAAGAACGTAGCTGTAATAATGGCAAGCGATATGCTGATGGCGGGAGTAGATACGGTAATTTTATCCATATTTAGTTTCTCATTATAAAAATGATCAATTTGAAAACGATTAATATAACATATTATTTTTAAAGGCTGCAAACACAATTATTTCAACTTTGTTTTTATTGGCCGTGAATCCAGAAAAACAAAACAAATTAAGGGAAGAAATCAGATCACAAGAAGAAAATCGACCATATCTTAAAGCGACTCTAAAGGAATCTATGAGGTTAATGCCTATTACTCCAGGAAATATGAGACTCACAAGTAAAGAATATAATCTTTTAGGATATCTGGTTCCTAAAAATGTATGTATTCTGTACTACAGAAATATAAAATATTTTTTATTAAAAATATTTTTTGATGATTTTTTATATTGTTACAGACCTACGTGACATTTTTTCATCAAACACTTTCCAAAATGGAACAGCACTTTCCACGCTCTAAAGAATTTATTCCTGAAAGGTGGATTGTTGAAAAAACTGATCCACTCTATTATGGAAATGCCCATCCATTTGCATACAGTCCTTTCGGCTTTGGGGCTCGCAGTTGCATAGGTATTTTGAAAGTAACATTGACTTTTTTTCAAAGAAATCGAACAAATTTTATTCTTAGGTCAAGATTACGTCAAATGTGACTGGCAGTAGTATCCTACAACACCTATGACAACACATATGACACGTATGACAACACATATAAACTTCACGTAAAACTAAATATGAAAATAAAAAGTTTAAAACCTTTTAAAAAATTAAATTTACTGTTTTGGGTCGGCAAAACTATGTCAATGTCGAAAACACATTTCATAGAGATATTTAAACATTATAATGTTTGTCACTTCCATTTCCTTACGTTAGTGACCACTTTTAAGAAAATAAGTTTAATTAAAATGGGATATATTACTTAAAATTATTAATTATTTCTTAATAATAATAATATATAACTTAAGCATTTGGCATAATTAGGTTAGATATTACTTTTTGTTTTTTTTTCAGTAAATCAATTTTAATTTTTCAACAGGTCGACGTATAGCTGAATTGGAAATGGAAACATTTCTTGCTAAATTGATTGAAAATTTCCAAGTGGAATGGTTTGGCCCTCCACTGAAGGTCCATCCAAAGTCTTTAAACTATAATGCTGAGCCTTTCAATTTTATTTTCAAAGATGTTAAATGATAGCAATTTTAAAATTTAGTTTAAAATATTCTTTTATAAAAATCATGTAAGCTTGTAAAATAAAATATATAAACTACTGGTCCTGGCTGGGCTGGTCCTGAATTAAATGATCATTATTTTTATTATTTACACCTATTCGTATTTTGTATCAACTTCTCTCCAGCTAAATTTAGTAGTAGATTATGAATTTATATACAAGGATTCGCCAACCGTGCGCGGCGGGTGTTGAGCTGAGTCCCTCTCCTTTCTTCTTTTCTTGAAAACTTTTGAATGGCTAAACATTTTTTCAATCTGTTTTCGCTATAACATCCGCGTTCGGCTCAAACATACATGAGAAAATTTTTAACTAATTATTTCGTCGCATTCTGGAGACAACTAAACACAAAAAATGGTCTCCCAATCGGTTAAGAGCTTCGCTTACGCTCAGCTCAATAATATTTACATATAAAAATCCCGTGTCACGATATTCGTTTTGCGCTAATCATCGAAATCTGAATCGATTTTTATGAGACTTTGTAAGTATCTATTGTTTGGTCTTAAAATACTTAAAAAATTGAATTTTTACCGATTAGTAACTCTCAATTTTATTGCACATTTTGGGTTTTTTTGTACATAATTGGTTTAATTTACTTCTAAATTCTGTATGTTAAATATTATAAGTTATTAAATGGCGGTTTTAGTAGCGAAATTGTAATTGATGCAAAATACCATAGTTTATTAAGTATTATACGATGTAGCTGGCAATAGCTAATATACATAGCTAATATGTATATATATATATATTATATTATAGCATTAGGTGTTTATTTTTTGTTGCCATAAATATTCATTAGAGTATAATCGTTTAATTTAAATCTTTATTGCATAGTATGAAAACTGTGTTATGACCGTAATAGCCTTGTGGTATATCACAACTAAAGATATTAAATCAAACCGGGCCAAGGAGCGAACCTTTAGAAACACAACGAATGATACGTTAAAGCTACAACTACTCGTATATCGGACTTGAGATATTCTATTGACCATTGTCGACATACGAGCCAATCATAAAAACATAAAATGTATAGTAAAAATGCAATTTTCTAATACTTTCATAACCCTAACAAAAGTGACCGACAATTTGGGTAACTTTCTAGAAGAGAATTATGGACCTATTATAAGATCGGATGGCTTTATCTTTATTTCCAAAATTACTTTTTGGGGTGATTTTAGGAAAAATATATATAAATTACCTACATGGTAATTTGTATATATTTATTCAAAAATTCCGAAAGGAAATTCATAAATGCTTCAAAAAACAAAAAAATTGCAGCGTCGGCCCGTGTTTATGTCATTAGAATAATTAGGAAGGAATGTAACAGGATAATCTATCCTATTGAACTAACACGACTTGTGACTAAGTAATTCTTATTTGTATTATATCTACAATTTTTTTTACATTATTTTCAATATTAATTATTTAAAATGCTTATTTCAAAGTGCATATTTCTTGTGTAAGTGAAAGTTGGAAGAAGTTAGTTCCCTGGTAATGGTATTGTAAACTGTATAATGTTACAAATACAAAGTACATAATTATATAATAAGATTTGAAAGTATCTAAGGATATGGTAAAGGTAAAGTATAGTAAATAGGGAATAAAATCCTTAAAAATAAGTTTTATTGCATAATAATTACGGTATATTTTGAGAATGAAGTTAATTTATAACGATAAAAATATGCTTGAAGGCAAATTAGACGTAAAGATAAACTTGGGAGCGCTTGAATCTATTTGTCTTTGCTTTGTTTATATTTTTGAATTGTATAAAAATCCCAAGAAATCCTTTTGTTTTACTACAGTAACGTAAAATTCATAGTTTGTTAAGAGTATTTTTTTATTCTTTCATCAAACACTTTCTAAAATAGCACTTTCCAATAAGTTATTTATTACTGAAACATGTATTGTTGAAAAAACTAATCCACTACATGAAACCACACATCTATTTGCATACTAATTAATACACGAATATACTGATAATAATATATAATATGACTTCCAATACTATTTATTACTATCACTAAGATATTATACAGATTAAATGCATTGTAAAGATAAAATAATCAGATTCGATTCAGCAGAACTTTGAAGATAGATATGTAATACAATTTAATTAGATGATACATAAGTCTTATTTATTTAATATACTTGTATTCATTACATTTCAAATAAAAAACAAATATTGATGTGAAATTTTTTTCAAGCTTTATAGCAAGTTCATGTATTAATCGTAGATAAATTATATAAAAACCTGTCGTTACCTTTTATCTAAATTAACTTATCGCTTATAAATGTTTAATATTGACTAATTGTTGATGGTTTACTAACATTTAGTTAGCAAACCGTTGTATATCGATGCTTATGTGAAATGTAAATGGAAATATTTCTCGCTCAAGTGATTGAAAATTTTGACTTTTAATGGTTTTGCCTCCCGCTTAAGAAAATCAATCAAAAGTCAACATGTTGGGAGTGGGATTGAATTGGGAACAAAAACACCTACATTAAATTCTAATATTTTTACAGTTACTAGTTAGCCCAATAGACAAAATTCAAATACTGATACGATCTATTCCACGTAAAATTACTCCAATTTGTTAAACTGTGACAGGGTGATACCCTAATCGAGGTAATTCTTGCACAAGCTGCAGTTTAAAAGATAGCCAGCTTAGCTATAACATTTAATATTAAGAATGAATCATCGAATACGTTACGAATACGTATGTCCTATAACTAAAACTAACTATATTATATCAAATTAACAGTAAATAAAGTACTTTATAAAATAAATTTTAAATACAAATGGAAAAATACAAATAAGTGTCAAACATACTGAATAAATATATCGTCAATACCGTCTAATAATTAATTTATTGTTTATTTTATAAATAATTTAACATCTGTTCAAAGCTGTAGATGTGGTTATATTAAAACAAAAATAACAACAATATATATTACAATGTATTTTATTACATTTCTTAGAAAAAATGAATAGTAAAAAAATATAATTTGAGGTAAGTAATATTTATATAATAAAAAAAAAGTACAAGTTTTTCACGTTAAATTTGAAATGTGATTTTCTCAGTGTTTTCTTGCCTATTTTTAATTTTTTAATAAATACTTGCTTACAGGAAAAACATTTCGTATTTTTTTCCGTAAAGAATATAAAATAATAAATAATAAAAAGACACGACAGTACAAAAAAAAAGATGTGAAATGATTTAAAAGAATTTTATTTAAAGTCATATTTGTTTATAGCTTCCATGAAATTTAATAGTATTTTTTATTTAAGTTAATAAAAAATACTATAAAATATTAAAGTTAATGTTTTTGTAAATATTTTATTACTTTTTTCTCAGAAACTTTAATTCAGAAACCGCAACTAAAAATAGTACATCACTAGTAAAAACTCAGTACGAAATTCCTGGTCCCTCCACGTTACCATTTATTATCGTATATCTGTATCATTACCTACCGCGAGGTAAGAAAATACCATGTAATTTACCAAAATATAAGTTACCATGACCACATTTTTTTTTGTTGAAATTATTGTACAAATACAAAGACTATGAATTATATAAACATTTATATGAAACGAAAAAATTGTGAAGCTCGAAATATTTTCTGGTCGCACATTTTTGTATTTGTTCAATCCAGAAAGTGCTGAAACGGTAAGATTTTGATTATTATTATAATTATAATTTAATTAAATTTTTAAATTTAATTAAATTATTTAAATTAGAAGAGCCTAGCTGTAGTTATCTGACTGCAGCTCATATTGAGCTGGCTCGAGTAGGGAAGAACCACCCTCTCACAGAAGACCGACGTGTAGTAAACAAATTCATTTGGTTATGTTCCGTCGATGAGTGAGAGAATCCAGAAACCCAACCCCCCCTCCCGCCAAACATGAAAGCGATGTCTAAAAAAAAATAACCCAGGAGGGTACCGGCTTTGATGAAACCGGGAACCCCTCCCAGAGCAAAATTGGGGGAGCAATTCGAGGATTTTGCTCAGGCTACCCGTCGTATCTGGGGTGGGCAAAGTATCGCATTTTATGTTTACTGAGGGCAAACGACGAGTCAACGCAGCGACACCCCGCCCCACTCTAAATGTGGACTTTTGCAACATCCGGGGGCTTCATTCCAACTTAAACGCCGTCCATTACCATCTAGAGACAGTGCAGCCAGCCTTGTTGTTTTTGACGGAGACGCAGATATCTCAACCTGGCGACACAGCGTACCTATCACACCCCGGGTATAAACTAGAACATAATTTTATACCACATGCCAGGGTATCTGTGTTCGTAAGGGAGGATATCTGCCAGCGTCGCCTTCAGGTTTTTGAAGGTCAGGACCTGTCTGTACGCTGGCTGGGGACATGGACGACCATGTCAGAGTCCACGCGTGCTCTACAGGTCTCATAGTGGTAATGCAGAAACGGATCAACTCTTGGGCCATGTCCAGGCGAAGATTGACGATCTGCTCTCACAAACCCCATCTGCCGAAGTCATAGTCCTCGGGGACTTCAATGCGCACAATACCGATTGGCTAGGGTCACGTGCCACCGACTAAACGGGGAGATCTGTTTTTAACTTTGCTCTGGCAAATGGTCTATCCCAGTTGTTCAAGACGTCCACTCGTCTACCGGACGTGACGTGACATGACGGACCCCTAAGAAAATCCCATTTGTCGTATCACCGCTCTTCGAGAGCACTCCCCTCATTGCCTCGCCAAATATTAGAATACTGAGTCTCAACATTTCGAGCGATTGTCAGGTTCGTGGTCATCTGGAGAGCAAGGCCAAGTTGGCCTCGAAAATTGGTCGTGATCAATAGAACGAGGCAGTATTTCAAACCTGGCCAAAGACTAGCGCTCTATAAGGCGCAGGTCCGGCAACACATGGAGCACTGTTCTCTTTTCTGGTCCGGATCACCCCAATATAAACTTCTACCATTTGA
This sequence comes from Melinaea menophilus ssp. n. AW-2005, assembly GCA_918358695.1. Classification (NCBI taxonomy): domain Eukaryota; kingdom Metazoa; phylum Arthropoda; class Insecta; order Lepidoptera; family Nymphalidae; genus Melinaea; species Melinaea menophilus. The sequence continues at coordinate 3,490,713 of OU911055.1, read as the reverse complement.
CCGCGCACAACGGAGAGCCGTTCGGATTGTCGGGAACCCGGTGCTCTGTGAACGGCTGGATTCTTTGGCATTGCGTAGAGACGTTGCATCTCTGTGCGTCTTCTACCGCATTTACCACGGGGAGTGTTCCGAAGAGCTATTCGATCTGTTGCCTACTGCCGAATTTCAACACCGACCAGCGCGCCATCGCCTCCAATACTATCCGTACCATCACTTTTTAGTTTTTTCCTTCGTACATTTTTATCCACGTACCACTCGAAAATGGAATGAACTCCCTTCGGCGGTATTTCCAGATCGGTACGACATGGGTACCTTCAAAGAAGGCGTTTACTCCCACCTCCTAGGCCGGCAAAGCTCTGGTAAATCCTCGGATGTTGCTAGAGTTCATGGGCGGCGGTGATCACAAATCATCTGTGACGCATCAGCTCGTTTGCCCTCCTCTTCCACAAAAAAATATTTAAAAAATGAATTTTATCGAAAAGTATATAAAAAGGAAATTCTAATAAACCCAACAGGTTTGCTTCATGAGTATGTTTAATTCATTGTTATAATTTAATTTAACTGCTTTTTGATAAAAAAGGACATGTAGAATAAAAACTTGCAAAAAATATTGTATTTTTGTAGTAAAACTAATTTATTTCTTTAACAGCCCAGGTAAATTGTCGGAAGAAATTAAGATCCTTAGTTAATCAAATCCTATTGCAGCTAAAACCTATATAACTGTATACAAAACTTCTAGATGATTTAGCCTGTTGTTTGATAAATTTGGAGCAACAACATAAACTACAATTAATATAACAGAAATGTTATAAAAACAACACTTCTATTTTAAGGTTGAAATCCCAAAGAAATAAAAACAACAAACCAGAAGTAACGTTATCATTTGTCATAAGTCTGTGGGTCTTAGAATCAATTTCACAGGTGACGTTAGGGCGTTTCGACTTTATAGTATTTGTAATTTTCTACAAGAAACCTCCGCAAAAAATACAATGTGTTCCACATATTTTTATTGTAATTGACAAGCTAGATTTTAACCCTAGTCTTTGGTAATAATATCCGAGTACTTTAAAAGAGTATGCAGTACCAAGAAGAATAGGAAATGTAAAATATACGATTTAAATTAAATATTTCCTAAAAATTATCTTTAAATTTATAACCAATATTTATTTAGATTGTGTATGTATTTTATAAAGGAAACTATAGATGATTATATGACGAGTTGCGAACGGAACTTAAAATTACTTGAAAACATTATGACTATAGACAAAAAAAGTTGCAATTATTGTGGTAAGTGACATGTTTTTTGCTGGATGTTTCGCGTATCTAATAAGTATTAATCATAAATATTCCATAAATAAATTTCACAAATATATTACTTCTGAATGTGATATTGAGGTAAAGTGTACAAGTACATATATACATTTTTATATTCATGTAAAATATTATATTTATTTACAAACAAAATATTAAAAATATAAAGAAGACTACTAGTTAATAATTAATAAAATAATATAAAAAATAAATAGTAATTAATACCACAGTGAAACTATATGAATATACTATGTAGTAAGTTTTTTAAACTTTAAATTCTGTTATAATTACTATATATTATTAGGCATCTAATCCGGAGAAGCAAAACATATTACGAGAAAAAAAAATCATCAAAATTGAACAAATGGACACACCTTAGAGCTTGCATTAAAAAATCATGGCGTATTCTAAACGTTTCTTCATTCGTTAAAAATATGTAATCGTACATGTATAAACATTTTTAAAATATTGCAGATATATTTGATATATCCACATCATATTTTATGTCTGATGGAATCCCAATACCCTAAAAGTCTTGAATTTATTCCGAAAAGATGGATGACGGACAAGACAGATACATTATATAACGGGAACGCGCGCATTCTCCTATTTACAATTTGGGTTTGGTGCAAGAAGTTATATAGATAAAATAAAATAAATAACTTTGCTGCAATGCAACTTTTACTATGTTATATTTTAATATTAAACTCTGAGTATGTTATTAAATAACAGATAAAAGTATTATTCCGATTTTAATGGTATTTTTATTTTCAGGTTGTAAAATCGTTGATTTGTAAATAAAATGCATTCTTGTAAGGATTTCTTCATATTTTTTTTGGCCTTATCTTAATTTTGTGGTCGGTTCAGTATATTTTTTCCTTCCATATTCTGTTATTCGTCATCTTTGTACACACTTACTTTTATTGCATATCTTTTTTCACGTAATCCATCCATTTATGTTTCGTCTGTGCATTCCTCCACTTCCATACCTAGCACTCTTTTGATTACATACCTGCCATTCCTCCTCATAACATATTCATAACTTGATAAACGGCTACCTCTAATTTTTTCTTTCACTTGCGCTACTCCCATGCTTCCCCTAATATACTCATTCTTATCTTATCAATTCTTCATGCAACTATTTATTTAAAATCAAAGTCAGCCATTTATATTCATCATTTAAAACCTGCCATAACTCCGCTGGTATTGCATTCGGCCCCTATTATTGGTATTGCATTAGGTCCCTTTATTTATTAAACCTTTATTTACTGGCTGGTTTTTCAAATCTCCACTCAAATCATTTTCTTTATTTATCAATGTTTCAAAATATACCTTCCATCTCTCTTTTATCTTTTTCTTCATTTCCTATCAAGACCTTTCCATTAACATCGTTTTCGAATTTTACATGTATGCTATTTCTAGCAATCTTCTCTCTACGCTTTGTTATACAGTGCGGTTCATTTTGACCTTAGGGAGAGTCTAGCAACTTACATAATTCCTCTTGCGAATCAGCTCCAGTGATAACTACAGCTGCTTTCGGTCTATACTTACCTTTATCTTTTATATAACATTTTGATCTCCTTTTTCATACTTTCATTATCATCCGGTTCTTCCTGCCATTGCTTAAACGCATCTTTCTTCTCTTTCGGAACCTTTTGCATATCTCCATTCCACCAACACGCTTCCTTACTTATCACATCTTTTTCTTTCGTTTCTTTCCCATCCTGGTATTTCTTTCCAACTTTCGTTCACAGATTTTTCTTCTACGCGCATATCTATCATTTTATCAACCTTTTTAATATTTACTTGCACATTCTTCCTTTTGTAACAAATACCATTTTATTTTAAGTGGGAGTCATTTCTTAAATATATTTGTACGCATTAGATGTTTATTTTCCACGATAAAAAGCCTATGTTTTGAAACTGCACTATAGCCAGACTATGCCTTGCAGTTTATTTTATTCTCCTTATTAAGAAATATTCAATCTGCGTCATTTTGCGGCAACTTTTGAAGGTATTTAAGCTAATCATCTCTTTTTTAAATCAAGTATTTTATTGAAGACCGAAGGCTAGATCAGTCTACAAACTAATCTACGGCCTGATCCTCATCATTACGATAACCAAAATACCAACCGCCATGTACTCTTTCATAACCATCATTCATGTAGGATGTATAGGAATACATCCTACATGAATGATGCATGTAGGAACGTGGCCATTACAATTACTACCCACATATATCTGCTCATTGTCTGGAACATCCATCATCATGGAGTCAAAATCTTTCCAAAACCTCTCTTTTTTCTTATCAACACACCCGTATTGAGGAGCAGACTCACTTAATACATTCGAGATAAACCTTGAAGCAACATTTTCATAGCTATGATTTTATAACTTACCCCAATTACACACCCTTTTTATTTCTCATCAAGCACAATTCCGATACCATTCCTGTAATAATACAACTTGTATCTTTGACTAATTACTTTCGCTTTCGTCTTTCATTTCGTCTCCCGAAAGCATACTACATTTATTCGTATTTTTTCAGTACGTTTTCAATTTCTCTTCTTCTTCCAGTCATCATATCAATATTCCAACTTCAAAACCTCAGTGTTATCCCTCTGTTTCTGGGCTAGCTTCTTGCGTGGCACCTTGGCACGTAGCACAGGTAGGTGTGACAACTCTAATTCAATTCTCTGAGATCAGGTGCTTCCTCTGTTTATTGTCTACGGGGTATGCTATAGAATTAAATTAACCTATTACCATAATGCTAAATATATTCGGCTTTTTTTATCGGCTGGCCGCCTGCCCGACACCAATCCTCCTTGGGAATGTTTAGTCAGTTAGTATAATTTTAACAAAGGTTATTATTTTAGTACTTTTCAACTTATCAATAAATTGGCGAGGAAACGGGGACTGACTTCCAGAAATCCCAGGTTCAAGTTTAGTCCCTATTGATATTATTATATCTCTATATATTTATTGAAAATATTTACTGTCAATTTTATCTATTGTCTTTTTTGGATAATGGCTCTACACTACTTTAATACCTACACACATTAATTTATTCTGTATTTTTCGATAGAGATCATTGAAAGAAGAAGCGTATTTTTACGATAATCTCGAAAAGTACTTATTTCGCTTGAGTTGTCTACGAAATGGGGAATTAAGGATATTATTTCAAATACGTGCTCTCTGTTCTAATAATGCGTCATATTTTAGGGACTCGCATTAGAGAGGAAAAGAAGCCCAATTTCTTATTAATTGTAGGATAACGCTGTTCTTCGATAGAACGTAAGGAAACACTTGGGGAGGATTAATATGATGTTGGAAATATAGAGAGACGTATTAGATAAAAGTACGTGAGAAAATCAGGGCAAATTTGCTTATGCTTACTTATGCTATTACGGTTGAAAATGCTATTTAGTATACTTTACTACGCTAATTAATAACCACAAAGAATATTATAAGACTACAATAAACCTATTAGATATGTGCTATTGATTTTATTAAATAAATTTAATATCCTAATTTTTACTGTTAAGTAGTTATAATAATTGAAAATTTTCATGTCGCTTGATAAATAGAGATAGAAAGATAAAATGGACTAATAATAAGGATATCAAAGTGGTCATAAATATACTCGCCGCGTTTCTAAAAAATAGAAACATTTATTTATTGTTATGTGAATAATTTAAAATCATTTATGTATTTATGTATATGCATGCGTGTGATGGGTAGGTATAATAAGGATTAATTACAAGAAAGTATAAAAATATAAATTATTACATTAAAAGGCTATCCTAACCTAACCAAGTTTATTTAAGCCGGATGTTAAATTTAACCAAGCAGAGATTTGAGTCGATTGTAAATTATCACATGATCATATAATAAATAAAATATAAATTAGATATTAAGAAATAACTTAATATGAAGAATAACAGAAACATAACTTATTCTACAGCACTAACCTATAGATTTCTATCCTTATACGTTATCTTTATCATTATTACATTTTTATTAAAAATGGTAAATTCTTCTCGTAGTAGAGCCTAGCTGTAGTCATTTGACTGCAACGTGTATTGGGTTGGCTCGACTGGGAAAGGACCGCCCTATCAAGGAAGATCGACGTATAGTAAAAAGTAAACGTAGAGTGAGAGAATCCGGTAAAATCAAAACCTTGCTTGCCAAACATGAAAGCGAAGCCCCTAAAAAATATACCTCACTAGGGTAGCGGCCTTGACGAAGCTGGAGAACCCCTCCCCTAACAAAATCGGAGGAATGGTTTTCGGATTTTACTCGGGCTGCCTATAGAGTTTAGGGTGAGTAAAGTATCGCGTTTTGTGCTTACTGAGGGTAAAGAACTAGTCAACGCAGCGGCTTCCCGCTCCACTCCCAATGTGGATTCTTACAACATCCGGATGTTGCATCCGGATCTATGTTCGCAAGAGAGGATAGCTGCTACCGTCGCCTTCTTTTATGAAGATGGTTTTTAAGACCTATCTGTACTCTGTATCTGTACCTTTAGAGGCACACGTAGACTTCGACATTAACGACCATGTCAGAGCCTATGTATGCTTCTATAGGTCCTATATTGGCAATGCAAAAAAGGATCAACTCTTGGGCTATGTCCAGGCGAAGATTGATGATTTGATTTCACAGACTTCCTCCGCCAAAGTCGTAATCCTCTGGCACTTCAACGCGCTCAATATCGACTAGTTTGGGTCACGTGTCACCGACTACGTGGGAAGATCTGTATTAAACTTTGTTCAGGCAAATGGTCTGTCAAGACGCAGATTCCCCAGATGTTGCCAGAGTTCGAGGGCGGCGGTAAATAACTGTCATCGGTGACCCGCACACTCGTTTGCCCTTCTCTTACATAAAAAAATAATAAGAATTATTGATTTTATTTATTTAATTAATTTTCTTACAAATTATAAATTAAAAAAAAAAATATTATTTAGTTTCTAGTTATGATACATTATGTATTCAAGGTGAATATCATACAGTGAAGGGATTTTTAATAATCAAATTATATTCAGTTTAACACTAAGCCGAAACTCATATGTAAGATTGAGAATTTAAAAGTAATTACAGATAAATAGAATCCACTCTCGTAAATTTCTTTTTGGTAAAGAAAGTGTGATCAAATATGAACATCGCTTTCCTTTAGCATCGTTTGAACGTAATAGGATTTACCGGAAATTTTCTGTTTCCAAGGCGCACGGTTGTATAAGAAAATCCCCATCACATTTCTTACGATTGATGAAATAAGTATGAAAACTACTACTTTAATAACTTAATAAAGTTAACTAAAACTATAATAATCACGTGAAAATATAAAAAAATAACATAAAAATTGTCTCGGTAAATATATATTAAAAATGGTAGTAACACTGGTTGAGAAATTTGCGCTATAATTAACTTTAACAATCGAATCAACTTCAGTAACATTGACGCAGTTCCTTATGTCAAGGGCTCACCTTTCCGTAATTGTTTGGAGCACGCTACGCCATTACTGATATTGAATGCTAGGTCATTGGTAAGTACGTTTAATGTAACCTAATCATTTATTAAAAATAAATCGACACCTCTTGTCTACTTTAACATAGTATTTGAAAATATATATCTGGTTGTACTAATTATTCATCGTAAAATGTATTGGCTAAAAATTTCTTGCAAAAACATCCTTTATAAAAATAAGTTTTAAAATATTTATCTTATATTTCAAAATAGATTTTTTTCTTTTAAAATACAATTAAAAAATTCTTATCACTCTCTGAATTGACATAAATGAATTATTCAAGCAGATTAGTGCAATTTATTCAATAAAACAATTTTATTTATTAGTCAATGTTCAGGTCGCTTTTAATACTATGGAATAAGGTCCACAGATAAGCTTTTCTTCCCAGCTGCCCGGTGACCTGGAGCGAAATAGTTTTAGTCGTTTTGTCTTAAAGTAAAAGTACGATCTAAATTGTAAATATCTGTGAAAGCCACCAACAACAAGCTTTGTGCATCAAACATTTGCATCGAGATTGAGAACGATTGCAGCGAAATTAAAAATGTATTTTTTCAATCAATCTCTTTTCATTTGATGTAAATATTATTTAAATCTGAACTAAATATTACTTTAATAAATTCGACTTTCACTCTCTCTATTTTATCCCTTTTGAACTAACATCAACTGATTTATGTAACTTAGAATCGATGACCAATCTTAAGAATGACCGCTCCTATATTGAATAATTTTGTTGATTGCTTATTGATCTTCAAAGCTATGGAACCGTCCAGCAATCAGCAAAATTATTATACACATTAGTCCAACCGACCAAAAGACTTGGATCAATGTGACGTGTACAACGTTTTATATATTTAGAATGAACGATACTATTTAAAAAAAATGTGAAAGTCTTTAAATGTTTATTACAGTTGATAATCTCTTTGTAAGATGCTTAGGTAGGTACAATCTATATATTGGTGTAATACAAAGAATAGATTATAAAACAATTATTTGCATTTGAATGTGTGGGAAAATAATATGACTCCTGTATAAAGTTTATAGCAATTTTTTTTATTGGACATTTGATTATAATTTTGCTATTAAGTAATTTTATATATATATTTTTATTAATATTTTGGTTGTACCGGTCTCAGGGTCACGTAACAACCGAACTTATGAATTACAAAAGCGTCAAGGGCCTTTAAGGGAGAAGTAAAACCATCTTGAAGATATCCATGTAGATCTAAAAATTGTATTTGAACAAGGGTTAGTTAGGATAGTCATCCTGAAACTTTAATATTATTTAAAAAGACATTATCTTATACTTAATAAATAACTTCCAAAAAGACTGACTGGTCTCTTCTATAAGATACCTATAGGTACTTAATTTATTTTGATTCTCAAATAGAAACACAACCACAAAAAACTTTAAATCTAACTAATAATTTTCAATAGATTGAAATGAAAAGTAATGATGCAGTAATTATTGTTTTTAAGATTTAAAAATCTAAATAAATCAAATGTGTTCCATTTATTTTAATACATTTTTGGTCTGACGTGTTATATATGAAACTTACCCTATGAAATATATATTTTTTTAATAATATTAAATTTGTGAATCGGTGTTTATTGTGGGTAGGGGAGACCGGGGATGGTTGACTATAGGGGCAGGTAGACTAATTGTAAAAAACGCGAGCTAGGCAAACTTTTTGCATCGACCGACTAGGTGAGCGTATCCATTATTCCCCCGCGCACAATCATCAGAAAAACCGCGGAGCAGACGCACACCGTTTGTCAGCTAGAGCCTATTGTTCAAAAACAAGACACTTAAGTAACTATTTTTTTCCTAATTCTATTTGTTATAACTCTTTTCATTTTGTTTTGATTGCTTGTCAAACTGTTTAATACGAATGTTTGATTTCCGAACTTTGTATGCTTGCGTATTATTTTTAATTACGACACCATTTTAAGGTTTAGGCACGTAGTTAAAAATTTCTAGGTTGTTTGGGGCTGGTTGACTCATTTAAAAAGGGGTTGGTTGACTATCTAGTCAACCTGCCCCATACAGTTTTGGATATACTAGATATAAATTGGTATAAAAATTATTGTTCTTAACCTAATATTTCCAGTTTAGAACGATGCGGATTTATAAACGAAAGTCAAATCGACGTAAAGACATACTGGAGAGAGTATGTCGACAAGTTATTTTCGCCGAAAAAAGTATCAATTCAAAGAATTTGCTATACCATATAAAATATCGCCATGTAGTAAATATGAAAAAAAAGAATGCAATCCCGGACTGTCTAGATCTCAATTGACCTTGGAAAGCGTTGGCTACATAAAAAACAGACAAATATTCAGTGACGAGGAAGAGCTTGCATCAGAAGATTGCCCATAGGGAAGCTGCTGATGTTTATTATGGATTAACGCCTTACGAGTCCCGACAATTTGCAAATGAATTAAATCCTGAATCATGGGATAAACAACAGATTGCTGATGAAGATTGGGTAGGGAGTTTGCTTAAACGTCATCCTATTCGATCTCCTTAAGCTACGAGTTTATTTCGAGCCACTAGTTTATTGAAAAACAAAAACAACAAGCAGTTGTTCTTTGATTAACTAATAACCGTTTACCTACGTTTAAATTTAAGCCCTAGATATATTTGGAATGTAGATGAAACAGGACTGACAACGGTTCACATTCCTGATAGAGACATATCTTATCTTGGCACCAAAAAATTGGGAAAAATGACGTCTGCTGACCGAGGTTCGCTGGTGATAGTCGCAGTTGGTATCCCGGCCTCGGCAATAAGGTCCTTCCATTCTTCGTTTTCCCACTATAAATACTATTTTGACTATTTTAGACTAAAGGACTATCAAAGACTATTTTAGACTGGAGGTGGACCGATAGGTTCTTAACGATGTTTAATGTTGTTGAAGATGTTCTTAACTCAACTTTACTTCTTAGGTCAACTTACCTCTAGTGACTAGTCAACCTGCCCCAGGCACGGGGTAGGTTGACTCGTTTTTCCCGTTCTATAAAATCGAGCCTATATACTATGTTTTGATTGATATCGAGCTTATTGTAATTTCTTTCTAGAGCTGAATAGTGTCACTATCAATGGAATTGCTTTTCACAAAAATAATCATTAAAGCAATAAAAATATTAACTTTTAAACTGAAAATTGGTCAACCATCCCCGGGCTCCCCTACAGTCAATCTAAATTAGGTTTTTTTATTTGTATAAAAAAATAATACCAACGGTTTTTATTAGTTACACCTAAAACATATGTAATACATTTAAAAATTAGTGTCAAGATCTTTTCAATACTATTATTATTATCAGCGATTGAAACATGATTCTGTTTTCCCTTTTATAAGCAAAATCTAACCTTCGATTGATTCACTATGTTTTTGAAAATATGTACATTATTTTCGAAAGCAATTATCATTATAATTTAGTCATTAAATAATAAATTTAATTTAATAAAATATGAATAATGCGGTTGCAATATGGTAAATAATATACAGAATGTAAGAAGTTTTATATATATATATATATATACATATGTGCACATATATCCACATACATTGTAAACAATAATTATAAAAAATATTATAATTTGATATTATTATTCATATAAATGGAAATATAGACCATATGTGAGATTACTTATAATCTGGTGACACATTATATAAAATTACAAAATATTTTAAAAAGGCGATATTAAATATGTAAGAAAAATTATATCATTTGAAGAACTTCAATTTAACGACTTCCCCTTAAAAGTTCAATTCGCTTTGACTGCCGGCAAATTTAAAGAAGAAGTTACAAATTAAGTGCCCAAACAGCAGCGAATTTCACAGATATTATAGAAATACCTCTTCAACAAAATATAAAAGCTTTAACTTTTATTTAAAAAAATATATAATTATTTTAACAAATAGTAGATATATATACTATTCCATTTCCTCTTTACTTCTTTCCGTAAAATATTTATCTATAGCAGATTTATTTCCGTAGTGATAACCTGCGACAGGGCAAAGTAACAAACAAGTTATGAGTACATACGGTGATGCGAGGATAAATGTGTAAAAAAAACTTGCCTAAATAAAACCATTCTATACACGTACCAAGGTCAGACTAATAAAAGCAAAACATTTACACGAACGTATCGTACGAGAACGGTCTGATTTGCATTGCGTGATACGGAGAAACATAATAACATTTATCATTCAATGATAATTTTATCAATATTATAGTAACAGGTGTAATACTGTATTATATGTACATAAAACATAATAAGTGGTTTTTGATTATTTGTGAAATAGTGACACAATGCAAACGATTAGAAGATCTGTGATTAACGCAGCTACAACAAACAAACAATTTATAAGGTAGGTATTGTAGTTGTTTTATAATATGTTGCATATCACTGTAGTATTCTTATAATTGTTACATTTATTACATTTTTTGTAATAAATTAATAGGTTAGAAATGATTATTTAAAAAGATATATATCTGTTAGATGTAACAGATATTACAAATAACGAATATATATATTTATATTTGTTATTTTATCCCTAATTTAGGAATTCATATCTGTTACTTACCTTACCTTTAAGGTAAGCTATATAAACTACAAACGGGAAAAAAGAAGAATTGGAACATGATAATTTTTTTTTTTGTTTTGTAAATAAAAATGACGTTATAATGTACTTGTATTTAATCTTCTATGATTCGTTATTAAAGTTTTATATATTCAACCAGGTGTATTCACGTCAAATCGGAATTCTCGCTGCTTGTTTTGTATAATGACGTAACCACAGCGAGAACTAAGTAATTGGTTGACGCAGCGGTTCCGCCATGGTCCGAGGTCGTAAATAAAAACCCCGAATGGGTTCAAAATCTAACATTAAATTTTAAAAATATAAATGTGTCTTATTAAATATTTTCTTATTTATTTATAATTTTTCTCTATTATGATACTATATTCATCGACGGGCCGATCTTCTGTAAACACAATCTCCAAAATAAAATTTTGTTTATGGTGATTAGCGTTGCATAAACGTCAATATTTAGTGAGTAATTTACGATCAACTGTTCTAATTGTCATCGCAATCTAATCAAACGACAGGCCTAATGGTTAATGGATAAATAATATATAATAATATTATGATACATATAATTAAATACCAGAAAGAAATAAAAGTACAGAGAGAAGTAATGTTTCAACAATATTTCAACAATGTAAAATATTACCAATCAACGCTTAAACAGATTCTATAATTCTCTTAATCATTATAAATATAAATTAAAATGAAGAGAAAATTTAATAAAATATCAGAAAAGTATTTAAGTTAAAATTTGTCATACATTATAAGATAAAAATTGTTATGGAAAACCGACGAAAAGAGTACCATATTAGTCAATGCTCCACCAAACAATAAATATAAAAGTCTTAAATAATTTAATATTGTATAGAAGCTAATCATGTATATTAATTATACGATGTAAATATGTCAGTTTATGCTATATATATATAGTGTATTGAATTTGCCTATATACTATTACTAAGATATCAATACTATACTTTATTATAATCTACTAGCGAGAGTTATGCCTGTCTACAAACTACTTACTACTTTACTAGTTTGGTGGAGTTTTTATTAAGTAACGTGTATGTATTATTTTCATAACAAAAATAAATAATTTCAGATTTTCGTCAGTAAATGCAACGATAAATTCAAGTAACGATATCAACATTAAAGCATGGCAAGAAATTCCGGGTCCTTCAGTTCTACCTCTCGTTGGACAACTCCATCATTTTCTACCAGGAGGTAACGAGTAGCTACAATTTTTTTGGTGTTTTTCCTTAAATTACATTAAACTATTAAAAACAATACTTATAAACTATCTGTGCCTTCACTGATGTTGGTGATTACAGGATGTCATGAAACATACCAATATTAAAAAATATATTAAAAGATCATTCGTTCTTAATGTTGCATTGCGATTAAATTCAAATAATAAATGATAAACGTCCTCCAATTTCCACACATTTTACAGTTATCGAACTCAGATTTATTCATTAAAAATACAAAACGGGATTTCTCTAAACCGCAGTCGATGTGCTATTTTTGTTAAAGATCTCTTATACCATATTCTTTTTCCTTTGGCACATTGATTAAAATATTCATTCCACATTTCAAAAATTTTGATTTTATACTAACTAACAATTTAGAATAACCAGGTCTTAATTACTTCAATACCATTTAAAAAAAAGACCGCATTCCATCCCAATCCGCTGACTTGTAGTGCAGAACGCATCGAGTTGCAGGTTTGACGCGATCCAGAGATCAGAGAACCCTAGGGGAACATCGACAGTGACCTGATACTGCCGAGATGTGTGGTCAGCAGAAAATCCAACAAAGAGGGCATATGGTTGTCCACGTACGGTAGACGAGTGTTCATCGTGACCAACTGGGACAGACTATTTACCTGAGTAAAGTTAAATACAGATTTCCCTGCGTAGTCGGTGGCAAGTGACCCAACCTAATCGGTATTGTGTGCGTTGAAGTCCCAACTATACTAGACTAGATTAGACTACGACATCCGCGGAGGAAGTCTGTAAAAGCAGATAGAAAGTCTTCGCCTTCGCCTTCACACGTGGCCCAAGATTTGATCCGTTTCTGCTTTATCACTATGGGACCTGTAGAGGCACGCGTAGTTCTGTTAAGGTCGTCCATGTCCACGCACAGCCCAGGCACAGACAGGTCCCGTCCTTTAAAAACCTGAAGGCGACGGGAGCAGATATCCTCTCTTACGAACACATATACCCAATGTTTGGTATAAAATGATGTTCGAGTTTATACCCGGGGTATGATAGATACACTGTACAGCTAATATGAGATAACTGCTTCTCCGTTAAAAACAACAAGTTTGACTGCACCGTTTTAAGATGATAGTGGACGAAATTTCAGTTGTAATGAAGTCTCCGGATGTTACAAAAGTCCACATTTAAAGTAGAGCAGGGTGCTGCTGCTGTGATTCGTCGTTTGCCTTCAGAAAACACAAAACGCGATACTTTGCCCGCCCCAGATACGACGGGCAGCCCGAGCAAAATCTAAGAACCATTTCCTCAATTTTAATCGGGGAGGGGTTCTCCGACTACGTCAATGCCGGTACCCTCCTGGAGTATATTTTTGGGAGGTATTGCTTTCGCGTTTTGCGAGGAGTGGGCTTCCGGATTCTATCATTCACCGACGGAACATAATCAAATGAATTGAGTTACTACACGTCGATCTTCCGTGAGAGGGTGGTCCTTACCCGGTCGAGCCAGCCGAATACGATCTGCAGGCAAATGACTACAGCTAAGCTCTACCACCGTAAAAATCGTATCCGTTATGGTTGTGTCAACTGATGTAGGACAATAGATAGAGACAATGTTTTTTAATGTTTGCAAGTAAACACTTTTAATTGTACTACTTCTATACCATTATTGCTAAAGTTATTAACATGTAAATAAGCTTTAAAAGATTTAAGTTATTCTTGCAAATTATTGCTGACTCTTTCGTATATATCTGTCCTATGATAAAGCTAAAGCTATCAAATAAAATGTTCTTTTCTTTTTCTGACTGGCGGTAATAATGTAAAATTCTTCTGTGAGTATATTCTTCCTTGATTATTATATTACTAATCTGTTTTTCTTTAAAGTATTGAATTGAATAATTATGAGCAGAACCTTTTCTTAACTGTAATAAATTCGTCATTCGCCATTTCTTGTCTTGATATATCTCTTAGAATTGGTAACTAATTGGACTCTTAATCGGTTGCTTATATATATATTACTCTCATATCTATATTACTCACAACATTAGTATTCATTTCTTTACTAGCCCTTTCTACCCTCCCTGATTTCATTTCACTTTTGAAATGAAGATAGTTAAAAAATAATAATAAAAGATAATATTGTAATTAACAATAAGTGTGCTCAGTGTTTCAGATCACACTGTACTGTTTTTCGTCTTATTTATCATAATTTATAACATCAAACAAATCTTTTAAGGTTCTTTGTATGGACGAATGAATGAAAAATTGCCGGGTTATTTGTACACGACCTATGGACCCATCGTCAAATTAATAGGTCAATTTGGTTCACCACCAATGATATTTCTCTATGACGCTGAATCAGCTATGTATGTAAGTCAACCCTAAAATAAATTATTTATAAATTTAACCTCTATATTGTCTAAAATATAAAATATTAATAATAATTTTAGATATTTCGCAATGAAAATACACTACCTAATCGCCCTGGCTTCCAGTCACTGGAATATTTCAGAAAATTTCATAATAAAAAAGGTGCTGTTACTGAATCGACTGGCTTGATGACCGAGTGAGTTGCATAGAATACTTATTTTTTGGTCAAATGCCGTATTGTGAGAAAAACTCACAAATCATATAATGTATAATAAAATATCATATAATAATGTAATATATATCCACAATTAAAATATAAATATTTTGTTTTTAAAGGCAAGGAGAACCTTGGAAGGCATTTAGATCTGCAGTTAATCCTGTGATGCTTCAACCAAAAACCATTAGGTTATATACTGAAATTCTCGGAGAGGTTGCAGATGACATGGTTGAAAGGTGAGAGGTTATAATATTCCTAATATGGTCGATGGGTGAATTTAGTAACTAAATCTTTAAAATTTTACATGTAATACTTAAAATATACTTATACAATATTTTATTTCAGAATGAAATCAATACGTAACAAAGATAATGTCATCGAAAAAAACTTAGATATAGAGATGAATCTGTGGTCACTAGAGTCCATTGGTGTGGTTGCGTTAGGTGGACGCTTAAATTGCTTTGATCCAAACCTTCCAAAAGACTCCCCAGTTAGAAAACTCATAGAAGTCGTTCACACTATTTTTAATACAATGGAAAAGTTGGACTTTCAACCAAGTTTGTGGAGATATATTTCAACGCCCGCCTTTAAAAAGGCAATGAAATGTTATGACGACCAGATAAAGTAAGAGATGTTGTTTTGTAAACCAAATCTAACAATATGAAGACATTAATATCAATTAAATTTAACTATAATTTTAACTATAATTATTATGTGATGACTTAAATGATATATAAAATAAAATAACTAAATATGTAGAAGCTATATAGTCCCTAGATAGTCTCTACATATTTTATTATTAAATTTTATTTTGTATAATCAATTATTCAAATGACCACAAGATTGAAAAAATG
The DNA here is from genome assembly GCA_918358695.1 of Melinaea menophilus ssp. n. AW-2005. Taxonomy (NCBI): domain Eukaryota; kingdom Metazoa; phylum Arthropoda; class Insecta; order Lepidoptera; family Nymphalidae; genus Melinaea; species Melinaea menophilus. The sequence goes on along the minus strand of OU911055.1, from coordinate 3,474,626 downwards.
TCGTGACATAACAGTTTTTTGTTCGTTCGCATTTTGTTTATATAAAAAACTTTGTTTTACTTTATCAGATTAAATGAATATTTTATAGAGATGGCTATAGAAAAACTAAAAACTAAAGATAAAGATAAGGTTCTCAATGACGAAAAAGGAATCTTGGAAAAATTACTCGAAATTGATCAAAAAGTTGCAGTGATTATGGCAAGTGACATGTTGTTTGCTGGGATCGACACGGTATTACTACTATTATTATAACATTTAAGTAAATTACTTATAAAACATATAACATTATTATATGTAGTTATATATGAGTAAAATAAATAAGTAAAATTACGTAAAAATATAAAAAAAACGTAACATTTGAAATATGGTGGTATACGCGTGATCCAATAATGACTTTTATCTAAATATTATTATTAAATCGTGAATAAAATCCATCTATATTGTAGTTAATTACTAGAATCCTGAGTAATTAAATTAATTGGTACAGATACTCAAGTGTAGCATGTGCTTATCTTATATAGATGTTTTGCATTAGTTTTATTCGAATTACTTACTGTTTAAGTGATGGATAACTGCCCTTGGTGTTATATTTCAAGGACAATGTGAACAATAGATTTGTTTTAGACTGCCAACACCATTATAGCGTTGCTATATCTTTTGGCTATCAATCCTCAAAAACAAGAAAAGCTAAGAGAGGAAATCATGTCATCACAAGAAAAACGACCGTACCTCAGAGCCTGTATGAAAGAATCCTTAAGATTAATGCCTGTAGTTGGAGGAAACTTGAGACAAACCACTAAGGAGTACAACGTTCTCGGTTACAAAATACCAAAAGATGTAAGAGTATATTTACGTGTTCAACTAATTTGACAGTCTATTTATGTATTTACTAATCTTAATAAGCTTCCTATGAAACCAAATACCGTTGTAACCTAATCTCCGCCAATACCGATTTTGTAATATGATACAGATTAGAAGGCCGCCGTTTGTTACTCGAAGCATACAGAGAAAAAAATTGCTCGTATTTATACTTAATTTAAAAGATTGCTTAATATTGAAGATATTTTTAATTCATTAATAATTATTACAGATGTACGTTATTGTAGCTAACCAATACATGTCTCAGATGGAAGAAAACTATCCAAAACCCCAGGAGTTTATTCCGGAAAGGTGGTTAGTAGATAAAAACGATCCGCTATACTATGGAAATACACATCCCTTTGTGCACACTCCTTTTGGGTTTGGAGTGCGGAGTTGCATAGGTAATACTTTATCACATTTTAACATTTTAATATTGATTCATTATTTATTTAGTTAATTAACATTGAGTTATAGTATTCGTTTATTGATGTTGTTTTTATAATAAAATTTCGATATGGTATTTCATTTTCATCTTAGCTGTTTCATGTTCCAGGACGTCGTATAGCAGAGCTGGAAATTGTGGCATTTTTGACAAAGCTCATTAAAAACTTCGATATAAAGTGGTTTGGACCACCAATAAAAACTCATGCAACTACATTAAACTACTTAGTTGGACCTTATAACTTTATGTTTAACGACATATAATTCCATCAGATTAATAAATGAAATTTTATATTATTAATATTTTATATATTTTGCGTTAATCTTTTTCTAAAAAGATTTTGAAATGCACAGATTTTAATTTTATAATACTATGTACTTAGCAACACAAAGAATGATATTTGTTTTCTTATAAAAAAAATATGATTAGTTATAAAAATGCATTAGTCACAATATTATAGAATACATAAACAATTTTCAAAATTATTCATAATAAGTATTGAAGAAAGAATTATGGAATTAATAATATTTCTTAAAGAATTTTAAATATGATAGGGAAGTATTTTTTTAAACATTTTAGAAATTACCAGATGTAATATTTAAAACGAACCGCAGCTTAATATACCCTGGTATTTGGCATTTCCTTCAAATTGCGTAAGCGAGTAACAGACAGACTGTTATTGCCATAGATATTACGTGATATTGACATTAAAGCGGTGTTGAGGCGTTCACTTTGATATTTATTTTACATTTCGTGAATTCTGTGGGAGTTCCGTGAATTCTTCACATAATAATTATGATATTTGAAGTAATTTCTTTATTTATAGATAATTTTGCAAAGACATTTGTATATTAATACAAATTATAACCAAAAACAGGATTATATATTAAGGTGTCTGGAACTTACGTAATAAATATTATCTTCGCTTAACTTTACCAGTTTGAATATGATTGTCTCGGTGCACTCTTATGAAATGTATATGAAAATTAGAAATACTTTTATTGTTCGCGGACTGAAAAGTTACTTTGAATAAAATTCACCAAAGACCAGCCCACAACAAGTTAACTAAAAAAAAACAAATCGCTTTTTTTACTTAATCCTGAATCTTGTTTTTTATTTACTTCTGTTAGTTCTGTATTAGTCTACAAAATTGATGGATAGATACAATTTGATATGAAGTTTTTTCTTATAAATGATATCTTACTCCTCAAAGTTTGTTTTCCACTTTCTGACAAAACATAATCTCCTACTTCTATATAGGCACATGTAAATTAGAACAACAATCAGCAGTAAAAGTTAATAAGGTTAGATATAAATTGCATTGGTAAGTAATTACGTCGTAAATTTCTAAGTGGGATATTACATTTAAGCTAGACGTACAATAAACTGGGAGTGAATAAATAAAACTGTTCCAACCATTTCTCTCTCGAAGAGACGAGACACTAGTTACGTTATACTATACTGTACTAGATATAATTGTTTTTATGGAACAAATAATTACAATATTAATTTAACCTGAGTGTCATTGTGTGTAATAGTTATCAATATGTAAATCGATGAAATATATATAAATTTCCTCCACGAAAATTTCACGACATTTTTAAAACGACATTTCCGTTTAACAAGTATATGTTACTATATATATTAAATGTTACTGGTCGATGCTAATCTACATAACCTCGAATACAGGCTTAGAACTGAGAGCCTTTTAGTATTCTATTGTATACTTTTTGGCGAGTGTGCGCAGGAATTACGTGAGCTAATTCCCCCACCCACCTTCTATCATCAAACTTAACTTTCTATCGACACACAGCGAGTATCCACCCTTACGTCTAAGACATCCGTCCAGTTCGAACGAAGTGTTTTGCTTTGTCTTTGTTAATTTGCAGAACAAAGAATTAGCACAGCTTGCCTGCATCAAGGATTCCGATCGAGTACAATATGGATGTCTACAAGAGAAGAGTGAATATTCTTATTAAGTTAATGCACCTTACCACCTAAGACTACATTTTCGTTTTCCAACAAGTGGAATGTCATGCATTAGCTTAGACTATATATAAAATATGAAATTACTAATTCTTATTAACGTGGATGTCACCTTCAATCTTGATTTTGTATAAAATATTTTTAGAGCTACATTAAAGACAAGACGGTTTTTGTATAAATGGACGGGATATGAAAGTAAATATTTAATTTGGAAGTATTCTATATTTTATTCTTGTGCAAAATACTTTTTGTATGCTTAATATTTATGTGTATGATTTAATATAAATGTTAATAAATGAAAATATATTTCGTGATATATAGTTTATTTAATTTTAAACTAGTCAATAAAATAATTTTCTATAATTTGTTGAACGACATAAAGGTATGTAAAGCAGTTCCATTTAATTTGGAACTGCAGGATACAAAAATCGTGAAATATTCGTCGTCCACATTTACATGCGTATAATAATTTTAGTATAGATCGATTGAGATAGACGATATAAAATTTCAAGATACAATACGCAAGAAATGCATTTATAAGCAAGAAACCAATATTATATTAACAAGCAACAATACTTTAAAAATAACTTATTAATATAATTGATGTTAATTAATCGCATCTTAATAAATAGGTGATTGTTAAATATTGTATGATTTTTTGATTTTATGAGTTTATATTATTTGGAGGTCCATATGATGTAAGTAGGTATTTTCGGGGTGTCACAGTAAAGTATCAAAGTGATCTCATGACGTTCTTCCAATAGCAGGTCTACCAAATGTTTTCCCTACCATAAGCAGGAAAAAAGATCCTTATTTCTACTCTTCCAAAAATAAGAGTCTACTATCAGCGAAACGACATGACAGATTTGCATGAACTAGAAGCGGTAAAGTAGATAATAATAGAGTTTTAAAAAGAAGCAATCTTTTATTGATATCTAGAGTGGGAACTACTTCAATACCAACCCTTTAAAGCCATAAAGCTTTCAAGACTGTACCAAATCCTTTGTTATATCAGGTCCTCGGATATTGTCATTGTCACCAATTGAGAATTGTGAATCCGTTCTATTGTACTGTCGATTAGAAAATATATTACAACAAATAAGGACAAAAATGAAAGGAAGAATTATACGATTGTCATATTTTTAAATAAGACAAACTTATTCATTTTAATTCAAGTAAATGAAAATGTTTTGTTTCTTAACATTGAATGATAAACATATGTTAAAGGAAATTTGACGTTTACTTTTAAAAAGTAAATGAAATATAAATGTGTTTAAAATAAGGGAAAAATATTCCCAACGTTCTAATTGCTTGACTTGGTTATGTATATTATAGTATTAGTTGAATGGTGTAAGGTTATTATAAAAAGGATTTGATGCTAAGGTATATTGCTTTGAAAAATAGATATAATTTGGTGGTTTATTACTTGTGACGGTAAAAATTTTATATTAATAGAAATTGAACCACATACTATTAAAACGATTATCTATCGTTATCGATATATTCAGAGTAAATCTAGTAAAAGCAGAAGAATGCAAAGCAGAAAAGATTTTAGATCAAGCTTTTAAGTAAACCTTAGTCATAATTGAAAGTAGGATATGTAGAGCGAATGCTATGCCGGCAGCACTCAATTACTCTAAGCACGTGACTAAGCGTTTCAAGTACGAACTGCCTTTATTGTCATTTGGTTCCTTACTTCAATGTTGATTATAATAAACCTAACTAATAAAAAAATATTTTAAATTACGTTTGTAAGTCAATTAGAAACTTGATTACATTATTATAAATGTAGGTTTTAGGGAATCAAACATACAAAATAAAAATAAATGATTAAAATTTTCTTTTATAAATAATTATAGTAAAAAGGTGATAAATATTTTTTATCTATTTACATTAACTTATTAATAAGGCAAATTCAATAATTAAGTGTAATTATTTTAATTTTATAAGAATCGCACTTGTTATAACGTTAAAAAAGAATCACATTAGTTGGTATTTCATGTGTAACTACAATTTCTTTTATGTAATAAATTGCTACATTAATATTCTCAATAACTCCATTATATAAGAGCTGCATGTTCGTTAAATTGATTCCAATACTTTTGGCTCTAATCCAAAACAAAGAGAAAAAATAAAGAAAATCTTACATTTTATCAGATTTGTTTGTGATATGGTATGTAATTTTATCACGTATTCTTATTGTCTTCATGTTTTAAAATACCCATCAATTTTTCTTATTTAATCGCTAATTACTTTTAAAAGTTCATACACTTATTCAATCTTCATCACTTTATATTTGACTTAGAGACGAAGCTTCTTAGCATTCCATGGCTTCACCGTGCGGGTGCCGGGCCCATCGCGTTGCAAGAAGAGGAGCGCAAACAATGCCTGGGACTTATGACCCAGGTGTAGGTTTAAGGGGCCCCTTTACTATGCGCATACACGCTCACCTTCACTGTTCACGCTCCTCTTCCTACCTAACCAAATATCGTAAGAACCTACTAAAGCCGCCTTTGAAATACGTTCCAGAAATGAATTGATGATCTTCTAGAAAGGCCGAGATCCTTAAATAAATTGTAGAGAGATTTTGCTGTTATACCTCTCGCTCTTACTTCTACAGCGTACAAATTAACTATAAATTTATTCCTGATCAGTTCGTTACATAGTTCGTAATACTTGTTAAGCTTAAATGTATGATCTTTGGGTATCTTTGTTTCCCAGGTTACAGTAAGCTCCACAAGTATAACGCGCCTTAGTTGTTTTGAGTACAGGAATAATTCCGGCCTAGATGACGAAATACAAACATGCCCGGGGATTTTGTATTGCCTTTCATACGTATCCATCATTAGAGTCTAATCAGGAGACGCGTCCAAGATGGAATAAGGTTTTAGTTTAAATTTTTTGGACGAACTTGCCTTTACGAACTGTACTAATATTTTGATGGTTGTTATACCCCTCTGCGCTCTTGCTACAGAAAGACTAACCGCTTCTCGTATGATTTCTAATACTTTATCGTGGTGACGCGAGTATTTACCTCTATTTAAAAGTACCCTACACCCTACTAGCAAGTGTTTCGCGGTTCCTACTGCCACAGATGTTGCAAGATTTTTCGGTGGCTTTGCCCTATCTTACTAAGTTACTTTGATCTGGGAGAGTCGTTTGGAATGCATTAAGATAAAATTTTAATAATGCTGGGGACCAACCATGAAGCAGGGTGCGCCATATTAAAGCTAGTGGAATACAAAAATCTCCTATGGTGACCCATTCATTTTGCAATTCTAGGCTCATCGCGTGCAACCGGTTATTATCGTTTTCATCTTGCCGAATAAATGATTTTGTTATTTCTAAGTCTTGTTGTTTCCTACTTGATCCTAGCCCTGCATTATTTGTTTGAGCACCTATCATAAATTGTTTATAGAATTGAAGTCGTGACTCTAGCTCTGCCTCAATTTTATCTTTTGGGAGAGACGTTATAGTATCATCATTCGATTTTGAAATGATATGTCTTTTGGTCACTCTTAGGTGTTTATAGAGTTCCAATGGTTGCTTTAATTTTAACCCAAAATTGTGAGAGTCTCTAAATAAGGCAGAAGAGTCGGCTGGATAACTAACCTAACCTGGCTAACCCGAGCCATGACTTCAATGTCCTTATGACGCTTGCATCTAACTTCAACAAAAGGGTCTTATTGATATCGTGAACGAGGAAAGGCCAATTTAGACGTGATGTTAAATAATTATCGTATATCCAAGCCTTTTTGATGTTACTTATTGGTTGATTGTCTACCTTTTTTAGATCATTCATAAAGCTATCGACTATCTAACGATGAAGTGCGCCCTTAGTAATCGATTTTTTTACCTAAGAATTTTAATGGAGCTGCGCCGGTAATCGTAGTAACGCTCTTACGCCTATTATAAGACCCGGATCGTAAGAGGTCTGGTGTTCCGCCTACCCAGACATAGACTGTAACACTTATTTTGTGTTGTTTTGATTACGTGTCAGTATCGCGAGATCGTCTGCAAATGCTAGTATGGATTCGGTGTATTTATTGTTAAACTTAAACCGATAACCCCATTTTTTTTCGTTTTTAATTAATTTATCTATTAAAATATTGATGATTATGTTAAATTTAATTGGAGAAATAGAACAACCTTCAAATAAACCTATGTTGTAATTTAATGATTTGGAATGTTTTTCATTTGTGATTATGGAAAATTTTAATTTCGAATAATATGATGCAATCATGTTACTAACTAACGTTGGAAAGTTATACCACCTTAGGGCGAACATTATCAGTTCATGTCGTACCGACCCGAAAGCGTTTTCTAAGTCTATTCAACATACCGTTATTTGTCTTTCGCTAGTACTGGCATCTTTAAGGCTTTCCGATAGTAATGTGTTATGTTCGAGGCATCCAGAAATGTCAGGCAAAATCCCTTTCTGGTGATTAGGCCCGTAGTAATTCAGGAAAATAGGATGTATTTATTAATTCATAGTTGTTCAGTTCTTTTCGTTACAAGCGTCTTTAAGAAATGACACTACTAACAGTTGATACGTTTATCGCAATTTGCACTCTATTTCGTCATTTCATTTAGCCTGGGTTTTACTAATTTATATTATATTTTTGGATTTAAAATCTTCAATCTAGAATACCTTTTGCTTTAGTAGCTGTTTCCTCCTATATTAATATTACAAGATTTATAATTCCTATATTAATTAACAAATCAATGGACTACGATCATCATTTATTAACTATTAATTAACTATTAATTTTTTCTTTGAAGAATTAATTTAAATAAATTTTTCGTAAGATGTTGAATAAACTTAAAACTGGCATGGTTTATAGAGACGATCTAAGGTCTTGATTATGAAAAGAAAAGCATTTCTTTTTTTCATAAAAAAAAAATAAACTATCATACTTTTATTTTGTAAGGACTTTGATCTTAAAATGAAACGGTGACTAAGTTTTTGAATCTCATAAAAATCTAATTACTGCGTTAAAGTAATTTTTTTAGCATTTGTTTATATTTATTTGATAAATTTAAAAATATTCAACTTAATAAAAAGACACATTAAATGAATTGTTACTCTTAACAATTTATGACACTTACATTTATTTTTAAGGTGCTTTTTATTATTTATAAAGCTTTTAACTTAAAAGTATTTCATTGAACATTTAAATTGTTTCAATTATACTAAGAGTATTATTAAGAATGCTTTTATATTAAAAAGATAGTATAACCGGTAGAAGATGAATAACAGTAAGAAGTATAAAAAGTCAGACTGTGAATTATTGTTTACTTAACCAAGTAAATATGGTAAATATAGTTTCAAGACATTGTGCAATGTATTATTTACTTTTTTCAGCCCTTTCGTTGTCCAAAGTTGTAAATAAGTTTGAGTTGTATTAATAACTATCTAATTAAAATTTAGCAAAACATTTGCGCGGCAGTTTTGGGTTATACGGCTATAAAACTATAGGTGACTTTTACCATAATATTTAAAATCAAGACATTGTATTGTATATTTTTTTTTATTTATTACCTTTTTGAAATAAATATATTTGTAATTTCTGATATTTTATTACTTGCAACAAAACGTTACTGATATTTAATGAAAGAGTATTTCCCAATTAACAAAGCCGAATAAATCCCATTCATTGGAACACTGGAACACGTGAGGATTGGATTAGATATAATTTATCAAAGCCTTCATGTGCTGACTATAATAACTTGTGACAATTTTCCAGTAGAGTTATGGTCTCAGTGTGTATTCTAGACGGGGATATAAAACATATCTTAAGTCTTTATGATAAAGTTAAAAATATAAGTCTTCAAATACATTATGGCTTTACGGCCAATGCAATCATTATAGTCCACTGTTATTTATTGAATTCCAAATTATATTTGCTTTGTACTTCAATTGAATTGTAGGTTCGTCTGTTAAAAATCATAGTGATCAGTTTAAAAACGTTAAAAAGCAACAAACTTTAAATATAAATAGGTCTTAAAGTTGTATATCAAAACCATCAAAAGCAGAGAAAATCAAAAACAAAACAACCGTTGTGTTTTTGTAATATCTATAACGCCGTGTGTTCAAAGTTGAAGTATTTGCATTGATTGTTGATGCGGTTTTGATATTTCCACAGAAGATTATTAACGTGTGTAAAGTATGTCTTTGGGATGAAATCTTTAAGGCCAGTTAACTACAATAATATTTGCAGAGTAGTTTAGAATTTTCAATAGAAGTTTTTGATCAAATAGGACTTCCTTGCAACATTGTATTAGTAAAATTTGTTGTAAAAACCAGTTAGTAAGGATATACGCTGTTAATTAAGCAGTTTTAGCGTTTTGACAGTGAACTTGTACATCTTTTTTTTACGATAAAATGAAATTTCTATGTTATTCATCTATTAATTTATTAAAACTTCATTGTAAAAAATAATAAAACAATTGGCGGACCTAGTGCTAGGCCAATATGCTGTAAGTATTTTAAACCAGTCTTAAAAAGTCTAAATTTCTTGGGGTTTGTTGACAAAATGATTTAGTAAAAAAAGATAATTATTAAGAAATATTCATAAATCTTAGAAATCATATTTTTTTGATTTCTAAGAAAATGTTTTCGAACTACAGTACCAACTTTGTTGAAAATAACATTATAATGTTATTACTACAACCACGAGCAACGTATTTACATGAATAAGCAACAAGAACAGCAAATTTATTTATAAGCGATGCACCGTGAATGTCACCGATGCTTAATGAGACGTGAGCTTTGACCTTCTGCAACTTAATGGCGGGGAATTTATTATAAACAAAAACATTTAACGTGTTTAGTATAAATTATAAATACTTTAAAGTCTAAATCATTTTATTCAAAATAAAAAGTTTTGAACTGCAACGTACTCTTAAAAAAAAATATTTTAAATAATAATAATTATTAAAAACATCATTCCTTTCTAAACCTCTGGCCGGAAATAGAAATTTTACAAAAATAAAATATTTTTAAGAAATTTCGAAGGATAATAAAAAGAAACACCTAATAAAAGGAAATTCTTGTTACTCCTGAAAGATTTATTGTGTTCAATTTAAAATATAAACGTCGAATATACTGTACTCCAAAATTTAAGAATACGAAAAAAGTATTTTCTTGCACGAATAAAAAACCTTTTCAGTATGGGTTTTAGGTATATCTTTTAAAATTGTGAAATACAATCTCCATTAAGATTTTCGGTTTACTAAACATCTTTCCCTAATATGAATATCAACAACCCGAGAAAATATTGAATATTTTTGTTTAATTTACGGAGATGAATATTAAGTTTTACACTTCAAACTAAATTTTCATTACAAAAATAAAATTGTAAAGCGATACTAATTACTAGCTACTAGCAATTCAACAAAACAGTTTGTTAATAGTATTTCTATTGAACATAATACAAATTTAGCAAAAGCACATATTTTAAAGTACCACATTTTTTATAGTTAGTATATATAGTTTAAAAATCTGTGTTTTGGGTTCTATTCGTTTCTAAAGATTTCTACCAAATATAACACTGCAATAACAAAAATAAAAGGAATGCATATTAATATAAATTTATTAATCATATTTGATTTTGTTTTTACAAACATTGATTTATCAGTGTTATATTCCTATAATTCGATTGTGCTAAGAGCCATTTATTTTTACGGTAAACTGTAACTTTACATAGCAAATAATTTATATCGTCCAATATAATTCATAGCAGTCGGATATTAAATGTTATGGAAATCGCATCATCTTTTCCTTCTTCTTTTCTCTATAAACTAATTTTGAGATCAAATATTTGAGTATTCGCATTTATGAAACATTAATTATTTATTTAATAAGTCATACAATAAAATTATGACTATTTTAATATTTGTCTTTACCTCTTTCTTCGAGCATTCACTCTTCGACATAATTTTTTGTGAATCTTTCTGTCATAATAGAAACAGTGAAAAACTTAAGTTTCTAATCCTAATAAGTTAAACTATGCTTGATATCAAATCAAATCAAATCAAAAAACTTTATTTGGATATAACATAAATCAACATGAAACATAAAAATACATTGTAATAGAGGAAACAAAAAAAATAAAAAATAAAATAAAATTAACAAAATAACAACTATAGACTGTGACATCCAAAACGGTTGACCACTCAGCATTTACTGGAGTAAATATTGTATATATGATGTCAGGACTACATTTTTGTTGATATATTTAAATGATAGAATGTTAGCCCATATGGCATATTCATTGACAGTGTATTAGAATAATAGGGCTATTACACGTTTTTACAAAATTATAGAAGTACAGCTAAATAAAGATATATAATAGAGTTCTTTTATGATATTTTTCGCAACGTTACTAAACCTTCTTTAATTAATTAGGAGCTTTTGTGATTCTATGAATTATTGAAATTGCAAAATAATTAATTTATTTATAAAACAATATGATAAAGGATTTTAAAAGTAAATAGATGAATTGAATAAAGAGATTTAAGTATATAGTTTTATATAAAAACTGAAAAAAGTGGCAACATAAGTACATATTTGTTACTTCCGATTGAAGCCGTCTATCTCTCCGTCCTCAGCGGCCGCTCAACAGATGAAGATTGATGATTTCTAACAAAACATTACTTTTTTCTCCGAGTTGATAGTTTGGGGGAAAAGCAATAAATTTTCACGGGTATTTTTTTTTTATTCATTGTCTTAATTAATATATATATATATAATAGAGATAAAGTAACTACTTTATCTGGTTAAATATAATTAGGTATTAACCTTTTATAAAATAATATTTAAATGACGATCCGGTTTTATTACTCAAACATTCAAATTACCATTCCATGCCTAAACGTGTTTAACACAGTATACATTATTATTAAGCTATTTTAATTTAAGAGTTATTAATAATTCCACTACTATGTTACTACTTGGTTATGATAAAATTATATAAGTAAATAATTAACATTGAGAAATAAATAGTTTTATTGACAACGAATATAATATATTGTTTAAAAGCTTAAAATTGTAATTTTCAGTTTAATTTGAAATTTAGCAAAATTCAAAATAAAAATATTTTATATAATTATATATCAATGTAATTAAAATATCGGTTACTGTAATCGTTGAGAAATGTAAATATCTTTATTTAATTGTTAGTATGTTGTATGTTTGAGATACTCATGCACATTATATATAGTTCAGGTCATGCCAAGGTATGTTAAATTTAAAGTAGACATATACTGAAGAGGGTCAAACCGAGTGCTAGCGACGTTGCTAAACTAACAAATTACTTTTGTAACCCTTGCAAAGTGTTAATACTCTTTAGGCAACCAAAAATATGCTAATTATTTATGTAAACAAAACATTTCTATAATTCAGTATGTTAGGGAGATTTTTCATTTTTTGTTTTGTTTAACATAAATAAATTAAATTATTGATTTTTTTTAATATAATTATTCAATAAGATTCACAATTAATGCTGGCCGATAGTCAAATAGTGATTTCTAATACCGTAACACTGACTTGCACAGAGAATAGGACCTGATAATTCTATATTCTTTTAAGAAAAGACTATTAAATAACTGCCAACCATCCGTAACTAAAGTAACTACGATTCTGAACCTGTCGTCGCCTAAGGTCTAGCCTATTAGTTGGCGTCCAAAAAAGCATTAGTGATTTCTTTCAGGTATTCCATTTTCGAAAAATAGACAGTGACCATTTCGTTATATGTTTTGACATATAAATATAAAGTGGTCAAATATAAGTACAATTAAAAAATACTCAAAAGTAAATATCCTTTAAAAGTTGATTATTCTTGATGTTTTAATAAATATAAATGAGATATCTTAAACAAACACAGCTCATTGTGTTATTTAAATTTAATAACGTCGCAACAACCCTCAAAGGATATTTTTAACATCTGTGAAGCTTATATTTTACATTTAGACAACTTCATTGTAACATTTTTCGTTGAAAAGCAAATATAAAATAACATTATATCTTACATTATATTTAACAAAACAGACAAATTAAAATTATACAATATATTTATTTTGGTATTATTCTTATTCTTATTGGGTTTTTGTTCGACTTCGTCAAGAAGGATAAGTATAGATTTATATTTTTGATAAGCTCTGTTAATTACACAAACGAACAGATTTTAATATGAAAGGTAGTTTTTTTCATTGATTTTTTCGTGATGATATTGTTCATTTAATATGGTCATCAAGTATAATTTGTACTAAATGTAGTTTTATTCAAATAACAAATAATTTTATTGTCCATATTGTACATAAAAGCCATATTTGATAAATGATAATTCATCTATATTCTTAGACTGATTTTATTTATAAGTTTTTACATAATATTATAAATTATATACAATCTGATAATTCTTGGAGCATTCTAAATCTTATAAAAATGTTACGAAGCTAGTCACGCACGATGTAGCGACAGTTGGAATATTTTTACGATTGTATTTAAAAGAAGCTGTGCTAGAACTATTTCATTTTACTATAGGGATAATTAGGGAAACCTCTGGTTAAACTTTTGCCATTCGATATAATTTAATATTATCAAACGTAGGTGATTATTGAAAATCTGATTTCAGAAATTTGAGGAAAATCAATTGTTGGTCGCTTTCCTAAAATATAAAAGATATTCTTTTTTTTATGTAAGAGGGGGGCAAACGAACTGGCCATAAATACCATCCGAGGATTCACAGGAGTGTTGCCGGCCTTGAAGATAGGAGGTTTACCCCTTTTTTCCTTTTTTGAAGGTAGCCATGTCATACCGATCTGGAAATACCGCCGAAGGGAGTGGAGGATCGCCATGCATCCAGGTGATAGGGATGGTAAAGATTTCTATGATGCATAAATAAATAAATGAATACATTAAAGTAGTCGATGGCGCGCTGTGCGGTGATGAAATTCGACGGTAGGCATCAGATCGAATAGCTGTTCAGAACAGGCTTTGTTTGTTTTCGAGGCCAACTTGGCCTTGCTCTCCAGATGACCACGAAACTGACAATCGCTCGAAATGTCGAGACGCAGTATTCTAATATTTGGCGAGGCAATGACGGGAGTGCTCTCAAAGAGCGGTGATACGATAATTGGGGTTTTCTTAGTGGTAAACGCGCAAGCCTGTGTCTTCTGGAGATTAAACTGAATGTGGTTCAGTTTACCCCACTCAGAGACCATCCCTAAGGAAGTCTGTATAGAAGACACAAACATCTTTCGGCACTCGTCGACGTTTTCCCGAGAGATAGCACGCAGCCTTGGGGTACACCAGCGTTCACGGGCTTGGGGTCCGAGTAAAAACCATCGAAAACGACCTGTATGCTCCGCGCATTGAGGAAGCTGGTGATCAACTTGCATAAAGTCTCGGGAATCCCATAGGAACGTAGCTTCGAAAAAAGCCCCTTGTGCCATATACGATCGAAGGCTTCCGCCATATCCAGACTAACTGCCAGACCCTCTCCCTTGCTTTCAATAATAGCTGTTCAACGGTGCGTAAGATATAACAGAAGAGCTGATCGACCATAGCGAAAGCCATATTGCCGGTCATTGACCAACTGGTGATCCTCGAGGTAGGTTAAGAGCTGTTTATTGATGATATTCTCCATTACTTTGGAGAGAAGAAAGGTAATGGTGATAGGTCTGTAGTTAGAGATACCATTTGGCCCGCTGGACTTATGAACTTCCAAGGAAAGGAGGGCTTTTCGAATGAGTTTTTGCCGAAAAACTATTTCCGGCATTAAGCTTGGACACCGCGGGATGATAGGCGGTGTCTTCCCCTAGTCGTCCAAATTCTTGTTTGAGGCGAAAACAGTGCCCAAGAGATCGGCTTCCTCTTTTGCCGTGTAGGCCAGAGAGTAGTTTCCAGTATGCAATGGCGGTAGGGATGGCTGAAAAAGTTTCTCAGAGTGGCTTTAGACAGCGCCCAGAAATTGCGCGTGCCAGGCGAGTACTTTGCCAGTTGATCCCCAATTTTGACGACATGCTTGAAATTAGCTCTAGCAATTTTCCGTTTGAAGAATCTGGAGGTACGATTATATTTCCTCTTCAGAACTCTAGAGTTCGGATCCTTAATAACTAACGCAATAGCTCAAGCTTGATAAGCCTGCCGTTTGCCAGCTGCTGCAGCCCTACCAGACGCATCAAACCAAGGCCGCATTCTGCCACCAAGTGGTACCACAGAGTTTGGTACAAATAGTTCCATGCCCTGAAGTATGACATCAGCTACAGCTGCAGCGCAGTCACTAGGATCATTGGAAGGGAAACAAATCGGACCCCATGGGTAGGATGCAAAAAAGGACCGCATTCCATCCCAATCCGCTGACTTGTAGTGCCAAACGCGTCGAGTCGCAGGTGTTGTGCGAGCCGAACGTTGAATGGGCACTAAACTCCGTACCAGACAATGATCAGAGGACCCTAACAGAGCCTCGACAGTGACCTGGTACTTTCCGGGATGTGTAGTCAGAAGAAGATCCAACAAAGAAGGCATATGGCTGTCCACATCCGGTAGACGAATGTGCGTCTTGACCAATTGGGACAGACCATTTGCCAGAGCAAAGTCAAACACAGATCTCCCCGCGTAGTTGGTGGCACGTGACCCTAACCAATCGGCATGGTGCGCATTGAAGTCCCCGAGGACTACGACTTCAGCGGAGGGAGTCTGTGAAAGCAGATCGTCAATCTTCGCCTGAATATGGCCCAAGAGTTGATCCGTTTCTGAATTACCACTATGGGATCTGTAAAGGCACGCATAGACTCTGACATGGTCGTCCATGTCCATGCGCAGCCAGAGTACAGAGAGGTCCCGACCTTCAAAAACCTGAAGGCGACGGTAACAGATATCTTCCCTTACGAACACAGATACCCCGTCGTGTGGCATAAAATGATGTTCTAGTTTATACCCGGGATATGACAGGTACGCTGTGTCGTTAGGTTGAGATATCTGCGTCTCCGTCAGAAACAGCAAGGCCGGCTGCGCCGTCTCTAGATGATAGTGGACGGCGTTAAAGTTGGAATGAAGTCCCCGGATGTTGCAAAAGTCCACATTTAGAGTGGGTCGGGGTGCCGCTGCGTTGATTCGTCGTTTGCCCTCAAAAAACACAAAAGGCGAAAATCATTTCCCCGATTTTGCTCAGGGAGGAGGTCCCCGGTTTCATTAAAGCCGGTACCCTCCTGGGGTATTTTTCTTTTAGGCAAGATCTGATTCTGAATCCTGAAAGTGATCACTGTTAATAATAATTTCATCTAGCGGAATAAGTAGACGTCTATTGCTAGTTATCCAAAAATATTAATCATAGGGCATTCTATTATTTTTTCTATATATATCTGACTTGAGTAAATAAAAGTTCGTCCAACTAAATGCTCAGTAAGCACAGTATTGTTTTTTTAATATAAAAATATTTAATCGTGAGTCTAATGCGATCTCTAAATAAATATACTTTGACTACAAGAAATAGTAGCTCTTATGAAGTTATTTCAATTTGAAAGGTGATAGAAATATACTCAAGAAGTGCTTCAAAGTGAAAGTGAAAAGCTCCTGAAAATAATTTTACTCATGAGTTTAGAGACTTTAAAAATTAAATATTAGAAATACTTAAGGAAACTAACAGCACATTAAAAATATAAATATCATTCGACAAAATTCTTTAGAAGAACAAAAACATATAAAAAATATAACTGAATTGCTAATATAAGATTGGACTTTAAGAATTATTGTCAAGGAAAATGAGGTAAGAATATTATCTTTTCAGAAGAAAATTAAAAACTTTATTAATAATAATAACCAAACTTCAAGATCGTGGAGAAAGATATAAAAACATTATTATAATAAGTAAACCAGAACAAACATACACGAAGTATACTAGTTCATAACATCCCGATTATATATACATCCCGATCGCCCAAAACAAAAAAAAGTCACGCGACTAGATAAATACAACGAGAAGAAAAGACGTCCTACTAAAAACTGCATCGATTCTCAAGAACCGTTATAGTCACATAAAGAAATAAATCGAATTAAAAACGAGACAATGTCCGATTCTTCTCTGTTCTTAGCTAATTTAACAAGAACAACGACAATAAAGTGGTGAGACCAACTTCACCATTAAATTCATCAAAGAGACTTCAACAATAATTAAATTGCAGTCAATAAAACTAATAGAAGATGAAAATAAATTTAACGAGGGAGATAAAATGACATAAAATTACAAATAAAAAAAATTCATATTCATACACCAACGTTCATAGCATTGTCAAACCTGGCATATTAGATTATTATTAATTCTTTATTGTACACCATAAAATATAATACATAAATAAAACAACAAATTGAAAGTAAAATAGGCCGCCTTATCGTCTAAAGGCAATTTCTTCCGGTTTTTAAGGTTGCCTACCTTGAAAACATTTAATAATGAAACAAAAATATACAGGAAGAAGCGTCAAGTTACATTAATAAAAATACATACAAATAATACAACACTAATAATGGAATTAACAATTTAATATATAAACTAAACAATGTAATATACTATTTATCGTATATAACTTCGTAATTAAGATAAATAAATAAGTGATTATAATTTATATATATTGATATAATTATATACAGAGTATTATTCAGAAGTTGTTTTAGTTATATTTACTTAGAGAGTTTTCTTTTACAGATTTTTAAATACAGTTAGCGTTTTTAATTCCCGTATAGATAGAGGCAGAGTGTTCAATAGTTTTGGGGCAAGTAGTGTAAGAGAGTGCCCATAAAATTTGGAATTATATTACAAGCCAAATACGAACCCTATAGCAATGTTTTGAAGTAACTCAAGTTTATTTAATTGATCCTCGGTTAAATTAAGGAAGCTTTTGTCGGCATATCTGAAAGAAAGAGAGAATGCGCGATCATAATTTTGGTAGGAATAGGAAGAAAATATTTAAGCCGTTACGGAATTAATTGCGAAAATTGAAAATTGCGAAAAGTACGGGGGATAAAACGCCATCTTGAGAAAGTATTGGATGACAAAAATGACTTAAGCCACGATTCTAATATAAAGATGGCATCAAATTATACGGGATACTTTGTGCATGTACTATTAAATTTTTATTTTTTTTTTAAATTCTTTCTGATAAACATGAACTAAGAGTGATAATAAGAGGATGGGCGGCTGTATCTAACTAACTATCATAACTATCTATCTATCATAATTAACATCACTTAAAGATTCATCAAAACACTGTCTGCTTACAACATGATTAAGATATGTGTAAATTAAGTAAATATCAATAAAAAGTTTATCATTATAATAATCAATTTATATAATATAAATATAAAGATGTTTAAAATATATGTAAATGTAAATCTACCTAATAAAGTTTTTTTAATAACAACATAAAATTAAAGTAGCTAGCGGTTTGCTAACACTTGAGCATGAGGACCCCCCGGAGGGCATGTATGACGAAAGAGGTATGTAGGGACCGTAGCGTTTGGCGCTCCATCGTCTCTGGCTACCCCGCAAGGGATATGGCGTGAAGCTAAGTAAGTAACTAAACATAAAACACAATTCTATAAAATTGAAGAGTAATGAAATAAAAAAAAGCCAGCAAGATTCAGCGGTAGATTACTTGGGGTAAACAAGTCAAATACTTTTACTTGGCTTGCTTGGCACTAATGACAATGGGCAAGCGAAGACATAGTTTTGTTTATCAGTACAAGACCGCAGTCGAATACTTATTCTTTAAATGTCGAACAAATATATAAAGTTGTACACCAGAAAACTGCTCAAAATTCTAAGGAGAATTAGGAATTAAATGACAGGCTCAGTCAACATTAGGTTCAGGGATTAGACAACTGTTAAGTTACAGGTACAAATTAAAAAACTAGACATTTAGATGACGCTTCAAAGTTCGTGAGTTCTTTCGTTTTATAAAAATATTTTTGATAAAAAATATTTTGGTTCAATTATCCTTAAATAAATGAAATCCTTATAGAGGACAACGGCCTCGCAAGCAATACAAAAGCCTATATCGACGACCAATTGTGGAAAAAGGACAAATAGAAACATTCTAACACAACTTTTAAACTGTCCGGGAAACTGAAATAAACAATCAGCCTTGCAATTATACACGAATAATAAAAAAATAAAAACGTTAATAAGAACGCCAATTACAACAGCACTCACCGAAACGATAATTAAAAAACGAGTCAACGACTTTTTTTTTATCTATGTTATTTGTTTTTATTTATTGTCCTACCGACTTTAATACAATACCAAATTAATTAAGAAAACCATTAGCCTTACAAACAAAATGAATTAAACAAAATGCAACAAATTATAAGAAAATTTACTTACTTCACGAGTTTCACCGCGAAGTCCGTGTTGTCTGCTATCTCTTGATATTGCTTTTGTTGGTGTTTACCGTTTCCTTTCTGCTCATATAAAATTTGTGCTTTCGCCGTCTTCGCTTTTAAATTTCACTATTTGTAACTTTGATGCTGTATTGTGTGAGTTGTCACTGTTTCTATTAACAAATATTATTTGTTTTAAGTTATCTATGTTACTGACTGTTATTACGTTATCAGTGTTACTGACTGTTATGTTACTGACTGTTATTTTTTATCTCAAGATTAATCACACTATTGACCTTATCACCATATATCCTTTTTAAAACCTTCATACCAACCTAGCTTTAATTGTGGTCGAATTTCAGCCACTTGGCGACCACGTGTCTAATTTGTAACATAACAAATGATCTACTTTGATCATTATTATATTTTCTTTTGCCTTGTTTATGTTAGTGTCTCAAAATACAAATTTGTAGGTTGATTACTTAAGTCTAGAGGTTATGGAAGGTCAGACGATCCACATCACAGGTAGAATACTATTTATATTTAAGAGGGTATTATGTAAAGCATACTTGTAAAATCTTCAACTTAATTGCCATCAATTGAAGTGTATTTAAAATTTTATACGTCAACATTTTTAATAAAATTTACCTTTATTTGATATAGTAACCAAATTATTTATAATGTGAATATATTTATTTTAGTTTTGTTACATTTATATATTTAAAAGCGTTATTCTTATTACAAATTCCTAAAATATAATATATTATTATAATACGATGACATATATATTATATATGTTTCATTGAACAAAAGAATATATACTTTAATAATGTAAACTCTAGTATAAATTATATATATGTATATATATATGTACTCCTACTGTTTGCTGTTGTTATTGAGATATTATAGGATAAATTATTAGAACATTCTCACACAAATTCACGCTTCACAAATGTTGGAGCTACGAGGAAAGCGATTAAAACTTAAAGTAGATTGCACACGTTACAATTATTCGAGCCGCATCCTAGCAACAATAGTTAAAAAAATACTTCAGTGTAGCTATATAAAAGTAAATTAAGCTTAATAATTTAAATAAAAAATATATGTGAAAATAAGTCAAATTATGCAGACTATATTAATTCTTATGAAATTGGTGTTTAGTATGAGAGGAACAATAAGTGGAATATTTTTTAATATAATATATTTGTTTAATCAAAGTAATAACCATTGTTATCTATGCATTTTTGTCATCTTATATGTAGTTAATTGATTCCATTATTTAAAAAAAACAATCGGATGAAAATCAATAAAATCTTTGAAGACAGTTTGGACTACCCCATCGGATTTGAATTTTTTCCCTTGCAAGAAGTTATCTTGATTTTGATTTAGCTACCTCGTCAGGGACCAATCATTGCAATGAGCTCTTCCGATTATCGTAGAGAATCCACTTATCATAAAAAATAATTCGATTTAAAAACTGTTAATTATTGAGCAAGTTAAGATTACTTAACGTGCTACGCGCGCGTTTGTTGGTTTGCTTCACTCAATTAGTGCGGTCGTACCACGTTTCAAGTTTTTTATTTTTTCCAATTTGCTTCAAGTGGAATAAAACAGTTTTAATACTACGAGTAACACTGCAGCCTGCAGCTGGCTCAGACGTGGTTTGCGATTATTATTAACTTGGGTATCCAGCCGTCCACGGAGCATGTTTCGCAGGTTAAAATCCCCAGAACGAAAACGTTGGAACCATAAAAACACTGTGATTTTTTGCAACACGACCATCATACACATCATCAACCCTTTGAGCCGTTTCCGCAGCACTAGTGGCACGGTGAAACTCGTAGTCGTAAATAACGCGATATTTCAATTTTTCTATTTTGTAAACTGAGTGATGCAAACAGCAAAAACAGAAGAAAAAACAAATTAATGACGAGTAACGAAACATAAATACATGTGTAAACAGCTGTATAAATTTGAATTCCTAACCAAAGAGGAGAAATTTGTGATTAAAATGGCCAGTAAAGAAAACCATTTCTGCCTAAAATTTTCTTATACACATTTCTCAGAAAAGGCTGCATTAAATAAAATGTAATCTAGAAGATGTTTGATGGGGATATCAAAATCCGCACCAATATCAATGTATAGAAGTCCAATTACAAAGAGTCGAATAATAATTTAAAGGATACGAACTAAATTATTTGCGGAAATTCACTCTAAGTAAAATTACTGGCCTTACTTTACACTTTAAGGTAAAACTATCCAAGTTAATTTGATTTTAAAATATCTTTTCACTAATACTCATTGATAACTTAAGCCAATAAATTTTAAATTAAATTCATGGTGTGTATAATTAAACATAACTTAATTTTAAACTAAAGCCTACATGTAATTATAAGATTTGATATTGTTATAGTAATTATTACATTATTGTGTTCTGTTAAAAGCTATTTGAAATATTTTTTAAATAATAAATGAGAATATTAACTGAAGACAAATGTAACCAACTTATTTACTGTTTTAATAATGTTGGAAAATTAACATTTAAACGGGTATAAAAGGGAATTGAATGAAAATTAATAAGGAGAGTGTATAACCGAGTGCAAAGAATAGTATTTAATGTATTGTGTAACGAAATTTTATTATTTGATAATAACATCTTTTTATACAATGGTTTTTGAAGAAAAGATTTGCGATTCGACCCTTTTATCGTAAGAAAAATTACAGATTATGCTAGTGTCACTGGACAAAACCCTCATCATTCAACATCCCTATGCTCTGCCTTTTCTAAATTTAGTTATTTTGTTTGTTAAAAATGGGATAGGTTTATTCAAGAAGTAATAAGTAACTTTAGCCAATTACAATAATTATTATAACAGACAAATAAAAATACAATAATTTAATTGCTTTAATTTCTGTCGTCCATTATATTATATTTTTAGTGTACCTACACTTTTTAGATGAACAATTTAATAACATAAATTTCTTGAATATGAAATGACGTTATAATTGCATCTATATTAATTAATTTTTTTTTTTGTCCTAATAATAATTACAAAAGCACTTAATACGATATCTTACGAGTATATTAACGTTATATCAGATATATCATATACATTCTTGTTTATACCTTTATTTGTTGTAAGTTGTTTTTTTGATCCTTCTTACTAAAGGAATGTTAGGAAACATATTTTTTATTAATAAACAAACTTCTCAGTATGGTTAGTGCAAATAATACTGTTGCTTTTGCTGTTGTTATTGATTTGTCCAGTAGTTCTGGAGTAATATTTCGAAGGTGTAATAATCTCCAGATCAGATAAACGGCGGTAGAACTGAAGCATAACTCTAAAATTAATCATAAATTATGTCTCAATTGAAATTTTCCTACCTTGTAAATGTAGTACCTATTATTTTAATTCTATAGTAACTTTAAACGTTAGACAATTTGTCCTTATGATTCCGTTGGTTATCTTGAATAAAAATCCGACATAGGAACCACTTAAAAGTTTACTTAGCTTTCTCAGCAGCCCCTAAAAATATTACTATTTTAGTGAATGAACTAAAAGCTTTCGATTTCATAGGAAATAAATAAATATATGAAGATTGATTTTACACTTGTCATATATTATTAGATATTAAAATTATTATTATTATTAGAAGAAGTTTAATAGAAAATGCTTTAAAAAACACAATATTAATGTCACTTGTATGTTCTGGTATGCGGCATATCCTACTATCTCTCTAACCTTGTGACAGCAGACGCTTATTGTCTTGAATGTACATGGGCATTAAGGAAAGGTTTTAAAAATAATGTTTTACAAACTTATTTCAATCTTTTATAGACAAACTTAAAAATTGAAATATTTCAAAATATTTAATTTGTTAAAATATACTTGTAATATATACAAATACATGCATACTTATAAAGTTAAATTAAAAGACTATATTTTTAATAATTATTTTATTACAAAGGAAACTAAGTGGAAATAAATATATATCTATAAATTATATGTACACTTTAAATCGTTATATTTCGTTAATTCCAGTTCTTATATAATATTTGTATCATACTATTTAAACAATGGATGGTCATGCAATGTCAGAATATGCAGAAAATAAGCCAGTTTCGTATGTTAATAATAATTATTATTTACAAAGCAAATCCTGTATGTTAGGATTAGTATAATTATATTAAAACAATCATTAACGTAAAATAGAAAAGGAGTTGGAAATTAAAAAATAAACTAAAAAGTTTATTCGTTTAAGAAACAGAATAATATCAAGTTATTTTTACATGAAAACATTCACTGGTTCTCCGTTGAGAAACTCTTAATATCTTCTTCAAAATATGTCATTTTTTCAGTAACCGGAAGTTGTTGTGAATTAAAACCCAGTTAAACTTGCAAAAGCAGATTACAAAACTTTTTCTCCTTATTTGCACTTGACATCCGCTATTTAGTTAACAATACTTTTACTTCTGCAAGTTTATAAAAGAAACAATCTGATATATTTTAGCTTTCCTGAACTATTAAAACATTGAAAGTAATTATACTATGACATTAAATATCTTATAATAGGTATGAGGTTCCTGTAGCTGAATATGCAGTTTATTATTACGTAAGTGATAGAAAAGCCAAAACAAATATTTTATATTGGTACATACATTTATTTACAAACTAATATTTCAATAGGTTTTAGAATAATAATTTGTAGCTAAAGATGCCTAAATTAGAATTATTATGTTGTGAATTTAATTGACATAGACTATTCGAATAGCAGGTACAATAAAAAACTAAGGGCGACTGAACAAAACGGTTCAGTGTGTAAGCGATCTTTACAAATATTCCTCTACTGGAGAGTAAAAATTGACATATGGATGGTATATATCGCATTTATTTTAATGTTTCTAGAATAACGAGGATATTACCAAACTTATCGATACTTTTCAAGAAATTGTGTAAATATTTATTGATATGATTACATCATTTAAATTGCAAAAAAAAAGTTTGCAAAAAATAAAAGAAGTCTAATCACTTCCTCGCTTTTTCTTAAAGAGTTGAAAGTTACTAACCGTATCTCCGTCCAATGTTCCAATGCTAAAGTATTTCTCCTATTAATGCCGATATTTAATATCTAGATGACTGTTGTTGATACTAGTGTTAAATATCTAGATGACTGGACTTCACTATCATTTTTGTGCAGTGTATCTGTTGTTGAGCAGTACTTAATATAATTTATGGAAGATTGAGTTTTTGTAATCACATTTTAATCGATAACATAAGATTACATTACATTACATTACATGAAAACACGAATATTACAAAACTTTTATAATCCCAATTAATTTTTGGTGAAACATCGAAATGTTTCAACAAAAATTAATTGGGATTATATATATTGGGATACCGAAGTAGGCCTAAGGCATATTGACAGGTCTTCTTAACTCGTCTTGTCGAAGTTTCGTGCGAGCAACATCGTTGCAGACAAAAATTTGCAAACATCATAGGCAGCGGTAACCGCGAACAGACGGTTTTTTTATTCATTTGTAATATAGAAAATATTTTATATGAATTATACCTACCAACTGCACTGATCTTGGTATATGGGGTTAGAAATCTTTTCGTTTGAAAAGACCAACTTTATCTTTAATTAAATCTAACTTATTTAATGGTTATTTTAAATTCATTGTACATTTATAAACTCCAAAAACAAAACAAAGCATTAAAAGGTTATAAAGAAAATGTCAACTTCAACCGCAATCTATTCAAACAGTAGCATTCAGAAAGGAAAATATCATACAAAAAAGTTTCCTAAGAGTTTCGCAACTTTTATGAATAGTTGATTTCATTTAAATGACCCAGGACAAATAAGGCGAATATTCACAATATTGTAAACAATAACAAATTAAATCATGAAATGCATATGAATTTTTTTAAATACATTTACCAATTAAAGTAGGTGCTCGTAAACTAACCATTTCAAGTGAAATATAAAACATACGAATTTTAATTAAACTATTTTATCTCTTCTATTTTAATTTGTCTTATGTGATGTATGATGATGAATATTTGATTTATCATTATAATACAGAAATAAAGGACTTATAAATAGTCAAAATGAACTAACGTCTACTTAAGTAAAAGGATCGACGAACGCTGAATAAAATATTTCCTGTTCAATAACATTTTTCGTATTGACAAAAAAATCCCTTAAGAAACCAAAGTAGCATCAATGGCTGAGTGATACAATACCAAATGATTAGTAGATTTTTTTGCTGCTTCAGGGGATTTGGAGACCTTTTGCTGCCACGAGAACTTATACTTTCATGACAACACGAGATCTTGAAGACACTACACAATATAATTTTGGATTAACAACCTTAAAGTCATGATTTGGCTATAACTGAGATATATACCTCAAGTGACCCGTCGATGAATATAGCTGACACATTTTTTAAAATATTTTTGAATAATTGTGAATTCGGATTAAAGAGATCCGCCGATAAAAAAAATGTAATAAGTTACAAGACTTCAGTAATATAAAGTTTGCTATATATTACCATAACCATAAATAGAAACCGCTGATGAAATTTGGCAAAGAAAAAATAAATTTAAATCTCTAAATCTCATCGGCGCTGTAAGGTGGCTCTGTTGCGAGTATTTTATAAATATTACAAAAAGTCTTATGATGTCCAATTGGATCGTATACTACGCCACTTAACAGTTCCTAATAATTCTTCTATTTTTATAAACAAAGTACATAAATTTGATGCTAAGCATAGACAATCATAGAACTGTTGTGTTTTATTAATTTAATGATCATAAAGAATGAGATATAATAAAAGAATATTGAATAAAGTAAAACTCCGGTTACAAGATTATCAAAATAATATAGATCATTATCTTCAGACATCACTCAGACAAATGATTGTAGGATATCAAAATCTTTAGCTATGTATTTTCTTCTATTATAAAGCTATGCAAATTAAGATATACCTTAACATATTTTTATTACTGTTTATTTAAAAAAATTTAAGAGAGCACATATAAAAGTAACAACATTTAATTTAATATAAAATATATGTTTATTACAAGTCATAATATGCAGTAACGTCACCTACATAAGCAGTATTACATATTTATGAAACAATTTCCGAGAACTCTACTTAAGATCAAGCTCTTCAACAATGCCCATAAATCTAAAGCAAATTCACGTCAACCACAGACGAGATGCATTCAGCAAATTATTAATTTGCTTTACAGTAGATTACATTATAATAATATATAGTAAATGGAGGAACTAAATACACGCAAATTTATGTTATAGTAAAATAATAAATTGTATACTTTAATTGAGTTTTCAACAATTTTTATTGAAATAAATAAAGAATGAAGAAATTAATTAATATTTTGCTAGTTTCATTTAATTGATTTTAACTATTACAAGGACTTCTAAGTTAATAAGTTGTGGTTTAGAAAATAGATTTTGGAGGTAGTTGGTAAACTTCTACTTCGTTTAGATTTAATTCTAACATATCCGGCTTAATATTTAAAGTTTACCACCGATGAATATTAGATTTCAATGATTTATTAATTGTTTAAATCTGCCTATAATGAAATCGATAATTTTATAAATACTGTTTACAAATACATCATCAAATGACTTTAAATGGATGTGTTATTATTTTATAACATTAGCACGTTATACTATAACATTAGCATATTATTTTTTTATATTAGCATAGAATGGACGGACATATTATTGATGAAAAAAAAATGTTCTGATCATTATTAAAAGGCTTAAGAAGTAACCTCGGTTGGAGTGATATTTATAAGTTTGGTATTTGAGACGGCAAAATATATTCAAACGACAACCATTTTGCACGAGCTTAGGATCTCGCGACACACAATTTCCGTATTGTCAGTCATGTCTAAATATATATATATTGACCGGTTTGGTCAACCGTCAAAATACCTTCTAAAAATATTTATGATAATTTTAAATCAGATACAATATTATGTAAAAATATTTAAAGAATTAAAGTTTTTTCATAAAAAAGTAAAATGAAATCGAGAGGCTTTTATTTTTATTCATAAGGAAAATTTAAGATTATTACTTTAGATTTTATTACAAAAATAAATGTCTTAGTACTGTAAGGAATACATATTTTCTATAATGGGGAACGCGTTCGCTGCACTAATAAGAAACAAGTTCGTTTTTCGGTTAATTGATACAATTAGTAATCAAATTTTATTTAAACTTAAAATAACCTAATAATATCAATACCTCTGTGGTTTTATCTATACATCGATATTTTAATTTTGTAGAAATCCGAATGTAGTAATAAATTTTCACGTCCGTTCAATGTTAGCCTTATCATTTTCTTAACAATATTTTTGTATTATTAAATACAAAGATATATTTGTTAAATATTGTCTCTCTGTTATGGATTTGATTAATTTAATAATAATTTTGAAATTATTAGAGTTTAGAGTGTTTCGGACGATGGCAGCGTATAGGAATATAATGTTCTCGGATTTATCTCTCAGCTCCTCATCACTCTTCTTTTTAGTAGGTTTTGTATACACTAAACTAAAAGTAGTTGTTTTTGCTCTAGAATATTAATGTATAGACCCAAACACTATACCTACTGAAATTTGAATTTAAGCTGATTTTAATAACTAATGATTAAAAACATCTCTAATTATTACTATCGTCTTATCAAAACATAAGCAATGCTTAAATACTATTCCCGAATCTGGAGACGTGTTTCATTATCGCTAAAACATTGTGGTCGCACCTTAATACCTCGTATATATTAAATGATCTTTATATTGTTGTAAAGGAAAGTTTATTAATTTTTTTGCAGGTATTCAAATTTGCAAGAAAACTTACATTAATTGATCTGGAAGCTCTTTCGTTTCGCTAAAAAATATCGTTCGTGTCTGGAACAAATATTATTAAAAGCAACTACTTCATAGGTTTATAGGTTCATATAGGTCATAGGTTCTAGGTCTTTTTATACATAGAAAATTGCATCATTTTATTATTGAGCACTTGCTGACTTTGACAAGAAACTATATCCAAAGTAATTCTCGAGTGTTGCAATGAATTAGATGTATTCAACTTTGTGACCTTCAGTTCAAGTTCAATTCAGTGCAATTCAGTTTTTCAAAACACTACAGTTTAAAATGTGCTACAATATATTTCAAGAAAGTAATATATTAGTTTTTTCAAACGCTTTAGTTCAAATAAATAGACATTAGTTTGATATTTATTACAAACCATTTTTTTTTTGCTTGCTTGCTAACACATATTTTATGTTTTTATTACCCAGTACCCACCGTTTTATTTAAACATTTACTTTAATTTGGGTAACCATTTTCTGTTAAGTTTCAAAATAAATACACCCACCTGCTACAATGTTTCAAACTACATTGTTGTAGCGCGCAGTATTGTCTCGTAACTCTTGTATGGAACATTAAATACAAAAGCTCATGTAATCGACTGCGCGGTAAACCGATTTGTAAAACGACATCTTTAAGTTATGTTGATAGTCTGAAAGTTTATAAATACTCCCTTGTAAATCAAAATGAGTTAGAGGAGGAAGAGGAGTAATTATTATATGACATGAAAATAATATCTATTTATCTAATAAGTTAAATGCAATTACAAAAAATGCAATCCACGTGTCGATAAGACAGCTGAAATAATAAACTTCTATCACTTACTTACTCACTCACTTAGATTGTTAAATCAATTAAAGTTAACGTTTTATGTTTATAACTGTACTGACACTGTACTGGTTGTAAAAACAAATAAACCCCAAGTAAACATTTTCTCTCTCATTATCTTTCTTATTCCTTAATCTCCTTTCATCCTGTTTATTTGTTTTAAGTAACATTTCCTGGAAAGGCTACTCGTTTTCCCATCAAAAATATTTTAATAAGACATATCCAATTTTTAACGAACAGTGTTAAAGGATAGTCGTGTTCATTGACTAATTCATTTGTAAACCTGTCTAAGAGTTAACACTCCATTAACCAAAATGTTATTTCAAAATATCCAAAACACAGATCGTATTTTCGTTATAAAATCGATGACAGCGACCACATGTCTCAGAACCTGATATAATAAATGATTAGTCCAGTTGTTGAAAGGTTGTAAATCGTTGAAGAGATTGAATTGAATAGTTCTTATTGTAGCCATTCATAAAAAGTAAACAATTTAACTGTATATTAATAATTTTAAGTCTATTATGTACTCATAATCAGTTGGTATGTTGGAACTAAAAAAATTACATTAACTGTGAAAAAACATTAATTAATTTTATTGGAAACCATCGTTTAAATGATGATGACCTTATACAAATTTACTGTAATAAAACATATTATATAATTATGATAGTTTGATATAATAATATTGGAGAATAAATAATATTTTTTTGACAAAACGTTTTTAATACAAAAACGATTTAAGAAAGAATAAATGACAAAGTGACCTGCATTTTTCGCCGAGTGGTTCTAATGAGGAGGCTCGGGTGGACCATTAGTCCCGACGTTTCCTTTTGAAGCGATAGCAAATATTTGCTGAGATAAACTTCATAGACAATTGAGATTTCGTACGTAAGGTTCTGAAAATAAGGACCATAATTCTTCCCCAACTTTAAGATACGTTTATTAGTGAGAATACAAGACAACTTTGTCAATATTTAAGAAAGATCGATGTTTTCGCTGCGCCATGAGGACAATATGTCATTCATTTTAATTTTGTATAGTAGTTTCTATTCCCAACTTTTTAAAAAGACGTAATAGGAATTTATTTTCACATAATAGATAATATTAAGTAGTAGTAGTTGTGCAATAATCCAATAACAAGTGTTGGTGATAGTGGGACAAATAAGTGTTTTTATTAAAATATTCTTTTAATTAACATTTTTTTATTGAAAAATTTTAAATCTTTTAAATAAATAAAGAAAAAACTGAAGGTTACTTAACTTTTATGGATTATATAAAACCCATACCATTTCCATGTGTTCTGTAACTTTTATCGTGAGAATTAAATTTTCGTTTCTTACCTATGAAAGAAACTGATCAGAAACCTAAAAGAGATCGAAAAATCTATATTTTATGATCTCTTTTAGACTCGTAAAGCTTTTATATGTGTATGTAGGTCTATGATCATCTGAAAAGAGTTTGGAATTTGAATAAAAATAAGTGTTGAAAATTTATTTAAAATATATTTACCAATCACTAAATAAATAACAAAAAAAACTGCTACTAAAACTAAATAAATAACAAAAAAAACATCTGCTTTTTTTATATAGGTAAGTTTCAATTAGTTAAGGTTTTTCCTGTATTCATTTCTTGAAATGATAAGACAATGAAATAATAGTTTCAGTTATTCAGCAATTATTGTACATTTATCCATATTGCATCTCTTTACTATATAGGTGTACTATATCTGTAAAATTTAGAAAACTATATAGTATAAATATTAAAACGTTTTTTAAAAAAGACTATTGTCAATTAATATAAAGATAACAATATAATGTGGCCTGTAATTTAAATAATGTAAATCAGTAATTCGTAGTTACAATAATCAATAATAGGTTAAACCTTGGGTTATTTCTGTAAATTAATGGAAAGGCAATATTGATTTATTTTCTATGAAAACATACTATACTTATTTATTATTTAAAAGACAAAATTTGTTAACATCTAGCTACCGCAACTCCACGAGAGAATTTAAGCTTACTAAATAAAGGATTTAGTAATATTTTATTTACTCTACCTACATGTACTTGTTCTACAGTATTATTATTTTATTTGGTTCTTTACCTTACAATTTACTTTTTCTATCTTTATACATATTTGATTTAATACTAGTTATTATAACAATATATTTGAGTTTGTTAAATCTGTCCTCTACGTACAAATATATATTTATATTTCTGTTAAAATAGAAGCAATAAAATTATCGTCGCATCATCGACTGTTTCGTATACGTGTCAAATTGTAAAATTAAAAAAAATTGTAGATTTGATACGTTTTATTATTAAAGTATAAAATTTCTAAATAAAAAAAAAACTTTAAAAAAACTAAACTACTAACTACGAACTAAATTGTTATATCTACTGATATCAATAAATAAGGTAATGAAAAGCACTATACAGTCACAGTAATATCGTTATTATAAAAAGGTGTTAGTTTTCCGTAATTTTAGTAAAATATTTTTTGGGAACATGAAATGAATGATTGACATGACATGAATTTAATACTTTTCAATACATTTTAACCCTCAGCCATAACATAAATCGTATCATTACTGACATCTTGAAGGTAACAAATATAGAGTATCATTTGTTGCATTAGTATATTGCGAGCAAAATATAAGTTTTAATTATGTCATGATAATAGTGCGATAAAATAATTACAGTTGTCCTGTCATGAGACTATATCATCTTACAAACCCGATTAAATTCTGAAACTCATTTAAGGTCTATTGACATTCCTCTTGTGTTCACCGTCGGGTGATAATTTATACTATACTAATAAAAAGTAAATTTATACTAATCTAACTGAACTTTAGCATAATTAGTCATCGCACATTATTTTCTGATGATTTTAAAGATGTTAAATAAATAACAGAGGGATTCAATTTTAATTTAAACATAATTCATTATTCTTGTCTTTAAAAATAATATATTAATAAAAATTATATATAACCAGTATATAAAAGTAATAAATATCTTGATAGAATTACTCTATTTTTAATCATATTCAAAGTAAACAATTATAAACTCTTGTAAAATACATATTATTGTTATTTACCTTGCTAACAAAAACACAAACATGTTAACAAACATGTTCTTTCTTTTCGTAATCAGTTTAAGTGGCTGAAAATTGCCCGAATAAACTATTACTAACTGCCAGTTACCCGAGGGTACTATACCTTTCCAGTTTCCTTTCGCATATTACTATGTTTTCGAATCGAATTTTTGAGGCCTGTCCATACAACTATTTTATCTAACTATTCTTAGATGGTTTTATATAAATTTCGGACAATGTTGCTTTAGCTCAAAGCATCATCTAGTAATTAAAATTGAGTAAAATGCTATAACACTTTTCATTTTTGGAGAATATACAAAAAGGTACACAATTAGGAATATGTTATAAACGATGATATCATTACATAGACGCTTTTATATAAATACAATCTAGTTTTGTATAAACTAAACTAAAAGTAGTTGTTTTTGATCTCTATAATATTAATATATAGACCCAATCACTATGCCTATTGAAATTTTGAATTCAACTGATTTTAATAAATAACGATTTAAAAAAATCCCCAACTACTATAGCTTTATCAAAACATAAGCAGTGCCTAATAACCATTCTTGAATCCGAAGACTTGTTTCATTATCGCTAAAACATTGTGGTCACACCTCAATACCTCGTATATATTAAATGATCCTTATATTACCGTTTTGGATGGTTTACTCTATTATTATTAATATTTACACAAAAGATTACAGCAATTGATTTGGAAGCCCATTCGTTTCTATAAAAAACATCGGTCGTGTCTGGAATAAATATTGTCAAAAATTAACTTAAATAAATTAGTTTTTTTTTGGCCTATTAATGATCATATCATCATCTTCCTGCCCTTATCCCATTTTGGGGTCGGCACAGTAGGTTTTTTCATTCCATACTTTCCTGTTACTCGTCATCTCTGTGCACACTCCCTTCTTCTCCATATCGTCTTTCACGCAATCCATCCATCTTTTCTTCGGCCGTCCTCTACCTGTTCATCCCTCCACTACCATACCTAGCACTCTTTTAGTCACGTGCCTTTCATCCCTCCTCATAACATGCCCATACCATGACAGACGGCTACCTCTAATTTTTTCTGTCACTGGCGCTACTATTTTTAGCCCTATTGATATTAATAGATAAAAAACTAATAGATAAATTTTATTAGCTTTAAATAATATTTATCTTATTTCCACGTGCAGCAAAGGTCCACAATGGTTGAATTATAATTATAAAATTGTAAATGGTGTTGTTATTTATAACTGTTATCACGTTTTATACCTATATAATTTGTTTTATAAAGATTTTAAATCGATTTGCTTACGACAAGAAATGGAAATATATTTCTTAAACTATGCTTTATTAATATTTTTTTCATTAAATTGTAAAGATAACATATTTATAATATTCTTAGGGACCAGAGGTGGAAAAAGAACAAAATAATAATAATAATCACTTATACACTACTACTAAATATTTTATTTAATAATAAAATTACAAAACAAAACTAATTTTAAACAATCATAGATACAAAATGTAAATTAAGCTTTTAATTAACTATTACAATTAAAGTATTTGACTGATCAAACGGGCAGAGCTCCCGCTCGCAAGAGAATCCGACACGAATAGGTGCTTGAAATGAGCGCGCGGTCGTTTATAAGGACATTGCCCCACCACTAGTTCTTCAGGTCTATTATTCGGCTAACAATATTATAAATATGTTATCTTTACAATTTAATGAAAATAAATTGTAAAGATAATATATAAGTATACAATATTATAATTATAATACTCATTACGATCATTGAATCTATATAAAACTCTAACGATGAATTTATATTTTTCAGTCAATTAAAAGCAATTCCAAAAAATATAATATGTATGACATCAATGCATTTTTTTATCACATCACCATATATAACTTTAGTACCACTCGTATCTTTAAACTATCTTTCTCATAATTAAAACAAACTTCATTTATATTATATAAGCATAGATCTATTTATGTGAGAGTGTGAGTTAATATAAATGCAGTATTTTCCTCGCCATTTACTTCAAAAAGGAAGGTTTCAACTCACGTCCCATTAAGCACCGGTGACATTCACGGTGCATCGCTTATAAATATAGGTAAAGCTACTCTTACAGCAATTCAAGCAGAAACGTTGTTGCTTTTTAGGTCAATGTCATTACATTTATATACTTTGAAATATTTAACAATTTAATATTAGTATTATATTTTAGTAATGTTTTAACTAGCCATAAATCTGATGACTGTTAGATTAATTAGAAATTTGCGTCTCCAAGGTGTCATAGCCGTGAAGCTGCTGAATCAATAATTCCAAGAGTAGTCACGGAAACCATATTGCCTGATTGGTTATTTAATTGTTACTTATTTTATATTAATTTCACTGCACTTTTATCTTCGCTGTAGTTATAAAAAACAATTTTTATTATTATCGTATAATAAATTTAGTTACATTTCCTTATTACGAAACCGCTTTCTGATCATCTAAACGTAATATTGTAGCTTCAGTACAACTGAATTCACCGCAAAAAGAAATTTTCCTGAATAATATTTTTGCTATTGAAAACTTGCTTTAAAGAATTTTACTTAAATTGATGTTTTTAAATTTGAAATTTAATTTAGTTCAAAATCTGGATAGCTACAATAGATGGAACTTAGAATATTGGTCTATTTTCATGGTATTGATACATAACAGCAAATGGCTTTTTATTATTTTTATATATTTATTATTTTCGTCACAATAACAAGATATATTTCATTTCTAGTTCATGGGTATACATACCTTTTATAAAAATTGCATTAATTTATTACTGTACTCGTGCTTGCTTTGACAAGAAACGATTTTTATTATGTAAATATACCCACCTGCGACAATGTTTCAAACTACATTGTTGTAGCGCGCAGTGTTGTCTCATAACTCGCGTATGGAACATTAAATACAAAAGCTTCTTTAATCGACTGCGCGATAAACACATTTGTAAAACGACACCTTTAAGTACAACAACATAGTCTGAAAGTTTATAAATACTCCCTTTTAAATCAAAATGAGTTGGAGGAGGAAGAGGAGTAATGATTATATGATATGAAAATAATATCTATTTATCTAATAAGTTAAATGCATTTCCACTAAATGTAATCCACGTGTCGATAAGACAGCTAAATTTATTAACATTCATCATCACTTAGGTTTTTGAACTAAGTAATGTTAATGTTTTTATGTTTAACTGTACTGACACTGTACTGGTTGTAAGAACAAATAAACCCCAAGCAAACATTTTGTCTCCCATTATCCTTCTTATTCCTTAATCCCCTTTCATCCTGTTTATTTGTTTTAAAGGTCATTATTTAACATTTCATTTTATTAAAGGTCATTATTTAACATTTCCTAGAAAATTTACTCGTTTTTCTCATCAGAAATATTTTAAAAGTAAGAATACAATTTTTAATGAATAATTATAAAGGATAATCATGTTCATTACTTAATTAATTTGTAAACCTGTCTAAGAATTAACTCTCCATTAATCAAAATATTATTTCCAAACATCCAAAACATAAACCGTAGTTTCGTTATTAAATTGATGACAGCGACCAAATGTCTCAGAAACTGATATAATAAATGATTAGTCCATTTGTTGTAAAGTTGTAAATCACTGAAGGGTTTGAATTGAATAGTTCTTATTGTGTTATCGCCAGTACTTTTCGGAGGGTAAGTTTAACATTCTCAATACTTGGTGCGTGAAGTTTGCCATGATTAATTGTTAAAGAGGGTAGCACCGCTATTACAAAACTGGCCTCAAGACGGTATATAAGTCACTCGCCGGTCAGTAGGGCTCATTCGTATCGTTGGAGCTGCTAGCATCAAAAAGTGAAGTCACTAGTGATTAGTGATTAGCGACTATAGTGGTTAATAAATTATACCGCGGGAATAAGTCTTCTAATAATTGTGTAATGTTGTAATTCATAAAAAGTACATTTTATCATTCATATCATTTACATAATAAATCAGTAATTCGTAGTTACAATAATCAATAATCGGATAAACCTTGGGTTATTTCTGTACATTAATGAAAAGGCAATATTGATTTACTTTCTAAGAGAACATACTATACTTATTTATTATTTATAAGACAAAATTTGTAAACATCTAGCTACGGCAACTCCACAAGAGAATTAAAACTTTAATGAAGTGTTTAGTAATATTTTATATTTACTTCACCTACATGTGATTGTTTAACTGTATTATTAATTTATTTTATTCTATACCTTACCTTATAAGTAGAAAAGGACATATTATATACTTGAATAAAAAAGTGTAATGGCTTACAATTTCATTTGAATGATAAAAATTATAGCAGCATAATGAACAACGCTGCTCGAGTTATCTCGAGTGTGCAAAGTTTGGCTATTAACTCGAGCGTGCTCATTAAGGGGCTAATTGCTAGTTAGTTTCTTTATATAGGTTCTATTTTAGCTGGTCAGGGTGGCCGTGTGAAGAGACTTTTTATTGGGCTCAACATTCTATCTTTGCAGGATACTCACACGAGTACATGAGAAGCGACAAGTAGAATACTTGGGAAGTCAGTCAATGTTCTTGTGAAATTTTTTCCTTTACTTGTTTTACTGTACTAGTCTTCTTTACTTGTTTTACTGTACTTGTCTTCTGGGCGATTCAATTAAACACAAATTTCTCGTAATGTAAATTTTTTCTTTGTCACAGAAATTCGTAAATACATATAAATGGATAGTATTTCATATACAAAAGAGAAAATGAAATGTAAAAAAAAATAAGTATATAGCTGTATTTTTTTCATTCAAAGTCTGCCACTTTACATTTAAACAGTGCCTGATATTCGAAAAAAAAATTGAAGAGCAACACGAGAACGTGAACCATTCACATTCCATTGCTGATAATTTTAATGTTTTCAAAAGTCACGATGCGGATCCGAGCTCTTTTAAAAACAGATCCAGGCCGTCTATCAAATAGCCTTTGAAGTAAAACGAATGCAAAGACAAAACATAAATGTAAAAGTTTTTTCAAACTGAACCAGAATGTTGCAGAAATTGTATAAGTTAAAAAGCAAACATGGAATTGATTTAAGCACAAACTTTTAATAACCGCAGAAACTGTTTCATTTTGTACTGTTTTGTATTAAAAAACTATATAAACGTATATATAAAACTAACAATATTTAATACAATATGAGTACTACAAATCGTACATTTCAAATATTAATATAATAAAGTAACAGAAATAACATCAACAACAATATGTATTAAAGTAATATTGACAAAAATAAATCCCGTCCCGGGTTATTTCTTTTAAAAAATTGTAAAAGAATATATTTTTCTCTAAATCTTGTCATCAGTAGTAGGTATACTCATAAATTTCAAATTTTTTCATAATTTAAAATTCACATGTTGACCAAAAAAAATGTATTTTGTTGACATTTTTTGGTCAACTTACTATTTTCTTTACTAGAGAACTAAAACTTCTGATAATGATAATAAAAATAATATAAGGAACAACATTAAAACATTCTTTGAATATGGGAAGACCGTGAAATGTAATCAACTCTTCATTCATAAATTAATTTTATATCTGGATGAAATCATCTTCAGAAAATACTTAAATGGTTTCTGTTTTCTAATTTTTAATTAAATTTCATATTTATTTATAAATTTTTTATATAAAAAAGTTGAGATTATTCTTTAAAGATTGTAATTGTAATTTTTTTTAGATAATACGTAAACAATTTTATAGATTTATTAGAGGATAAGAATCATATATTATCAAAATGGATTTTTGTATTTTTTTTAATATTAATAAACATTTTGTAGACCCTTTTGATGTGACAGTAGGTGTAATTATCCTTTTATGAGTAAAAATTAATTACATATATATATATATATATGAAAAATAAATTTATTTCATTGGTAAAAAGAAAGACGATCACTAATTTTAAATAATCAGTCTTTATTCATAACTGGTATGCATAGTTTTTATAAGTAAGCCTTAGGTAATATTATCAAACAAAGTAATAATATTCCTTTAAAGCGATCCATACAAACATATGTCTATTCTTTTTTATTTCAAGTCTTCTCTTTCACGTCGCTACTTTAATTGTCTTTACAAAAAAATGGAAAATTAATACGAATACATTATTACGTTACGCTATTACCCAACTAACCAATCTAAAAAGCTCGATTGTATTTTTATTATGAACGAGAAAAGTCTCGTTCAAGACTTTTTAATTTGAATCTTGTTAGACTTTTCAATTTGATTCTTGTTAGTTTATTATTTTACATCCTTTGTTCATTATGCTTCAGACTTCAATAAAACCGTGTTCCATTAATGAAACAAAATAAGAAACAAATTACTACAGACCATTTTATTTTGTCGTTAATATTTTTATGTAAATCAATTGATTAGAGCAAAGATAGGAGAAGTATGATTTAATTTTATTAGTAAGCATACGGACATGTTAATTTTAATTTATCAAATTAAATAAAATTATGAAACTACTATTCCATGAAAGCAGATTACTACTAAAACATATATTTTGTACAAAATTGTGGTATAAGAGCATTTGTTTAATGTCAATAAACAATTTCATTTCCACTTAAACCTTAGTATCATAATACTAATAGTGCTATGCTGCTAATTTCTTAAAGGTCGGCAATGCCTCTCGTTATTCCTATGGTCTTGTATTGTAAAGATCGTGGGTGATCGTGATCATTTACCAACACGTGAGCTTTTTATATAAAATATACTTATGATAAACACCTATCCCGGACAAAAACATTGAAGAAGCAATGTTTTTAAGCTATATTCAAATAATTGATTTCGTTCTCTATTAACTTATTGTTACTATATAATTTAACAATATTTAGGAGCCTAGAATGTTTCTGTGGTATATTTGTATTATTTATTTTCACAGATAATATTAATATACTTCATCAATAAGGTATGCAATATAATTTATATTATAGAATCGAAATGTCAAAGAATATTTAAATATAATACCTTTTTAATGCTAAAAAATAAAATGTTTTTATATATTATATTTTTTTAATTAAATCCTTTTGACAATAAAAACACATAACATTAAAATTTAGGATTTCAAATACTGTGTTCACGCTATTCACAAAATTATTAACATACCTCTTTTTTTTAAAGAAGGTTTTTTAAATATGATTAAAATAATCTATCGCTGATTCGCCACAAAATTCA
Organism: Melinaea menophilus ssp. n. AW-2005; assembly: GCA_918358695.1. NCBI lineage: Eukaryota > Metazoa > Arthropoda > Insecta > Lepidoptera > Nymphalidae > Melinaea > Melinaea menophilus. The sequence continues at coordinate 3,434,891 of OU911055.1, read as the reverse complement.
ATAACTTGATAAAAGACTATAAAAAGTAACTAATTAAAAAGAACCTTGCATTGAAACGAATATTTAAGGCACTGTGTATGTATTGGAATGTACAACACCGTAAATGTATTTTACAACATCAGGAAGGTGTTGAACTCAATTTTGCTGAAAAATACAATGTGTCTTGGGTAAATTGAAATTTCGTATCACTTATGCGCTTCAGTAACAGTCAGGTCACGACCATTTTATATCTATATTATTTTTATTTTTGTATTATTATTTATTATTTTACTTAATAGATATCAAACGATATTTTTTTACTGAAAAATCTGAAAGTAATTTTATTTTTAATTGCTTTTATTATTTTTAATAGTTAGAACTATCCATAGTTTCTTCAGGCCTAATTCCGGACTAGTAGTTTATAAGTATGTGAATAAAACTTCGTAATCATAATACTACAACACTAACTTTATATTTCAGGTAAATAGTATTATCTTATGTCGCCTCGTTCAAACAACAGATCGATAAAGAGATCAAAAAGCGTCTTTTAAAAGTAAGATTGGAACGTCTGAAGTTTCAAATTAATCTATAAAATGTGAAACAAACAATTTAATTTCAAAGACGTTTGATGTGTAACACAATTTGGCGTTATATCGGATTTATCGAACTCATAAAAATATATTCGTTAGTATATTAGGTGGAAAAGAAATGAGGTGAAGTTCTTTCAAGGGGAAAAAAGAAAATTGGTGTAAATATTTTTTTTTATTTTATTCGTTTTAATTATTAATAATATTTACGTTAAAACACATATTGCGTTATTATAGCATTGAATAGTATTATAATATAAAAATTTTACCTGAAAATAAAATTTGTATTATGTTTCCTGAGACGTCCGAAGTCCCTTATGAGAGTACATCGCTTACTTCCGCCGGAAGTTGCTGTAGTTCGTCAACCAACCGCGCCAACACGCTTATCGACAGTGACCTCTAGTGTAACTTCCTGTCAACAAACTCAACCGACACTCTGCACAAGCCGCCGTTTTGTAATCATTGTTCTCATAATGGAAATCATTTTACCAGGAAGGAGTTACAGGGACTTCGGACGTCTCAGGAAACATAATACAAATTTTATTTTCAGGTAAAATTTTTATATTATGTGTTCCGTTTGACGTCCGAAGTCCCTTATGAGAGATCTGTTTGTTATCTCCTGGTGGCTTGTGTAGGTATGAATAAAAGATGCAACAATGTGAATTACTCATATTTATTTATGTAATTATATTTACAAACTACAAGAAAAATCATTGGTATGAAAACGCTTAACAAAAATATTGTATAATTATGAATTTACTAATCGTTTAAATGTTAAATCACAATCATTTATGTAAACAAATCAATCATCAGATTTTTATAATGGTACAAACAATTTAGATAAAGACTTTTCACTTAAGTTAGAATTTCTTACATTTTCTATACTTCTTTGATAGAATTTGTGAAAAGTGTTTTCATGTTTCCAATTTGCCTTTTCTAAAATTTCATTAATAGGATAATTTTCAATCCAATTTAAAGAAGCTACAGCCGATCTAAAGCTACCCGGAGAAGCTATAATACCTGCTTCTGTTAAAAGTTTCTTAACCCAACCACCAATTATTGTTGGAGAAGCGGGCTTTACAGGATTTCTAGCAGTTATAAAAAGGTTTGTTAAATGACCTCTGGATGAAGATGAAATATTTTTTAAAACTTTCAACCAATAGACTGGGTCAATATTTCGATCTTGGCATGATAACAACTTCCAAGAAGACTGACGAGTGGATGTCGTGTCTGTTTTAGATCCAAAACAAGGGTGTAAAACTATAAAATTGACATTATCAATAAAGTGATCTGAATCTACGTGCAACAACGATAAATCGTGGACTCTACGACCGGAAGCTAACAAAAGAATAGTTGCTACACGTCTAGACACGTCGTACAAGCTATTTGAGTCAGGGCTATTGCTTTTTAAGTATGTTATAAGCAATCTTGCATCCCATATAGGCGCTTTAGGCGGTAGAGGTTTTGCTATGGATACCGCTTTTAAAATATGTCTTACGATATTACTGTTCGATATTTTAACATCAGATAAGGTTTCACATATCGAAGCAATTACAGATTTATGTACTAAAATGGTTCGATAGGCTAATTTATCACATAAATGTAACTTAGCTAAATACCTGGCAACGTCTGGAGGTGATGGACGACGTGAATTTATACTATTTTGATCACACCAAGTCATCCATTTCTTCCAGATAGGAATATAGGTCCTTATTGTAGAAGCTCGCCAACAAGAAGATAGTAGCGCTTTCTCTTGGGTTGACCAAGTCTCTGTTAAGGAGTCCCACCCAAAATGATCCAAGCTTCCAGTTGGAGACTGTCGACATTGTTCGGAGGTTGGTTCGTCCTCACGTCGATTAGATTCGTCTTCAGGTTTCGAATTTTCATGGGTCGTTTCAAAGATCGGGCTTTCAGATCCGGCCGCCAAAACGGTTTCTTCCACTTGGGTGCTACAATCACGAAGCATCCCGACGCCGAGTTGAGATGATAAAGAACTCTGGGTATTAGGCAAGGAGGTGGAAATACCCAGGCTAGTGCGTAATGCCAGGACTTGCTGAAAGCGTCGTGAAATGAGGCGTTCGAGTCTAATAAGTCGAGACTGACATAATTTGGTACAACATGTGCTGTCCGAGACGCGAACAAGTCTATTTCGGGAGTGCCCCATATGTCGAAAATGAGACTTGTTGCCGCAACCTGTATGTGCCATTCGGAGCCTTGCCGGTTTCGTGAGAGGCGATCGGCCTCCGTGTTGTACACTCCCGGAAGGTAGTGAGGGAGAAGTACAACGTTGAGTCTGTCTATTACGTCCAGCAGGTGCGTCGTCAATTCTAGAAGGAGTTTCGAACGTGTGCCTCCTTCGTTTTTTATATAAGCGACAACTGTCTTGTTGTCGCTTTGCAAGATAACTTTTGAATTTTTTAGTATACGAGCTTTTTTCGTTATACTTGCTATTACTGCGTACATTTCTTTTGCGTTGCAATGCCAAAAATTTTGTTCTCGATTCCATGGACCGGATACTATCTCGTTGTTTACCATGGCTCCCCATTTTATATCTGACGCATCTGTGACAACATAATTTATTATCATGTTTTCGACATGAATTTGAGTGTTCTGGTCGATATTCTTTAACCACCATATCAGCTCGTTTTTCACTTCGTCGGGATATGGAATAGCTATGTGAGGCTCCCGACGTAATTGATTGCTGGAACGTTGTATAGCTCGGCAATGCAACCTTCCCCGGTGGGTGATGAAGGTTGCAAAATTGAGATACCCTAAGAGGCGTTGCGCCTGCTTGAGGGACCAACTGCCTGCAGCTAAGCGACTCAACAGGCACTTGCGGACTTTGTTCACTTTTTCTGTTGGGAGGCTCTTTGAATTGTTCAGTGTATTCCAGGTGACGCCTAAAAACTCGATTAACCTTGTCGGTACTATTATAGACTTTTCTATATTGATGCACCATCCTAGGCTGGTTAGAAAATTTATAGCAATGATTACATGAGAACTGAGAACTTTCTTTGACTGGTGAACTATGAGATAGTCGTCGAGATAAACAACGATTCTCAGTCCTTTCTTGCGAAGTATTTCGGCAGTCCAATTTGTCACCGACGCGAACATCTTTGGCGCCGCTGCTAAGCCAAATGGTAGGCATGTCATTTGATAAAGCCGTTCTTCGTAACTGACTCGTAGATAGCATCTGTGTTGTTCTTTGATCGCTATATGGTAGTAGGCCTGGCTCAAATCTAATTTCACCATCCAATCTTTTTCTTGCAAAAAGCTTGGCATACGGAAATGATTGAAAAGACGAAAACGAGTTGGTGTCATATATCGATTTAATGCCTTGAGATTGAAAATAACTCGACTTTTCCCGTTGGCTTTCGTCAGCATAAAAAGAGGTGAAATAAAACTTGGGGTTAAAGGTGCAGGTTCCAGTATTCGATCTTTGATCATAATTTGAATCTCTGCGGTCATTAATGAGTTTACCGGTGTTTTTAACTGTGACATAACTTTTGTTGTGGGCATAATCAAGGGAGGCTTTTGATTGAACGGGATTTTGGCAGAGGTTATAATTTTTAAAATTGACTTGGAAGGATTTAAAGCAGTCCAACTTTTTACGTAATTTTTCAAACAGCCCCCCGTAAAATTGCAAGAGTCATTTATGTTTATTATACCTTTTGGCATTTTTATGTTTGTACCCCCCTTTTCTTTTAGAAATAGACTCTTCGTTATGCTGTTGTTTTTTGTCTGTCTGTCCTGTTTTAATTGTACTACGTGTCGGATGGAATTTATCTCGAAACGTAGGTTGAGGTGAATTGACGAACGAACGCCCAGGTCGTGAATTAGTAAAGGCTTGTTTTTCTAATTTGTCGGTACCGCCTATTTTTTGTAAATAAATCGATAGCGAATCAGGATCGAACATATATTCAACTGATGGGGGTATTTTCTCTAAATCATCACGTATATATTTACACTTTAATTTCTTTAAAATTAATCGTCTACGAGTTTCTAAAACTTCAGCCCGTTTGCCACAGATAATTTGTAAAATATCGTGTGAAACAGTTTTATATGATGAATCGGAGCCAAATAATGTTCTTAACTTTTCATAAATCATGGTAGGAGTCAGCTGAGTGTCAGGTTTTGAAGTCCAATCGACAAAATTTTGTAAGGCCTGATTTATGGACTCATTTTGTGCCATAACTGCGTTAGACAATGCAGCAAAACTACGTTCTACTTGATGCAGTTTCAATGGTGAAAAAACATCTTCGAATTTTCTTAATTCTTCGTTTGCCTTCAACTCTATAAAACCTGGACTAGCTACATATTTTTTCTGCGCATCAGTGTAACGAACCCCATTCCAGTCTGCCGAGTTGAACCTTTGCATAGCAGAGAGAAGAGAAACTCGTTCTTGCACAGCGTTAGGAATAGACGGTTCTTTTACAGATACACATAAATTCGTTATATCCTCAAACTTATTTAAAACTTGCGGCGGATTTAAGCATTGTTCAAAATTTGAGGGTAGATGAACATTTTGTGCGTTACTCGATTGGCTAAAATTTGTGATTAAAACATTATTTATATGACTCACCAATTGGTCCGAGAGAATTTCAAACCTCCGATTCAATTCAGAATCTTTCGACGACGAGCGTCTGCTGCGGGAGCGCCGTGCTCGTTTACGCTTCGGAGGCTCCGGGCTGTCCTCCCTCGGTTCGGTGGACGAGTCGCTCGAACTCGACTCGCTCGCTGATTCGTAGCGTCTCTGTGTAGTCTCCGATGGCGCGGTTGACTTCTCGTTATCCATCTTTTTACTTCGTGAACTTTTTACTTTTATCTCAAAAATTCACGTTTTACTTTTTTCACTATATATTTAATGTATTCACTTTACTTAAAAATACGAACTTATAAGTTTATAAGCAACGTCCGTGCAGCGTGAAAATCGATGCAACAATGATTACAAAACGGCGGCTTGTGCAGAGTGTCGGTTGAGTTTGTTGACAGGAAGTTACACTAGAGGTCGCTGTCGATAAGCGTGTTGGCGCGGTTGGTTGACGAACTACAGCAACTTCCGGCGGAAGTAAGCGATGTACTCTCATAAGGGACTTCGGACGTCAAACGGAACACATAATAATATTTTTTATTATAATATCAAAGATAATGGGGATGATTAGTTTGTACTTGTCTTTTGTTTTTGTTTTTATTTGAACATAGTACAAACAATAATTTGAAATAAACACTTCATATTTCAGTGGAAATTTTGAGGACTTATACATGGACTTGTAAATAATTATAATTATTAATTACAATTCATATTAGAAAAAAATTAAAACTATCATTTAAATAAGGTTCAATAATCATCAACATTGTGGGCTGAAACCTACGTCTCTTAAAATACTGATAAAAAAATATCTTAAAACCAAGTTAAATATTTTGGCAGTTTCGAACCCTTTCTTATAGTAATTTAATTAAATAATTTAATTAAATTTTATAAAATAATTCAGACTGAACAAAAATTTTTATATATTACAATGCAAATAAATAGTAAAATAGAATAATATATAATAAATAATAATTCATTTATAACTATTATAAATACTTTTTTTCCAGAATAATCTTAACTTTTAATTTATTTTATTTTGTAAATTGACAATAATTAACAAAAAAATAATATAAATATCTTTAAAATAAGAATGGTGAAAGATTGTTTCAAAAGTGATTAATTTTCTGATTCCAATTTCAGACAAAGGTGTTGGTAAAGTATGTAAATTCAGTAATGTAATTTATATACATACATATGTTCTTATTTTCTTATTACGAAACCGCTTTCTGATCATCTGAACGTAATTTTATAGCCAGAATACAACTGAATTTATCGCAAAAAGAATTTTTCCTGAATAATGTTTTTGCTATTGAAAACTTTATTATTTGAAAGCTTTACAGCATTTCATATTTCACTTCGGTTGATGTTTTTAACTATAAAATTTAATTTTGTTTAATATGTGGATAGTTAAAATATATAGAACTTATTGACTACAATACATAAGAGCTAATCTATAACTTCTTTATATTTATATTAATTTTGTGACAATAACAAGATTTATTTTATTCCTAAGTCATGAGTACATACTAAAGCCATTGTGTTTATAGAAAATTGCATCATTTTATTATTGAGCACGTGCTGGCTTTGACAAGAAACGATATCTAATGTAATTTTCGAATGTTGCAATGAATTAAATTTATACGACTTTGTGATCTGGAAAACACTACAGTTTAAAATATGTTACATCTAAAGAAAATTATATTTCCAGAAAAAAAAGAATATTAGTTTTTTCAAACCCTACGGAACAGATAAATAGACATTAATTTGATATTTATTGCAAACAATTTGTATTTATCTCATAGTATTAATTAAAATTTTATTAAAGCTTACTAACACATATTTTATGTTTTTATTACCCAGAACCCACCCTTTTGTTTAAATATTTACTTTAATATGGGTTACCATTTTCTGTTAAGTTTTAAAATAAATATCACTCACCTGCGACAATGTTTCAAACTACATTGTTATAGCGCGCAGTATTGTCTCATAACTCTCGTATGGAACATTAAATACAAACGCTTCTGTAATCGACTGCGTGGTAAACACATTTGTAAAACGACACCTGTAAGTTCATAGTCTGAAAGTTTATAAATACTCCCCTTTAAATCAAAATAACTTAGAGGAGGAGAAGGAGTAATGATTACTCTATATATAAAAATAACATATATCTATTTATCTAATAAGTTGAATGCAATTATACTAAATGCAATCCACATGTCGAAAATATAGTTAAATTAATTAACATTCATCATCACTTAGGTTTTTAAATTAAGTAAGTTTAATGTTTTTTTGTTTATAACTGTACTAAAACTGTACTGGTTTTTAGAACAAATAAACCCCAAGCGAACATTTTTTCTCTCATTATCCTTCTTATTCCTTAATCCCCTTTCCCTTTATTTGTTTTACTAATGGTGATTATTTAATATTACCTGGAAAGTCTACTCGTTTTTAACATCAGAAATATTTTAAAAGGAGGTATACAATTTTTAACGCACAATCATAAAGAATAGTCGTGTTCATAAACCAATTAATTTGTAAACCTGTCTAAGAGTTAACACACTATTAATCAAAATGTTATTTACAACATCCAAAACATAAACCATATTTTCGTTATTAAATTGATGACAGCGACCAAATGTCACAGAACCTGATATAATAAATGATTAGTGCAGTTGTTGAAAGGTTGTAAATCATTGAAGGGTTTGAATTGAATAGTTCTTATTGTAGCCATTCATAAAAAGTAAACAATTTAATTGTATATTAATAATTTAAAATGTATTATGTACTTTTGTATGTTGGAACTAAAAAAATAATATTAACTATGAAAAAACATTCATTAAATTTAATTAGAAATCTAGTATATTAATACATATTTTATAACTGTCATAATTGGATATAAAACTATTGGAGAATAAATAGGATTTATTCGACGAAACCTTTTAAAAGAAACCTGCGTTTTTCACCGAGTGGTTCTAATGAGGAGGCTCGGGTGGACCATTAGTTCCGACGTTTCCTTTTGAAGCGATAGCAAATATTTGCTGAGATAAACTTCATAGACAACTGAGATTTCGTGCTTAAGGTTCTGAAAATAAAGACCATAGTTCTGCCTCAACCTTAAGCTCTCTTACGTTTATTAGTGAAAGTACTAGACAAATTTGTCAATATTTAAGAAAGATCGATGTCTTCGCTGCGCTATGAGGACAATATGACATTAATTTTGAAGTATAGAAGTTGACATTCACAACTGTATAAAACACGTAATAGGATTTTATTTTCACATAATATATAATATTAAGTTAGTTGTGCAATATATAATACAATAACAAGTGTTATAGTGGGCACAATATCCAATAATATAGTATTTTGGTATTTTTATAAAGATATTCTTTTAATTAACTATATGTTTATTGAAAATATTTAATATAAAAAATAAATCTTTTAATTAAATATAGTAGAAAATACGATATTACAAAATAACTTTTATGTATTATATAAAACCCATACCATTTCCATGCATTCTGTGACTTTTTTTTCTGGGAATCAAATTTCTTTCATAGATTTTATGATCTCTTTTATACTCATAAAGCTATTTTATGTGTATGTTGGTCTATGATAATCTGAAAATAGTTTGGACTTTGAATAAAATAAGTGTTAAAAAGTTATTTCAAATATGTTTACAAATCATTTAAATATAAAATAAAAATAAGTACTTAAATATTAAATATTATTATGTTTATAACAATCACATCAGACTATATAAATATTATACATTTCTAGGCCTCTTAGGCACCTTAGAACTGTTGTTGTTATGAATTTTTTGGCAGTGCTTTTTTATGAATCTATACATACTGCAAAATTTACCGAGGCAAGCATCCTTATAACCAAGCATTGTCATTAACAAAATTAGAATTACACTCTACACTAAAAACGTTTCAAACGAGTACATGTTTTGGCCTCTTTTCAACATGTACCACCTAACAAAACATATTCCGCTTTGATAATTAATTCAAAATACTAATTATTGTTTTTTTATAAATTTCTAACTTCATAAATAAAATTAATAACTTTAACTATTCATATATAAGTTGCTTATAAATTTCTTCTCAAATAAATGTACTTTTGACGTATCAATATAAAATATTTTCTTCTAAATTAATTAATTGGTTAAGTAGATGTCTTCAAATACAAATAATTGAGTCACCGTCTATCAACAATACTTCGTTGAAAAATTATTATTTTGTACAGTATAACAAAATACTGTTTAATCCTTCAAGTACAAATTAAGTAATGTTTACCAATATTCTTGTTTTTATTACTGATTGTACTTTACTGTACTTATTCATAACATATACTGCATTTAAAACAGGTGTTACTAATTGTTTGAATACTAAGATTTGTTAAGGCAATAACAATATTGACTATTAAGAACAAATATAATTTTTATAATCTAAGTACAAATTAGATACACAGTTTTATTTTTATTTATTAAATATAATCTTCTTATTAATTTTGGATAACATTTAATAAAAAATAATAAAAAATTCGGAGCATTCGAAACTTAATATCAATGTTTCGAATCTAGTCACGTGCAAACTAACGACTCTTCAGAACATCTTTACGACTGTAATAAAAATATTACAAAGATAGGTAAATACAATTCAATAATAATTTATAAGTTAGAAATAATTATTTATAAATTAACGAATTACCTGAAGTAATAATTGTCACTAATAATAAGTTCTTTAAATAGCTGTCGGGTACAGTTATAAGCGTTATAAACCTTAAAAACATTTTCACTTTCCATCGAGTGGAATGTAATGAATTAGCTTAGATTAAGTATAAAACAAAAAATCTGAAAATTACAAATTGTTATTAACGTCGATGTAGCTTTCAATCTTCATTTTATATAAAATATTATTATTGTTACTTTAAAAACAGTGCGGTTTTTGTATGAATGGACGGGACTTGAAAGTAAACTTTTAATTTTTAAACATACTAAGTTTTATACTTATGCAAAATATTTTTTAATATGCTTAATATTTATGTCTATTATTCATTATAAATGTTAATGTTAATGTTAATGGAAAAGTAAGCTGTGATATATTATTATTTTTATTTTAAAACCTGTTATTAAAATAATTTTCAATGTTTTGTTGAACGATATTAAGGTATGCAAAGCAGTTACATTTAATTTGGAACTGCAGGAAACGTAAAACGTGAAATATTGCATATACACGCGTATAATAATTTTAGTAAAGATTGATTGAATTGAGATTGAAAACAGACGATATGAAATTTCCAGATACAATGCTCAAGGGATGCCTTTATAAGCCAGCAACTAATATAACAATAACAAGCAACAATACTTTAAACAGAACTCTTTAATAATTGTTGATGTTAATAAATCAACAATAAAAAAATATATAAATAAACATCTTAATAAATAAGTAATTGTTAAATATTGTATGATTATTTGATTTTATGATTTTATATCCCTTGAAGGTCCATGTGATGTAAGTAGGTATTTTCAGGATGTCATGGTAAAGTATCAAAGTGATCCCATGACGTTCTTCCAATAGTCAGTCTATCAAATATTTTCCCTACCAAAAAAAGAAAAAAAATCCTTATCACTTCTATTTCAAAAAATAAGGATTTACTACCAGCAAAACGACATGATAGATTTGCATGAATTATAAACAGTAAAGTAGATAATAATAGAGTTTTAAAAGGAAGCAATCATTTATTGATATCTAGAGTGGGAACTATTTCAATACCAACCCTTTAAAGCCATAAAGCTTTCAAGGCTGTACTAAATCCTTTGTTATATCAGGTCCTCGTATATTGTCATTGTCACCAATTAAGAATTGTGAATCCGTTCTATTGTACTGTTGATTATAAAATATATTACAACAAACAAGGAAATCTTACGACAAAAATGGAAAGAAGCATTATACGAATGTCATGTTTTTAAATAAGACAAACTTAGTCGTTTTAATTCAAGTAAATGAAAATGTTTTGTTTCTTAACATTGAATGACAAATATTTTAAAAGAGTTAAAATATATTATCTGAGGTCAAATTATCATTTACTTTAAAATTATGTAAATAATTACTATGTAAAAAAAATTATATAAATGTTTATTTTTATGTATTACAAATGTGTTTAAATATTCTCAACGCTCTAGTAGCTCATAATATAGCTATGTATATTATGGTATTAGTTGAATGATGTAAGGTTATTAAAAAAAGGTTTTGGTGCTACAGTGTACGAGTATTGCTTTGAAAAATAAATATAATTTGGCGATTTATTACTTGTGACGGTAAAAATGTTATATTAATAGGAATTGAAACACTATTAAAAAGATTATCTATCGTTATCGATATATTTAGAGTAAATCTAGCACAAAGCAGAAAAGATTTTAGATAAAGCTTTTAAGTAAACCTTCGTCATAATTGAAAGTGGGATATATAGAGCAAAGTGCCATGCCAGCAGCACTCAATTACTCTAAGCACGTGACCAAGCTACTCTAGTACGAACTGCCTTTATTGTCTTTTGGTTCCTTACTTCAAGTTTGATTATAATAAACCTAACTAATAAAAAAAATATATTAAATTACGTTTGTAAGCCCAGTAAAAACTAGATTTTATTAATATAAATGTAGGTTTTAGGGAATCTAACAATCATATGGTAGTAATGTATGATTAAAATTTTCTTTTATAGTTAACGTAAAAATGTGATAAATATTTTTAATCTTTTTACATTAAGTTAGAAGACAATTTCAACAATTAATTGTAATTGTATAAGATACGAACTTTTTATAAACGTTAAAAAAGAATCACATTAGTCGGTATTTCGTGTGTAACTACAATTTCTTTTATGTAATAAATTGCTACATTAGTATTCTCAATAATTCCATTATATCTCAAGCTGCATTTACGCGGAATTGATTCTAACAATTACTTTTGGCTCCCATCCAAAACAAGGAGCCAAAATAAAGAAAATCTAACATTTTATTAGTTTAGTTCGTGGTATGATAGGTAACTTTATCACGTATTCTTATTATCTGTCTTGTTGTTTTAGAATATCCATAAACAAGTTCATATTCTCTCTTCATCACATTATATTTGACTAAGTAGTAATTCATTAAAATAGGGTTCATTTATTAATTCATAGTTGTTTCTTTTTAGTTCCTTCTGCTATAACAAATGACACCATTAACAGTTGCCAACGCTTATCGTAATTTGCACTTTTTATTTCGTCATTTCATTTAACCATTTACTGCTTTATATTACATTTTTAGATTTCAAGTCTTCAATCTAGAATACCTTTTGCTTTAGTAGCTGTTTTCTCCTATATTAATATTACAAGTTTTTTAAATTCAAATTAATAAATGAATTGACTATGATCATCATTTGTTCATTTTTCTTTTGAAGAACTAATTTAAATAATTTTTGAATAAACTTTAAGCCGGCATGGTTTATAAAGAGGATCTATGGACTTGATTATGAAAAGATTTTTTTTTTCATCTGAAAAGTATCTAAAAGTTCTCACTTTTATTTTGTAAGAAATCTTGATCTTAAAATGTAAAGGTGACTAAGTTTTTGAATCTTATTAAAATCTAATTACTGCGTTAATCTTTAAAAATTCTTCCCTTTTAGAATTTTTTTATATTTATTGGATAAGCTTAAAAATATTTGACAGAGACACATTAAATAAATTGTTACTCTAAATAATTTATTACTCTTACATTTATTTTTATAGCGCTTTATATTATTTGTATAGCTTTTAACTTAAAAGTATTTCATTGAATGTTTAAATTGTTCCAATTATACTAAAATTATTATTAAAAATGCTTTTAAATTAAAAAAAACGGTATAATCAGTAGAAATTGAATAACAGTAAGAAGTATCAAAAATTAGAATGTGAATGACTGTATACTTAACCAAATAAAAATTGTAAATATTATGCTTTCAAGATATTGTGCAATGTATTATTATTTTTTTTCATCCCTTTCGTTATCCAAAGTTGTAAATAAGTTCCAGTTATATTAATAACAATCTAGTTACAGTTTAGAAAAACATTGGCGAGGCAGTATTGGGTTACATGGTTATAAAACTATAGTTGACTTTCATCATAATATTTAAAATCGAGACATTGTATACATTACTTTATTTATTACATTTTTTAAATAAATAATAAATATAAATGTCGTTTCGGATACTTCGTAAATTGTAACAAAACGTCACCTATATTTCATGAAAGAGTATTTCCCAATTAACAAAATAAATCCTATTCAATGGAACATGTCTGCATTAGATTAGGTATATTTTATCAAAGCCTTCACGTGCTGACTATAATAACTTGTGACAATTTTCCAGTTGAGTTCTGGTGTCAGTATGTATTCTAAGTCTTTACGATAAAGTTTAAAATATAAGCCTTCAAAGACATGGCTTTACGGCCAATGCACTGATTATCGTCCAGTTTTAGCGTTTTGTTCGTGAACTTGTTGTTTTTTTTTGCGTATACCACAGTTAAGGTCAAGTCAAAGCGGGATAAAATTAATATTTTATTTGTCTTTTCATTTATTAAAACTTTATTATACAAAATATTAATATAATCGGAGGACCTAATGCTAGGGCAATATACTGTTTTATAACTTTCTTAAAAAATCTCAATTTCTTAAGGTTATTTGTTTGACAAGAAGTTTTGGTTTAAAAACAGAATTTTTAAGAAATATTCTTAAACTCGAAAAAGACTATCAAAACTGCGAAGTTTGAGAGTTCCGCTCTGGCAACTAAGGCATCGCTTCGCAATAATAATTTACAATTCTAAAAGTACACTTCTTTTGGCAAATATCGTTTAATATTTTGGTTTCTATCAATATCTTATTGAATTACAGTAATACATTGATTGAAAATAAGATAATAATATTATTACTACAACCACGAGCAACGTATTTACATGAATAAGCAACAAGAGCAAATTTATTTATAAGCGATACACCGTGAATGTCACCGATGCTTAAAGAGACGTGAGCTTTGACCTTCTGGAACTTAATGGCGAGGAATATATTTTAAGTAACTACATTTACCATGTTTAGTAGAAATTATTAATACTTTAAAGTCTAAATTAAAATATTCTTTTATTTTGTAGTTTTAAACTGCAACGTACTTATAAGAAAAAATATTTAACTTTAATTATCAAAGAAATTAATAATAATTTTTAAAAACATCATTCCTTTCTGAACCTCTGGCCGGAAAAAGGAATTTTACAAAAATATAGTATTTTTCAGAAAATTCGAAGGATAATAAAAAGAAACACCTAATAAAAGGAAAATCTTGTTACTCTTGAAAGATTTATTGTGTTCAATTTAAAATATATTACGTCAAAAATACTGTACTCCAAAATTTAAGAATACGAAGAAAGTATCTTCGTGCCAAAATAAAAAGTCTTTTCAGTATGGGTTTTCAGGATATCTTTTAAAATTGTGGAATACAATCTCCTTTAAGAATTTCGGTTTACTAAATATTTTTTCCTTAACCTGAATATCAACAACCCGAAACAATAATTAATATTGTTGTATTTAACTTACATTGTAATTTACTTATATGAATATAAGTTTTAAATTACACTTCAAGCTAAAATTGAAATTCTAATGCGATACCAATCGTCACTGAAACAATACCCAAAATATTTTATATGACAAACCTAATCTCTATTGATCACCTGCTAGTTAAAAAATGACTAATAAAACAGGTTTAGAGTTAATTGAGTCAACGATTTGCACGAAAAATCGTTTTTAAATTTCTTAAGAATAAAAATTTGCATTGTTAAAAGTTCACAAATAATTAATTATCACTAGTTTTATGAAACTCGGAATGACGTACATGTAAATAACACATGTTCATATGTACATTGTATGTATTATATAAATTGACTCTGACTGTGACTACGTTCACACAGAATTTTTGTTTTTGACAAACTACGGCATTGCTAAAGTTAGAGGCAATTCCTCAAAACAGTTTCTTAACAGTATTTTTATTGAACACAAAAAAAAATTGTACGGTACATATTATATTTTAAAGTAACACATTTTTTTATTAACAGAATTACGAAGATTACGTTACAGAAGGATACAACAGATTATCCGTGAAAACGAATTAGCATTAAAATCACACAAAAACACATAAACAGGAAAACAGACATATAGTTTAAAATCTGTGTTTTGGATTCTATTCGTTACTAAAAATTTCTCCCAAATATAACACACTAGAATAATAAAAATAAAATGAATGCATATTAATATAAATGTATCAATCATATCAGTTTTTGTTTTCATGAACATTGATTTATCAGTGTTATATTCCTATAATTTTGTGCTAAGAGCTATTTGTTTTACGGTAAACTGTAACTTTATATAGTAAATAAATAATATCGTCCAATACAATTCATCGCAGTCGGATATTAAATGTTCGGCGATCGCACCATCTTTTGCAAAATACTTTTCTTCTTTTCTCTATAAACTAAATTTTGAGAAAAAATATTTGAGTATTCGCATTTACCAAACACTAACTATTTAACAGCCACTTATATATATTTACTTATTCTGAGCTAATATTGTTGGGTTTGATAGCTTGGAACTCATTACGTTTTAGCTAGCTTAGCTTGTCTTTTCGGCTAGCTAGTAGAGGAGTTCTAACAAAATTATAGAAGTACAATTAAATAAAAATATATAATAGAGTTCTTTTATTATATTTTTCGCAACTTTACTAAACCAATTTTAATTGATTGAAGCTTTTGTGATTCTATGAATTGTTGATTTATTTATTTATTTATTTATACCTTTTCCACTTTGTATCCTTATCAGTGATCACTTGTGTACATCAAAATGGAAGTATCAGGAGGGCCTATTTCGATAAAAGATTTATCGTAATAAGCCCTTCTGTAAAAACACTTTCCAACTCAATGTTAAAGCTATGAGGGTTCCAAATGCATCCTGGTCTGAGAAGAACCACACAAAAAACTCAGCCTTATATATTTTTTTTATATTGTGATCACTGTTTCACAAATTTCAATCTTAAAATTTGTGAAACACTATTTTGGAACAACTAGAGCCATTGCAATAAAATAAAAAAAATTAAAAAATAATAATAACAGCAAAAAATAATAATGATAATAAAAAATAAAAATCGGTCTGCTACACAACCAGTCACCGCAAGCAGCGCCCGTTCACGAGCATAACGCAAGAGCCAGCCATCACCCCCTTCGCCATATTTGAGGGACGAGCGCAACCCGACTCCCGACGCTACCGCAAGTAATGACTTCTAAGGAATCGGTGTAATGCAACAGGTCGATAAAGCGAAATTAATCTACAACAAAAAACAAATTGCGGAGATTACTAGTTATTCGCAATATAATACAATTTATTCCCAGGCCATACCGTCGTCGTTGATGTAATCCTGTACACTATAGTAGGATTTTTTTATCAAATTAATTTTTATATATAATTTAAATTTGTTTAATGATAAAATTAAGGCTTCATTTGGGAGCTTATTATAAAAACGTATACAATTAACCTTAAAGGATTTTGCCTATTTTATGGAGCCTAGTGTTGGGCATAGCGAGTTTATTTTTATTTCTTGTATTAATTTTATGAAAATCTCATTTTTTTTAAACTTAAAAATATTTTCATGAACGTAAATAAAATTTTCATAAATATATTGATTATAAACAGTCATTATTTTAAATTTTTTAAATTTGTTTCTTAAGGATTTTCTTGGTCTTATATTATATATTGCACGAACAGCCCGCTTCTGTAGTGTAAATATAGTATCGATGTCGGCTGCATTTTCCCATAAGAGTATATCGTATGACATTATACTATGAAAGTAACTAAAGTAAACTAGTCGAGCAGTTTCCATATTTGTCAATCGACGTATTTTTTTAACCGCGTATATAGCAGAACTAAGTCTATTTGATAAATCAAATATATGAGGACCCACCCCATTGCAAATTTTCATCTAAGGTAATGCCCAAGAAAGTAGTAGATTTGACCAAGTCCAATTCCTCATTGTATAATTGTACATTGGTTTTAACATTTTTAACATTTGGTAAAGTAAATTTAACACATTTCGTCTTTTTTTTATTGAGCAACAAATTATTGGCGTTAAACCATTGTACAACATCTGAGAGAGCGTTATTTACATCGTCAATAACAGATTGCCTTCTGCTAACTTTAAAAGTAAGAGAAGTATCATCAGCAAACAACACTATCCCATGTTTTTCCCTCACTAGGTGAGGTAAGTCATTTATGTAAATGGGGAACAAGAGAGTTCCTAAGATAGAGCCCTGTGGCACACCTATTTTTACCAAAGAACCGGGGCAACGTATTCCATTTACGTCTACTTTTTGAATTCTATCATTAAGATATGAACTGATCAAATCTAGGGACTTATTCTTAACTCCATAATGTTCTAACTTTTTTATAAGGATTTCGTGTTGAACGCAGTCAAACGCCCTAAATAGATCCCAGAAAATGCCAAGTGCATCCTGTGATCCTTCTCAGGCTTCAAATATATTGAATAATAGTTCAACCCCAGCATCTGTTGTAGAGCGACCGGCAGTGAAACCAAACTAGTTTTTGTGCAAGAGATTGTTTTTACTGAAAAAATCAACAAGTTGATTAAGCATTATTTTTTCAAAAATCTTGCTAAATGTGGGTAAGACTGAAATTGGTCTATAATTACTAGGATCTAATGAACTGCCAGATTTAAATAATGTTAATAACGTTATTTTACTTTGTTTCATTAGATCAAGAAATATACCACATTCTAAACAATTATTAAATACACAGGCACACAAAAAAAAAAAAAAGTCATGAACCAGAGGGGACACCCCATTATTCTTAGGTTTTTGGGATCGCTGAAACCGAATATGACAATAAAAACTAATTTTAAATGCCAGTTTTCCTGCTAGCACCCCCTTACTACCTCTTAAGGGGTGAAAATTGAAATTCTTGTATAAAATCAAGATAGATGTCTATTTCTACGTTTTTTGGGATGCTGAAACCGAAAATGATAATTAAAAATAAATTTATGACCACTATCACCCCCTCCCACCCCTTACGAGGGGTGAAAATTTAAATTTTTCTATAAAGTCAAGATATATGTGTATTTCTACGTTTTTTGGGATGCTGAAACCGAAAATGATAACTAAAAATAAATTCATGACCACTCCCCCTACCATCCTTTACAGGGGGTGAAAATTTCAATTTTTCTATAAAATCAAGACAGATGTATATTTCTACGTTTTTTGGGATGCTGGAACCGAAAATGATAACTAAAAATAAATTCATGACCACTATTACCCCCTTACCACCCCTTACAGGGGGTGAAAATTTAAATTTTTCTATAAAATCAAGATAGATGTGTATTTCGACGTTTTTTAGGATGCTGGAACCGAAAATGATAACTAAAAATAAATTCATGACCATTATCGCCCCCTACCATCCCTTACAGGGGGTGAAAATTTCAATTTTTCTATAAAATCAAGATAGTTGTGTATTTCTACGTTTTTTGGGATGCTAGAACCGAAAATGATAACTAAAAATAAATTCATGACCACTATTACCCCCTTACCACACCTTACAGGGGGTGAAAATACAATCCTAAAAAACGTAGAAATACACATCTATCGTGATTTTATAGAAAAATTTAAATTTTCACCCCCTGTAAGGTGTGGTAAGGGGGTAATAGTGGTCATGAATTTATTTTTAGTTATCATTTTCGGTTCTAGCATCCCAAAAAACGTAGAAATACACAACTATCTTGATTTTATAGAAAAATTGAAATTTTCACCCCCTGTAAGGGATGGTAGGGGGCGATAGTGGTCATGAATTTATTTTTAGTTATCATTTTCGGTTTCAACATCCCAAAAAACGTAGAAATACACATCTGTCTTGATTTTATAGAAAAATTGAAACTTTCACCCCCTGTAAGGGATGGTAGGGGAAGATAGTGGTCATGAATTTATTTTTAGTTATCATTTTCGGTTTTAGCATCCCAAAAAACGTAGAAATAGACATCTATCTTGATTTTATATAAAAATTTCTATTTTCACCCCTTAAGAGGTAGTAAGGGGGTGCTAGCGGGAAAACTGGTATTTAAAATTAGTTTTTATTGTCATATTCGGTTTCAGCGATCCCAAAAACCTAAGAATAATGGGGTCTCCCCTCTGGTTCATGACTTTTTTTTTTTTTTGTGTGCCTGTGATATCAATGCTAAGTCTGGCGCAACAATGTCAATTATGGACTTGAGTACGTCAACAGATATTCCCCAAAGATCACTAGTCTTTTTAACGCTAATTAATTTAAATACTTTGATTACTTCTTGAGCATTCACTTTTTTAAAATTAAAACTGCTAACACATCGATCTACATTATCTCTAGGTAATCCTAAAGCTGCAGCGGGAGAAGAATTTAAAGATAATGTTGTAGTCACTGGAATATTAGTAAAAAAGGTTTCAAAAGCAGTAGCAACCTCGAGGGCAGACGTAGCATATTTATTATCTATATTTAATTTAAAGTCGATCCTCTGGGATTTAGCTCTTCCAGTTTCCTCATTAATTAGTTTCCAAGTTGTTTTTATGTTATTATTGCTATTTCCTATTTTTTTATTAATATGTTGAGATTTAGCTATTTTACATTGCTTTTTTAAAAGATTTGGAAAATAATTTTACCTCATCCCTAAACTCATTACTAGTGTTATCCATCAATTCACTACACATATTGTATAATTTTTCTCTATTTTTATGTAACTCAGCAAATGCCCACTCACTAAATACTAATTTATCATTTACAACCACCGTTTTTGTGGTAAATACAAAGTTAAATAATTTAATGAAAGTATTGAAAAACTCATTATACATAACATTGGGATTTGAATTTTTCAACAAGGGCAAATAGTGTATTAAATCATTTTTAATTTGACTAATACGTTCTACAGTCACTGGTATAAAACTTACTTTCTGTTTTGATTTTTCTATCTTGTTACAACTGAATCTAATAAATTGGCTATAGTGGTCGGAATCTAATGTATTGAATAAACATTTAAATTTGGAATAACACTTGTAATAATATTATCAATACAAGTGGCACTAGTGGTTGTGGTTCTAGTAGGCTCCATAAACATGTGTAAAAGATTATAAGATTTGAATAAATTTAAAAAAATTATACTTATTGAATTTTTTTCAAGAATATTAATATTGAAGTCTCCACAAATGATTAGCTTTTTACTAGAATGTGATAGTTTAAACAATACCTCATCCATAATCTTTTCAAATTGTTCAAAACAAATTGATGCTGATTGATGCAAATTGATGATGAAGCAAATGAAATTGTATAATAATTAATTAATTTATAAAACAATATGAAAAAGGATTTTAAAAGTAAATAGATGAATTGAATAAAGAGATTTAAGTATTATATAAAACTAAAAAAAGTGGCAACATAAGTACATATTTGTTACTTTGGATTGAGGCCGTCAATCTTTCTGTCCTCAGCGGCCGCTCAACAGATGAAGATTGACGATTTCTAACAAAACATTACTTTTTCCCCGAGTTGATAGTTTAGGAGAAAAGCAATAAATTTTCACAGGTTTTTTTAATTTATTGTCTTAATTATTATAATTACTTTGTCTGCTTATAATATAACTAGCTGACTCTCGTCCGCTTCGCTGGGCACACTATTAATTTGGATGTGAACTGAAACTTCTTGTATTAACAAAATGTTTTATATTTAGTGTAATTTTTTAAAATTTTAATTAGAGAAATATAATGCTAGTCAGTGAATACATAGATTTCCACATCACCTATGAGGTAATGTTATTTGGAATGCGTTCCCGTTATGTAATGTGGCGGGATTCCCAGTAGGCCTCCACCACGAGAAAATTGCCAGCTAAGAAAAAAGTTAGATTTTTAGAAACTTCATTTTTCAAATATATCAAATTCAATTTCGTAATTAATTACATTTTTAGGTCCTTGATTTTTTATTTATGACAATTTTATTTTCAAATTTCAACTTTTTGCCCCCTTCCCCTCAACGTCATCTAAACTCTGGTTGCCATGGTAACCGTTGCTATAGTAACTCTTATTCTATCTTTGTAGCTCCTACAGGTTTAAAACTTGGCGAAATGCAAAAATTCCGTAAAATTCGTTCTTAGTGGAAGTCTACGTCACAAAAGAAAAGTTAATCGGATAGTTTCGAAGAATTTGTGATGTGTCACAATGTATATATAAATATATTTATATAGATTATAACATAATTAAGAAATACCGTTTTATAAAACAATATTTAAATGACGATCCATCTTGACTGTGGTCAATTATCATCAGTTACCTGCACGCTTATTTTTTACCCTCCTTATCAATAAAAAGAATAATTTACAAATATAAATTTAATTAAAATATCGGTTACTGTAATTGTTGAGAAATATAAATGTCTTTATTTAAGAAGTTGTATGTATGAAACACACTTGCACATTATATATAGTTCATGTCATGACAAGGTATGTTAAATCTAAAGTAGACATATACTGAAGAGGGTGAAACCGAGTGCTAGCGACGTTGCTAAACTATCAAACTACTTTTGTAACCCTTGCAAAGTGTTAATACTCTTTAGGCAAAACAGTAGTATTTTCAATTTTTATATAATATTATAATGCCTTAATAACCAAATATTTTAGCGTGTTAACAAAACATATCTATAAATCAGTATGTTAGGGAGATTTTTAATTTTGTGTTTTGTTAAACATAAATAAATTAAATTAATGAGTGTCTTACATATAATTATTCAGTAAGATTCACAATTAATGCTGGCTGATAGCCACATAGTGATTTCTAATACCGTAATACTGATTTACACAGAGAATAGGATCTCATAATTATATACTATTTTAAGAAAAGTCTATAAAAAAACTGCAAACCATCCGTCATTACGATTCTGGACCTATCGTCACCTAAGGTCTAGCCTATTAGTAGGCATCCAAAAAGCATAAGTGATTATCTTTCAGGCATTCCATTTTTGAAAAATAGACAGTAACCATTTCGTTGTCAAATATAAATAAAATTAAAAAGTACTCAAACGTAAATATCCTTTAAAAGTTGATTATTCTTGATGTTTTAATAAATATAAATGAGATATCTTAAACAAACACAGCTCATTGTGCTATTTAAATTTAATAACGTCGCAACAATCCTCAACGGATATTTTTAACATCTGTAAAGCTTATGTTTTACATTTAGACAACTTTATTGTAACATTTTTCGTTGAAAAGTAAATATAAAATAACATGATATCTTACAGTATATTTAATAAAACAGACAAATTAAAATTATACAACGTATTTATTTTGGTATTATTCTTATTCTTATTGGGTTTTTCTTCAACTTCGTCAAGGAGGATATGTATAGGTTTATATTTTTGGTAAGTTCTGTAAATTACACAAATTAATAGATTTTAGTACGAAGGGTAGTTTTTTTTCAGTGGATGGTATAGTTTATTTAAAATGTAATATCACATGAAATTTGTACTACATGCAACAAATAATAAATAATTTTATTATCCATATAATAAATAATTATTAATAATTCCATAAATCATAATGTATCTATATTCTTTGACTGATTTTAGTTATAAGTTTTTACATAATATTATAAATTATATACGATCTAATAATACTCGGAGCATTCTAAATCTTATAAAATTGTTTTAAAAGCTAGTCACGCACGATGTAGCGACAGTTGGAACATTTTTACGATTGTATTCAAAAGAAGCTGTGCTAGATCTGTTTTATTTTACTATAGGGATAATTAGGGAAGCCTCTCGTTGAACTTTTGCAAATTTATAGTTCAACCAATTTTTAATTCTAGATATCCAAGTTCTTATTCGCCTTTAAATAAAATTCGTAATTCGATTTAATTTAATATTATCAAGCGTAGGTTTTTTAGAAATCTGAGTGAAATTAGTTGTTGGCCGTTTTTCTAAAATATAAAAGAAATTCTACAGGTAATCACTGTTAATAATAATTTGTTAAAGAAACTGATTAGATTGGACTTCAAAAATTACTGTCAAGAAAAATGAAAAAAAAAATTATCTCTTCAGAAGAAAATTAATAATAATAATCAAATTTTAAGATCGTGGAAAACAATATAGAAATATTATTATAACAGGTAAACCAGAACAAACATGCACGAAGTATACTAGTTCATAACATCCCGATTATATATACATCCCGATCGCCCAAAACAAAAAAAAAGTCACACGACTAGATAAATACAACGAGAAGAAAAGACCTCCTTCTATAAACTGCATCGATTCTCAAGAACCGTTATAGTCACATAAAGAAATAAATCGAATGAAAAAAAAAGAGAATATCCGATTCTTCTCTGTTCTTAGCTAATTTAAAACAAGAACAACGACAAAAAGTGGTGAGACCAACTTCACCATTAAATTCATCAAAGAGACTTCAACAATAATTAAATTGCAGTTAATAAAAGTTATAGAAGATGAAAATAAATTTAACGAGGAAGATTATATGACATAAAATTACAAATAAAATAATTATATAAAAAAATCACTAAAATTTCTATACACCAACGTTCACAGCATTGTAAAACCTGGCATATTAGATTATTATGTATTCTTTATTGTACACCATAAAATATAATACATAAACAAAATAACAAATTGAAAGTAAAATAGGCGGCCTTATCGTATTTATCGTATATACCTACGTAATTAAGATAAATAAATAAGTGATTATAATTTATTTATATTAATATAATTATATAAAGAGTATTATTCAGAAGTTGTTTTAGTTATATTTACTTAGAGAGTTTTCTTTTACAGATTTTTAAATACAGTTACCGTTTTTGATTCCCGTATAGATAGAGGCAGATCGTTCAATAGTTTTGTGGCAAGTAGTAAGTATAAGAGAGTGCTTATAAAATTTGGAATTATATTACAAGCCAAATACGAACCCCAAAGCAATGTTTTAAAGTCGCTCAAGTTTATTTAATGGATCCTCGGTTAAATTAGGGCAGCTTTCATCGGCATATCTGAAGAAAGAGAGTATGCGCTATCATAATTTTGGTAGGTATTCCTATATTTTCTTCCTATTGGAAGAAAATATCTTAGCCGTTATGGAATTAATGAAAATCGCGAAAAGAAAGGGAGATAAAACGCCGCCTTGAAGAACCCTTGAGAAACGCCGAGACATTGCACAAAGTTAGAAGGAGTTATCCTACCGAATGCGTTGTTGTTAGCCAGTGACGTAACTTCGAAACCAGTGCATCACTGATGGAGATATGATAAGAGTGCATAACTTACTTAACAGAATATCGTATTCAAAAGAATTGAAGGCATTGCTAAAATCTAGCAAGGTCAATACGGTCCGCTTTTTATTATCCATTGCTAGCGAATATCATCGGTGACCTTGACTAGTGCTGTAAGGAGTTGGACTTTTTTCGGTATTGCAATCACGTGAACATGTTTTCAAGCATCGGGATATTTACCATCGGTTACCATTAGCACGTTAGATTTTAGATTTATTTAAACCAACTTCAACTAATAGATGTTCAGTAGTATGAGGATCTGGTGGTTGAGTGGACGAACTAATAATATTGAAAGGTTACTCCTCCGTCACCCTTACTGATGCTATGATTACGAATGAGATGGAATTCTGGCAGTGAATAAATATATAACTTTTTGCAAAGATTGACTAGGTGAGTGTATCCATTATTTCCCCGCGCATAATCATCTGAAAAACCTCGGAGCAGACCCAAACCATTTGTCAGCTAGAGCCTATTGTTCAAAAACAAGACACTTAAGCAACTATTTTTGCCCTAATTCTATTTGTTATAACTATTTTCATTTTGTTTTGATTACTTGTCAAACTGTTTAATACGAATGTTTGATTTCCGAACTTTGTATGCTTCCATTTATATTTAATTACACCAGTATTATTTTTATTTACACCACCATTTTAAGGTTTTGGCACGTAGTTAAAAATTACTAGGTCGTTTGGGGCTGGTTGACTCATTTATAAAGTTGACTCATTTTTAATTTTCTATCATACAATTTTGGATATACTAGATATAAATTGGTATAAAAATTATTGTTCTTAACTTAACATTTCCAGTTTAGGGAGATGCGAATCTATAAACGAAAGTCAAATCGACGTAAAAACATACTGGAGAGAGTATGTCGACAAGTTATTTTCGCCGAAGTATCAATTCCAGCAAAAGAATTTGCTGTACCATATAAAATATCGCCATGTAGTAAATATGAAAAAAAAAGAATGCAATCCCGGACTGTTTAGATCTCAATTGACCTTGGAAAGCATTGGCTACATAAAAAACAGACAAATATTCAGTGACGAGGAAAAGCATGCATCAGAAAATTGCCCATAAGGGAGCTGATGATGTTTATTATGGACGATTAACGCCTTACGAGTCCCGAAAATTTGCATATGAATTTGCAAAAAAAAAAAAATCTATTCCTGAATCATGGGATAAAAAACAAATTGCTGATGAAGATTGGGTAGGAAGTTTGCTTAAACCTCATCCTATTCTCTCTATTCGATCTCCTCAAGCTACTATTTCGAGCCACTTCTTTCAACAAAAACAACGGGCAGTTGTTCTTTGATTACCTAAGAACCGTTTATCTACGTTGTATGTAAATGTAAGCCCTGGGTATATTTAGTAGATAGATAGATAGATAGATGAAGGATAGATAGATGATGATGTAGGTAGATGAAACAGGACTGACAACGGTTCACATTCCTGATAGAGTAATAGCTCATCTTGGCACCAAAAAATTGGGAAAAATGACGTCTGCTGACCGAGGTTTCGCTTGTGAGAGTCGCAGTTGCTATCGCGGCCTCGGCAATATGGTCCTTCCGTTCTTCGTTTTCCCACGTGTTCACTATAAATACTATTTTGACTATTTTAGACTAAAGGACTATCAAAGACTATTTTAGACTTTAGGTGGACCGATAGGTTCTTAACTGTGTTTAATGTTGTTGAAGATGTTCTTAAAAATGATGATTGCATTTACTTTAGTATTTAAATCTTGTTCCTTCGTAGTCTTGGTACTCATTACTTCTTAGGTCAACTTACCCCTAGTGACAAGTCAACCTGCCCCAGGCACGGGGTAGGTTGACTCGTTTTTCCCGTTCTATAAAATCGAGCTTATATACTATCTTTTAATAGATATCGAGCTTATTGTAATTTCTTTCTAGAGCTGAATAGTGTCACTATCAATGGAATTGCTTTTCACAAAAATAATCATTAAAGCAATAAAAATATTAACTTTTAAACTGAAAATTGGTCAACCAGCCCCGGTCTCCCCTACTGAAATAAAAAAGCCAGCAAGAATCAACAGTAGATTACTAGGGGTAAACAAGTCAAATACTTTTACTTGGCTTGCTTGGCACCAATGACAATGGGCAAGCGAGGACAAAGGCTTGTTTATCAGTACAAGAAGACCGCAGTCAAACACTTATTCTTTAAATGTCGAACAAATATATAAAGTTGTACACCAGAAAACTGCTCAAAATTCAAAGAGAATCAGGAATTAAATAACAGGCTTAGTCAAAATTAGGTTTAGAGATTAGACAACTGATAGGTTACAGCTACAAATTAAAAAAACTAGACATCCAAGATGACGCCCCGAAGTCCATGAGTTCTTTCGTTTTATCCGCGATAAAAAATATTTTGGTTAAATTATCCTTAAATAAATAAAATAGGAGACAAAGGCCTCGCAAGCCTTATTGCTTTGCAAGCTTTATTCCAGATTAAGTGCAATAGCTTATATCGAATGCAATTATTGAATAAGGACAAAGAGAAATATTCTAACAAATTTTTAAACTATCCGGGAAACTGAATACAATACCATATTAATAAGAAAACCATTAGCCTTACAAACAAAATAAATTAATGAAAATGCAATAAATTTTAAGAAAATTTACTTACTTTACGAGTTTCACCGCGAAGTCCGTGTTGTCTGCTATCTCTTGATATTGCCTTTGTTGGTGTTTACCGTTTCCTTCTTACTCATATAAAATTTGTGCTTTCGCTGTCTTTGCTTTTAAATTTCACTATTTGTAACTTTTATGCTGTATTGTGTGAGCTGTCACTATGTTTCTATTAACAAATATTATTTGTTTTAAGTTATCTATGTTATTGACTGTTATTACGTAATCTGTGTTAATGACTATTATTTTCGAATTTCGGCCACTTAGCGACTACTAGTCTAATTTGTAACATATAACAAATGATCTACTTTAATAATTATTATATTTTCTTTTGTCTTGTTTATGTTAGTGTCTCAAATATAATTTTGTAGGTTGATTATTTAAGCCTAGAGGTTATGGAAGGTCAGACGATCCACATCACAGGTAGAATACTATTTATATTTAAGAGGGTATTATGTAAAGCATACTTTACTTAATTAACATCAATTATAAATCCTTAAACAATTAAAATTAAAAACTTAATTATCATCAATTATAAATCCTTAAACAAGTAAAATCCTTAACTTAATTAACATCAATTGAAGTGATTGAGTGAAAAATTTGATACGGTAATATTTTTAGAATAAAATTTACCTCTATTTGATATAGTAACTTAATTATTTGTAATGTGTTTATAATTATATATATATATATATATATGTACTCCTGCCGTTCACTGTTGTTACTGAGATTTTATAGGATAAATTATTAGAAAATTCTCGCACAAATTCACGCTTCACAAATCCTGGACCTACGAGGAAAGCGATTAAAACTTAAAGTAGATTGCACACGTTTCAAATTTTTCGAGCCGCATCCTAGAAACAACATTAAAAAATATACTTCAGTGAGGCTATATAAAAGTTAATTAGGCTTAATATTTTAAATAAAAAATATAAGTAAAAATAAGTTAAATTAAACAGACTATATTAATATGAAACATATGAAATTGGAGGGAGGGAAAATGTGGGAGGAACAAAAAGTGGAATATTTATTAATATAATATATTTATTTAATCAAAGTGTGAACTATTGTTATCTATGAACTTTTGCCATATTATATGTAGTTAATTGATCCCTTTACTAAAAAAAAACAATTGGACGAAAATCAATAAAATATTTAAGACAGTTTGGACCGCCCCGTCGGAGTTGAATTTTTTTCCTTGCAAGAAGTTATCTTGATTTTGAATTTTTTTTTGGCTGGCTTCCCAGGGAGCAGTCATTGCAATGAGCGCTTTGAATTATCTTAGATAATCTACTTATCATAAATAATGATTCAAATTAAAAACTGTTTCTTATTGTGCCAGTTAAGGTTGCTTTACATTACATTAGTAACATAACAGCAATCGACGCGCGTTTGTTGGTTTGCTTCACTCAATTCATGAGGTACCCACCTTTCAAGTTTCGTATTTTTTCCAATTCGCTTCAAGTGGATTAAAACAGTTTTATCACTAACACTGTAGCTTGCAGCTAACTCGGACGTAAAAGCACTATTTTTTTGCAACACGACCGTCATACACATCATCAACCCTTTGAGCCGTTTCCGCAGCACTAGTGGCACGGTGGAACTCGTAAATAATGATATTTCAAGTTTTCCATTTTGTAAACTGAGTGATGCAAACAGCAAAAACAGAAGAAAAAACAAATTAATGACGGTTAACGAAATACAAACATATGTGTTAATAGCAGTATAAATTTGAATTCCTAACCAAAGAGTAGAAATTTGTGATTAAAGTGGCCAGTAAAGAAAACCATTTCAGACTAAAAATTCATTTACACATTTCTCAGAAACGACTGTATTAAATAAAATGTAGTCTAGAAGATGTGTGGTTGAGATATCAAAATCTGCACAACATCAATGTCTTGAAGACCAGTTACAAAAATACGTATAATAATTTAAAGGATACGAACTAAACTATTTGCGGAATTTCACTTTAAGTAACATTATGTCTCATTTTAACTTCTACGCTTTAAGTTAAAACTATACAAGTTAAATTGTTCACTAATACTCATTCAAAACCTAATTCAGAGAGTTTATTTTTTAAATAAAATTCATTGCGTGTACTATTTAAACATAACTTTATTTTAAACTTAAGGCTACATGTTATTATAAGATTTGATATTGTTATAGTAATTATTACATCATTGTGTTGTGTTAAAGCAATTTGAAGTATTTTAAAATAATAAATGGGAAGATTAACTGAAGAAAAATGTAACCAACTTACTGTTTTAATACTGTTGGAAAATTAACATCTATAAAATGGAATAAAAAATTTATTAGAAGAGTGTATAACCGAGTGCAAAGAATAGTATTTAATATATTGTGTAACGAAATTTTATTATTTGATAATAACATCTTTGTGTACGATGGTTTTTGAAGAAAAGATCTGCAATTCGACCCTTTTTATCGTAAGAAAAATTACAGATTATGCTAGTGTCACTGGACAAAACCCTCGTCAATAACCATCCCTATGCTCTGCCTTTTCTAAATTCAGTTATGTTGTTTGATAAAAAAGTTTAATTAGGTATATGAAATGACGTTAAACGACGAAAAATTATTATTTTTGTCCTCTTAATAATTACAAAATCACTTAATACGATAATTCCTATTAACTTTATTTCAGAAAATGTCATGAACATTATTGTTTTTATGTCTATGTGTTGTAAAATGTTGCAAAATTTAAGGAGGAACTGTTTTTTTTGTTTCCTTTTACTAAACAGTTAGGAAACATATTTTTTATAGATAAGCAAACTTTTCAGTATGCTAATTGCAAACAATACTGTTGCTTGCCTGGTTTCGTCCAGTAGTTCTGAAGTAATATTTCGAACGTTTAATAATCTCTAAATCAGGGAAACGGCGTTAGAACCGGAATTCAACTCTAAAATTAATCATAAATGATGTCTAAATTGAAGTTTTCCTACCCTTTAGATGTATTATCTACATATGATTTTTATTCTATAGCAACAATAAACGCTAGACAACTTGTCTTTATGACTCCGTTAGTGAGATATCGTGAAAAAAAATCTGACATAGTGACCACTTAAAAGTCTACTTAGCTTTCTCAACGTCTCCAAAAAATATTAGTATTTAAGTGAATGAATTAAAAGCTTTCGAGTTCTTAGGAGTTAAATAAAGAAATGCAGATTGATTTTACATTTATCATATATTATTAGATATTAAAAATATATTATAGAAGAAGTTTAATAGAAAATGCTTTAAAAAACACAAATCTTACAATATTAATGTCACTTGTATGTTCTGGTATGCGGCATATCCTACTATCTCTCTGACCATATATATATATATATATATATATATACTCGTATATATATATATATATATATATATATATATAAATTATATTTACATTTTTTATCGTTATATTTCGATATTTTCAGTTCTTACAAATAATATTTGTATTATACTACTTAGACAACGTATGGTCATGGAATGCAATGCAATATTCAGAAAATAAGTCAGTTTCGTATGTTAATTATATTGTTATTTACATAGCAGATTCTGTATGTTTGGACTCGTATAATAATATTAAAACAATCATTAACTTAAAATAGAAAAGCAGTTGTAAATTAAATAAATTTACGAAAAAACACAAAATATATTTTTTTAAGAAACAGAATAATATTAAGTTATTTTTACATGACAACATTCAGTGGTTCTCCGTTCAGAAACTCTTAATATCTCCCTCAAAGCGCCCATTTTTCAGTAACCAGGAGTTATTGTGAATTTAAAACCCAGTTAAATTTGCAAAAGCGGATTACGAAACTTTTTCCTCTTATTTGCACTTGACATCCGCTATTTAGTTAACAGTAACTACTGCAAGTTTACAAAAGAAACAATCTGGTATATTCTAGCTTTCTTGAACTATTAAAACATTGAAAGTTATTATAGTATGATATAAAATATCTAATAGCAGGTCCTTGTAGCAGAATATGCATTTTATTATTACGTAATAAAAATATACGTATCATATAAAACCTACCCATTTTTTTTATATTAGTACATACGTTTATTTTCATATTTATATTTGAATAGGTTTTAGAATAATAATTTGTAGCTAAAGATGTCCAATTCTGAATTATTATGTTGTGAATTTAATTGACATACACCATTCGAATAATATGTACAATAAAAAATAAGGGTGAATGAACAACTGTGTAAACATTCCTCTAATGAAGAATAAAGATCAACACACAATATATCGCACTTAATTTAATGTTTAAAATTTACTAGAACATAACGTGTTTTTTTGTCCGTTTGTAATGTAGAGAATATTTTATATGCAGTATAGCAAAAGGCAACTGCAGTGATCTTGATATGTCGGGATAGAAGCCTATTCGTTTGAAAAGACAAACTTTATGATTAAATAAATCTTATTTATTTAATGCTTTAGATTATATCAAATTCATAGTACATTTATAAACTCAAAAAAAAAAACAAAGCATCAAAAAGTTATAAAAAAATGTCGACTTCAACCGCAATCTATTCAAACAGTAGCATTCAAAAAGGAAAATATCATATAAAAAAGTTTCCTAAAAGTTTTATGAATAGTTGATTTCATTTAAATGGCCCGGGACAAATAAGGCGAATATTCACAATTTTGTAAACAATAACAAGTTAAATCACAAAATGCATAAGAAATTTTTAAATACATTTACAAAGTAAAATAACAATTTCAAGTGAAATATAAAACATACTAATTTTAATTAAACTTTTTATTATTTGATTAGTTCATTAATTTTTTCTTTTTTAAATTGTCTTATATGATGAATGATGATGAATATTTGATTTATCATTATAAAACAGAAATAAAGGGCTTATAAATAGTTGTTATCTGTTTCAAAATGAACTAACATCTACTTAAGTAAAAGGATCGAAGAACGCTGAATAAAATGTTAGCTGTAAAATAACATTTTTCGTATTGAAAAAAAATCTCTTAAGAAACCAAAGTAGCATCAATGCTGAGTGATACAATACCAAATGATTGGTAATTTTTTTTTTGCTGGTGCAGGGGGTTTGGAGAACTTTTGTTGCCACGAAAACGAATACTTTCACGACAACAAGAGACTTTCTTAACACCACACAAGATAAACTTTGGGATTAACAGACATAAAGTTATGATTTGGCTCCGTGTGACTTATTTTTGTTTCATTAAGTTTTGACTCAAACCAAACCAATAAACCAATAATAAATTGATTTATAATAATGCTAAATTATTTAACTGACACACCCTAAAAGATTTACACAGAGAAGAGATATAGATATGATGAAGAATTTAAATAACGCCTGACTGTTTTTGGAATTTCAGTAAAAAAAGTTTAAAAAACGCCACATTAATTTATATATTTTATATTTTTTTTACTTTGTAAGTCATGTAGCACCCCTAGATTTCCTAGTAACAGCATTATTAATTATAATATATAACTGAGATGTATACCTCAAGTGACCCGTCGATGAATATAGCTGACACATTTTTTAAAAATGTTTTTGAATAATTATGAATTCAGATTAAAAAGACACGCCGATTAAAAAAAATTAATAAATTACAAGCCTTCAGTAACAAATAGTTTGGTATATATTCAGCCATAAGTAGAATGCGCCGATGAAATTTGGCGAAGAAAAATAAATTTAAATCTCCAAATCTCATCGGCGCTGTAAGGTGGCGCTGTTGCGAGTATTTTATAAATATTACAGAAAGTCTTATGATGTCCAATTGTATCATATATGACGCCACTTTACAGTTCATAATTATTCTTCTATTTTTATGAATAAGATACATAAATGCTAAGCCTAGAACAGACAGATATCATAGTAACTTTGTTTAGAACAACTATATCGGTGATGTTATATTTTTATGAGCTGTTTTATTAATTTAATGATAAAAGAAATGAGATATAATAAAAGAATATTGAATAAAGTAAAACTCCGGTTACGAGATTATCAAAATAATATAGATCATTATATTCAGACATCTCTCAGACAAATGATAGTAGGATATAAAAATCTTAAGCTATGAGTTTTTTTCTACTATAAAGCTTTGTAAATAAAGATATACCTAAACTTAATACTTTAATATGTTTATTTTAATAATTTTAAGTACATATATAAACATTTTATTTAATATAAAATAAATGTTTATTACAAGTTATAGTATGCTGTAACGTCATCTACATAACCAGTATTTCATATTTATGAAACAATTTCCGAGCACTCTACTTAAGATCAAGCTCTTCAACAATGCCCATAAATTTAAAGCAAATTCACGTCAGCCACAGACGAGATGCATTCAGCAAATTATTAATTTCCTTAACAATAGACTGCATTATAATAATATATAGTAAATGGAGAAAACAAATGCACGCAAAATAATATAAATTATAGTAAAATAATAAATTGTATACTTTTATTGAGTTTTTAACAATTTTTATTAAAATAAATAATATTAATTAATATTATGCTAATTTCATTTCATTGATTTTTACAAATATATATAATTTTACAAGTTCAGAAAATAGATTTTAGCGGTAATTGCAAAATTTCTACTTCGTTTAGATTTAAATCTAAAATATCCGGTTTTATATTTAAAGTTTACTACCGATGAATATTAGATTTCAATGGATGTAATGGTTTATAAGTGATTGATAAAAATTTATAAATTGCTTAAATCTGCTTACAATTGAATTGATAATTTTAAAAATACTCTTTACAAATTCATCTTCAAATGGCTTTCAGTGAAGGTGTAATTTTTTTACGCATATTTACATTTAACAAATAATATATTAGTTTTATTATTTTATAACTATAGCATTTTATTTTATAACAGCATACTATTTTATAATATTAGCATAGAATGAACGACGTGTGTTATTCACGTAGCTAAAAAAAAAAATATATATTTTCTGACCATTATTAAAAGGCTTAAGAAGTAGCGTCGGTTGAAGTGATATTTATATGTTGGTTTTTGAAACGGCAAAATATATTCAAACGACAAGGATTTTGCATGAGCTTAGGATCTCGCGACACACAATTTCCGTAATGTCAGTCATGTCTTTTATATGGTATAAGACCTTCTATAAATATTTATAATAATTTTATAATAAATTATAAAATCAGTTACAATATTAGGTAAAAATATTTAAAGATCTTTAGTTTTTTAATAAGAAAGTAAAATGTAATCAAGACTCTTTTATTTTTATTTATTAAGAAAATTTAAGAATTATAGTTTAGATTTAGACTACGTTCCCACTAGATTGGCCCATTCTGCTATTTTTCCGTATGTGTATTTCGGCATATTTTTTCCGGCGACAAAAATTGTTGATCATGTTCTTTGAGTTATTTAATTTTTTTTTGTCCGGCCATTTTTCTTACTGGCAGGTAAAATCCAAAATGGCGGTGATTTGAGTTTTTGTTTTGGCGTAGCAGGCGTATTTTTTATGCAATCGTCACGAAAATTGGTAGGTGTCTTCTTTGAATTATTTAAATGTTTATGTCGAGCCATTTTTTTCTTGGGCGGAAAATTTCTAAATGGCGGATATCTGATCCGTACCACAAAAACGGATTTTGCGGCAGCTAGCAGGGTGAAATTTCGTCTTAGTATTCTTTGCCGAAATCTAAGGTGTTTTTTTTTTTATTTCAAAATCCAAAATGACGGCCATAGCTAGCTAGCATAGCATAGCAAAAATTTTAAAGTTGGATAACTCCGTTGTTGTTTGGTGGAGCCAAATTTCGTTCGGTAGTTATGTACCTACATACATACATAGGTATACTTATTCCTTTTTGGAAAAGGCACTTAAAAATCACACTGTAGGTAGGTACCTACCACAATTCGTTTTCTCTTGCCAGCAGGCAACACATAAATAGCGGATTTGTTATATGGACGTGATCATTTGTGACGAATTTTAATAAAGACATGAGTCAGCAACAATGTTAGTTATTCACTGCCTCCATTTCAATGATACTATTAGAACCGTCCATGACGGGTTCACGGGTGAAATATCGCACTGCACCACGTGAAATCCAATATAAATAATTTCCCAACATTGTCTCATCCCCTAACGTACTGAGGTCTACTGTTCACAGAACGACTAGTGTATAATTGAAAATAAAGACATATTTATTTAATTTCGTCCTTCCATTATGGATTTAATTAATTTAATAATTGTTTGAACCTATTTGGGGTTCGTCATAGTGTTTAGAGTGTTTCAGAGGATGGCTGCGGATAGCGCAGCGCAGCTCTGAAATATAATGGAATAAGGAATATAATCTTCTTGGATTTCTCTTTAAGCTCCTCATCACTCTTCTTTATAAAATATAAAAATCTTAATAGATTTTATATACACTGAACTAATTGTAGTTGTTTTTGATCTCTATAATATTATTAGAACCAATCACTATGCCTACTGAAATTTAAATTTAAGCTGATTTTAATAAGTGACGGTTAAAAAAATCCCTAACTACTACTATAGTTTTATCAAAACATAAACAATGCGTAAATACCATTCCCGAACCCGAAGACTTGATTCATTATCGATAAAACATTGTTCTCCAAACCTTAATACATCATATACTTGGTTTGAGAGCTACTTCCACAATCAGCAACAAATTGTAGAATACATAAATAATAAAGGTAAAACACTGAGATCTTGCCTGCTTGATGTAAGCAATGGAGTTGTACAAGGACCCATCTTAGGGCTACTGCTTTACTCTATATATACGGCTGATCTGGTAAAATGTATAAAGTCTACTTTGCTGCACATGTACGCTGATGATACCCAAATTTTATTAAAATTTCAAACCAAATCAACACTTGAATCAAAAAATTGTATAAATAATTTAAATCAAGATCTAGAGCTAATCAATAATTGGTCTAAAAATAATAATTTATCTTTGAACCCATTAAAATGCACATACATTGTTTTGGGAACTAAAACACAAATTAAGGCAGTTCAACTTAGAGCGCCTGAAGTTGCCATCGGTAATACTATAATTACAGAATCATTTAAAGTTCGTAATTTAGGTTTAATACTTGATAATACGTTGCGTTTTAATGAACACATCGATCAAAAGATCGGCAAATCATACTCAGTGCTTAAAATGCTGTATAAATTTAGATCACATTTAAATCCTGCAATCAGACAAAAACTCGCTGATTCATTAGTTCTTTCACATCTTGATTATTGTGACATTGTATATGGCCCCTGTTTAAGCAAAGAATTAGAAAAAAAAATTCAAAGGGTGCAAAATTCTTGTATCAGATTTTGTTACAATGTGCCCCCTCGCTCCAATATAACACCCTTTTTAAATTTATATAATATTTTAAACATGAAAAACCGACGAAAGTACAAATTCAGTTCTCTAATTTACAAGTTACACAAAAATATCGGCCCTCGTTATTTAATTTCCAAGCTCGACTGGCAGAAGAATAGAAATGAAAATGTTACATATCGTACATCGCGGATTATTAATCTTATCGTACCTAGACCAAAGCTCTCTCACTTCAGGGGTAGTTTTCGTTTTGCAGATTCAAAATGTTGGAATGACATTCCTCCTCCTATAAGAATGTCAAAGTTTACAAGATTTAGATTGTTATGTAAAGACTGGTTACTGAATGTTCAAAAACAACAACATAATTGGACTGCACTACCTTAAAGTTTGTTTAATGTATTATCGCTTTCTGTGCTTATATTTTTATTACTATTATTATTTTTTTCGTTTTCAATTTTATATTATAAATTTTCTACTCATTTGTACTATTTGTATTTAAAAAAGTAACTCAATGATAGGAATTTTTATACATTATTCTGTACAACGACAGCTTATGTGTTCACCCTAAGTAACTAACACTAACAACTCGATAACTTTACACCATAATCAGATTGATAACAATCCATTGTATTTTTTTTTTGTGAATCCCTTTGTTTATTTTGTCTAGTTGCAATTTTTGTCTGCATGCTGTGGCAGCATTGGCACAAGGCTTGAACTGAAAAGCAGCTATAAGCTGAGTTCATTTCCTTTTCAGTTGCATACATATACCTAATTATTTAAGTTATTTATTGTTAATCTGAATTAATTTGTGTGTGCTTCTTGAATAAAGTTATTATTATTATTATTATTATTATATATATTAAATGATCCTTGTATTATCGTTCTGAAAGTTTACTCTATTTTTGAAGGTATTAAAATTTACAAGAAAATTTACAGTAATTGTTTTGGAAGCCCGTTTGTTTCTCTAAAAAATATAGGTAGTATCTGGAACAAATATTGTCAAAAATCAACTTAAATAAATTAGTTTAGTTTTTATCTCTATTAACATTAATAAAAAAAGAAACTAACAGATAAATTTTATTAATAAGCTTTGAATATTTGTCTTCCTTCCACGTAAGCAAGGGTCCGAAGAAATCCCTGTGGAGTGCGAGCAAAGATACGGATAGCTCTACTATTCATAATGGTTAGATTATAATTATAAAATTATAAATGGTGGTGTTATCACGTACTGTACTTATATAATTTGTTTTTTTAAACATTTTATAGCGATTTGTTTACGACAAGAAATTGTAATATATTTTTTAAATTATGATTTATTTATATATACTTTTTTTGATTAAATTATTTAAAATTACAACAAAAAACAAATACATATTTATATTTTTCAGAAAATAAAAAGCAATTCCAAAAAAAAAAATTATATATTACATCAATGCATTTTTAAATTACATCACCATATTACTTTAATACCACTCGTATCTTCAAACTGTCTTTCATACAATTAAAACAAACTTCATTTACATTATATACACATCGATCTATTTATGTGAGAGTGTGAGTTAAAATAAATGCAGTATTTTCCTCGCCATTTACTTCAAAAGGAAGTTTTCAACTCACGTCCCATTAAGCACCGGTGACATTCACGGTGCATCGCTTATAAATATAGATAAAATTACTGTATAGCAATTCATGCAGAAATGTTATTGTTGTTAGGTCAATGTCAACACATTTGATATTAGTATTATGTTTTGGTAGTTTTAACTAACCATATATCTTATGACTGTTATCATAATTAGAAATTTGAATAAAATCTCTATCACGCGTCTCGAAGGCGTCATCTCCGCGAAGCTGCTGAATTAAAAATCCCAAGAGTAGTCACGGAACCACATTGCTTGATTTGTTATTTAATTGTTACTTATTTTATATTAATTTCACTTCACTTTTATCTTTGCTGTAGTTATAAAATACATTTTTATTATTATCTTATTAGTAATTTCAGTTACATTTTCTTATTACGAAACCGCTTTCTGATCATCTGAACGTAATTTTGTAGCCAGAATACAACTGAAGGTATCGCAAAATAAATTTTCCTGAATAATATTTTCCCATCAAAAATATTATAATAGGAGATATACATTTTTTATCGAACAGTGTTAAAGGATAGTCATGTCATTGACAATTAATTTGTAAAACTGTCTAAGAGTTAACTCTCCATTAATCAAAATGGTATTTCCAAACATCCAAAACCTAAAACGCATGTTCGTTATCATATTGATGACAGCGACTAAATGTCACAGAACCTGATATAATAAATGATTAGTCCAGTTGTTGAAAAGTTGTAAATCGTTGAAGGGTTTGAATTGAAAGGGTTTGAATTAAATAGTTCTTATCGTAGCCATCCACAAAAAGTAAACAATTCAACTATGTATTAATAATTTATAAAAGAATAAGTAATATTTTTTCGACAAAACATTTTTAATACAAAAACGATTTAAGAAAGAATAAATGACAAAGTGACCTGCGTTTCTCGCCGAGTGGTTCTAATGAGGAGGCTCGGGTGGACCATTAGTCCCGACGTTTCCTTTTGAAGCGATAGCAAATATTTGCTGAGATAAACTTTATAGACAACTGAGATTTCATGCTTAAGGTTCTGAAAATAAGGACCATAATTATACCTCAACCTTAAGCTCTCTTACGTTTATTACTGAGAATACTAGACAACTTTTTCAATATTTTAGAAAGATCGATGTTTTCGCTGCGCTATGAGAACAATATAGCAGTAATTTTGAAGTATAGAAGTTTCTATTCCCAACTTATATGATAATGTTAAGTTAGTTGTGCAATAATCCAATAGCATGTGTTATAGTGGGCACAATATCAAATAATACAGTATTTTGGTGTTTGTATAAAGATATTCTTGAAATTAACAATAGTTTTATAGAAAATATTTTAATATTTTAATTAAATAAACATAAACCTTACATTGCTATAGTATAACTTTTATGTATTATATAAAACCCATGCCATTTCCATGTATTCTGTGACTTTTTTCATGGGAATCAAAGTAGCGTTTCTCTCATAGCTTTTATCGGAAAAAAGTTTGGACTTTAAATAAAAATAAATGTTGAAAATTTATTAAAAATTATGTACTATTATGTTTACAGGTGAGGTCAATAACAATCACATCAGACTATATAAATTATACTATATATATATATATATATACATATATATATATACGTCTCATTTCAAGGCTTCATAGGCACTTTAGAAACCATGTAGTTATGAATTTATGGGCAGTGCTTTTTCATGAATCTGTACGTTCTGCACCTAGCGTCTGATATTTCAAATATGTACGAGTGGAGTATAATTAACATAGTGAAAATAAAACTTTTTCTTTGAATTTTCTCCTTTTTTAAAAAAAATACTGCGGCAAGCATCCTTAATAAGATTTATTATCAGTAGCAAAATTAAAATTAGACTCTAGACTAAAATCGTTACAAACGAATACATGTTTTGATCACTTTTTAACATGTACCACCGAGCAAACCTTATTCCGCTTTGATAATTAAATCAAAATAATTTATGGTTTTTCTATAAATTTCTCATTGCTCATAAATAAAATAAATAACTTTTACTGTTCATAAATAAGCTGCCAATACATTTCTTCTTAAATAAATGTTTACTTTTGACGTGTTAAATGTGTGTAAGTTAACTTTTGACATACTAAATTAAAATATTTTTTTGTATTCTAATAGTTTAGTAGAAGTTTTTAAATACAATTCCTCGAGTCATCGTCTATCAACGATACTTTGTTAAAACACAGATTATTTTTTATAATATTACAAAATACTTTATTTAGCCTTCAAGTATGAATTAAGTAATATTTATACCAATATTCTTGTTTCTATTACTTATTGTACTGTATTTATTCACTTTACTGTATTATTTAACAGGTACTACATTTAAAACACATGATACTAATTGTTTGAATAGTAAGCGTCGTCAAAGCAGTATCCATCTTGACTATAAAGAAGTAATATAATAGTTATAATCTAAATACGAATTATATACATATTTTATTTATATTTATTTTATCATCTTCTTATTAATTTTGGATAATATGTAATAAAAAATAATAAAAATCTCTGAGTTTTCGTAACTTCATATCAATATTTGAATCTAGTCACGCGCAACACAACGACACTTCAGAACATCTTTAAGACTGTAATAAAAATCTTACAAAGATAGACAAATACAATTCAATAATAATTTATACAGAA
Organism: Melinaea menophilus ssp. n. AW-2005; assembly: GCA_918358695.1. Classification (NCBI taxonomy): domain Eukaryota; kingdom Metazoa; phylum Arthropoda; class Insecta; order Lepidoptera; family Nymphalidae; genus Melinaea; species Melinaea menophilus. Next base: position 3,394,102 of record OU911055.1, on the reverse strand, counting down.
AATAACTATTTATAAATTAACGATTTATCTGAAGTAATAATTGTCACTTGTAATAAATTCTTTTGAATAAAAAAATAATAAATACTGCAAGTATTAATAACTAAACAGTGCTCACCACAATTTGATTTCATTATGCTCTATTGGTCTATTCAGTTTTTTGTCAAAACCAAACTTATTAGTTTATTATAAATATCACTATCTGATTTAGTTTTTGGTTTAGACAAATAAAATCTTGAAACTGAAAGCAAATAAAAATACAATAGGTTATTTAAGAGAAAAAGTTTAATTCTATTGTAAATATTCTATTTAACAAACATATAAAAATATAAAGGACTTATTATATTTTAAATATTTTCTTAACTTTATTGTTGTTTTCAAGTTTTCAAATATAATATAAAGACATCTTTAATCTTCGCCCAGAAATTATGATACTTAAAGCATTACACTTGAAATACAATTTCCAATGAACAAGTTTAATTTATTGTAATCATTTTTAGGCAGTCATTCAAAAGGCATGATTTTTATGCATTACAGTTTTAAAGTCTATGTTTTGTTTCCTGTTCCTTCATGTATATATTTGACTTTATTAAAATGTACCTTCCTAAGACGATGGCTGTTAAACTTGTTTCTATGTGTTATGCAGTGTGTAACAAATATAATAATGTTTCACATAACCAGAAAGCTCCCGTAAAGTTCAATGCTGTACTGAGGATTGATAATCTATTATGCCAAACTACGCTTACAGCTACAACCAAGAAACAAGAAACTGGACATTCAATATGACATCCCGAAAGTTCACATCTACACCCGATAACTATACTCCTCGATAGAAGTAAATTTGCTCCTATCCAATTGTCGAAACTAGCGAAAAGATACTTAAATACAATAGATTTGTAAACTGTTCAGGAAGAGCCAACAAAAAGTGTTATGATAATTCTATAATTTTTAAGTCGGAAGTGCTTCCTGAATACACGTAAAGCTAAATTCAAATACTAAACATTTTTTAAATGTCTCATTCTATATATGTATATTTTATTAAATAGCAACGAATAACCAATCTTAACGATTGACCGAACATTATGCAAATAACCATAATTTTCTTCGTTAAAATATTCGTAACTTTATTTTTAATTGACAGAGATGTACTGCTTTTTAGATCCTAGAGAACAGAAATCCATCCTCTCGATTGAAGTTTTTGTATGTTGGTTTTAGTAATTTCCATCATTACTCTTGGTATATAAGTATGCTATCTTTATAACACCTATGGATATAATATTTATGGATTTCATTTCGAACTTAATAGGGGATCTATTTTTTTCACCATTAAGATTATTCTTTTGTGGTTTTAAAATCTTGGGACAGTAATTGAAAAGAAATTATGATATTAATAAAAGAATACTTATTAAACAATATTTTATCTTGTCGTGATAAACCTACCATTATATTGATGTATGGTAAAGCTTACGATTTTCATGCTACATTGCAATTCATATGCTGTTTTAACACGTTAAACGCCGTCTTCATTTTTAAGTCTTAACGTTTGGGCCGTGGGGGGCACCATTTAGTCGACATACAATTGTTCCATTGGGGCCGAGGGTGGGGTCATATGGTGTCCATATGACCGCAAGCTATAGATGAATTGAAGCTTAGCTATAGAGCCGTGGGGCATGTATTTAAAACTAATGTGTATTGTTTGTGACCCCCACGGCCCTGTAGACAAATTTACATTACTTGGTTTTTTAGTAAAAAATATAACTTTGAAAAATAGGTTTGATAATGTTGGGACAATATTTTCACTGCAAGATTCAGGTATAGTATAATTACATATTTATTATCTTATTTGCTACAAAATTAGTTTTTATTGTGTTATTCCTTAATAAGAATCTCCTTCTTAACCCCTTTCAATCTGGATTTCGTCCCGGTCATAGTACGGTTACTGCGCTGGTCAAAGTCACTGATGACATAAGTTTAGCAATGGATAATAAACAGTTGACAGTATTAACATTGCTAGACTTTAGCAATGCCTTTAATACTGTCAATTATGACATCTTACTAGCATTGCTGCGTTCTTATAACATATCTCCATCAGTGACAGACTGGTTTCGGAGTTACCTCACTGGCCGTCGACAGTGCACTCGGAATGGTACGACCCTCTCGTCCTGGTGTGATGTCTCGGCAGGGGTGCCCCAAGGCGGCGTGTTATCTCCTCTACTATTCGCAATTTTCATTAATTCTATCTCTGAGCATATCACTTCTTTCTATCACATGTATGCAGATGATGTACAAATATATCGCCATTCACACCTCGAAAATTTATCTTCCGTTGTTTCACTAATAAATAAGGACCTGAGCGCTATTTATAAATGGAGTAGGCAGTACGGCTTGAACGTTAATCCTGCAAAATCTCAGGCTATCATTATTGGTAGCCCACGAATGATTGCAAGGGTTGATTGGCAAAACGTACCTCCTATTGTATACAACAATATTGCTATACCATATTGCTCTAATGTTAAAAATCTTGGCATCTATTTGGATCAGAACCTATCTTGGAATACGCAAACCAAAGAACTCAGTAAAAAAACGTTTGCGGCCATGAGTGCTCTATTACGATTACGGTATTTTCTTCCAATTCCTACCAAAATTATGTTAGCCCACTCCCTTCTTCTCTCTATTTTAGATTATGCTGATGCAAGTTATCTAAACTTAACCGAGGACCATTTAAATAAGCTTGAGCGACTCCAAAACAATGCTATACGGTTTATATTTGGTTTACGCAAATATGACCATATTTCCGAATTTCGACAAAAACTCAAGTGGCTCCCTATACGCTATCGCCGGGATTCACATGCTCTTTCCCTCCTGTACTGTGTACTATTTTACCCAAAAACTCCTACATACGTGAAGGAAAACTTTAAGTTTTTAGGAGCACCATCTGAAGTACGATCATCGCAGTCCTTACTTATCAGAATGCCTGTACATAGCACCAAATTCTATAAACAGTCCTTTACGGTACATTCCATTAAATTGTGGAATGACTTACCACTCAATATTCGGAAATCAAAATCGTTATTACTTTTTAAAAAATCAGTTAAGGACTACTTTTTATCCAAGGATATCTAGGACGACAATTATCGTGTATGTATATTATAAATATTGTTTAGTTTATATCTTAATATATATTGTTAACAATTTTATTTATGTAACACGTCTATGTATTCGTGTGCAGTTATTTTTAAGTAGGTTTATTTATTTTTGTACATTTACGCCACCTACTGCTTCATTGGATCATAAGGGTATTTCAACATTAATATTGGTTGTCTGGAAGAAATCGCCTATAGGCGATAAGACCGCCTTTTGTATCTCCATCGTTTTCTATTATTTTTTTTTTGTTATATAATTTTTTTACTTGTTTTTATGATATGTATGGTGTGCAATAAAGAATATAAATAAATAAATAATAAATAAGTAGTAATTTTGTACAGAATAAATACAAAGTATTAATATAATATATATTGAATCAGAACCTAAGGTTTCACAATGTATAATGTAAGAACAAATAAGTTTTCGGGGATACGTTTTTAATCAAAAAATATATTTGTAAATCACACGAATAATTTATTAGATAAAGTAATTAAAAAGAAAGCAAATTAGAATCAGCCTTCTAAATTGAGATCGACGTAATTTAAATATATCTAATTAGTGGATTTTATGAAAACAATCAAAACATAAATATGGTTTATTAGCGCAGGTTTTGCAAAAAGTTACAACTTTCTTTGTTTTATTTTTGGCCAATAATCGCCCCATCACTTGTGTATTTTCTTTACAGCTCTGCTGACAAGTTCTTCGATTGTTTTTACTTGTACCATATTTTCTTGTAAGTTTGTGTCTAATTCTTTTTGGTCTAGTGACATTGTATGAGGTTTCTTCACCTCTCACCAACAAACTTTTCAGAAGTTGTTTTCTAAACTCAACTATTTGAATTTTATTTCCGGTAACTGTCTGATATACTATTAATGCATTAACAACCGCAGTATTTAACAGCAGATTTATTCCAACTTTTTTATACCACTTAACAGATTTCCGTAGTGGCCTCGCCACTACGGAAATCTGTACGCTGCCATTTGATCGGACAAATCGACTGCTCCTTTCGCACTATTATAAACGAGAACAATTTTCGGCTCCAAAACTGCTTTTCCTCGCTTTGTGATTGTCAAGAAACGGTCTGAAAGAAAAGAACAAAAACGTCTCTTTTGCACGTGTATTTCCATTTCCAGGCTGTTATATCATCATTGCTCTCTCTTGCTATATGCTCGCCTTTCTTCAATTTAGCATTAGTAACTCTTTTTGGTAAATTCTTTCTGTTTTTTCTAATGGTACCGACTAGATGTGTTTAATTTTTTAACAAATTCCGTGCTAAATCAATACTTGTGTACCAATTATCGGTATACATGGTGTGTCCCTTGTTCAATAAGCTACTGCAAAGTGCCATGACAGCGTTTGTAGGAGTAGTGTTAACTTGATCATTTTCTTTTCCTGCATAAATATTGATTTTGTATGTGTAGCCCGGTAACGTGCATAATTTAAATTCTTTTATGCTATATTTGTGGCGTTTCTGTTTATTAATTTAACGAAAAATTATTCTGCCATGGAATGGCACCACGCTTTCATCGATGCATAAATCTTCACTTGGAGTGTAATGCTTTGCAAAATTAGCGTTCGTGGTATCTAGTAGATGTCTGATACGGTGTAATCTATCAGATCTGTTAGAATCGTCAAGCCGGGAAAAATTCAATAGGCGATTTATTACTCCTTGCTAAGCGAAAATAGGTAGGTAAGCCAGGATTTTCAGGGAAAGGTATAATTCGACGCTGATTACTTGTTGGTAGTTACCAACTGCGTGTAAACGGCGTCGTCTGTCCCGAGGTAGCCGGCACTGGATTCTCTTCCGTCTCGCTTTCTTCACTGGCTGGCTCACATGGTGGTCCATGATTCGACGACGTTTACATGGAACCGAATAAATATAGTCTTCTTCATCAGAGCTTATATGAAAACTATTATTTAATAAATTACTTTTTATTCTATCTATTTCCGATAAATCTTCCTGACTTATATCAATATCTTCGAACATATCCATTGTCAATTAAATAAAATAAACAAATAAGCAAAATAGTAACGCAATAACAACGTCTATGGGTAATAATCTCAGTTCGTTACTGACACTAGGCGCGAGCGCGCGGGGAATGCAACACGATTGGCAGCGAAGATGACCGACACCTTGACCCCCGTGGCCCCCGCAAAAGAAAACACGAGTTTTTGACTGCTGAGGCCGTGGGGGACAACTTATGAGTGACAGTAGTACTTTGACGAAATAAAGTAATTAATTACTTTTCTTTAGTATGTTTCATGTGATTTATTACAAAGTATGTGAACAACGATTTTTAACCTGGCTTCTTTCATTAAATAAGTGTGGCTCAGATGTAGTCCCCCATGGCGTTTAACGTGTTAATATAGGTTAGTATCATTTAGTTAAGGTTTTTCTTGTATTCATTTCTTGAAATGCCAAGACAATGAAATAATAGTTTCAGGTATTCAGCAATTATTGTACATTTATCCCTATTGAATCTCTATATACACCTTTATCTGTAAAATTTAGAAAACTATATATATTTAAACGTTTTTTAAAATAAACGATTGTCAGTTAATATAAAGACAACAATATAACGTGGCCTGTAATTTAAATAACGTAAAACAGTAATTCGTAGTTACAATAATCAATAATAGGTTAAACCTTGGGTTATTTCCGTAAATTAATAGAAAGGTAATATTGATTTACTTTGTATGAGAACATACTATACTTATTTATTATTTAAAAGACAAAATTTGTAAACATCTAGCTACCGCAACTCCACGAGAGAATTAAAACTTACTAAATAAAGTATTTAATATTATTTTACTTCACCTACACGTACTTATTTTACTGTATTATTAATTTATTTTATTCTGTACCTTACAATTTACTTTCGCTGTTTTACACATTTTTAATTCAATACTAGATGTATTTGAACGTATTTAAACTTGTTAAATCTCTCCTATACTTACAAATATATATTTTTATATCTATGAAAATAGAATTATAAAATTATCGTTGCATTATAGCCTGTTTCGTATACGTGTACGTGTCAAATTAAATAATTAAAAACACACCGTAGATGATTATAATAAGTTTAAAAAAAAAAACGATTCTTATTAAACTATAAAATTTATTAATAAAAAAATTAAACTCAAAGAAACTTAAAGAAAATTAGATAATTAAAAGCACTATATAGTCCCAATGTAATAAATTTTTAGAAAGGTATTAGGATTCCGTAATTTTGGCAAAATATTTTATGGGAACAAAATAAATGAAATACTTTTCAATACATTTTAATCCTTAGCCATAACATAAATCGTATCATTACTGACATCTTCAAGGTAACAGAACTTCTATCACTAAGATATAGATTATCATTTGTTCCATTAGTATATTGCGAGCGAAATATAAATTTTAATTATGTCATGACAATAGTGCGATAAAATAATTACAGTTGTCCTATCATGAGACAATACCATCTTGCAAATCCGATTAAATTCTGAAACTCATTTGAGGTATATTGACATTCCTCTTGTGTTTACCGTCAAGGCAAAACTTAAAAGCACGATACAATGATGGCTTAATGTGTATTCAGTATTCATTTCTGATCACTATATAGCCCGTTAAATATAACTTACTTTTGTATTTTAAAAATGTTTGTTGACTTTGTAGCTAAAGTAAAATAATTCTAATCTAACTGAACTTTGACATAATTACTCATCGCACAGAATTTTCTGATGATTTTAAAAATGTTAATTAAATAACAGAAGGATACAATATTAATTTACATATAATTCATTTATCTTGTTTTTAAAAATAATATATTATATATTGGGTGAAGGAAAAACTTGCTAGAAATACTCTATTTTTTTAAATATTCAAAAGAATTTATGCTCTAGCAAACTATATATTATTGTTACTTACCCTGCTAACAAATATACTCCTGTTTTCTTTTCGTAATCAGTTTAAGTGGCTGACAATTGCCCGAATAAACTATTTCTAACTGCCAGCTACCCGAGGGAACTATCCCTTTCCAGTTTTCTTTCGCATATTACTATGTTTTCTAATCGAATTTTTGTGGTCCGGCATACAACTTTTTATCTAGCTAGCTAGGTCCAGCTCGATCACAACATAAATTATTCTCTATTTTATTCGTATAATATTTTAATTATGTCAAAAGTCGAGTATTAAAATCCATTGGACAATTTTCTACTCGCATAGTTTATAGCTACAGCCTTTGCTGGAAGTATTTTTGTAATAAATGAAAAATATATATATTTTTTTTTTAACACAGAATATAAATAAGTTTAATGTTAGAAAATTATAAAAACAGTATTAACTTAATTCCTCATCAACAGTGTGTACTTACTATTTGTTCCAAAACTAGGACTGATAATTGCAAGAGCCCACGTACACATATCGCTTTAAGCTGCTTAATAGTTCTAAGAAGCTTTATATAAATTTTTAACCATGTTGCTTTAACTCAAAGCATCATTTAGTAATTAAAATTGAGTAAAATCTATAACACTTCTCATTTTTGGAGAATATTAAAAAGGTAGGTAATTAAGAACATGTTATTAACAATAATATATATAATAAATAATTACGTTCTTACTCAGCTTAGTATTAATTTATAAATAAACTACATATATCGGTATTTATTGATTGTTGATATTATATATATACTGCCTAGCCTTAAAGCTAGTTTTAAATGCAAGCATCATGCAAAATACTTAGGAAGTCGATCACATGGCAACGGATATTTTTGAGTTCTGTAAAACTCTGAAATTTTATGGGATTCTTAGATAATTCTTGTTGTGCCTTGTGGAACCGTAATCTCCGTGTTTTCATAGTTTTCTACAATTATAATACGTGCACATCTTAATATCAAATAATGATTTTGTTTTCGCACGACCAGCATATTATTTCCAACACAGAACCAATACCACCCTCGTGGACCATCGTGACGGCGAGGCAGCATTCGCTCTACGTCATCAGCACTGGAATGCGAATCTGACTGGTGGACTATGTTTGAATTAAATTTCCTACACCGACTCTCTCTCCCTCTAATGAGCGGAAAATGTTATTTTATTTTACATTATATTATACAATAAAAATATAGTGAAAAACATAGGTGGTTCATAGGTAGAGCCTAGCTGTAGTTATCTGAATGCAGCTCGTATTGGGCTGGCTCGACCGGGGAAGGACCACCCTCTCACAGAAGACCGACGTGTAGTAACCAAATAACCAAATTCATTTGGTTATGTTCCGCCGGTGAGTGAGAGAATCCGGAAGCCCAAACCGAACCAAACCCCCCCCGCCAAAAATGAACGCGATGCATAAAAGAAAAATATCCCAGGAGGGTACCGGCTTTGATGAAGCCGGGGACCCCCTCCCCGAGCAAAATCGGGGGAATGATCTTTGGATTTTGCTCGGGCTGCCCGTCGTATCTGGGGCGGACAAAGTATCGCACTTCGTGTTTTCTGAGGGCAAACGACGGCAAACATCGGCACCCCGCTCCACTCTAGATGTGGACTTTTGTAACATCCGGGGGTTTCATTCGAACCTAAACGCCGTCCACTACCACCTTGAGACGGCGCAGCCGGCCTTGTTGTTTTTGATGGAGACGCAGATATCTCAACCTAGCGACACAGCGTACCTATCATACCCCGGATATAAACTAGAACATCATTTTATACCACTCGCCGGGGTACCTGTGTTCGTAAGGGAGGATATCTGCTACCCCCACCTTCAGATTTTTGAAAGTCGGGACCTGTCCGTGCTCTGGCTGCGCGTGGACATGGACGATCACGTCATATTCTACGCGTGCCTCTACAGGTCCCATAGTGGTTATGCACAAACGGATCATCTGTTGGGCCACGTTCAAGCGAAGATTGACGATCTGCTTTCTCAGACTCCCTCCGCCGAAGTCGTAGTAATTGGGGACTTCAACAATACCGAATGGTAAGGGTCACGTGCAACCGATTACGCGAGGAGATCTATGTTTAACTTTGCTCTGGCAAATGGTCTGTCCCAACTGGTAAAGACGCACACTCGTCTACCGGATGTGGACAGCCATATGCCCTCTTTGTCGGATCTTCTGCTGACTACACATCCCGGAAAGTAACAGGTCGCTGTCGAGGCTCCCTTAGGGTCCTCTGATCACTGTCTGGTACGGAATGTAGTGCCCATTCAACGTCCGGCTCACACGAGGCCTGCGACTCGACGCGTTTGGCACTACAAGTCAGCGGATTGGGATGGAATGCGGTCTTTTTTTGCATCCTACCCATGGGGACCGATTTGTTTCCCTTCTAACGATCCTAATGACTGCGCTGCGGCTGTAGCTGATGTGATACTTCAGGGCATGGAACTTTTTGTACCAAGCTCTGTGGTACCACTTGGTGGCAGATCGCGGCCTTAGTTTGATGCGTCTGTCAGGGCTGCAGCAGCTGGCAAACGGCAGGCTTATCAAGCTTGGGCCAATGCGTTAGTCACTAAGGATCCGAACTCTAGAGTTCTGAAGAGAAAATACAACCGGTCCTCTAGATTCTTCAAACGGCAAATCGCTAGAGCAAAGTTCAAGCATGTCGTCAAAATTGGGGATCAGCTGGCAAAGTACCCGCCTGGCACGCGAAACTTCTGGGAATGACTCTCTGGCCCACACGGCAAAAGGGAAAGCCGATCTCTTGGGCACTCTTTTCGCCTCCAACTCGACTTTGGACGACCAAGAGAAGACACTGCCTATCATCCCGCGGTGTCAGAGCTCAATGCCGGAAATAGTTTTTCGTCAAAAAACTATCAGGCAGACTCTATTTTCCTTGGACGTTCCTAAGTTGAGTGGGCCGGATGGCATTTCTCCACTGGTGCTACGAACGTGTGCCCCTGAGTTGACTCCAGTGTTAACGCGTCTACTTCGGCACTCGTACCTTAAAGGCGTAGTCCCGGTCTCATGAAAGTGTGCCCTTGTCCATCCGGTCCCTAAAAAAGGTGATAGCTCGGACCCAGCTAACTACAGACCTATCGCCATTACCTCCCTTCTCTCCAAAATAATGGAGATTATCATAAACCGACAGGTCCTAACGTACCTCGAGGATCACCAGTTGATCAATGACCGCAGTATGGCTTTCGCCATGGTCGATCAGCTGGTGATCTTCTGTTATACCTCACTCACCGTTGGGCAACGGTTATTGAAAGCAAGGGAGAGGGTCTGGCAGTTAGTCTGGATATGGCAAAAGCCTTCGATCGTGTATGGCACAAGGGGCTTCTTTCGAATCTACCTTCCTATAGGCTTCCCGAGAGTTTATGCAAGTGGATAACCAGCTTCCTCACTGGGCGGAGCATACAGGTCGTTCTCGAGGGTTTTTGCTCGGACCCCAAGCCCGTTAAAGCTGGTGTACCCCAAGGCTGCGTGCTATCCCTAACTCTGTTCCTCCTGCACATCAATGATATGTTGGATATTTCCAACATACATTGTTATGCGGATGACAGCACTGGGGATGCGGTATATTCCGGTCGTGCAGGTCTCTCTTGGGAAAACGTCGATGAGTGCCGAAAGAAACTTGTGTCTTCAATAGAGACTTCCCTGGGGATGGTCTCTGAGTGGGGTGAACTGAACCCCGTTCAGTTCAATCCCCTAAAGACACAGGTTTGCGCGTTTACCACTAAAAAAACCCCATTTGTTGTATCACCGCTCTTCGAGAGCACTCCACACGCTAAGTATCAGAATACTGGGTCTCGACATTTCGAGCGACTGTCAGTTTCGTGGTCATCTGGAAAGCAAGGCCAAGTTGGCCTCGATGAAATTGGGAATGATCAATAGAGCGAGGCAGTATTTCAAACCTGGCCAAAGATTTGCGCTCTATAAGGCGCAGGTCCGGCCACACATGGAGTACTGTTCTCATCTCTGGTCCGGATCACCCCAATTTCAGCTTCTACCATTTGACCGCGTACAACGGAAAGCCGTTCGAATTGTCGGGGACCCGGTGCTCTGCGAACGGCTGGACTCTTTGACATTGCGTAGAGACGTGGCTTCTTTGTGCGTCTTCTACCGCATTTACAACGGGGAATGTTCCGAAGAACTATTCGATCTGATGCCTACCGCCGAATTTCACCACCGCACAGCTCGCCATCGTCTCCTTTACCATCCATACCACCTGGATGCGTGGCGATCTTCAACTGTGCGGTTTTCAAGGACTTTCTTCCCACGTACCACTCAAATGTGGAACGTACTTCCTTCGGCGGTATTTCCAGATCTATACGACATGGGTACCTTCAAAAAAGGCATATATTCCTTTCTCCAAGGCTGGCAACACTCTTGTGAATCCTCGGATGTTGCAAGAGTCCATGGACGGCGGTGATCACATATTAACGGTGACCTGCGAGCTCGTTTGCCCTCCTCTAACATAAAAAAAAAGAAAAACGAGCTAATCAGAATATGACTATGCTGTCGGAAAACATCACAATGAAGAGATAAGTAGAAAAGGATATATTATATACTTGAATAAGAAATTGGCTTACAATTCCCTCTAAATGATAAAAATTTATTAAATAATTGTTTTTCATTGTTATTTTTAATTCTCATTTACATTTGAATGATAAAAATTATAGCAGTATAATGAGCAATGCCTCTCGAGTTATCTCGAGTGTGCACAGTTTGGCTATTAACACGAGCATTCACAAGGGGTTAATTGCTAGTTAGTTTCTTTATATGAGTGCTATTTTAGCAGGTCTTTTAGTAGGACTTTTTATTGGGCTCAACATTCTGTCTTTGCACGAGCACGTGTGAGATTTCCGTGTCGGAGTGCCATATACTGACTTGTTTTAAATGGAAGCGTCAAGTAGAATACTTGTGTAGTCAGTCGTATGGCAACAGACATTATTGATAGTCAACGTCTTTGTGAAAAATTTTCCTTTACTTGTTGAAATTTCCAAAGTATTTGTACTCTCGCAAAGAATCTACGAATAAGACATTTTCTGCAATTCCTTTGAATGTCTTCTGTGCGATTAAATTAAACACAAAGAATTTCTCGTAATGTAAATTTTTGCTTCGTCAAAGAAATTCGTAAATAAATATGAATGGATTAGAATTTTAGACATAAAAGGGAAAATAAACTATAAAAAATATGGATATAGAATAGAGAATTAAGTCATTTTTTTATTAATTTTAGACTGATTTTGATAAGTCTAAAATGATTACAATTATGCCATTGTAGATTTGAAGTGCTTGTTTTTTTGCAAAAAAATATTTAAAGAACTACACGACAGCGTTAACTATTCACTTTCCATTGCTGATAACTTTTACGAAAAATTTTTACAGTATCCACGATGCGGTTCCGAGTTCTTTTAAAAACAGATCCAGGTCGCCTATCAAATAGCCTTTGAAGTAAAACGAATGCAAAGACAAAACATAAATGTAAAAGCTTTTTCAAACTGAACCAGAATGTTGCAGAAATTGTATAAGTTAAAAAGCAAACATGGAATTAATTTAAGCACAAACTTTTAATAACCACAGAAACTGTTTCATTTTGTACTGATTTGTATTAATAAATTTTATTAAAAAATATATATGAAATTAACAACATTTATTTTAATCAATATAAGTACTAAAAATCTTACATTTCAAATATTAATATAATAAAGTAACAGCAATAACATCAAGTACAATATATATTAAAGTAATATTGACAAAGATAAATCCCGTCCTGGGTTATTCCTTATAATATATGTAAACGAATATATATTCTTGTCAGTTTATCAGTAGTAAACTCATATTTTTTTTCCATAATTATAAATTTCACATTTATTTTACATGTTGACATTTTGTTGACTTCTAATAATGATAATATAAATAATATAAGGAACAACATGAATATAAGAACTTTGAATATGGGAAGACCATAATATGTAAGCAACTCTTCATTCGTAAATTGAATTTATATTTTGATGAAATTATCTTTAGAAAATACTTAAATGGTTTCTGTTTTCTAATTCTTAATTAAATTTCACATTTATTTATTCGTTTTATTATAAAAAAGTTGAGATTATTCTTTAAATATAATCGTTGTATTTTTTTTTTAAATAATACGTTAACAATTCTATACATTTATTAGAGGAGAAGAATCATATATTATCAAAATGGATTCTTGTATTGTTTTAAATATTAATGAACTTATTGTGGACGTTAACAAGAATGATGAATCATTTTTGAAAGAAATGCAGAAAGAACAGAATGTAAGATCAACTTGAATGATAAGATAATAGAACAACTGAATGAAGTGGTATATTTGGGAAGTATATTTAGCAGAGACGGAAGATACGAAATGGATGTGGAAAGGCGTATTGCTGCCGGTAACAGAGTCAAGTGTGCTTTGACTGCATTGTTGAGACGTCAAAACGTCAGCATAGCTGCACGTTTGGCTGTACACAATGCAGTTTTGCTACCGACGCTGTTATACGGCAGCCAAACGTGGGTAACACAGAAGAAGAATGTAAGAAAGACGAATGCTGTGGAGATGCGATCTCTTCGCAGAATATGCGGAGTCAGTCTAGCTGATCGAATCCGCAATCCAGAGATCCACAGAATGGCAGGTACTGGCGATGTCACGGTGAGAATGAAGAAGAACGTGCTCAGGTGGTTTGGGCACGTCGAGCTAATGAGTGATGAAAGAATGGTAAAAAAGATTTATATAGGAAAAGTGAGCGGTAAGAGAGACAGGGGGAGGCCTCGAGTGACCTTCGAAAACAGTAAAACAGTATCAATGTTACTGGAGGAAGGTCACGTAAAAAGCATGAGGACACCCCGGAGAGCATGTATGAAGAGGTTGATGTCTGTGGCCGAGGCGAAAGAGGTATGCAGAGACCGTAGCGTTTGGCGCTCCGTCGTCTCTGGCTACCCCGCAAGGGATATGGCGTGAAGCTAAATAAATAAATAAATATTGTGGACGTTACTTGATGTGACAGTGGGTATAATTATCCTTTGATGAGTAAAAATTAAATTCCTATATATATATGTACGTATATATAGTTAACAAATACTGTGTTTTTTAAAATTTATTCTATATTAGTCTTTATTCAAAACTGGTGTGCATATTTTTTATAAGTAATCCTTAGGTAATATTTTCAAACACAGTAATAACATTCCTTTAAAGGTGTTTTAACAAATGTATGTTTATTCTTTTTTATTTCAAGTCTTCTCTTTCACGTTGTTACTTTACTTGTCTTTACAAAGAAATGGGAAATTAATACGAATATATTAGTACGTTACGCTTTAAATTATCCAATCTAAAAAGCTCGATTGTATTTTTATTATGAACGAGAAAAGTCTCGTTCAAGACTTTTTAATTTGAATCTTGTTAGACTTTTCAATTTGATTCCTGTTAGTTTATTATTTCATATCCTTTGTTCATTATGCTTCAGACTTCAATAAAACCGTATTCCGTTAATATAACAATAAAGAACAAAATAAGACACAAATTACTACAGACCATTTTATTTTCTCGTTTATATTTTTATGTAAATCAATTGATTAGAGCAAAGATAGGAGAAGTATGATTTAATTTTATTAGTAAGGGTATGCTTACATGGTTAATTTTAACCATGGTTAAACCAACCATTAACCATTTGGTTAATTTTAATGTTGGATAGACTTAGAAACCGCTTTCGGGTCGGTACGACATGAACTGATGATGTTCGCGCTAAGGTGGTATAACTTTCCAACGTTAGTTAGTAACATGATTGCATCATATTATTCAAAATTAAAATTTTCCATAATCACAAATGAAAATCATTCCAAACCCTTAAATTACAACATTGGTTTATTTCAAGACTGTTGTATTTCTCCAATAATATTTAACATAGTAATCAATATTTTAATAGATAAATTAATTAAAAACGAAAAGAAATGGGGTTATCGGTTCAAGTTTAACAATAAATATACAGAATCCATACTAGCATTCGCAGACGATCTCGCGATACTGACACGTAATCCAAAACAATGTCATCTACTTTTAAATATTGTGGAGGATTTCTGTGTTTGGACGGACGGATTGAGGACAAACAAACCAAATAAATGCTACAGTCTATGTCTGGGTAGGCGGAACACCAGATATACCTCTTACGATCCGGGTCTTATAATAGGCGGTAAGTGCGTTACTACAATTACCGACGCAGCTCCGTTCAAATTCTTAGGCAAAAAAATCGATTACCAAGGGCGCACTCCATCGTTAGATATAATAGTCGATAGCTTTTTGGATGATCTAAAAAAGGTAGACAACCAACCAATAAGTAACATCAAAAAGACTTGGATATACGATAATTACTTAACATCACGTCTAAATTGGCCTTTCTTCGTTTACGATATCAATAAGACCCTTTTGTTGAAGTTAGATGCAAGCGTCATAAGGACATTGAAGTCATGGCTCGGGTTAGCGCATCCAGCGGACTCTTCTAACTTATTTAGAGACCGACACAATTTTGGGTTAAAATTAAAGAAACCATCGGAACTCTATAAACACCTAAGAGTGACCAAAAGACATATCATCTCAAAATCGGATGATGATACTATAACGTCTCTCCCAAAAGATAAAATTGCCGCAGAACTAGAGTCACGACTTCAATTCTATAAACAATTTATGATAGGTGCTCAAATAAAGCAGGGTTAGGATCAAGTAGGAAACAACAAGACTTAGAAATAACAAAATCCTTTATTCGGCAAGATGAAAACGATAATTACCGGTTGTACGCGATGAGCCTAGAATTGCAAAATGGATGGCTGACCATAGGAGATTTTTGTATTCCGCTAGCTTTGAGATGGCGCACCCTGCTTCATGATTGGTCCCCAGCATTATTAAAATTTTATCTTAATGCATTCCAAATGACTCTCCCAGATCAAAGTAACTTAAGATGGGGCAAAGCCACCGAAAAATCTTGCAACATCTGTGGGGAGGCAGTAGGAACCGCGAAACACTTGCTAGTAGGGTGTAGGGTTCTATTAAATAGAGGTAAATACTCGCGTAGCCACGATAAAGTATTAGAAATCATACGAGAAGCGGTTAGTCTTTCTGTAGCAAGAGCACAGAGGGGTATAACAACCACCAAAAAATCAGTAGAGTTCGTAAAGGCAGGTTCGTCCAAAAAATCTAAATTAAAACCTTATTCCATCTTGGACGCGTCTCCTGATTGGACTTTCGTGATGGACACGTATGAAAGGCAATAAAAAATCCCCGGGGATGTTTGTGTTTCGTCATCTAGGCCGGACTTATTCCTGTATTCAAAACAACAAAGGCGCGCTATACTTGTGGAGCTTACTGTACCCTGGGAAACAAACATACCCAAAGATCATACATTTAAGCTTAACAAGTATTACGAACTGTGTAACGAACTGATCAGGAATAAATTTATAGTTAATTTGTACGCTGTAGAAGTAGGAGCGATAGGTATAACAGCAAAATCTCTCTACAATTTATTTAAGGATCTCGGCCTTTCTAGAACGATCATCAGTTCATTTCTGGAACGTATTTCAAAGGCAGCTTTAGTAGGTTCTTACAATATTTGGTTAGGTAGGGAGAGGAGCGTGAACAGTGAAGGTGAGCGTGTATGCGCATTCTACAGGGGCCCCTTAAACTTACACCAGGGTCGCAAGTCCCAGGCATTGTTTGCGCTCCTTTTCCTGCAACGCGATGGGCCCGGCACCCGCACGGTGAATCCATGGAATGCTAAGAAGCTTCGTCTCTATCAAATTAAGTAAAATTATTTAGATAATCTACATTAAAAATTTCGTCAAGATGTACGATGACTCAATTGAAACCTTGCCTAAATAAAAAAATATAAAACATATAAAACTGTGTCTTGACTGTCGGGTATTTTGTTAAAATCAAATGGTTCTAACAGACAAATCGCAGTCGGCATTTTCGCCACTCTGTCGAAATGTCAGTAACACCGTACAGTATCACCGAAAGGTCATTTCAAACGTATGAGTGAATTCACAGTTCAAATAATATTAATTAAAAATAATGCCGATTACTACTAAAAGCTACATTTTGTACAAAATTGTGTTATAAGAACATTTATTAATGACAATAAACAATTTCATTTCCATTTAAACCTAGTAGTGTTATAATGCTAATTTCTTAAAGGCCGACAATGTCTCTTGTTATTCCTCTGGTCTTATATTGTAAAGACGAGTGATCGTGATCATTTACCAACACGTGAGGTTTTTATATAAAATATACTTATGATAAAAACCTCTCCCGGACAAAAACATTGAAGAAGCAATGTTTTTAAGCTATATTCAAATAATTGATTTCGTTCTCTATTAACTTATTGTTACTATATAATTTAACAATATTTAGGAGCCTAGAATGTTTCTGTGGTATATTTGTATTATTTATTTTCACAGATAACATTAATATACTTCATATATAAGGTATGCAATATAATTTATATTATAGTATAGAAATGTACAAGACTATTTAAATACCTTTTTAATGCTAAATAATAATTTTTTTTTATATATTTTTTTAATTAAATTATTGTTTGTACTATGCGCAAATAAAAACCAAAATTAAAGGATAAGTACAAACTAATTATCCCCATTATCTTTGATATTATAATAATAATTATTATTATTATTATACTATTCAATGCTTTAATAACGCAATATGTGGTTTAACGTAAATATTATTAATGAATACGATTACATTTATCTAAAAAGTAAAATAAGTAAAACGAATGAAATAAAATAATTATTTCAACCAATTTTCATTTTTTCCTTGAGAAAACTCCGCATCATTTCTTTTCCACCTGATATACAAACGAATGTATTTTTATGAGTTCGATAAATCCGATATAACGCCAAATTGTGTTATGCTTCAAACGCCTTTGAAGATAAATTGTTTGTTTCACATTTTATAGATTAATTTGAAACTTCAGACGTTCCAATCTTACTTTTCAAATACGCTTTTGGTCTCTTTATCGATCTGTTATTTGAACGAGGCGATATAAGATAATACTATTTAGCTGAAATATAAAGTTAGTGTTGTAGCATTATAATTACGAAGTTTTATTTATCTAAGTATAAACTACCAGTCTGGAATTAGGCTAGAAGAAACTATGGATAGTTGAAAAGGAAATTAATAATAAAATAATTTTCAGTTTTTTAAGTAAAATAATATCGTTTGATATTTATTAAGTAAAATAATAAATAATAATACAAAGATAAAAATAATATAGATATAAAATGGTCGTGACCTGACTGTTACTAAAGCGCATAAATGATACGAAATTTCAATTTACCCAAGACACATTGTATTTTTCAGCAAAATTGAGTTCAACACCTTCCTGATGTTGTAAAATACATTTACGGTGTTGTATATTCCAATACATACACAGTGCCTTAAATATTCGTTTCAATGCAAGGTTCTTTTTGATTAGTTACTTTTTATAGTCTTGTATCAAGTTATTGAATTTTGTGGCTTCTGAACCGGCGATATAGATTATTTTAATCATATTTAATAAAACTTTCTTTAAAAAAAAAAAGAGGTATGTTAATAATTATGTGAATAGCGTGAACACAGTATTTGAAATCCAGAATTTTAATGTTACGTATAATTATTGTCAAAAGGATTTAAAATAAACATTTTACAATTCAGTGTAAATTTTGAGGAGTTGGATCGTAATTATTAGATTGTGTTACATGACATAAGATGGTATATTATAATATACTTTATAACTAGTATGAGATAATAAAAAAAAACAATCTTGACAGCAAATTTTTTAAATTATTATTCATATTAGGAAAAAATTTAAAAATTGTCAATCCTGATTTGAGAGGCGGCTGTTAATAAAAAGGTGGACAGTCCTAATTCTGAAGTAACAAAAGCATTCTCTGCTCCTTTAAGGTTGAATTTCTTTTCTTCTCTTGAATTATACTCTTTTTTAAATGAAAAATGGTTGCATGTTTATTTGTTTGAAACAATACTGATATAGCCAATTAAATTAATTCAATATTTCAATATTGTGCTTATATAATGCCTTAAATGAAAGAAATTCAAAATAATCTATTACAGAATTATCGCCTACATATTGAGATGGGTATATTTACAATTCAAATGACGTATTTAAAACAATGGAGATAATACAAATTATGGTCTCCGTCTTATTTTACCTCAAAATAAATAAAATGAAAATATATTTCCATTGTCATTTCACTCCACTATCCGTGTCTCTATTTTGTTAAATTGAATAAAGTAAAATTGAGCTGCTACTTATTTATTTTCTTTTTAATACCCTTCCTTCCTTTATCGTATTATTGTTTTCTCCACCGAAAGTCACAGTGTTGAACATCTAGTTGTGATACCTAATATTTATCGTTAAGTAGGAAATGGAGAGTGAGCACGTACTTTGCACCGCACCTTCGTACTCCGACGTGGCATCAGCTTATCCCTATTTTAACAAGGTCCGTAGGTTGCAAATTTGTAGTATAGTAATGTTCAAAATACAAATTGAACCACAAAGACACGGGAAACAACTTAGATGTTTTTAATGTAAGACGCACTTGTATATCGTCCGGGAGCGAAGTCTATAATAAAAAAAACACCAGAAGTAGTCAGCTTGTGCTTTCGCCGATTGGCCGTATTGGCTAGCTTTTGAACCCAAACATTTCCAATAAGAAAAAAAATCTTTTCTGAAGCATTACTCCCGTATTAATATGTATTCTTATAATTTAGACAAAAAAAATAATATAATATAAAAATTACTATGTTTCAGTACCAGACATTAATTTCAATAAAGTCCAATAATCATCAACACTGGGTGCCCAACCCTACGTTTCTTAAAAGACTGATAAAAAATATATATGTTAAAACCAAGTTTTGGCATATTTTGGCGGTTTCGGAACTTTAATTACAGTAATTGAGACCGAACAAGAATTTTTATAATATGACAGTGCAATTAAATAGTAACAGAATAATATACAATAAATCAAAATTTATTTATAATTATTATAAATTCACTGTTCCAGAATAACTTTTAATTTATTTTCTTTATAGTAAATTAACAACTCTTAACACAAAAAATATAAATATATTTAAAATAAGATTTGTGAAAGATTTTTTCAAAAGTAATTCATTTTTGGATTTCAATTTCAGATAAAGCACTTTGGCAAAACATGTAAGTAAATACATCAGTGTAATTCATATGCAGGGTGGGCCAAAAATTTTTGCACTTTTGAAACATGTCTAGAAATAAAAGTACAAATGTTATTTTGTTTATGATTTATTTAACGTAATTATCATTTATTAATTTTTTTTTTAAAAATGACATCGTCGAGATGCTCCGTCTCGTCGTTGGCACTCCTGCAATCGACTACGTAAACTTTGGAAAACTCGTTGACACATGCTGCGAGGAATCGCGGCTATGTCCTCGTGGATGTTTTCTTTTAATTGGGATATGGTCGTGGGTTTATTAAGGTATACTCAACTCTTCAGATATCCCCACAAGAAAAAATCGCAAGGTGTAAGGTCCGGGCTTCTGGGAAGCCGTGGGATATCACCTCTGCGAGAAATCAATTTGTTAGGAAACATTTCTTTGACCACCGGTAAAGTCACGTTTGATGTATGGTATGTTGCTCCATCTTGTTGCATCCAAGTCCGGCTATTATATCCTTCAAATTCATGCAACTGTGGTGTCAAAAACTCTCGCAACATTTTCACGTATTGATTATTCTCAAAGAAGTATGGACCGATTATGCCCTTTGTGGATATGGCAGCCCACACTGTCGTTTTTGTTGAATGAAGAGGCTTTTGGTGTTTATAGTGAGGGTTTTCCGTGCTCCAATATCGACAATTATGTTTATTTACGTGACCATTAATGTGAAAATGGGCCTCGTCCGTAAACAATACATTCTCAAGGCTAGAGAATCGCTCCAGTGTCAGCAAATAACTTGCGTTGAATGTAATCGTTTGGTTTCATCTCCTGTACAATTTGAAGCTTATATGGGTGCAGTTTAAGGTCCAAATGCAAGACTCGCCGCAGACTAGTTCTTGGTAGAGCAAGAGCCGCCGACCGCTTACGCGTAGATGATTCTGGATCGTCCCTTACAGAAATTTCAACCTCCCAAATGTTCTCTTCGCTTCTTCTTGAACGTGGTCGCCCAGTTTGTTTAATATTCGTTGTCGATCCCGTTTGCTCAAACTTTTTAACCCAAGCTTTAATTAAATTAACACTTGGACACTCACTTACACGTTGTAATCCGTATTCAACTCTAAAGAGGCGTCGTACAGTAACGTAGGAATCGTTGTTTTTGTAAAATTGTTTTACGCAAAAAGCACGCTGTTGTCCCGTGAAGCGCTCCATCGTGACTAAAATTGCATTAAACGACGCACAATTCCCCGCCACCCGTGCGCCCCTTGCTCTCACGGTTTTGGAGAAATCAAGTGTTGCTATTTGCAAAAAATTTGGCCCACCCTGTACATACATTTTTAAAATAAATTTCAAGTTTATATCGTCTTGTATTAGGTTAAATTGTACTGTTTTAATATTAATAATAACTAGCAAGCTTTCGCAATAGTGTATATTACTAATTACGAAAAAGGGGAAGTCCGCTTTAGGAAAAAAATATTTAGTCTTTTTATAACATGTAATAGATACAGTGCTGTCTGATCTTCATTTTATTATTATAACAACGAAGTAAATATTATTTTCTCTATTAAGATTTCATAGAAACAGCTTTTAAATTGTCGTCTTATCAGTTTTTTCAAAATATTTATATATATATATATATATATCAAGTTATTATAAAGTTATGTTAAATGTTGTGTTAAAACCGATATATTGAAGAGTTTGCGTTCTAACACGTTTAAAGTATGGATGCTTAATTTGAAAAACACCTACTTGTATTTGTTATTTCATTATACTGATATTGTGCTCAGTATAATTTCTAAGTAATAGTTTCTTATAAAAATTTACAAATCACCATCTTTCATTGCGGTGAAGAGACCTGAACCACTTTCAAAATACTTGTATAGATAAGTGCCATATATTAATTTTGTTCGACGTATTTTAAGGAAGTGATGTTTTGAAAGGACACTGATTTTCTTAAGCTGTTGAATAAATAAAATATATAATAATATTAATTTAAGTCATGGACATATTTATATAAAGGTTTGGTTTAAGTATAATCATAATATTCATAAAATGCAAAAAAATAGTACATTTTAAAACATACTTAAATAATTTAGATGAAAATACATCGGTTTAATTGAATTTTCGTTATCGTTAGGAGTGATTAAGTCTTCGTCCTCAAAATTATGTTTTATTTCAAATTTTAAAATAATGCTGTGGTATACTCAGGTATATTTATTAAGCATGTACATTATGTATTGTATGTTGCTGATGAAACAAGACGAGGTACAGTTTATAACGGATACATTTTTATTTGTGATTAACGTCTAGTTCTTCTTCTCTTTGGTGGTAATCTTTTTTCATCTATGGTTAGCTTATAAAATATTTTATAGGGTTTTATAAATAACATGGTAAAATTCTATAAATTGATTTTTTTGCTGGGGTTAAATCTTTTCGTGTTTTAGACAATATATCTATAAAATAATAATGCGCACGAAAGCCTTTTTTTTTAAAAACTAAAATAAGTATGTTACCTGATTCGCTGCCTTCATATAAAAGTAATCTTAATAAAATAATGCCAATTATGTATACTATATTAGATATCACTATAATATAATTTACAAAACTGCATTATTCTTTCGAACTTATAAAAATTTGTCCAGTGATGACAATTTATTTTAATACTGAACATAATTCAAAACAACAAATAAATACTTCACACACACACTTATTACACTTTTCTTTTTCTTTTACACCAAGTCCCACTATTAATTTTCGGAGTACAGCGACTTTCAAAATAAAAATATTTATTAGCAAAACTTCAACTTTATTAGTTTTCAAGTTGTTGATTCCAATTTTATTTCATTAAAAGATACCGTTCAATTGAAATTAGTGTTACCATTAACTTGTTTTTTTTTTAAATGACTTATGCGGCGACTAAAAATAAAATTGATTATTGAATCTGTTTAAACAATATGAATGGAATGTTTTATACAATATACATAAAACATCTAATCTTGAACAAGGCTTGAACAAGTAAAACGAATATAAAACAACAAAAGTGAAAACAAGGATTTTGTATATATTAATATAAAATATAGATACTCAAAAGTTTGAATTTTTCCTATTTTTTCATCGTCCGGTTTTATTTAGCCATAATAATATAGATCAATTAAAATATATTCAATGGAGTTTACAATTAGTACAAAAGTATGATAAGAAATCGTGTTAATTTATTTTATAAGATTGTCGGTCAAGTTTGTCCATCCAGACATGTTTATAGTCAAAGATTTAAGTGTGATCGTAAATACGACTAAAGTCACTGTTAGAACGGTCTATTGTATATCAACAATTTTATTATCCCTCGTCAAAGTCAAACAGATGTAGTGGTCATTTCGTGAAATTAGAAGTGTAATCTTTTATAGCGCATAACTACTACAAGTATTTATGAAATATAATGGCAATAGCATATTGTATATCATGAGTCATGATAGCATATAGCAAATAATGATATATACCATAAAAGGGTGACAAAATATTAGATTATTAAAAATAAAAGACCATTTCTAAGATAACATTCTTGTTCAATAGACATATAATCTTCCCGAGTTTATGATATCAAATAGAACATAATGAGTTCGTTTATCAGCTTATCTTCCATAATATTCTTAAACCACAAGTAGAAGCACACTTATAATATCCTTATTTTTGAAAAGGGTTACAAAAATAAATAAAAGAGTACAAAAAGAATAATATATATTAACCTTGATCCCCTTCAGCAATTATATAATCTTCAAAATCTTACAATGAGATAATAATGCACATTATAAATTTTATAACAATTTGCAAATGAGAAAAAAAAAATTACTTAATATCTTTGAAAACAAAGTTAAATGGTTGCGTTGTGTAATTTAGTAAAGTGGCACGTATTTTTAATGGCGGACCAAACCATTCAACTTTAAAATTTTCCATAATTTTTGTAAGGAATGTTTCAATTTCCAATTCAGCAATTCGACGACCTGCGACAAAATCAAAAATAAGTACATTTTTTATATTAAATAAATTCTTTCAGCTTCACGAGTTTTTTATATTTATAAATTAAATTATATTCAGTTGAAAAAATTTAAGGAACAGAAATTAAATATGAATAAATAGTTAATTAATTGTATTACCTATACAGCTACGAACTCCAAAACCGAATGGGTTATAGGCAAAAGGATCAGCATTTCCATGGTATAGAGGATCAGACTTATCAGTGATCCACCTTTCAGGAATATACTCTTTTGATCGTGGAAATTGTTCTTCCAAAGATGATAAACACTGATGACCAAATGTCACACGCATCTAAAACGAAAAAAAATATATAAAACAACTGTGACACTAAATTTTAAAATATTATTTTATTAAATAATACAAAATGAAAAAATCCGTGCCCGCAGGGGGACACGCATGGGTAGACCTCGTGGGTAACTCGTTTAAAATGTAACTCATTACCTAAGAATAACATATGATGCCGTTGTTTACATCAAAAATTTTCAAGCAAAAAGCGGTTTTAATTTTTTTTCTCCGAAAAGGTATTAATAATATTAATTTAGAGTAAAAAATAACCTTTCTATTAAAAATATTTGCGAGGAGGGAATGTTGACCAGAAAAAAAGTTGCCGTGGTTTTACCTAGCTTACATTTTCAAGCTAAAAGTGGTTTTTATTTTTTTTCTCAGAAACGGTACTTTTTACGGAAAAACTTTTGATACCAAAAATTAGAGTAAAAAATAGCCTTTCTCTTAAAAGTACTTGTAATGTAAGAATGTTTACCAGAAAAAAGTTATGAATTTTTTTCCAAAAATTTTCGGTTTTTTTACCCCCACCCCTAAGTTATTTAAGTTAGGTTTTCGGTTTATCTACATTAGTTATAGGTATTCATCAAAGACATCATATAATATAAACGCGATTGATCTTCTTTGTATAGGGAAAATGTTATGGTCGAAAATCCGAAAAAGTGAGGCCCTAACGCCCCCTGTGGCCGGATTTCTCTGGTTAACGAACTTGACCTTCATTTTTAGATGGTTGATTTTTGTGCAAAGTTTGAAAGCGATCCGAGCGAAACTGCGGCCGCTATCGTGCTGACAAAAGTTGAATCTGGACGCATGCACGCATATATATATATATATATATATATATATATATATATATATATAAACTTTTTGACCAATGGTCATTTCGTACATAAGAAGACCTCCTGTGAAGAAATTTTTCCAAAATTCGAAAGTCGGGTACAAATGAATGGGCAGACCGAATTCTTCGAGGTCTACGCAAAAAGACCTAAAAACCCTAAAACACCTAAAAAATTATGTTATGTCACTTACATTTTTTGGTATTTTGTATCCCATAACATTATACTCTTTTGTTGTTACTCTTAAATTACCAGATACTACAGGCATCATTCTTAATGATTCTTTCAAACAAGCTTTCAGATATGGTCTTGTTTCTTGATTTGACATGATTTCTTCCCTGAGTTTATCTTGTTTGTCTTGGTTAGTGGCAAGTAAATACAATGTTGCAGTAATAGTATTGGCCGCCTAAAAATATTATTACAATTTAAGTTTTTTTTTTCATTTATATTAGTACTAAGAAAAGTAATAAACTACCGTGTCAACTCCGGCAAATAACATATCGGTAGCCATTATAATTGCCACTTCTTCATCGATTTCAAGTAATTTTTCTAATATTCCCTTTTCATCGTCTTTATTTTTTGTATCCATCTGTTTTATTGCTTTTCCTATAAAGTATCTGCTTAACCTGAATAAAAGAATATAGGCATTACAGTTCTATTAAAATATATTTATTCTAAGATAGATATATTTACAAATTGAAACATAGGATGCGTACTGTACTTGTGTTTCGTAGCATTTCATTGCTCTTTGGAATTTCGGTGTTGAGATATATCTCCATAAACTAGGTTTTACGTCTAGATCATCAGTTATTGAGAAAATTTCGTGAACAATTTGTATTAACTTTTTTTCAGGAGAGTCTTCAGGTAAATCTCGTTTCAAGCAATTCAGGCGACCACCTAAAGCAACGACACCAATAGATTCAAGAGCCCACAAATTCATTTCAACATCAAATTTTTCTTCAATCATATATTTTTCGTTACGCATGTTTCTCATTCTGTGATATAAAAATGTATTAATTACAATTTTAACGGCAGATTAAATTTAATATTTTACATTTAGATAAAATTATACCGTGTAACCATATCTTCTGCAACTTCTTCGAGTATACCGCTATACAGTTTAATAGTTTTTGGTTGTAGCATTATAGGATTAACAATCGATCTAAATTTTTTCCATGCTTCATTTTGACTAAAAGCATAAACATACTTAGTAGATTATTTAAAATATATTATACAATTTTCACTTACAACCATTGATTTAATATATATAACTAACTCAATGTTAATAATATTTAATATAATAATTTGTCTTTTTTACCAAATCATTTTAGATGCATATTGTAATATTAGTACGAATGCTTTTATTGCAAGTATATTTGAAAATCTTTGAAAATGCGGCTGACAATTACTTTTCTACTTACTCGGTTAAAAGACCAAGTGGAGCATCTTCTTTTTTCTGATTCTTTTTTCTAAAATAATCCAAAGTACCAAAACCATTGCGTACAGGTAGCCAGTTTTCACTGCGAAGAAGCTGTTGAATTTTAGAATTTGAAAATAACATAGTTGATGTATGCAGATGCATTTTATCAGTTTTACTTACAAGGGCCGTCGCTTCGGCATCAAATAAAAATATCAATGGTTCCGACCCAAACATAGATTCAAGTCTTACAATTGGTCCATAATGTGTAAATAATAGTTTCCATATGGACTCTGTATCATTGTGTAGTAATCCTAAAAGATATTAAGGATTAATTTACTATTAATTCCGTTTTTATTTCATTTTCGATATTAAATCTCTTTTGCTAGCGTCACACCAGCTCTATGTATTAGAAAATCAAGAAAGAGTAAATAGAAACTGCATAATTAATGGTATAAAACAAAACTAATATAGAATCTTGATTGAACATACCAATTTTTATTATCTAGTAAAATATGTTTGAAGCATTGGGATTATAATTTAATTATTTATTTATTTATTTAGCTTCACGCCATATCCCTTGTGGGGTAGCCAGAGACGACGGAGCGCCAAACGCTACGGTCTCTGCATACCTCTTTCGCCTCAGCCACAGACATCTACCTCTTCATACATGCCCTCCGGGGTGTCCTCATGCTCTTTACGTGACCTTCCTCCAGTAACATTGATACTGTGTTTTCGAAGGTCACTCGAGGCCTCCCCCTGTCTCTCTTACCGCTCATTTTTCCTATATAAATCTTTTTTACCATTCTTTCATCACTCATTCGTTCGACGGGCCCAAACCACCTGAGCACGTTCTTCTTCATTCTCACCGTGACATCTTCGCTAGTACCTGCCATTCTGTGGATCTCTTCATTGCGGATTCGATCAGCTAGACTGACTCCGCATATTCTGCGAAGAGATCGCATCTCCACAGCATTCATCTTTCTTACATTCTTCTTCTGTGTTACCCACGTTTGGCTGCCGTATAACAGTGTCGGTAGCAAAACTGTGTACAGCCAAACGTGCAGCTATGCTGACGTTTTGATGTCTCAACAATGCAGTCAAATCACCGTTGACTCTGTTACCGGCAGCAATACGCCTTTCGACATCCATTTCGTATCTTCCATCTCTGCTAAACATACTTCCCAAATATACCACTTCATTCACATGTCACTCTCCCATGTCACTGTCTTTCACGCCTTGGAGACAACTATCCAAATACAAATTGAACAACCAAGCTGACAGAGCGCAACCTTGCTTAACACCCGATTGGATGTCAAACCAGGGCGACATGCCAGCTCCTACTTGCACACAGGCTAGGTGATCTCGGTAAGGAGACTTTACCGCCTGTAGCAAGGGTCCGTTCACATTGTATCGGGGCAGTATCTCCCATAACTTCTTTCTCATAACCCCGTCAAACGCCTTTACCAAAACCACAAAATCACAGAAAACCTTTTGGTTTAGGGCCCAAGCTAATCAAACTAATAGCCCTATAGCTTGCACAGTCTATCTGTGAACCTTTGCCTTTATATAAAGGGATTATAATGATATCATTTTTATACTCTTAGTATGTACCTACGGACTATAATTGTAATGATATCCGCCCGTCGCGACCCCGATCGCCGCCTTTATTTGTACGGAACGGCGTATTTAGTAACGTATTTTTCATTTTTTTATTTTTGACTTCAATTATATTGTATATTGGTTACTCAAGGCACAAGGTATTCAATCCTCCAGCAGCATTTTTAAATGATGTAATTGTAGACAACATAGATGACTAGTTTTTAAATAATAAGAATTCTGTTTGTAAATCAGTAATAAACAATTTTTTTTTATTTTAGGTTTCTTTTTCACAATTTGACTGTCCTAATATTTAACTCATGTTAAGTTAACGCTGAAAGTACATGGAGTCTACACAAAAACTTTTTTTTATATATATATATAGAACTAACAACTTTTATTTTAATAGATATCATTTAAATAACTACAATATTTTTCCCACAACGAAATGAGACTAGCCCCCATAATAACAAATGATAGTCATGAAAAGAGCTATCTAACGACATACGTCTGGTCGTTATTGGTCGGTGGGTACATATTGCCCGTTATCCTTTAGGTACCAAAAATTTTTCCGTAAAAGGTACCGTTTCCGAGAAAACAAATAAAAACCACTTTTAGCTTGAAAATTTAAGATAGGTAAAACCACGACAACTTTTTTCTGGTAAATATTCCCTCCTCGCAAATATTTTTAATAAAAAGGTTATTTTTTACTCTAAATTTAAGTATCAAAAGTATTTCCAAGAAATGAACCTTTTCCGAGAAAAAAAATAAAAACTGCTTTTTTCTTGAAAATTTTTGATGTAAACAACGACATCATCATCATCATCATTCTTAGGTAGTGAGTTATATTTTAAACAAGTTACACACGAGGTCTACCCACGCGTGTCCCCCTGCAGGCATGGACTTTCTTTATCTTGCAAAATAAAACTACAAGAAGAAGATTTTGATGAGGAATTTAGTTTTTAATTAAATATTTTTATGGAACAAAAAAAAAGATTAACGGTAAATTACTGTGAATAATTATTCACAGTCAGGATCATTTAAAATTGAGTGATTATAATATTTATAATCATACTTAATTAATTTTTATTATATTTTATTATGCTATGATTCTGTATCCTTATTCTTTGTATTATATTTATTTTCGTTTCTTTTATAGCAATAATATTTTATATTAAACCGGTACTGATTCTCGGCTGCCTTAATATTTAAGTATAATAATTTTATAATACTTACAAGTAAATCATAATTACAATATAATTATTCATTTGTAATAAAAATTAAATCAATTCTTTCAACTTGTCATTGTTATAGAAATCTTACAAAACATAATTATGGGAAATCTCATTGTTGGATTGGAGATAAAATTTTACGATTTATACATTTTTTGTTATTCTCTACATTTCAAAAGTAATATTATAAATGGCTGATTTCATAAAAGGAAAAAACTATAAAGCATTAAATCTCCTATTTATCTTGCACACTTTATCATAAATATAAATTGGATAAAAATACCTCCTGGTAAAAAGTGAAATAGTTGTCCAATGATAGGTAGAGATGAGGGACCAGGTATCTCCTTCCAGGATTTGAGATGAAGACTTTCCTCTCTTGTAGTAACTATATTGCTTATCGCCACGGACCTTGATCTTGATATAACATCATATTAAAATTAAGGTATGCTAAATAGTTTATAAAGTTTTTTTTTTTTTAATCTTGCGTGAATGTTCATTTTGTGGTATATTATATGTGCATATTTATAGAACTTAGACACAAAAATATCAAACACGTTTTAGTAAAGAAATAACAAGGTTATGCTGAATTTGATAAGAAACTTGAGACAAATCTATTTTTTAGTTTTTTTTGTAGCTAAAATATGTGTATAATAAATTTTAATGTAAAATAAAAACTTCATCAATAATTCATAAGCAAAATTTATCAAGTATTTTAACAGGACGTATGTTTGTTATAGCCTCATTTTATGATGTGAATATAAACAAAAAAAGGAAACAGACGATCTACCAAGTCATAAGAATTACTAAGTGAATTGTCATAATTTACGATGCGAAGTTTTTGACTACATTTATTTTATTTTCAATATAAATGAAAATATTAAAGTATTGATCTTTAAAGTCTTCGACTCTATTGAAATTACAAAAAAACTCGTAATAGTTCTATTATTCTCATTATTTTCATTATTTTATTTTAAGAACATTAAAATGGAACCTTGATATTTTTGACTGATTGATAAATAAATAGATTTATACAGACCTTGAAAAAAGTTTATTAATTGCCGCCAAATTCAAAGCGTATCTCCTCACTGCCTGCATTATTTATAATAACTAAAAAATCAAACTATTACAAGAAAACTAAAAACACAATTAATATATGTCAATGGAAATACTATTAATGAATAATAATAGTATTAAGAGATAATGAAGTGTTTACTTCGTGAACCAAGATATAACGCCGGAGCACGTATGAACTATTTTGGACTGATCATTTGCCTGGAGGTTTAGAACCGGTCGAGCAAGTTATTAAATTTGTTAAAAAACTACTAAAACGGACGACAAGTAATATTAGCACGGACTAATACAATTGTTCCTTTTATCACAATAATGTCCTCAATCTTTACATATCTTAATACAAATATTTATTAATATTTCTAGTTACATTATGATAATAAATACAATTTACGTCTAATTCATTGTTATCTCATAACATAGTTGGCATAATAGTATGTAACTTTATAGAAGAAAATAATAAACCTATGAAACAGTCTTAAGCAAACAATAACAAAAAAGGTAAGTGTTTATAATTATGTTACTAATTCTATTTATATATAATATATATAAAAATTTGTTACTCTCTCACGCAGAAACTAGTTTATGTCCTCGTATATATATATATATATATATATATATATATATATATATATATATATATATATGAATTCATTTTGCCACAACCGATAATTACACATATAAGTATTTTAGAAAACAAAACTATAGTACAGAAAAAATCTTGTTTAGTCTTATACAAAATATAAAAAATAAATGTCAAATAAGTTTAAATTAAGTCTGCGACCTTCAAGTTGTTTTGGTGTCCACTGTAAAATCGTAAATCATATCATGTGGAGATATTTCTCTTAAATAGTTTTGCAAAAAGTCAGCGATTGTATTTTTTATGCCGTTATTTTCACAATAGTAAACCATAAATATCTTAAATACATATTATAACTATATTAATTTTCATTAAAATTAATAATTTTAACGTATCTGTTTTGAAACTAGAAGAAGTTGGAACAAATAAAATTTTCAACGTTTTGAAAATAAGTGCGGGTGTGGACGAATTAAGAGCGTCCAAAGAAGTGGACTAAAGCTAGATTAAAATAAAAATACTCGGCCTATATATTATTGATAATGTTATTTATTTTAAATCAATTATAACATTACAAACAATAAACAGTCAATACACATTAGTTTTAACTATACTAACCATTTGCACATGATACTCGTAATGTAAGTGTGTTTAATTAACATTATCTAATAAATGAATGTTTTCCTACTAATTGTTGTATCTTTGATAAGATGTATGTATGTGCAGTGCATGTTTAAAAGATGACTTTAAAGATAAAGATAAAAGGCCTCTCTTATAGTGAAATTACGTTAAAAATATATAGGGTAGTTAATTAGTTATACAGTAGATGAGAAAATTACAACAATATATTGTAAAAGAAATAAAGGCAAAGACTGTTGAACATAAACATCAGTAATATCAGTAAATTATATGTCTGTCGAAAGTAATAAATGATCTAAAACCCGAGATTGAAAACAACCTGAGATGACCTTAAAGTTGAGTTGAGTTCATTTCTTAAACTCAATCCACAGGTCCATTAATTTTACTCATAGAATGAAACAGAAATAAAGAAATATAGTGGATTGTAATTTTAACCTTTGGCTTCAAAAATTGTATCAGTATCATAAAACTGCCAAATTTGTATGTATATGAATATATTTTCAAACGGGTTCCACCACCACAAAACCACCATAAAATAGCGAACAAAGCTGCCCACTATCCCAGAAAACCCTTACGATCGATAACATTATATTAGTAATAAAAATACAAAGTTGTTTATAACAAATTAAACTAAATAATAAATACTTTTTAAACATTTGAAGAACCAATGAACTATGTGAAAATGAATGTTTACTTCTTGATGGTCAAAGAATTTTTAGTACTCGCATATACGTTACTAATTAAAGTTTTGTAATATGAAAAGCCAGAAATCCATGTCTTAAAGTAAAAACCTTAACCATATGTACTTACTGAAATCAGGAACTTGCAAGAATCAATAATATTTTTAAGATTGAGACGCAAGCTTAAAATTTAAGAATAATTTACCTGTTTGGAACTCTCAATTAGTTAAAATGTATTTAAAAGAGAGAAAGGTAAACTCTTCAATTATTAGCGACATTAGCAGTAATTCCAATACATCGAACATAAAATATTTTTTGATAGAAATGCTATTGTATATCAGTAATCTTATTATCCCTCGTCAAAGTGAAGCAGATGTTTTGGCCGTTGGATGAAATTAGAAGTGTAATCACTTACAGAACGCTGTAATTAATACGAGATCCGTCTGTTATAACAGATCAAAAATAAGAAAATAATTAAGTAAATCTTATTTCTATGTATGTATATATATATATATATATATATATATATATATATGTATGTATGTATGTATATATATATATATATATATATATATATATATGTATATATATATTTAGATTAAGGAATATATACAATTATGGTGTAGTTCCACATAGTTTGTGTGACTGTACATTCATAAACCTTCGTAAACTTTTGTAAATTTTTTACATTACATATTATTGTACTGAAAGGCTCAACAATATTCCGGAAGCCCAACCCTCCCCCTCGACAAACGTGAAAGCGATGCATCAAAAAATTATAGCCTGAGAACCCTTCCCCGAGCGAAATCGGGGGAATGATTGTCGGATTTTGCTTGTACTGCTCGTCGTATTTGGGGTAGGCAAAGTATCGCATTTTCTGTTTTCTGAGAGCAAACGACGGCAAACCCAACGGCACCCCGCTCCACTCGTAATCGTAATCGTAAACGTAATCTCTCTAAACTTTTGCAACTTTCGGGGATTTCACTCTAACCTAAACGCCGTCCATTACCACTTAAGGTACAGACGGCCTTGTTGTTTTAAACGGAGACGCAGATATCTCAACTTAGCGACGCAGCGTACATACGAGTATCTTTCCCCGGGTATAAACTAGAACATCAATTTATACCACACGGCGGGGTTTCTGTGATTGTAAGGGAGGATATATGCTACCGTTGCCTTCGCAACGTGCTACGTGCTACCGTCTACGCGGGCAGATCTTTATTTAACATTGCTCTGGCAAATAGTCTGTCCTAGTTGGTCAAGATGCACACTCGTCTACCAGACGTGAGCTGGAGTTTGCCCTTTTTGCTGGATCTTCTGATGACCAAACATCCAGGAAAGTACCAGGTCACTGATAAGGTTCTTAATTCAAATAATCGAAAATGACTGAAATGGCAATGACTGGAAATGATGTCATACTACATGGTATGGAACTATTTGTACAAATCTCTGTGGTACCACTTGGTGGCAGATCGCTGCCTTGGTTTGAAGCATCAAGCAAAAAAACTATTCAGCAGTCTCTATTTTCTTGGACGTTCATAAGTCGATTGGGCTTGATTGCATTTCTCCATTGGTTCTATGAACATGTACCCCTGAGCTGACTCCAGTGCTAATGCGTCTATTTTGGGACTCCTATCTAAAAGTCGTAGGCTCGGTGTCATGGAGGTGTGGTCTTGTCCATCCAATCCCTAAAAAAGGTGACAGCTCGGGCCTAAGTAACTACAGACTATTTTCATGACATTTTTGAAAGAAGAGAGCTTCTTTCAAATATAATGGAAAACATCATTAACGGACAGCTCCTAAAGTACCTCGAGATTCGTCAGTTGATCAATGACCGTCAATATGTCTTTCGTGAAGGTTGATCTCCTGGTGATCGTCTATTATATCTTATGCACCGTTAGGCAGCGGTTATTGAAAACAAGGAAGAGGGTCTGGCAATTATTAATATTAATTCTGGATATGACAAAAACCTTTGATCGTATATGGCAAAAGGGTCCTTCTTCCGAAGCTTAATTCCGATGGGATTCAAGAGAGTTTATTCAAGTGGATTACCAGCTTTCTCACTCGCTGGAGCATACAGGCCGTTCTCAAAGGTTTTAGCTCCCAGCCCGTGAATGCTAGTGTACCCCAAGGCTGCGTGCTATCGCTAAATCTGTTCCTGCTGCACATTAACGATATGTTGGATATTTCCCATTATTACATTATTACATACGTTGTGATGCGAATGACAGCACTGGGAATGTGGTATATTTCGGCCGCGCAGGTCTCTATAAAACTTGTGTCTTCTATAGGGTCCTCCTTGTCGATAGTGTAGAGTAGTAGTGTAGTGTAGAGTTTCTGAGTGGGGTGACCCAAGTATGCGCGTTTACCCCATTTGTTGTATCACCGCTCTTTGAGACCATTCCTATAAATGCCTCGATATGTATCAGAATACTGGGTCTCAACCGAGCGATTGTTAGTCTTTGGTTAGGTGGAGACCAAGGCCAAATTAGCCTCGATGAAATTGGATTTGATCAATAGAGCGAGGTAGTATTTCAGGCCTGGTCAAAGACTTGCGCTTTATAAGGCGCAGGTCCAGCCTCATATGGAGTACTGTTCTCATCTCTGGTCCGGATCACCCCAATATTAGCTTCTAAAGTTAGATCGCATACAACGGACTGGCTGGACTCTTTGTCATTGCGTAGAGACATTGTTTCTCTGTTCGTCTTCTACCTCATTTACCATAAGGAGGGTTCCGATAAACTATGTCACCTGATGCCTGCCAAATTTCATCACTACACAGCACGTCATCACCTTTAATACCATCCGTACCACCTTGATGCGTGGCGAACTACCACTTTGCGGTTTTTAAGGACCTTTCTTCCACATACCACTCGAATGTGGAACGAAATTCCTGCGGCGGTATTTCCAGATCGATATTACGTGGGGACCTTCAAAAAAAGCGTTTACTCCTACCGCCTACCTCCAATGTGGGCAACTCTCTTGTGAATCCTCAGATGTTGCAAGAGTTCATGGGCTGCGATGATCATGTATTATCTGTACTCGCACGCTCCTTTGCCCTGCTCTTACATAATATATATATATATATCTCAATCTAAGCTATATATATATAGTATATATATATATATATAGCTAAGGATCCGAAATCTAGAGTTCTGAAGAGGAAATACAACCGTGCCTCCAGATTCTTCAAACGTCAAATCGCTAGAGCAAAGTTCAAGCATGTCGTCAAAATTGGGGATCAGCTGGCAAAGTACCCGCCTGGCACGCGCAAATTCTGGGCGCTTTCAAAGGCCAGTCTGGGCAACTTTAGCTAGCCGTCCCTACCGCCGTTGCACATGGGGAATGACTCTCTGGCCCACACGGCAAAAGAGAAAGCCGATCTCTTGGGCACTCTTTTCGCCTCCAACTCGACTTTGGACGACCAAGGGAAGACACCGCCTATCATCCCGCGGTGTCAGAGCTCAATGCCGGAAATAGTTTTTCGGCAAAAATCTATCAGGCAGACTCTATTTTCCTTGGACGTTCATAAGTCGAGTGGGCCGGATGGCATTTCTCCACTGGTGCTACGAACGTGTGCCCCTGAGTTGACTCCAGTGCTAACGCGTCTATTTCGGCACTCCTACCTTAAAGGCGTAGTCCCGGTCTCATGGAAGTGTGCCCTTGTCCATCCGATCCCTAAAAAAGGTGATAGCTCGGACCCAGCTAACTACAGACCTACCGCCATTACCTCCCTTCTCTCCAAAATAATGGAGATTATCATAAACTGACAGGACCAGTTGATCAATGACCGGCAGTATGGCTTTCGCCATGGTCGATCAGCTGGTGATCTTCTGTTATACCTCACTCACCGTTGGGCAACGGTTATTGAAAGCAAGGGAGAAGGTCTGGCAGTTAGTCTGGATATGGCAAAAGCCTTCGATCGTGTATGGCACAAGGGGCTTCTTTCGAAGCTACCTTCATATGGGCTTCCCGAGAGTTTATGCAAGTGGATAACCAGCTTCCTCACTGGGCGGAGCATACAGGTCGTTCTCGACGGTTTTTGCTCGGACCCCAAGCCCGTGAATGCTGGTGTACCCCAAGGCTGCGTGCTATCCCCAACTCTGTTCCTTCTGCACATCAATGATATGTTGGATATTTCCAACATACATTGTTATGCGAATGACAGCACTGGGGATGCGGTATATTCCGGTCGTGCAGGTCTCTCTTGGGAAAACGTCGATGAGTGCCGAAAGAAACTTGTGTCTTCAATAGAGACTTCCCTGGGGATGGTCTCTCAGTGGGGTGAACTGAACCACGTTCAGTTCAATCCCCAGAAGACACAGGTTTACGCGTTTACCACTAAAAAAACCCCATTTGTCGTTGCCTCGCCAAGTATCAGAATACTGGGACTCGACATTTCGAGCGACTGTCAGTTTCGTGGTCATCTGGAGAGCAAGGCCAAGTTGGCCTCGACGAAATTGGGAGTGATCAATAGAGCGAGGCAGTATTTCAAACCTGGCCAAAGACTTGCGCTCTACAAGGCGCAGGTCCGGCCACACATGGAGTACTGT
Organism: Melinaea menophilus ssp. n. AW-2005; assembly: GCA_918358695.1. Lineage (NCBI taxonomy): Eukaryota > Metazoa > Arthropoda > Insecta > Lepidoptera > Nymphalidae > Melinaea > Melinaea menophilus. Next base: position 3,356,918 of record OU911055.1, on the reverse strand, counting down.
TCTCATCTCTGGTCCGGATCACCCCAATATCAGCTTCTACCATTTGACCGCGTACAACGGAGAGCCGTTCGGATTGTCGGGGACCCGGAGCTCTGCGAACGGCTGGACTCTTTGGCATTGCGAAGAGACGTGGCTTCTTTGTGCATCTTCTACCGCATTTACAACGGGGAATGTTCCGAAGAACTATTCGATCTGATGCCTACCGCCGAATTTCATCACCGCACAGCTCGCCATCGCCTCCTTTACCATCCATACCACCTGGATGCGTGGCGATCTTCAACTGTGCGGTTTTCAAGGACTTTCTTCCCACGTACCACTCAAATGTGGAACGAACTTCCTTCGGCGGTATTTCCAGATCGATACGACATGGGTACCTTCAAAAAAGGCATTTATTCCTTTCTCCAAGGCCGGCAACGCTCTTGTGAATCCTCGGATGTTGCAAGAGTTCATGGGCGGCGGTGATCACATACTAACGGTAAATAAAAAAAAATAAAAAAAATAAAAAATAGTTTAGATTGAGCTTAGATTTAGCTTATCCCAAGTAAACAATTTTAGTGAACGATGCAAATTTATTAAAAATAAATGGAAAGTTTATCGAATAATAATAGTATTTTCCTTTCATAGAATCAACGGCCGAACACATGTACATGTTGCACAACTATGATTTTATAAAGCATTGTTCAAAGTTAAAAATTAATATTTGGTTAAACATGTTGTAGTGGTGTCAAAAAATTATGTCAACGAAATGAAATTCCAAATTCAAATTACGTTACCTGGATGATTTATGCATTGGTTGATTCCGTTATTACAAACTGGCAACTTTAATTGTAAAATTCGCTGGAGTTGTCCAGATAACCTGATAATTTGTAATAATTATTCAAGCGGTTATAGTTGTGGTGCGGAACATAAACCGGCTAAATCTTTGTAATAGCACCCAGGTTGTGGTGAATAAATTCACCACAATCTTGGAAGGACGGTACAAAAGCGTGTTCAGAATATGTTTTGATTCATTAATTCAGATTCATCAAAGCGGGCGTTAGCTAGCTCAGAGTGACGAAAGCACCCATAGTGCTGAAAGTCTAACTCTGTATATATACGCGCAATATCGATTTTTTTATACAGGAGACCTTCTGGTATGAGTGTGGTATTTTTAGAAAGCCCTTGGCCCATAGACCCAGAAAATGCATTTACACTTAGCAATATACCTACTGCCTCACCTCTACGGCCGTTTGAAAAATGAGACTAAAATTTAGTTTTTGGCTCCGCAACAGTATAAAATCACTTATTTCCACCTTGAAACATTTTCCTAAAGGTCCTTGTCGAGACCTTTTCAACAAGCCTAAAAACGCCAAAAACCGACCACCGGTTGATGAGATATGACATTTTGAAAATTTTGACTGGCGCCTCCATCGATGATTACTTTGTCTGTTTGTGGGTATATTCGTAGTTTCAACTGATTTTGTTTAAACTTTCAGGGATTGAAGTACATAAAAAACTAAGACTTTTTTGTTCTACGACATTTCGATTTGGACGCCATGTTGGCCGTGACCAGCCCTCGAAAGGCCAAAAATGGCCATTTTTCGTACAGGGACTGTGGCCAAACCAGTTGACGTATATTGACAAATTGGGCATCATTGGAAAGGTCTCAAGCTCATCTTTTGAATAATGTCCATTTTAATGGCAAAAACATTTGTTGGCGTGACATTTTTGGTCAAAAGGCAAAAAATGGCCAACAGACCGGGGACAGATCGGCCATTTTCTCGAAAACGGTGCCAACGATTTTTTCGAAAATTTCCTTATTTGTAGCCCCAAATTAGAGCTAAAATTTGGTATATAGCATATATCTGGGAAAACTCGTTATTTTGAGATATGGCCGTGAGAAGTTCAAAAAATCATGAAAAATGACCAAAAATGGCCAAAAAATGACTTTTAAAGCCAGAATCGTACTCAAAACACGGTTAAAATTCAATGCTAGTTGCACAGTGAATAAACTCACTAACACATTGCCGTCTGTAACAATAAAACAAAATTTACAGAAAAAAATCCGAATACTGAAGAAATTCTGTTTTGAAGCAATGAATTAAAAAAATAAATGGAAACTGAAAAAATCAAATGAAAAAAAAATCGGGCACCTGTGGGAATCGAACTCGAGGTCTCGTCTTTGTCATTACAACGCTCATCCTCTGAGCCAAAACACTCTCATTTTGTCAGAGGCAACTATTCCAAATAAATGAGTATATATTTGCATGAAAAATAATCGCACAGCATTTTGTTTCCAATCCTTTTACAAAACTATTGATATCAAAACAAAAACTTCTCAACGAAGTAAATATCGAGTGACGAAAGCGAATCCACTGACAAAACTCCTGATATGAATTTTGCGACGAAAAAAAACACGAACATTTTTATTCACAAACGTAAACAAACACAAAAAATGTGAATGTGTTCGGAACGTTGCCAAACAAACAAACAAACAAAGAAAGAAACAAACAAAAAAAAATACGAACAAAAAATGAGAATGTGCTCGAAACGTTGCACAAATTGCATTTTTGTTTTTATTTTATTAGATTGATCAAGGCAATTTGCAAACGTTCCGAACACATTCACATTTTTTGTGTTTGTTTACGTTTGTGAATAAAAATGTTCGTGGTTTTTTTCGTCGCAAAATTCATATCAGGAGTTTTGTCAGTGGATTCGCTTTCGTCACTCGGTATTTACTTCGTTGAGAAGTTTTTGTTTTGTCATAGGAATACGTAGAAACGCATTTCTAAGATTCTAAACGACTGTTACAATTTCTAGTGCGCTTTTACTTTGGCGCAAAAGCAGTCGTTCAGTATTTGGTATCAGTCTTGACATTTGTTTTTGAAATATCTAGAGTTTTTGTTATTTATCTACTTCCATGTCTAAAAACACCAAAATATTTATATACGCGCCAGAAAACAATATTAATACTCTAGTGTATCGAAAAGCGAATAATTGTTAAAAGCAATACGCAAATAATCATTTGTGGTTTTAAAATACACTTGAATATTATTTTATTATTATTTTTTATTACTTTCTACTTGAATCGAACATTTTATTGCTAAATCAAGAAAACACGTGCCGAATTAGCTAGTAAAAATTGTTTCACTCATGAGCATTAAAAATTAATTAATTAAACGAATTTATAAGATTACTTTTTTATAGATATTAAGTAGTGTTAAAATATTAAAGTTATTACTGATAAAATGGCTTTTAGAAGTTAGAGACTACATTGTTTATTAGTTTCACATGACGCACAGACAAATCAAGTAAATTAGATGATTATAAATTGCTTAACACATTATTATTTGATCGCTTTAGCTTGTTATAGATTGTCTCTTTTTAGTTTTAGTTTTAAAGACTTTCTGTTATTCGATTGTATAATTTTGTAGAAGAATTAGTGCCATCTATATAATTTATTTAATAGAAACATATCCACGAATCTCTTTGATGCTTATTTTTGTTTGTACTGAAGTAATACCTCATCCATCACAAGTGTCACCGATAGATTAGTAGTTTGATCTCCCCAACTGAAGGGATCTAGCTCTGAACAATAGTAACTATGATTGTTCAAATAAAATCCTCTTATACGTTTTTATGTAGCAGTCTTATACTCACTATCTTGTTTTTAGAACGATAAATTGCATCAGTGATTGTATTCATTTAATAAAAAAAATGTAGTCATTGAAAACTCAAAAGCAATTCGGAATACATTGTTATTGGAGAATAGCTATGCAGTACACGAATTTTATAGCGAGTCAGTATTATCTCAGATTAAATATTTGAAAAAAATATTTTAGCATTGGTTACGAAGATATTTTATTTCTGTAGTATGATGATGTTCGTCTGTGATTAAGCTGGTTAATTATCTTTTGACAGGTAATTCAAAAGACTTTAATAGTCTGTGATATTTCGAACTATTTCAGAAATTAGACGTTGTCAGCATACTCTTTCTTCAAATTTAATACTATTTTATTATTCAGATTCAGTGTTTTTCATATGTCATAAGTTATATAGATTGAGGGCCTACCTAAAATTGCCTGTCATTCGTTTCAGATGTTCAGATGCCGCCTACTTTGTCTTATTGATATATTTAGATTATATTGAGATTTTGTCAATTAATAATGTATATTTGTTTCCAAAGATATTCAGTTCTTTAGTTTAAAATTTCTAAATTAATTATTTCCATTTTTATAAAAAAAAATTTGGTAGCCTAGAATTCAATGTCATGACCCGTCTTGTTCTTTATATCAGAAGCACTTCGTGATATTTCTTTTTTAGTTAGCCTCCGCTGAGTGTGGTCGTAATTAATGTTTTTAATAACGCTTGTAAGACGTTGATCTTTTTAAATTTACATGTGTATTATTGGGTAGATTACATATTATGGATAAACCATAATTTGTATTGCAGTCATTTCCCGGTCAGTTTAAAAGTTAATTTGAGGGTCATATGGTAAGTAAGTTGAATATTCATTATACATTAGGAGGTGTTTAGTTTTTAACTATGTGTAACTTTTTGTAGTATCTATAGTATTGCTTGTGAGGCCTTTTTCCTCAATAAGGTATTTGATAATATTTGAATAGATTACTATTCGTAGTTTAATCTGTACATTGTTATAATAAATCTTTATCAAGTGGTATAAATGAGGAGGTTTCTTATTTTTTTAATATATCTTTACCCTGTGTGTACGTGTAACTTCGGGACGTCGATCTGCATTTTCTGCTTCCTGATCTGTTGCTGTAACTGTAGTTGCATGTCAGGACAGTCTGTAAATGCCTGCCTCGATAAATATTAACACTTTCACTGCCAGCTCCGTAGCGTGTACGGAGACGCAAGTTTCACCCCGTGTTTCACCCCAGGGCCGTAGCATGTACGGAGCAATTAAAAGTCAATTTTTTATAATATTTAATTGGCTCAACATTTTTTTTACTATTTTTCCGTTTATTTAAATGCCTTTATGCAAACGTTTATATGAAAAATTGAAACAGCACACAGGGCTCAATTTCTGAAAATCTGGTGGCAGCGAAAGTGTTAAGAATCTGTTATCTGGTCTTATACTACTTTATATATAATTGTTCTAATTTGAAGAATAAGTATTTAACTACAGTCTTTTTTTACTGACAAACGAAAGGGCTGTGTCACTTGTCCATAGTCAGTGGCCCCTAGGATTTTAATTTAAGAGATCATAATATTAAGGATCTTATTCAATTACACAGGCACACAAAAAAAAAAAACGTTATGAACCAGAGGGGAGACCCCATTATTCCTAGGTTTTTGGGATCGCTAAAACCAAATATGACAATAAAAACTAATTTTAAATGCCCGTTTTGCCGCTAGCACCCCCTTACTACCTCTTAAGGGGTGAAAATTGAAATTTTTGTAAAAAATCAAGATAGATGTGTCTTTCTACGTTTTTGGGGATGCTGAAACCGAAAATGATAACTAAAAATAAATTCATGACCACTATCACCCCCTACCATCCCTTACAGGGGGTGAAAATTTCATTTTTTTCTATAAAATCAAGACAGATGTGTATTTCTACGTTTTTTGGTATAATGAAACCGAAAATGACAACCAAAAGTGAATTTGATACCTTTTTTACTCAATACCACCCCCTAACTACCCCTAACGGGGGGGAGGGGGTGGGGGTAGTTTCAATTTTGTATAAAATCAAGATGTATGAAGAAATTTTGACGATTTACAGTAAATGACATGTTTATCAAACTAGTTTGAAGTTACTCTTAGCTCTTATATTAGAAATTCAAATGCTTTATCGATCAGAAGTATCTGATATATATTCATGATTTAATTCTATTCTTAGCGTAACCCAGGAACAACGGCGTGGACGTAGTAGATTTCTGTTCCCTTTTGGAGTGCTGGATTAAAGTGAGTCCCCTTGCCTCTCACTATCCGGGGTGCTGAATTAAAGTGAGTCCCCTTGCCTCTCACTATTCAGCGTCTACCTGTTTCTACGATAACGAACCCTCTTGTTGTCAAAAGTTCTTCTAAGTGGTTGCCTTTTATTGGTTCTTTTCTGTTCTGGCAAATCACTTTTTAAATTCCAACAGTAGTCTGCTAACATATTGACATCCCATTTACCCTGATAGCGCTGTTCCATTGTCTTAAGATCCTGTCTGATGGAACCTTTCACCTTGCTCCTCACTATAGTCTCCTAAATTGGCCGAAAAATAGTAACCTTTCTATTTCGGAGGCATAGAATTAGGTTCAGCATCTTTTAAGCGTTTTACAAGACTGCCGGATGGATAACAGTATAAACAGAATTAAATAGAAAGCAAAAAAAAAACAAAAAATGAAACAACTTGTTAAGAATAGGACAAAAATCATGATTCAGTCTTAGTATCATAATAACAAATATATGCATACAATAAGGTTACCATATACTTTATAATCATTTTTTCTCTCAGCATCTTGAAAAACATAGAAATTCACATATTTTCGGTTCCAGCATCCTAAAAAACGTAGAAATACACATCTATCTTGATTTTATAGAAAAATTGAAATTTTCACTCCCTTTAAGGGGTAGTAAGGGGGTGATAGAGGTCATGAATTTATTTTTAGTTATCATTTTCGGTTTCAGCATCCCAAGAAACGTAGAAATACACATCTGTCTTGATTTTATAGAAAAAAATGAAATTTTCACCCCCTGTAAGGGATGGTAGGGGGTGATAGTGGTCATGAATTTATTTTTAGTTATCATTTTCGGTTTCAGCATCCCAAAAAACGTAGAAAGACACATCTATCTTGATTTTTTACAAAAATTTCAATTTTCACCCCTTAAGAGGTAGTAAGGGGGTGCTAGCGGGAAAACTGGCATTTAAAATTAGTTTTTATTATCATATTCGGTTTCAGCGATCCCAAAAACCTAGGAATAATGGGGTCTCCCCTCTGGTTCATGACGTTTTTTTTTTTTGTGTGCCTGTGTTATTATTAGTATTTTTGAGTTATTTACCTCAAGTGAGCCTCCGATAAGTCGAAATGGCATATTATTTATTACATTCATTTTAATTTAAGTATTAATAAATTGGGTGCTGGTTACATAAACACTAAATTGGAAAAGTTACACATTTTAATAACTTTTGAATAATACAATTTTTGGGATTTAACTAACATATATGGATAGATTTATTTTTTTTGTCGATTTTGTTGTTATGTTATGCAGCGTTATTGTTCACAGGAAGACGAGCTAGGTGACTGTTAGCAAGTCAATTAAATTAACATCAACTTACATCCAAAGGCTTCTTAGATTTTGGGAATAAAATTCATCAAGCAAACAAAATACACTAATAGTATCAAAAGGTTTCACATTATGTTCACACAATTTGAATTTAATATTTTTCATTTATTATCTTTTAACTTTCTCTTGACAGCTTCAATGTAGTTAAACAAAGGCACATTTATTAAGAGTTACTCTAACATCAAAACTAACTATAATTTGATTATTTGTTAATTTAAGTTATTTTATATCATTACCAAACTGATGCTAGACAATTTGTATGTCCTTGAAGAGTTTAAAGTATTCTAGGATTTAGCCAGTTTCTATGTATGGTTCTATACATATATATATAAATACACATACGTTGATGTGTCAATCTGGTTAACAATAGTAAGCAGTGGTGTACCTTTTCTGAACTTGAACGCTATTCTAGTTAGTGCTACTTCAGAATTTAAACTTAGGTCCACCTAGAATTTGTTTTAAAAAATTGACAACTGATGTCGCCTCATTATTATTATTGCTATTGTAATTATTTTATATTTAATGTAATTTATTATTTTTTATTTGTTTGTTTTATGTTTCAAATGTTGTTTTTGTATAGAGTCCGCACCGATATTCGAATTTATATTAATTGATGCTGTGTTTTTATAATTTGAAATAAATGATCCTACGGTCACCTAGTGGCAAATTAACAAGGCTGAGCACGATATTATGCAACATGAGATAATTGATTCCTATTAACCAACCACCTGCCGCGGGAACGCTTCTTCATTGTCGGCTTTCAGAAGGAAATAAGTGAATCTTAAAAGTAACCAAGTCGTAATTTCATTACGACTTGGTTACTTTAAAGTTCACTTTATAGTATGCTAAGTGCACCTTTTGCATATTAAATATATATACATATATATTATTAAATATAAGTATTCACCTAAAAACAATTTTTACAATAATACCATTAAAATAATAAAATAAATAGTTTTTTTAAGCATATCAATAACTAACTTTGTGTTACTTAAAATAAATGTGGAAATTTCTAGGATATCATATATGATATTATTTGAAAATTTCATTCAGTTTTATTACTTTCTGTCAACTTATCAGAGAAATTATTTTAAAATTTTTAAGTGTCTCAAAATTATATTTTAAAAATGGAATTCTTGCAAAGACATGAAGCTAATCTTTTTATAAGACTACACTGAATTATACAAAATAAACGTCATTATTCTACTCGTATATAATATTTAGTCTAACCATATTATTTAAGTTTGTAGAAGTAGAGTATAGTTTAAAATATTTTTTTACCATTGAACACCCTACCGACTGACTTTAAGAAAATGAAATAATGACAAATAATTTACTTGTCGTGGACAACGATATTACATTAATTAAAGTTCGTCGATTGATTAAACAGTAGTGAAGCAAACTCAGTGGAGTCAGTTGATTTGTAATGGCGGCACTTCGACAGAGTCGTTTTTGGAAAGTAAGGATGATTTAACGATCAAATGTTGAAAATTTTATCGATTTTGCAGCTATGGAGCTTAGTACAGTTTAGTAATAGTATTTATATTACAATCATAATAGTAATTAACAAAACTCTTTTTTGTTAGCAAAATCAATAATTCAACAATCATAAACATTTCAAGCAATAATAAAAAAGGGATTTTGTAGTAAAGTTATACTTTGTACTTTGCAGTCTTGCTATTCTCCTAATAATAATTAATAATAGTTGACAAATAATAGATAAAAAAATATCTTTTTTTTTTCGAACATATTAACAATTTAATAAAAAGAAAATCGTTATAAATTCTTTTGTAATAATCCCTTGCTTCCGAGGCCTTGCTTGTTCATAAATTTCTATCTTGCATAGATTTTGTGAAGGAAAATTATCGTTCACAAAATCTTTGTAAGCAACAGACAATATAAATCGATTTGGTTAGTGTCGCTATACTTTATTTTGCATTTGTGTAGAATTTGTAAAGGGACATCGTCTTCAGAATCGGTATAATCATCAAATACTTTAAGCAGATTTAATTTGTATTTGTTGTTTACAGTGCGAAATTTATATTATTTTCAGACAATTCTTCATCATCATCACTTATTTAACTATTTAGTTCTTTTTGTAGGTGGAGAAGTTCTTCAAATTTTTCTATATTGTCTTTTTTCTGACGCGTCAAATAATTTACACATTTTCGTTTTTCTTTTGTTTTGGTTCTACCATCTCTCTTTCTCTTTGTGTTCAGCTAAGAAAACCATTTTAAATTTGATCCAATCGCGCTTTTGCAGCATCCTATCCTTTAATAATACTTCTTCTTTAGTTTAGTCCCTAGTTACATCATTCACGGACAAGACAGAAAAATAAATTATAATTATATATTATATAAAAACAAAAGTATGCCAATTAAATATGAAATTACTTACCGACAAACTGTTACTTTTAGTGGAAAAACACGAGCCTACACAAAACACGCCATGGTTGCACTGGACTACAAAACGACAAATAAAATGCAACTTGTGTTCGTGACTACCCTCATGTCATATTTAAGAACTAACTAACTACCATTCAGTCTTTTGATAAATTTAACCCATAATTTTAAAATCCTTGAGCATCTAGGGACTGATAATAAAAGTTGCGGACACTAATTTAGCTTCAGAAAATGTTTTCTTTTTTGATAATTACCCAATTATTGAAGTACTTATACCTATATTTTAATATAAAATAGCTCTGATTAGTTTAAAAATGAACGAAAGTTTTTATTTTTTTAACCATTACCATGGCGTATAACCTTAAAAAAATTAGGTTACCTAAATCCATGATGACTATGACTAAGTATTAAATAATAAGTTAATTAGTTCAAAGATAGAAGATATTTAAATAAAATTGTTAACATTTTTTATTTTAATTGTTAACGTATTTATGATCTAAGATTATGAACCTAAATCTACAATACTTAGATAACTAAGATATTAATAACCGGCAACATTTGCTTTATAAAAGCCAAAGTTATTAGCGGCATAACAACTTCGCTTTAAAGCTTTATTCTTGAAATTTTACACTTTAAGAGTGTTATTACAGCAGGTGTCAGTTTTGATAAGTTGTATGATGCGAGGAGTCTCAATAGTAAGGCTATTCAGAGGCTTGATAATCGCCAATCGATCGTGTAATATCATAAATTTTACCTTTATATTTCTATTGGTATGTCAATTTTTATCTATAATGTGGCTTACAAAATAGTTATGAAAAACGATTTTATTAAAACAATACATGGATAAACCACAATCGCCAAGATGCAATGTTCCCGATCAAAACATCGGTCGTATAAAAATATTTTTTTGAAATCCAACGATTTACTGCTCCACACTCTCCTTTATCGGACTCGTTTCTTATTCAACTCATTTGTTCTAACTGCTTTCAAACTCTGGAACGAGTTACAGAAATATATATGTATGAAAAACGCCGTCTCAGGAGCCAAAAGAACTTTATTTCAATGAATAATACATATAGTATATAGTTTTTATGTATATTTTATTTATTTATTTATTGTATATTATTTATACCATGTTATATTTGAATGTATTGTTTTTATTATTAGATTATATGATTGTGGTTATATATTTGGATTTATTTAATGTGTAGCTTTTTTTTTCCACGCTTACCAACGTTCTCTCGTGTACATCATCATTTAAAGAATGTCTTGTGTGCATTATTTTCTGTATTATGCAATGATGAACATGAACGCGATGCATAAAAGAAAAATACCCCAGGAGGGTACCGGCTTTGATGAAGCCGGGGACCCCCTCCCCGAGCAAAATCGGGGGAATGATCGTCGGATTTTGCTCGGGCTGCCCGTCGTATCTGGGGCGGGCAAAGTATCGCACTTTGTGTTTTCTGAGGGCAAACGACGGCAAACAGCGGCACCCCGCTCCACTCTAGATGTGGACTTTTGTAACATCCGGGGGTTTCATTCGAACCTAAACGCCGTCCACTACCACCTTGAGACGGCGCAGCCGGCCTTGTTGTTTTTGACGGAGACGCAGATATCTCAACCTAGCGACACAGCGTACCTATCATACCCCGGGTATAAACTAGAACATCATTTTATACCACACGCCGGGGTATCTGTGTTCGTAAGGGAGGATATCTGCTACCGTCGCCTTCAGATTTTTGAAGGTCGGGACCTGTCCGTGCTCTGGCTGCGCGTGGACATGGACGATCACGTCAGATTCTACGCGTGCCTCTACAGGTCCCGTAGTGGTAATGCACAAACAGATCAACTGTCGGGGCCACGTTCAAGCGAAGATTGACGACCTGCTTTCTCAGACTCCCTCCGCCGAAGTCGTAGTCCTCGGGGACTTCAACGCGCACAAAACCGAATGGTTAGGGTCACGTGCAACCGACTACGCGGGGAGATCTGTGTTTAACTTTGCTCTGGCAAATGGTCTGTCCCAGCTGGTAAAGATGCACACTCGTCTACCGGATGTGGACAGCCACACGCCCTCTTTGTTGGATCTTCTGCTGACTACACATCCCGGAAAGTACCAAGTCACTGTCGAGGCTCCCTTAGGGTCCTCTGATCATTGCTTGGTACGGAGTGTAGTGCCCATTGAACGCCCAGCTCGCACAAGACCTGCGACTCGACGCGTTTGGCACTACAAGTCAGCGGATTGGGATGGAATGCGGTCTTTTTTTGCATCCTACCCATGGGGGCCGATTTGTTTCCCTTCCAACGATCCTAGTGACTGCGCTGCGGCTGTAGCTGATGTGATACTTCAGGGCATGGAACTTTTTGTACCAAGCTCTGTGGTACCACTTGGTGGCAGATCGCGGCCTTGGTTTGATGCGTCTGTCAGGGCTGCAGCAGCTGGCAAACGGCAGGCTTATCAAGCTTGGGCCAATGCGTTAGTCACTAAGGATCCGAACTCTAGAGTTCTGAAGAGGAAATACAACCGTGCCTCCAGATTCTTCAAACGGCAAATCGCTAGAGCAAAGTTCAAGCATGTCGTCAAAATTGGGGATCAGCTGGCAAAGTACCCGCCTGGAACGCGCAAATTCTGGGCGCTTTCAAAGGCTAGTCTAGGCAACTTTAGCCAGCCGTCCCTACCGCCGTTGCACATGGGGAATGACTCTCTGGCCCACACGGCAAAAGAGAAAGCCGATCTCTTGGGCACTCTTTTCGCCTCCAACTCGACTTTGGACGACCAAGGGAAGACACCGCCTATCATCCCGCGGTGTCAGAGCTCAATGCCGGAAATAGTTTTTCGGCAAAAATCTATCAGGCAGACTCTATTTTCCTTGGACGTTCATAAGTCGAGTGGGCCGGATGGCATTTCTCCACTGGTGCTACGAACGTGTGCCCCTGAGTTGACTCCAGTGCTAACGCGTCTATTTCGGCACTCCTACCTTAAAGGCGTAGTCCCGGTCTCATGGAAGTGTGCCCTTGTCCATCCGATCCCTAAAAAAGGTGATAGCTCGGACCCAGCTAACTACAGACCTACCGCCATTACCTCCCTTCTCTCCAAAATAATGGAGATTATCATAAACTGACAGGACCAGTTGATCAATGACCGGCAGTATGGCTTTCGCCATGGTCGATCAGCTGGTGATCTTCTGTTATACCTCACTCACCGTTGGGCAACTGTTATTGAAAGCAAGGGAGAGGGTCTGGCAGTTAGTCTGGATATGGCGAAAGCCTTCGATCGTGTATGGCACAAGGGGCTTCTTTCGAAGCTACCTTCCTATGGGCTTTCCGAGAGTTTATGCAAGTGGATCACTAGCTTCCTCACTGGGCGGAGCATACAGGTCGTTCTCGACGGTTTTTGCTCGGACCCCAAGCCCGTGAACGCTGGTGTACCCCAAGGCTGCGTGCTATCCCCAACTCTGTTCCTCCTGCACATCAATGATATGTTGGATATCTCCAACATACATTGTTATGCGGATGACAGCACTGGGGATGCGGTATATTCCAGCCGTGCAGGTCTCTCTCGGGAAAACGTCGACGAGTGCCGAAAGAAACTTGTGTCTTCTATAGAGACTTCCTTGGGGATGGTCTCTGAGTGGGGTGAACTGAACCACGTTCAGTTCAATCCCCTAAAGACACAAGTTTGCGCGTTTACCACAAAGAAAACCCCATTTGTTGTATCACCGCTCTTCGAGAGCATCCCCCTCATTGCCTCGCCAAGTATCAGAATACTGGGTCTCGACATCTCGAGCGATTGTCAGTTTCGTGGTCATCTGGAGAGCAAGGCCAAGTTCGCCTCGAAGAAATTGGGAGTGATTAATAGAGCGAGGCAGTATTTCAAACCTGGCCAAAGACTTGCGCTCTATAAGGCGCAGGTCCGGCCACACATGGAGTACTGTTCTCATCTCTGGTCCGGATCACCCCAATATCAGCTTCTACCATTTGACCGCGTACAACGGAGAGCCGCTCGGATTGTCGGGGACCCGGTGCTCTGCGAACGGCTGGACTCTTTGGCATTGCGTAGAGACGTGGCTTCTTTGTGCGTCTTCTACCGCATTTACAACGGGGAGTGTTCCGAAGAGCTATACGATCTGATGCCTACCGCCGAATTTCATCACCGCACAGCGCGCCATCGACTTCTTTACCATCCCTACCACCTGGATGCGTGGCGATCCTCCACTGTGCGGTTCTCAAGGACCTTTTTTCCACGTTCCACTCGCTTGTGGAACGAACTCCCTTCGGCGGTATTTCCAGATCGGTACGACATGGGTACCTTCAAAAAAGGCGTCTACTTCTACCTACAAGGCCGGCAACACTCTTGTAAATCCTCGGATGTTGCAAGAGTTCATGGGCGGCGGTGATCACAAGTCATCTGTGACCCGCCAGCTCGTTTGCCCTCCTCTTCCATAAAAAAAATAAATAAATAATAATAACTAAAATCATTTATTAAAAAAAACCATTACATTCTTTTTTCCTAATACTAATCTATTTAATCTTAATACTAAAATATCGGTCTTAGATTTCGTAAATAAACCTGAAATTACCCTACTTGCACGTGACTCTATCTCAAATTCTATTATTCTGCCCAATCAATATACTCTATTGTAATTGAGAGAGGTAGCCCTAATCTCAACAAGAAGACCACTTATGGCTGATAAGAGACAGCTCTATCGTGACCAAAGGTTTGACGTTTTCAAAAATGATTACTAATGAAGGTCTTTATGGTTAATCATATTGATGCTCATAGTTTTATCATATATTCGCCTAAACAAACGAATGTATATTATTTTGTACGAAATCTTTATTCTTTTAAGACAGTAAAAAAACGAAAATACCAATGTACTCTTTGAGTAGTAAATATTTTTTACTACGTCATTAATAGGAATGAAGATAATAATTCAATTAAGGGTTCTTATTTTTTTTAATACTAAAAATTTCTTAAAATATCTATAACAGATATCAAAATCATTTTATGACCTGTTTTAATATAGAATAATGTTTATTTTTTTTTAAGTTTTTTTTTTGTGATGTTTGTATAGTATTAATAATTTTGTTTAATATATTAAGAAGACATATTGTCATAGCAATAAAAACATATCGACAATATTGCATTTTCATAAAAACTACTACACAATTTATCAAAGCTGACACCTGCTAGCTATAACAACATAATATATAACATGACAAGTGTCATAAAAGTGATAGCACTCTTTTTCGTTACATTACATGAAACCCTCATAGTGATAAAAACAGGATCTTGACAATAGCTTTGGCTTCTTCTATGGTTAAAAAAAAAGTTTCCTTATTACCTGATACTATTTTAGGAGAGAGGCACTAGTCCCTAGTGTATAGAAAAAACATTTGTTACTGAATAATTTTATTTAAAATCTACACTGTTATATATAGAATTTGTGATGTACAAAATATTATTAGTATTGCGAGAGATTTAAGGAGGGCAGTCAATGTTTAACGAGGGTCCATCTGTTACGATCTATGGCTTCACCATTACTGCAACGTCTGAAAAGGTTATATATAGTTGACAAGTACGACTTCATTCTTTGGCCGTAGCGCAGTGTAAACGTATCTGTGTCTTAATCAGATAGCGGGATTGCTGCTTTAGAGCCTACGGATGTACTCGGTTTTGTGTCATATTCCATCCCTAGTGAATTGATTCTATTTACAGGCACATATTACAATTATTATTCGTCTTTGGCTACCCCGCAAGGGATATGGCGTGAAAATAAGTAAGTAGTAAGTAAGTAGAGGCACATATTACTTGCCTTTCACCCTATATCCGTTAGCAGCTGTATTCCGAGGATGCAGTCGCGTATACAACAGGGTCCATAGACGAAGACGGGGACGTGGATAACCTAACAAGCCTTTGACGGTATCCTATGGCGATGATAGTAACCGTAATATATGAATGTAAATACAATATATATTTGTACTAATCCTACATGGTTCCAAAAAAGTAGTAGTTTTTAAAAAGAAAGAAGAATTAAGAAAATATAATCTTTGATACTGATGTCATAAAGCACTCGTACTGAATCATATTTAATTTTTGACACAATATTTTCAAAAGACTTGCTGTACGCTATAAATATGTAATTACTTGGCGAGGGCCTTCTTTGATATTATGGAAAGGATACGGGCTCTTGTTTTCAAGTTAGTTGTCATAGAATTTACATTATCGAATTTCTAGTAATTGTATTGATGGCATATTATCCTACTTTTAACGCTAAAACTTACTATTTATTATAACCCGTGTATAAATCGATGATATCATTGAAATATTCACTAAATTAATAGGAAATTAGGAAATATCCAGAAGAACACCAGGCTGTTTTAAAGTTTAAAAGTAAAAAATGATTTAACAACTATTTTGAAACATACCTTAAAAATAAGTAAGAAACGGTGTCAAATTATTATGTTCTATTTTTGGTAATAAATAATACATAATTACCATCATATTTATTTTACCGGTTGCACTCTCTTTATAATATTTATAAAAAATCTTCTATTTTATAATTTTTAATTATATCTTTAGCCTAAATATTTATATTGTGTTATTATTATAATTTAGGTAACTATTCTACAAAAACCTCGTGACTACGTGAGAACTTCATATTAAAATGTTCTAATTATAAAATAATTATGACTTATTTTTATGTTTGTAACTTTATATTTATGTAAAGATGTTTTTTAAAAATCTTTTTTATTTGAGTCTTTATTACTCGATGTATATCTTTAATAGTATGTTTGCTTTACATTTGCTTCACATCACAGTATATCATAGTTTCGGATTTTAGTGTTCAGCGTGTCCTGAGACATACAGGTGTCTTCCAAATTCTTTTATTCCTTTATTTCCAAATTCTTACTGAAAATCATTTAATTTGCCTTCTTTTTCTTCGTTTCTCGTAACATCTCTATTTTGTCTGTTAACCAGCTTGTCATATTTTATAAATAATAAACGTCCGCTGCTTTTGTTTTTTTTTATGGGGGATCAACTATATTCTCTTTTCTAGAACCTCTTTGATGAAATCTTCTTCAACATAAATATTTTCTGGTAGCATTTCTTTTTACCGCAAAATGTCATTTCTCTTCCATGAATTTTTCATATTAATTAGAACAGGTCATGTTTTTACTATCTCTATTACATGTTAGATGATGTTAGAATGTGATTTATCATTTTTATTTACAATTACTTTATTTTCACCAGTTCATTCGCGATTTATATCACAATAATCACATTTTGAACTTTACTCTTCGATTTGTTTATAAAGTATAAGTTTAGTTGTTTATCTTCACAGTTATTAGGTGACCATGGTTATTATATAGTTATGGTATGCACGTTTGTCCGCCTTATTTATCCTTTTTTTTTAAATAAAGAATTATGACCTTAACTTAACACTCTTCTTTAATTAAAATAATTTTGTTCAATCTTATATGTTTATTTATTTATTTGAGAAGCAAATAATATTTAAAAACTTAACAATATAATTAACAAATAATACATAACATTAATAAAATTTTCACTGTTATTAAAACAGACAACACGAACTTTAAATGTAAAATAAAAATAGCAACATTATCAAATCAATTAAGTTTAAAATATATAACATTAAATTTATAGAGATTAAAAAAACCTGGAAACATTTTCAAATTCATGTCAAATACCTCACAAGTTTATGACAAAAAAAAATTAACAAGCAGTGAATAAAATAAAATAAACAATAACTTTTTATGGTGTTATTTTTTGTCATTCGTATCTTTGTACTTTAGCCGACCACTACTTTGTTCATAGCACCGCTTTATAAATTAAAACTCTTTTTAATAGCTTCTGCAATAACGATATGTAAATCTGTCAAACATCATCTATGACCGTTTTCTATTTTCCCGTATCAAAGGCGATTATTTTAAAACGACAAAAATTGCAGTCATAATAGCGAATCCTTCAATTAAGTTTGCAGACGGCGAAGCTTGTGTTAATTACTACGACAATTCTAACAAAGGTAAAACTGGCATCCAATAGTCTAGTTTAGTCTAACTAACCCAGTTTAGTTGGTAAAACAGTATAATTGGTAGATATAAAATGATTTTCTCTACGAACTACATGTATTTTGTTTATTGGAATCTTTAGAGAAAAGTGGTTTTTTTTCAGAATACCGTAATCAAATACATAATTAGATTTAAACAACTATAACATGATTACAATGTAATATACCGTCACGTTAATAATAAGATTACCTTAATATAAATAATACGGACAAAATTCTTCATTACTGACTTTTTAAAACTCGATTAGAACCGTCACAATAAGATTTCAAGTTTAGTTTCCCTGTTTTTTTTTCACAACTAATTAGTTTATGAACAAAACAATTCTTAAATATTATTGAAGAAAAAAAGAAGATATAGTTTCAAGTAAAAAAATATATATTTTGTTATTAACTAATGACAAATTTACATTATATACTTACATATTATACAAGTAATATTAATTACTTTAAGTACGCTAAATCATATATCATAATTATGACTTTTGTTAAGCAGATAGTGTGAAGTCAACTAAATAAACAAGTACATAAATTACAAATAAATTCAAGAAGCTTTATGTACGTATGGAATAGATGAGTATTGTCAGTATAAATATAATTAATAAATGTCTTTCTATCTCATATATCTTTACTTAAACAACTTCATTTTGATGACTATTATTCCAATAAATTGTACAACTTATTATCATTATTGAATTATTGAGAAAATCTTTAGATATTTTGTAAAAACACACATAGGATCCATTTTGTGAACATATACTCTATACTCGTACATCTTTATTGTATCACCACCTTCACTTTATAAGTTTTCACATACACAATTCAGATAAGGAATCAAGTCCTAAAAAAATCCTTTTAGACGAAAAATATATAAATAAAAGATAAACCATTAACCACAGGGGAGAATGAAATTCAATTTACCAAGGTAAAATTGGTAAAATTATTCTTTACATTCCTAGTAAGTGAAACTGAAGGCGCCCTTCAAACACAATATTTATTTTATTATTCAAAAAAGTTAGTACCAGAAAACATTTTAAAAAATCTCTCCTTATTATTAGGTTAATTTGTCATGAGAATATCATCGATAATGCCATGATGTAAGTTAAAAGTAATTATAATCGAGTTTGTTTGATTATCATTTAGAAAATCATATCATTAGTGTGAATGACAAATGATAGCTTTATATATGTGCAACATATCTATAAGTATGCAAACCAATACATCCAAGTGGCAATAATAGTATTCGTTCACAAAAAACATATATCTGACTTCTTATTTTATGAACTGTAGGCACCAGTTGTACTTACTTATCTTAGTTTTAGGTATCAAAACCTTTTACCTTATAAATTTAAAACAGTCATGGTTGGACTTAACAAAGTTGTATCCATATCTGTCTGCAATCTGTTACCTCTAATTCTGATATTTTTCTCATAGTTTTTTGTTCTTAGGTCATCCTTTAGTCTTATTTTCTTTCGAATATATGCTTATAATTGTTTTTTTCGATGTAACACATTTTTTATTACTATATTACTTCTTTTTTAATCAATACTATCCATTCTCCTTACTACACATATTCCTCTTAACACTTGCACGTCTGCGTTGACTTTCATTTGTGGTATGTAATTTATATTTTTTAAACTTACATATTCGAGCTGCATGTTAGAAGTTTTTAAAGTATACAACTTTAAAACTATTAATTAACATTAGTAAGTTAATATATATAATTAATTTCTATTGTAAGTTTTGAGTACAAAATTGAGCCCGACTATTGATGATATAATATATAATATATAAGAATATTTTAGAAAATGGAGAACTGTGTTATTGTTTAATAACAGTATTGGGAACAATAATTTGAAATGTTAATAGTAAAAATTATAGCGAGACCATTTTTTCTCGCTTAATTAAATTATTACATATGTGTATGATGTATATAATTAATAATTTATAGAGGTAACTTAATCTATAATCTATAATGTGGCTAATCGTAAGTCAGTAACGGATGCATAATTATTATTATTCTTGAAAAGAACGTAATCTTTATTGCTCTTGACTATTTTAGTTGGACAGCTGCAGAAACGCGTTATATATATATATATATATATATATATATATATATATATATATATATATATATATATATATATATATATATATATATATATATATATATATATATATATATATATATATATATATATATATATATATATATATATATATATATATATAAATGCAAGTATATTAAAATCTACGTATTTAACTTTACATCAATCCACAAGTCAATTATCCTTTTTTAAAAAATGTTACTTTGTTTGAATTGATATTTTCATTGGCTATCTTTTTTTGCCTAAAATGTTACAGGGTAATATAAGATATGTAGTTTTAAACCTTTTGTGAAATCGTTTTCTATAAACATATTATTGTTCACGTTCTAAATAAAAAGTGCCATAACAATATCTCGCAATATGAATAATAACGTACAGTTATTATTCATATTATTATTCATGGTACTGTGTGATATTAAATCTCCGTCAATTCATACAATTTATTAAAATTTACACCTGCTGTAATACTCCTTATAGACTGAGACGTTCCATAAAAAATAATAATAGTATTTTTCTTTCATCATTCGTCCTTACTTATCCATTGGGGCTTTTATAAGTCAAACTCTGATACCGGATGCCAGAGGCGTGCATATATTTTATAATATAAAGTAGTATAATTTTTCACGCACTTATCCGTCTTATTCGATCGCTTTCTTCTCTTATAACCATCCACAAACAAACTTAAGACTTTTCTTCTTACATGCGTCTCATTTATCAAAGGACAAAAAACAAATTTTTGTAACTGATAAAATTAAAAGATGTTTTAAGATGTTTATAATTTTGGCTTTTATATAAAAAACATTTCAACTTTTTATCCGGAGATAAATATTTCTTACATGATACATAGCACAAATTCAAAATGGATTAAGAGCTTAAAATAGATGAAATAGAACTATACGCATCCCATTAAATATTAGATTAAAACATTTCAAGCTACAACTACACAGTGACAACTCCAATTTTATCTTGTTAGACGGAATTTTCAGCCTAGCAGGACAAATTTAACAGTATCCTTGGCCATATAATAAAATGTGTACAACCGGCTTTTAATGTGCACCTTTATCGATTACAAGGCCTTCAACACCGCATATTAGGCAATATTTAATTTTCCTCATCGCGGACACATTAACGCCAGGTACATGGATTTATCTCCACAAGTACAAAGTATAGCCACAAAGAAGATATGGTTGCACACTTATCAAAGACCTTATCTTAATCAGGTGCGGGTCACGATTGCTAAAGTACTGATTTGAGAAGGTAGAGATAGTTTTGTTATATGTTCACCTTGGCCATCCCCAATCTTTTGACAGAGGGAATCAAATAAAATAGAATATTTGACGAGTAGAAATGAAATAAATAACTTTTGGATATTTAAATGTCATATATATAAAACATATGCCAAAGCGTATTAAGAATATATAGTATACATAATAACAATGTCAACTTTGAAACTGTACATAGGGTTAGTCTTGAAAAAAGAAATAAGCCATGCTGTATAATTACTGATGTTTAATTTGGCTATAATACTCTATTGATCTGTTTTTTCGCTGCTCTATATAAATAATGCTGAAACAAACCACGCTGAAACAATACTTTCACTTTTTTTTTAAATAGTACTTCTAAAATTGTTATGGCTACGGTCTATAAATAATAAATTACTTAGCGGTTCTACTTTCCAGGGAACTAGCTCGTGATTGCCAGATTGGGTATTTATTTTATGAAGTTTTTCAAGATTTCTCTTTCAACAAAAACCGAAGAAATAATAAATAATAAAACATTTTATAAATCATCAAGCAAAAGTAATGGTCATGGCTTTCCAGTCAGAAAGAAAATCAATGATCACGATCTACAGCCGTAAAAACCAGTAATGCTAGACCATTATTTGCCCTGTGATACAGAATACAGTGAAATATAACAACAAAATTTACAAGATCCTAGTCGTTGTTATCGTATCATCATCATCATCATCAACATATTATAATATCTATTTTCTTAAGATTAACAATTTTCAACAGATTTCCCATCAGTAATATTTTTTTATAATTTTAAATATCTTTTTTTATAATTAAATTATTATCAAATAGTGCAGATGCCAAATACGATCTTTTAGATATTTTTATAGCCCCTAGTCAATAAGGGTGATTTATAATAATATTTTTTGAAGAATTAATAAATATATAGAGAAATATCATGTTACATATGTTAATCTATGTAATTTATGTCATAATAATTACGTCGGTAAGGTATACAAAAGTGTTCAGACATTTTTATAATAGCGTAAAAATATTTGATTATAAATTTCGAGTTCTAAAAAATAAAGACTTCAGAAATACAAAACTCTTCATATAAATATATTACTATAAAAAAAATGATAATTTCAGTTCAGATTTTCAAAATCAAACTAAATGTATGATGTATAATGGTTCGTATATGAAATGATTCACCATAGTGACCTATGTAAATACAAGCTTTGTGAATTCGCAAGAATTTTATGTTAAAATATTGTAAAAACGTTTTTATATGGAAAAAGAAGGGAAACGAGCCTGGCCACTGATAAGTGTTCATCACCGCCCACGAGCTGTTGCAACATCTGGGCAATCACAAAAGCGTTGCCGGCCTTAAAAAGTGTTCAAGTAAAATATGTTTGATCTATTTTTTAAATTATTTATAATAATATTCTTTTATAATAATATTGTACATACTTTAACTGAGAAAAGTACCTTCAACAATTTACAAAAAAATGTAAAAAATAAAAAAAAAAATTACAGGAGCACTGAGTACCGGTAAAGAAACGGAAATTAAAGCTCCTACTACCGCATTACTAACATAAAAATATCTGAAGTTTTATGTAACAGTTTTACATAATAAAAAAAACCTCTGAAAACTTGTTAAAATTACATATAAACAAAGTTGTTTCAACAATTTATACAGAGTTTTTTGATTTTGTTTTGTATAAAATTGTTTGATACTGAGAAGTGTTGAAACTCTTGTTTAAAAGTTTGGGTATCTTTAAACTAAACAACTTAAAGAAATATATATTTCATATAGTTTTAACTTGGAATTTATGTTAAAGAACATTAATAATTATCTAATAATTTTAAAAATTAAGTAGAAATATATTGCCAATCGTGTTTGTTTAAAGCGTAAGCTGTCTAAATCTTTAACATAAAAATATGTACCAAGAAATAAATAAATGTACTATTTAAAAAATGTGCATATCTCAGTTTTTTAGGCACGATACTATAAGTCATGCCCTTTCTCAGACTTGTAGAATAATTAAAGAATCAACTTTTAACGTGGAAAAATTAATAAAACGACAACATTAATATTCTCTCTTTACTGTTTATATCCTAAAGTTGGCATTTTGTAGGTTCTATTTGTAAATTTTCTGCAGTATACTCGAAGTTAAAACGTATTTATTGATTTGTTCGCAATAAGCATTTAAAATGTGTTTAAATTATATAATTGTATATATATTATTTTTTAACTCCTTAAAAGTATGTGAACCATGTTATTACATATTTAAATTAATGTTTATTAGTGCGTTCGTCTTTTTATGCAATTCCATTATAAAATAAATATAGAAATAATACATGGCGCATTAATTAACATTTCCTATTGTAACTTGAACTTAAAATAGTGATATCGTAGTAGTATCTGGAATGGAGCTACAATATATTCCGGCCGTGCAAGGCTCTCTTGGGAAAATGTCGACGAACGCCGAAAGAAACTTGTGTCTTCTAAAAATACCTTCTTGGAGATGGTCTCGGAATAAGGTGAATTGAACCTCATTCAGTTTAATCCCCAAAAGACTTAAATTTGTGACGTATTTACTAGGAGAAAAATTTTATCCACCCATTTTACCCATTTATCATATCGCCGCTCTTCAAAAGCATTCCCCTCAATACTTCGCCAATTATCGGAATATTGGGTATCGTCATTTTGAGCGACTATCAGTTTCGTGGTCACCTGGAGAGTAAGACCAAGTTGGGCTTAATGAAATTTGGAAGCAGTATTTCAAGCCTAGCCACAGACTTGCGATCTATAAGGTGCAAATCCAACCACACACTGATTACTGCTTGATTTTTATATGGAAAATTATGTTTAATTTTGAAATGTTTCAAACAAATTCTTAACTTTAGAATTTCTTATTTGTTATATATATATATGTCGACAAAAAATTATAAAAAAAATTTATAGAAACAGCACTTGAAATGAAATATCTAATAAATTTTAACTGTGTCGTATTGAGTAAATTTTTCACCCAAAGTCAAATACAAGAGGTGTTCAAACAAACTTCAAGCGAGCTCTTAGGTTGGAACGCGGACCGTCTGGTACGTGACTGAACTCACTGAATTAACTTATACTGAATGGTAATTGTAATTATTATATATAACCTAAATCCAGGCAGTATTAGTTGTATCTTTAATGTAAATATTTTGTAACATATTTTCAGTTATATTTAAAAGTTTTAAAAAATTATTACAAATTCTTGTATAATCATTAAACTTCTATACATATATAAAGAATATTTTTAAATAAGATATCAAATCTAATTTCGCTTAACATGACCATGAATCTTTCTAGACCAGCACCATAAAAAGATACAGGGAAAATAAATAATTGTAAATCGATTAGAAAGACATTACCGATATGTTTTTGAAAAAAAAATAATAAGACATAATAATTAGGAAATAAATTAGTTCTGTTTTTAATAAATAGGTTTTAAAGCAAGTCTTGAAGAGTTATAAAACACTAAGAAATTCAAAAGCATAATCTGTAACAGTGTCAACTATTTCAAGTTTTTTTAATATATTATATTCATATAGCAATTTCAGTCAAAACCAGAAATAAATACATGGCAAGTATCACCAATTCACATTATTTAAAAAGTCAATATCAATCAATCTCCATCTGTCAAAGAGCATCACGGGCGATGAAGACAAAAAAGATTGACATTCATAGATTATATTGATTTCCAATTATATAAGGGCTTGGTACAAAACGAAATGCCACCACAGTATCCATTACTTTATCTTTACTGTAATACGAGCATAGTTGTTTCAAGTTGTATTTAATTCCTCGTGGCGCTGAAACGTGGAATAAGACCAGATTACATCTTCAACCCTTTGATTTATAGCATACAAAAAGCAGTTTAAAAATACAAAATTGATAGTGTAAAATACAAAGTACAACACAAGTACGTGATTGTCGTAAACCAGCTAAAAAGATTTAAATGAAACATTACCATAATTGTACACATTTAATGATTTAACATAAAACATCACTATTTTATTTTGTTAGTGTTATTATAATTATATTAAATTTTTCCAACAGCTTGTCCCATGCTGCACGAGGTTTATTCATCACCACCAATTGAATAGACTTATTAAAAGAATATTTTTTTTTCATTGATTACTAAGTGACTGTAACGTTCAATTGTTTCATTTAATTATGATTTATATCTGTTAATATACATATTTTCAATACATAACTTTGTGACAAACAGCGCGTAAACTTCCAAAAAGTGTTTTTTTAATTTCCTGACTAAACATTTTTATAATATAGTTTATAGATACCATTTTGAATAAAAAATAACAGAGAAGCCAGAAACGTGCTTTAGCAAAAATTAAGTTAATATTCGAATATTATATTTATTATAGCAAGACAAAGGAAAGTATTAGATGCTTCGAGATTTAAAGATTTTTTTAGAAGAAGAAAGAAAACCTATTTTGAAAGAAAAGAGCTACATTGTATTACGTATCCTATAAAAAGTAATCGATAAGATTTTTAAATATTATTTTATTTAAGAGTGCCACCTGCAGTGACTCGTCCTCTTGCTTATTTTTTTTTATTATTATTAATTAATCATTGGGCCAGTTTATCGACTTGATTGCAATGGTTTTAGTTGTTCGTACACTCACTAAATATATAAACGTTTGTGAGTTAGTGTTTACAGCCAAAAATAAATTAAAAACCCGTTTGAGTTTGTTGTGTGGTTCTTCTCAGATCATGCATGACACGTTTGAAATACTCGTAGTTTTACAGAAAGGCTTATTTCCATAAGTATTTTATTAAAATATGCCCTCCTGCTACTTCTATTTGACGTACACAAGTGATCACTGGTATGAATTAAAAGTGGAAAAGATATCAATAAACAATTCTAAAACAGTATTTTACCATGTATTCTATATGGGTATTTTGATTGTATATAATCGTCATACACTTTTGTCGAAATTCGCGTTATAATTATTGTTATAAATCCCAAACTGTCTTCGATGTAAATTAATAGCTAAAACGAGTATATATTATTCAATAAAATACAATGAAATTATAATTATATGTTACATAATATAGATGATGTACGACTGCATTCTATTTCAAAAATATCAATTTCAAATATATAACAAAGAGTTATTATCTTAGTAATTATAATAATTGAAAATATAAACGATACAAGGAATCTTGGAGTAAACTTCGAGTACATAAAATATTAAAGAAGAAAGCATAGTCTTTTCAGATGTTTATAAAAAAATACTGGATGTTTGTTACTAGCTATACTTTGCCTTATCGAAAATAGATGGGAAATTAAATTTTAAATTGGGATTTGAAATTTTGAAACAAATAACCTGCTAAATGTAATGACGCTTAATTTTAGTTATTCACTTACGTCGTTAGTTTTACTTACCAACTTAATTTTCTTCAGTCTAAAACTTATATGTTATAAACAATAAACATATATATATTGGATCGACATCGTTATTAGGTTTTTCGTCAGACATCGCTAGTGCGAATAACGATTCGAGGTAATCCCAACGGGGTAATCGAGCAAACGAAATGAAATCTAAAACGAAATCGTCAATATTTGCAACGGTCTACAATAAACGAAACGTATAACAATACTCAGTCTTCAGCGTAGCTCCAAACAAGTGACCGTTCTTTAGTACCCCTCTACAATGGAGGCTCCATCGTAGCACGAAATATCCTTATGATGACGTAATCGCGATGACACTACCACGACGTACGACGTGCTGAGTTTCGTTAGGCGTCCATACTGAGGACCGTCTCCGACATATATATTTCACTGACCTGGAATCCGGTACGCGCGTTGTTTACGCCGCAGCTCAGTTCCGCCATACTGTGAGTTCATAAATAATTACCCCAAATACGAGAAAGTTCGGTAATTACTCGGCCAATTCTGATATAACTAACATGGGAACGGTAAAATATATTAACAATAGTAAAAAAAAATATTTATTAAAAAAAACTGTTGTTAGTAATACTATATAAATAACAAATATAACAAGACATTTCACGGCAAATAGAAACGTACAAAAAAAAATGTTAATATGTATATATTTGTATTTTATTTCAGGTGTTAAATATATATTTTAAACATTTATTTGTGAATATTTTGAAATTGATAATAAATTGTAAGAAAAGGCCTAAACAATTCCAAGAGCTGCCGATTTCCATGAAAAATGTTGGATAGCCGGAAATCTTCTTCGTATAGATAATTATGTACCAATAACATATAGAATAATTGTATACTAAAATTATAAATTTAAAAGAATGTTTGTGGAATGCAGGACTCAATTAAGAATAAGAAGAATTGGGATTTAGCAAATATGTGCATAATACTCGGTTTTGGGGGTTGATAATTGATTACCTGGCTCTACTACAATTAATAGTATTTTTATACCAACGTAGTGAGTCACGATATTCATTAATTCAAGTCTATTTACAAATACTTTGCTAGAGTAGTTTCAATTGGTTAAGTAATTTTTATGAATAAGGACCCGGCATCGATTTTAAATAAGTCGGC
Organism: Melinaea menophilus ssp. n. AW-2005; assembly: GCA_918358695.1. Lineage (NCBI taxonomy): Eukaryota > Metazoa > Arthropoda > Insecta > Lepidoptera > Nymphalidae > Melinaea > Melinaea menophilus. Next base: position 3,329,220 of record OU911055.1, on the reverse strand, counting down.
TAAATCCTAATAATCAAAATATATTATTCCGTTGCATATACGTTAGATATTTCTCTAAAAATATAAATTTGTTTCTTAATCTGAAATACCATTGAAATTAATGATGATTGAAATTAATGATAACTTTTTCCGATCCGACTGCATGGGGTATTTTTATTCAACACCATAAATTTAATTAACATAAAAGGCGGTCTGGTCTGGGAAGAATCACACAACATACTCAGCCGGTTTTTATTATTGTGATCACCGTTTCACAAACGTCAATATATTTAGTGAGTGTGCGAACAACTTGATGAACCGACCTATTGATTAGTTAGTAATAAGAAAAAATCAACTCGTGGCTAGCAAGACGACCAGTCACTGCAAGCTGTACTCATAAATAAAATAACATTTTAAAATATTAATAATTATTAACAACAGTAATGAGTAATGACAAAAACATATAAAAGAGACGAAATATGTAAAAAAAGAGACTTTATGTTCAATATCTATATAAAATAAGTTTTGAGTGCAATTCGATAAAAAATATTACTAGCTATTTAAAATACTTTCGGTTTATCAAATTGAAATTAATTTATTAAATGTATAAATTGTAAAGACATTGGTTTTGAACGGAGCTGAGAATATTCAGTTCTCTGTTAACGGAAGGTCAGATTTATTTTACAATAACTCAATGCAGCGGTAAATACATATAAGAAATCTTATGAAATAATTATTATTAAATGATAAATTAGGAACCAAATCCGCTTATTAATCCTCTTACTCTCTGAACGTTATTATAATTACCTGTTATCAGGTAATAACACACTATTCTAACATTTCCTCTCGTATTATCGTATATTTTATAGTGTCAGTAATAATAAATAGTAGGTAAGTGAAACAAAAGCGGAATGTAGGTAAAAATTCTTATTTTCTCTTATGTCAATTTACATAACAACCATAACTTAAAACGCGAAATGACAGTTCTATTAAAAAAACCAGTCCGCTCAATTATAACATTAGTTTTTAAAAAGAACATAATTTTCAACTAAAACTGGCTTTGTAATCAATATCACAAATAATCAATATAGCATAATATATTACAATTAAATTGCTATATAAAAACGTAAAATATATCATACCCATTGATTTGTTACAATATTCCTAACATTGTTATCACGGGTGATTGATTTCAAGGAGAAATATTAATATAGGATGACGAGATCATTTGGTTAAGTAATATTCTGTTTGTGTTACATTAAAGGTTCTATTAAATTGTGTTTTTAATAAAAAAAAACTGATTAACTTATTATATTAGATACGTAGCACCGCCTTAAGATTACTTACAAATACTAATGATAATTTTAATATTTAGTGGTAATATCTCGATTTCAGTATGTATTACATCTTCCCTCTTTATAGTGTAAAATTTGCCATGATCGTGGTTGGGTGGGTGAAGTGGCCTTTAAACCATTTTCAACGCACACAATATTTGCATCATATATTTTATTTTATATGTAAGCATATTCATCAACTTTTTTAGGATAAAAAATTTATGAATATAGTGTGTTGAATTAAAAATTGTTAATGTATGTGGCGTATTTAATTTACGAAAGAGGAGGGCAGACAATTGTGTGGGTCACTGATGACAAGTGATCACTGCCAACCACAAACCCGTGCAACATCCGGGAAATCGCAAGAGGGTTGCAGGTTCTGAAAGTGGGAATATACACCTTGTTAGAGATTATATACCGAGGTCCTACCGATCTGGAAATACCACAGACGGAAGTTCATTTTACTTATTAGTGGAGACATTGAGGGGTGTGCTTTCGAAGAGCGGCCACACGACAAAAGGGGTTTTATTTTTTGGTGACAAATTGGCAAACTTGTGTCTCTTGGGGATTAAATCGAGATTAACTTTACTCCAATTTGTGACCATCCTCATGTTTCTTTCGGCACTTGTGGAGGTTTTCCCAAGAGGACCCTGCACGTCGGGAATATATCGCATCAGCAGTTCTGACAATTAATTCAATTATATGTTGGAAACATCCAACATAGCATTGATGTGCAGAAGAAATATAGTTGCGGATAGCATGCAGCCTTGGGGTAAACTAGCTTTCATAGTCTTGGGGTCTGAGCAAGAATTATCGAGAACAACCTGTTTGAAACTTTTGGAAAACCCACATGAAGGAAGCTTCTAAAAAGCCCCTTGTGCCAAACACGATCAAAGGCTTTTGCTAACTGTCAGACCATTGCTTTCAAAAACCGCTGCCCAACGGTGCCTAAGATTGTAATAGAACATTACAATATTGCCTGTTATTGATGAATTGGCGATTACTCAAGGTTCGTTAGGAGCTGACAGCTAATGATACCCTCCATTATTTTGGAGAGAAGAGAGGTAATGTCGATAGATAGTTGTTTTTTCTGTTCAATATAAACAAAACATTAGTTAGCTTCGCTATTAAATAGAGATCAAAATTTTTCTTTAAACCTTGAATCAAGCAAATATTTGAGAAAATATAACGGATTTAAAATTATACTCCTCCAAAAAATTATAATCTCCGTGACCCAGCACTCTTTCCATATAAAAGCGAAGCCTCAAGTAAAAGCTAGTATTATATGTAGAATAAATCGTCCCGTAACATTTAATTAACTTTTTATTACTTAATTAATAATCGTTTACTTTTAACTTTTTTTAAGGGTTATATTATTATTATTTTGTTTACAATATCCCTAGATCATTTTTTTATTTATATAAAAAATATGAATTTACAAGTTTTCATAATCTAAGTTACTGGAATGATACGGTATATAAAAGAATACCAGCGTATCGGGCCACCTTAATAACACATACTCGTAGATAAACATATATACTCGCGAATTTTGTTTTTTTTTTAAATGTACAATTCTTTAATACGCAATGTTTTGAGCGTTTTTAAAGGGCTCAAAAAATATATACTAAGTTCAGCGTCTATTACCTGTAAGCTTTTAAAGCCGTTATTGGTGATATTTTCTTATTTAAATTTGTTATAAATACTACTTATAATACATTTTTCCACTCCTCCATAATCAACCATTTAGCTGGCAAGGGTTGGAGAGACTTAATTGTAACAAAAATTTAATTTTTAAGCTTAATATTTCACACACGAATTCTTTAATAATGGAACCTTAAAACGTACGCTCTGTCACGTTGTTCAAGTGTTTCGTTTTTCTTTAGATCATTTAAAAGCTCCTTTGAACTTTTTTTGCGGCCCTCCTGTGTCTGATGACGGAATAAAGAGTGCCACATAATATAGGTAAAGTTGCGTCATTATTCAGTGATTTGTATAGTACTGTCTACAAAAGACTTCACTTTCATTGAAATTGTATGACACAGGATATACACCACAAACAAAATATAAATAGTAAAGCTCATTCAATTTTCTGGTAAATATATGAAACAAGAACTTTGTTCTTCAGTAACAACATAATTTTGCATTACTGTATAATATAAACGAAATATACAGGGTGTCCCGGAAACAATGGATAACCTCTGAAAGGCTAATAGTAGAACTAAAGGCAAGCACGACAAAAAAATTAAAAAGTTATAACCCTTACACTGCTAGAAAAGCGTCTAAGTTTACCAAAAAATCTAAAATTTCTGAGCAATAGAGCAAAGTTCAAGCCAAAATGGCCCTAAATTTAACTCCTAAACTAAGAACAAACTTTCTAGTAAGTGTCGCTCTTCACTACTGTGCTTGAAGTTGCATTAAATTTGATAAGGATATTAAACTAAAGTTATAAAAATGAGATTGATATTCAAATATATAATGATATATTAAGTATCACTGAACACAGAACTTATATATAAAAAAAATATTAACAACATTTTTAACGTTTTAAAACGTGTGCAAGGTTATTATTCCAAATATATATACTAAAAGTTTAAAAAAAGTTAAAAAGTCTTTTAAAATAATTTCAATTGCAGTTTATACACTCAGTCATATGTAAAAACCAGTTGTCAGAAAATTCGTTCCATTTTTCTTCAGGGAGTTCGGAGCCTGCTTGATCCCACGCTGCCAATAACTCAGAGTTGCTCGCTGGGGTGTAGGCAGGATGCTCAAGTACTTTTACACCATAAGATTTTACACCATGAACCTAAAACCAATTTATAATAAATAAATAAATATACTGTGTTCTATTTAAACGTAATATAGGTTCGATTGATGAAATTTGTTAAATAATAGTAAATAATGGCTGTTACTATTTAAATAAAGAGATAAAATTAATTCCTCAAAACATACATATAATTTTAAGTTTCAAATGCAGATTCTATAATTTTTGAAGATTGAAAGATTTTAAGTTTTATCCTTTTGGGTGTTATTTCTTTTAAAATAAAGACTGTTGCGAAATAGTTTCAAAGAGAAGACCTCTTTGAACGTTCACGTTCCAATTATTTTCAAAAATGAACAAATTTTTAAATTATATTTTTAAGAAAATTTAAGAACACATTATTAAGATGGTATATAATAATAATTTATTCAAATTCGAAGTCTTTTGATGAACTCATGTTCAATACAAATTGATTTTTAAATTCATATATTGTATACTGGTGGATTAAAGTAAGGTGTATCATTTGTTTTTTTCTTTTAATAGGATGTAACCAGAGATAATTATACATGCTCGCCTGTTGAACATGAAAGTATTACCTCTAGTAACTATATTCCAGGAAGGTACCGACTTACATGATGAAGAAACCTTCCGACCAAAAAAGGTGGAATGATTCTCAGATTTTACTTCGGAAAGTACTTCTTGTTCCTGAGTATCTCAACTGTGTATCGACAATAGGCCTCATTTTGTTGGTTTCTCCTTTTCCTAGCCTTCAGGAGACGCTTATCTCCCATTCGTCTTACTGTCACATGTCTGCATTCACTTTTTAATTTGTGTAATATTTGAACTTTTTCCTGAATTGGGATTTTTTTTCTTTTTTTTATGATTGTCAACACTTTTGAGCGCAGCAACTCTTTTAATTGGCAACTTGTTATATCTATGAATTGATAGTGGCGGATATCGGTGTGACTGATTGCTGAATGAAAAATGTTGAACTGTAATATAGTGCAGTATATATATAATCAAAATCGGTCAAAATCGAAATGTAAAAATTTGAAACATTATTTGAAAATGAATATACCTAGAAAACGTCCTATTGTCCTATATAACATAAAAAGTTACTTTTAACAAATATTTTTAAATTGTTTAAGGTAACAGAGGATATCACATAACAAATGCTTAACATTTGTTAGAATATGAAAAAGGTTTACTGATGCAAAGTTCTTGACATTCTATTACGATTATTACGACAACTCCCCTGAGTTATGTGAGGAGATAAATCATAGTTGATGTGCTTTTATGTAAGTTAAAGTAATATTTAATATCTTATCCATTTTTTTTCTCAATTTTAATTATTATATATATTTGTTTTTCTAAAAACCGTGCTAATCCTATATGGATCATAATTTATCTAACTAACATGCAATATTCTATCGTATATCAATTATAATAGGGTATATCAAAAGTCTCACATTCAATCCTAGTTGTGATATTGTTTTTCAAACGGTATTGTATAAATCTATCCGTATCTAATAATATTAATGTTATAATTCTGTATTGCTTGTTGCTTAAATAAATTTCACACAATTGAAATACATTATTTTTTTAATATCCTCTCTGTACATGTAAGAAACCTTTATTTTTTGTATTTTATAATAATGCTCTAAAATTTATAGTAAACAAGTCGTTATCTGCAGATTGCAGATTGTTTGAACTTGGAGACAGATGGCTCGAGCGAATTTGCAAAAATAAAGGTCACACAAGAAAAACTTCTAACGATAAAACTTTCTGAAAATATAATATTTATGTAGAATATTAAAAAAAAAGTATTTTGTATTTTTATTGCAAGAAAGATAAAAACTTTTGTTTTTTCATGTTAGGATTCTATATTTAAAAAGATACCTACCTATTCATGATTGGATGTTACTTATTTGAAGATACCGAATACCTAAACAATACCACAGCTAAACTACAATGGAATAAAATATTATTCAACATATTTTATTATTTCATATAAAATGACACCCAATATCTCATGATTGGGAAAATGCCGTATCGTAATATCGTTGCTTATTATAGATTATTGAATTTCACGTAAACACGTCGATATAAAGTAAGATGGAAACCGAAGTATCACATAACCGCCTTTGTTCTGAGACCGATACCGCTTTCAAATTATGTAGATTACATTACGGATACGTGTGTATATTGTACGTACACGTAAACATATATTCAACACAAGATATGTACGTATGTTTATAAAATACATAATATTATAAAAAATATTCCAACTAAAGTATATTAAACCTTAGTGTTTATAACAACTCAGTGTTTAATCTTTTTAAAGGTCAGTTTGGGTCAGAAATTTCTTAACAGAAAATCCAATTAATAATTTCTGTAAATAATAAAAAGATAATATATAAGAACATGGCTCAAGAGTTAATAATGCTTTGTGCTGTTAGTGATCATGACACACATATTTATGATAGCATTACTCACAGCCTCTCACTGTGGGTGAGTGCGCTCTGAGTAGTTTCATGTCATTTCTTCGATGCTGACGAGACACGAGCAGCTTGTTATGGAGACACGAGCAGCTTGTTGTGGGTAGAGTATGCCTGTTATACTGAAAGTCATTATTTATAACTAAAACATGTAGAAAAGCAAAATGAAGCGTTTGTTATGAAAATAATAAATCTCAATATATAAAACACAAAGACACTCACTCACCGACTCATTCATCGCTCTACAGCCCAAACCGTAATACCTAGAAAGCTGAAATTTGAACACAAGACTCCTGACATATTGAATAGGTGCAATAAGAAAGGATTTTGCAAAGGTCCAAACCGTTCCAAAGTTACAGCTAAAAAACTGCAACTTTCGCCGTCCGTCGCGAAGCACGGATAACCTGCTAGTAAAAAATTAAAAATAAAAAATAAAAAATATTATAATATAATAATTTTATTTATTTCCACGATTATTTCCAAGGTCGAGGCTAAGTTATCAAAGCAAACACTAGCGATAATACACTAATTTACTAACTGACATAAGGTATTTTAAAAATATATATTAAATCCTTGTCTTCACACAAATATATTCACAAAGTCTTTAAGAATATTTATTTTACAATATTTTTAATATAAAACTTTTTTTTATAAAAAATCAAACAAATGAACATTGAAAAAAAAATTCATGATGTTCCCAGTATTGAACAATAAACCGACTATAAAAATAACAATCCACCTAAAAACAATTGGTACAACGTTGTTTTTTAAATAAAAAGTTTATGAGTTCTTTTGTAAAGAATGTAGAAAATTCTAATATTATTCAATTGAAATAATTGAGGATATTTTATATCTAGAATATAATTCAAAGTTTTCTTTCAGTTTTACTACTTTGTTTTAACGTTTTAGACAAAATATTTATCATTATAATGCATAGGAATAATTAAATTTCACTCTTGTCTGCCTTAGGACTATAACAAAAAAAGTATCGTAGAGCGTTTAACAATTTAATGATAACTTTTAATTTAATTATTTTATATATATATTACAACATGTTTATTTATGGATTATAAATACTTACATATATAATACATAGAAATAGCATTATATGTGATCATACTCGTATATTAGCCCATTATAAAAAAATATGTTTTGAAATCGGATCGCAAAAATTTTAAAAAGTAATTGGTTTAAAAAATATTTAAATATAAGAAACTGCAAATATTAAATTTTATTTTAGAGAAAATACAACTGTTAATTATGTAATAAAAACATTTTTGTACAACAATATTATTACTTTTGACAACTCTTTGTAAGTAATGAACATTGTTTTACTTTCTGGCTTTTAAATTTAAATTCAATACATTAATTCATTTAACTGATTCACGTACCACTATCAGTCAGATGAAGGAAACTTTTTGACAAAACCTGCACAAGGTCATATAATAAATTGAATAATATTATTCTATAATTATTAAAAGACCCTCGTCAAGTAATTTATAGGTAGCAATAGATCCTTTGAAAATATGATGGGCAAGAAAAATAATTGACATCTATTTCGAATGCTTTCTTTAAGGTTCTTTCCATACAGGCAGAGTTGGCCTTAATAATAGATGACACATAATTTATTCATGATACTGTTTTTAAGCACTGTAGCTACAAATACTAAAACGTCGCAAATAAATACGACGCTGGAAATCCTATCAGAATTTTATGTTAATTTCAGATCATAATCAGTACAGTTGTGGGATTGACTTTTGTAGATAAATAATAAATTTATTATTCAAAGTTATTTAAAATAAATATAGAATATATTTTAATAAAAATATTTACATTATTTATTCTTACTCCGTTTATGAACTTAAATCTACAAACATTAATTTCTACCTTCTTTGAGAACTCTTACTCGATATTTATTTTATAAATATTTTAATATCGGCAAATATTTTTTCGAATAGTCAAAATATTAGCCTCATTTTTATAATATTAATGGATGTACTCAAATATATAAAAATATATAAAGGTATTAAAGTACATCCATTCCTGAAACTTTCCCATATAAGTGTTTTAGAAAATGTATTTAGATAACACTGTACTATTATTATTTACTTGATGCATATTAGTTTCACTTTTTACACTATATATTAATTATCATTAAGTATTAATATTTATCAAATTGATTATAAATATATTTATAGGCTATAGCTAACTATTAATATATTTAGTATATTATTTTGTACTGCACTATAGAAAAAAATACAGACTAATAGAAATTGATATTTACAATGCAACATTCAATTGTGCGATAGTATTGACACATTTATGTTATGTAAAAATAAATTTCATAGCCAAGGGCAATAAAGATAACACTTTAAACAATAACAGTCGCCTTGCATCCATTTATGTGTTATGGCTGCAATTTTGGAATAAACGAACTGATTTAAGTTATATTAAAGCTTATCTTTAGCAGAGTTATACATCGAGAATTCACAGATTTAGAAACTATTTTATACATTAACCCGATATTTAATGACTAATAATAATATTTCATACATTTTTTGTTTCATCACTTAATTACACGTGATACTTCATGTTTGGATCTACGTTAGATTATTATGATTTTTTTAATATTAAATCTTATAAGATTTAGTACTCTTAAAAATATTTAGATCAATTTCATATAGATATTATTTGCGTATACGTGAATAATATCTATGTAAAATCGAAATATTGAATCACATAGGACACCCAGATTGCACTTATTGCAGCTGGTTTCATGTATCGATTTGTAGTAATCAGTTTTAGTCTCAGCAATTTCAGTAATTATGGATTAAGTTTTAAAGAATAAAAAAAAAATTATGAATTCACATAGTCATAGAGAAAAGGGGTATCAATTAAAGCAAAACGTTTGATAAACTTTATTTTGAAAAAGAAACTCTAACATTTATAATAATCTCGCTGTAACAATTTTTCTATGTAATTTATTTATTGTAAATGTACTTTACAAATACGAAGAACGAACAACTTTACAATAACGTTTTTTTTATATATGATATTCAAAAAACTATAAATATATTCAGTGTGGTTTCTATGCAGCTAGGTATTTGTATTCACTGATAATAAAGTGACATTCTCAGTAGAGTACCCATATAAAAAATCAGACAGCTCACAGTTGCTCTCCCATGTCATTGCATTCCAAATTGCAGTTGAGTTATCAAAAACTATATTCATATCAGACCGCAAATACAATCACTATAAAATTTTGTCATACTAATGAATTCTAATTTGTACATTTCAAATGCTTTACATATAATTATTATATTTATTACAAAATTGAAGAAATGTAACAGAGTAAAAAAAGAGCTACATAGAAACGTAAAAAACCATCGCAACAGGAGACATCAACCTACTAATCTGTCGGTGACCCTTGTGACAGATGAGGTATTACTTCAGTATACTTGTCAATAAATTTCAAGGACATTCGAGGAAAGTGTGTACTGAATCAAAGAACCTCGTCAATTATAATATAATATTAATTAACTAAACTTTACAAGCAACACTATATTCATTGTCTTATAAAAAATAACAAAAAAACAAATAAGAGCAAATTTATTAATAAGTTTAGAACTAAAAGAGGAAATCTTAACAAACAAAACATGAAATAGTGGCAATATATTAAACAATTCGTTATAAAAAATGTGTGCACCTAATTATAAGATTGTATACAATTCTACTATACCCCAGATCTACTTGTTTTATCTACAAGTCACGTAAAAGCAATAAATAATGTAGTCTCTCATTTCTTAAATAAAACTCTGATCAATAATTACAGTAATATTCAAGTGCCGTTAAATATCAATAATAGAAATGTAATCCATTTAATTAGCAGTTTCGTATAATTTATTACACAGTATATTTAAATTATTAACAATGTTATTTCAATTAAATAAAATTATCATATATTATTTCTTATCGTCAACATTTTTGAAAATATCTCTATTTTATTTTTTTAAAAAAGTAAAGTATCTGTTTTGTAAGAAAATGTTCTATATATTTTTATTGTAACAGTAAGAGCTTAATCAAAATCTTACATATAGTATTCAGATGAAGAATCAACTCCAAAAAAACCTTTCATACAAAAAGCAATAAAAATAATGTTAACCATAGAAGGAAGGAAAATTCGATTTACTATAAGGAGTAAATGATAAAATATTAGTTACGTTCATAGCAGGTGAAATTGAGGTAGTGTTTGAAATTTAATATTTATTTTATCTTTGTACAACAACTAAAACTGGTTTAACCTATTTGTTAATTTGGACCAAATATAAGCTATTTTGTCAGATTGATTGATTGAATGATCATTTTAATATAATTTTAAGAATAATCGCAGATGTCATCTTTATATTACCGAAGTATATTCTAAATTATACTGTTGTTCAATTTTGAATAAAATAACACAAATTTCCTATTCCGCAATGCCGTACTTAATTTAGTATATAACTCAATCTATAACTAAAAATGCAACAATTATCTTGTTAAATACCAGTGAGTTCAATACAATGACAACAAAATGAAATAAATTAGGTAGATTCCATAGATGAATCTACATATTGCAATCGATGCGATGACGGGACCCAGACCCCAGAGTAGGGGCGCTACGCCGTTTATGAACTGGAGATTGAGAATCCGTCGAAAAAAAAAATTATATATCCCGATAAATTAGTAGGACAAACGTAGCAACTCGTTTTTTTGGAAAAAGTGAAAGGGTGGCTGGGAGGGGGGGTTAAAGTGCAAAACTTTGGGACACGCTACAGGTCGCAAATATTTACGGAGGATTTTCAAACTCGGTATACACATTCTTAAGGACAAAATGAAGGTTAAGTTCTTGAACGGGGGAAATCGGTCAGGGGGTTGGGGCGCTGGGGGAGTTGAAAGTTAAAAACCCAAAAAAGTCACATAAGGAGGCAAAATTCCGTCGGAATTGCCGTCGGAAAAATCCTAGAAAATTAACAAATTAAAAGAGGTAACTTTTTGTCCGAAGAGTTTTTTGATCCGACTCCCCGTTTATAAGATAGGGGTGGCGGGCGGTTCCCCCCTCATCCAATATATGCAGAGTGACCCGTCATAAGACTCGTAATGACTAGTAGAATACTGCTAGCTAGTTTTTATTTGTCGATCCGACCACCCCCTCCCCCCCCCCCTCCCGCAACTAAAGTAAATCATTCAATCTTAAGAAAATGAACTATATCTCCGGTTGTTGACTGGAAACAAATGATTTATTTTCGTTTCAGGACAAGTGCGGTGAAATTATTGGTGTGGTGATACTATCTTTTATCATACATTACATGTTTATCGCATTCTCGGTTTCATTGTTACCTTCGCATATTGCATATCCAGAATCGCGAGACGGGAATCTACCTAACACGATCGACCCTGTCGAACGAGGTATTTTAATTTACTAATTGTTATATATTTGCTTTTTATACTTTTAAAGATACTTTTTTCTTATAAAGATTTAGGCTTGAAAATTGACGATAAAACTGGTGTAAAAATCCACTTGCGTAAATTTTCGGGCAGCCCATAAGAAGGAAGCTTCGAAACAAGCCCCTTGTGCCATACACGGTCAAAGGCTTTTACCTTATTCATACTATCTGCCAGACCCTCTTCCTTGCTTTCAATAATCGCTGCCCAACGGATTTTTCTATGCGGTTTTCAAGGACCTTTCTTCCATGTATCACTCGAATGTGAAACGAACTCCCTTCGGCGGTATTTCCAGACAGATACGACATGAGTACCTTCAAAAAAGGCGTATACTCTTACATCCAATGCTGGCAGGGCTCTTGTTAATCCTCGAATGTTGGAAGAGTTCATGAGCGGCGTAGAGCACATATCATCTTGTGACCGTGAAGGTCGTTTGCCTTCCTCTAACATAAAAAAAGAAAATCACCAGCCGGTTGACAATGGTCAAAAAAGCTTTTTTACCGATCATTAATCATTTGGCGATCCTGGTACGTTACGAACTATCGATTAATGGTGTTCTCCATTATTTTGGAGAGATTAGAAGTAATGGCGGTAGGTCTGAATATACAAAGGCAAAGTTCCATGAGATCGGGACTGCGCCCTTAACGGAGTCAACCCTGGGGCAGATGTTTGTATTACCAATGGAGAAATGCCATTCGGTCCATTGGACTTATGAACGTCTATGGAAAATGTCGGATAGAAAAAATATTTCTGAAATTGAGCTCTGACACACGGGATACGACATGGTGTCTTCCCTTGATCGTTCAAAGTAGTGTTTGAGACCAAAAGAGTGCCCAAGAGATTGGCTTTCTCTTTCGCCGTATGAGCCGGAGAGTTATTCCTTATGTGCAACTGCGGTAGGGATGACTGGAAAAAGATTCCAAGAGTGGGCATAGAAAGCGCCCAGAATTTGCACTTGCCGGGCTGGTACCAGATGATCCCTAATTTCGACATGCTTGAACTCTGCTTCAGCGATTTGTCATTTGAAGAAACTGGAGGCTCTGTTATATTTTTCCATCAGAACTTCACAGTTAGGATCCCTAATGACTAACGCATTAGCTCAAGCTTGCTTCAGTCGATGGAGTCAGTGAGAGCAGCTCGTAAATTATCGTTTGGACGTGGCCCAAGAGTAGAGCCATTTCTAGGTTATATCTATGGGACATAGATCATCATGTTCTACGCACGCCCAGGTTGCTTATAAGTCCCGACCTTGTGAATTCTAACGGCGACGGTAGCAGATATCCTCTCTTACGAACACAGACGTCTCTGGGGAAAAGTGGACTGCATTTAGTTTGGAATGAAGTTCCCGGATGTTGCCAAAATCCACATTAAGTGTGAACCGGGTGCCGCTATTTGCCGTCGTTTGCCCTAAGAAATACTCAAAAAGAGATATTTTGCCCTTTGCAGAAACGACGGAAAGCTCTAGAAAAATATGAGAATCATTTCCCCGATTTTGCTCGGGGTGTGGTTCTCCGACTGTATCAAAGCCGATATTCTCCTAGGGTATATGATTTGTGTTTTTTAATTCATTGCTTTCGTATTTGGCGGGTGGGAGGTCGAGTGGATCGAGCTTCCGCATTCTCTCAATCTCTCATGAAACATAACCAAATGAATTTGGTTACTACATGTCGGTCTACTGTGAGAGGATGGTCGCCCCGGTTGAGCCAGCCCAATACGAGCTACTGTCAAATAACTGCAATGAAATAACTATGTATTTGAAAAACGCTAAAAAAAACAAATAGATGTATATTGTTTGTAACGTAATCACTATTGCTCGACTGTTAACTTTAAGGATGGTTACTAAAACCCGATGGGCGCTCTGAATTTTAAAGACTTTTTTCTATTTTGTTTTATTGTGAAATAACGCTTAAGATATTAAAAAGGCATAATCTAAATATATTATTTGTTAGCTATCCCTTATAATGACGTTATTGTTAATGAATAATTTAAAATTTGATTAAATTGTTAATAGACAAACATCAAATAAGTATTAAGAGAAGTCTGTTTAAAAAAACTATTATATAATATTAATTTAAAAATAGTAACAGCCAAAGTAGATATTACTTGAAGTAATAATTTTATGACGCATTCGTTTTAATCTGAAATTATGATAGGGAATACGAAATGCAACGTCTGTTTTTATATATTTTTTTGTGATGTCGTATTATTTTTTTATCACGTTGCTAATAAAAAATGTCATAACAATAAAAATATACAGACTATGTTTATTGCCTTTTCATTGAAACTTTTTTACACATTTAACCAAAGCTAACACTTGCTAGCTCTGGCAACAATTGTAACATGGTAAGTTTTACGTAAAACTTTTCGTAATATTTAATTTCAAAAACCTTTTTAGTGTATGGAATGTATCACCGGTGTGGTCTATCAGGTTATCGAGCGATAGGTTGACGAGAGCGATGAAAAGATTTCCTTATTTATTGTATACTTACATGTTGCATTACTACCAGTTATATGTGGATAGAACAATATAGATGCTAACAAAACTGTACAACCCTTTGTACAGTTTTGTTAGCATCTATATTGTTACAGATTGTCTCTGCATTTTGGATCAATATTTACTTTAGCAATCATCAGATTCTTATGGATCCGGAAGCCTTTGCTGCTTTTGTAACTCCTAAAGGGCAATATGAATATTTGGCTATATGCTTGAAGTTAAAAAAGTTGGTTTTCTTAAATATAGCGTAGCGTTAGCGTATATTAATGATGTTTGTTGTTATTCTGTTGATATTGAACATGGATTAGAACGCTTAAATATTCCCCTTAAGGCATTATTCGAATCAGGATTTTCATTTAATAAACGCAAATTATGCTTTACTGAAAGATTATTACGGATTATAAAATACTATTGAAAGAGAACCTACAAATATTTGATATGTTGTTTTATATGTTATCCTGATTTGTCTTGTTCATGTGTGAATAGATGATTAAGTTTTTTTTAGTTAATTAATTTCTAAATGTGTGTGTACGTATTTCTTATATAAAATCAAGCGCTAAAATGACACTGTTACGCAGTTTAAGGGTTATATTGTTATTGTAAATCTTTTTATTTAAATAAAATTTTAAAATAAATACAATTTTTAGGCCTTTCATTCCACATTCAACAATCAAAAGACAACAAAATCTAGAACTTGAATAATAAACACAGCAATGGTAACTCCCAAAATCTATTGCTCATACATACGAGATACCCGGCGGTAGATAGTTTGCAGCTGAACTACGGGTCAGCTGCTAAGATCAGGGTACTACGGGACCCCGGTACCTAAGCCCTCCGGCAGCGACGCATGCGCTCGCGCGTGTAAACTGCCGGGTTACCGGTTTTGGTGTTGGATTCGTAGTGGTAATGTGGTTAGCTGCAGAGGTTCGGCGCTGTTCGTCTGGGTTCCCACAGTTGTCGGGGGCTCGTCGGATCTCGTGCGCAGCGAGAGGTAATTGACCAGCCTAAGGCGAAGGGCTGCTGCGGTCTTTTACTTCGGGGCTTGGAACGGTCCATAAGCAGAGATCCCTTCGGGGGTCCCTGCAGTTCGGGTAGCCTCCTGCTTAGAGGTTAGATGGATGAGCTAGCATCTATCCGGTCACCCGACTGTAGTATAGGGTAGACTTGCGGCCCGATCGCTTGTCGGGAAGTGAGCGAGCCCTACAGCTCCGGCACCAGCAAGGAAACTGGTAGTTAGCCTCTCTGACGATCTCAGCAAGTTATTGCTAGTGTGAGAAATCGCACGGGAAGTGAGCGAGCCGTACAGCTCCGGAACCTTTCATGGAGAAAAGGCAGCAGGGTGGTCGCGATTGGACTTGTCTATGACCGATAGCCTTGCGAGCTTACTAAGCTTAATAGTGCCGTTGTCGGATGACTTCGGGGGTCAGATCTGCCGTAACAAGGATCCATGTGACCGGGGTAAACCTGGACCACATGTATAGCGGCTCAACCTTTATAACCGGAGGGTTGGTGGAGTTGAGATGCTATAAACATAATCATTAGGGCAGAGGTAGGCGAAGAAGGCGAGGGCTATGCTCATACATACGACCTTCGAAAGGAATTACTTAATAGGAAAATTAAATATAATAAAAGTAATTATCATTTGTAACCTCGGCCTCTGCCGTGATCTTAAATTAATCAAGTCAGATAAAAAATATAGACCGACAAAAAATAAGACTTAAGACAATAATGGTTTCTACCAATAGTGAAGTTTAACCCACCCCAATTCTAAAAGTTTCAACTCCCTGGCACACTATCTATATAGATGGCACCGGCAAGTTTAGTGGAAAAAGTGGTGGAACTTTCGACTCCTTTACCAAATAGACCTGTTTGTTTTTCTAAGTGCACCGAAACGTGTTATAGCCGCTCTAGGTCGATGTTACATAAGTACTGAATTTAGAAAATTCTGTAGTGATGATCTAATTGAACTTTATTACATTGTATCGTTAACGTATAAGTTTTATTGCTAAAGTTAATAGTTTCTTTTTTTCCTTTAAATAAAAAAATATTTATCACTCCCAATAATTAAGATACACTTTTGCGTCTCAAAGTAGAAGAAGATAATTAAATATTACGGAATTAAATATAAGTGGTTCTTGGTAAATTCAATTATAAGATCCGCCAGTCAAATATAATAATGTTACATGAGTTACATATCCGCAAATCATTATTGACTTAGATGCAAGATGGATATGAAATCTTGAACTTGGTTAATAAATTATTTTCTTCGGTGATTTCCTTTCTTATTTCTTCTTTTAGCAATATCACTATTACATATTAAAAAATTTCAAAAGTTCCTTTATTCACTTTTTTTTTAAATATATATGTATATATATGTTTGTCTAATTGTTATTAAGTCTCACAAAGAAAAAGAAAACTGTTAAAAAATAAACTTTCTATGCTACGTTGCGTCAACAATTTTTCTAAACTCTAGACTATAGATAATTGTTAAACCTAGTTTGTTATTTACATAAATCGCTTTTTAACAGTTTTTAATGTTGATTACATGTATTTGTAATATCTATCAAAAATATAT
Organism: Melinaea menophilus ssp. n. AW-2005; assembly: GCA_918358695.1. NCBI lineage: Eukaryota > Metazoa > Arthropoda > Insecta > Lepidoptera > Nymphalidae > Melinaea > Melinaea menophilus. The sequence goes on along the minus strand of OU911055.1, from coordinate 3,312,101 downwards.
ACACAGTTTTAAATAATTATAGAATCATTTAAAAAACAGAAAGGAAAATTTTAACTATAAACAAACGAAATAAAAATATTATTTACTTATAGTTATTGTTATAAATCCTGTTGTTACTGCGAAAATATTATTCGCAGTAACTCATAACAGATTTGACCAAAATCAGGTTCGTATCCTAGGGTGATAATAAAAATAAACGATAAGTGTTAAAAATAACAATTCAAAATTTTCTGAAAAATGGGAAGTCGGATTCTTTTCTTTGGGAGTTTAATAAAACGAATAATTCATATTTTACTAATAGTAACACACGAGGGAATCAAGGGTCAGGGATCATGTTATGATGATGATTGGCACCATCTCTATTTTGCAGCCTGATTCAATAGCTTTTCTTTGATGTATTACACATTATTGTGTGATTTGTGGGTTATAAGTGATGCGCGTGCATACAGAGTCAATTAGCTCGTTATTATATAGTAAGGATTTAATTACTATTATATTATAGTAATTTATGTTTCTTTCTATGAGATGTTTATAATTAAAGATATTTATAATGGTATTTAAATATCATAGAAAGTTGTAGTCGGGGTATATGAATATAATGGTATGATATTTACGTGGTATGAAATGAAATATTCAAGAGTATTACGTTATTCATCATATCCGCGCTACACGGCTTTGAGTGTGGAATTCATAACATTATCGTTGGTAAATGATCAAATACTGAATAGTAAAATTATATTTTTAATCAAATAAAAGTTATAATCACTACAATGAATCAACTGAGTGACCCTAAGTTTGAAGGTTCGTAAACATAATTGGATTTTTTTTTATAAAACTATGTATATTTCATATATTTTATATTTGATATTGACAATGTGAATGCTACTGTGCCAATTTCATACCCTTCTAGTAATGTAATTTTCGTAAACTATAATAAACTTTTGTTTTCGTATATATCGATATTATAATTGTTACATAACAGATACCATTTGTAATCAAATAATATACAAAAATAAAAGTCTGATTTTCTTTTAATATAATATGAGAATAAACTGCCCCTATATTTATCCTGATAGATTGGGAATATCACCGTTCCCACTATGTAGTCACATAGGAAGAACCACAGAATTTTGGATCGTGATGTTTTGTGGAATGGAGTTCATTGTGAATAGTACTATAACCTCCACTCATCCAGATGGTTTAAATAATATTTACACTGGAGGCGTGTAGTGCAATGACGGACAAAGCCTCCAGGGGTGCACCACACCCGGAATTAAATATTGCAGAGGAAATGGTAAAACACATAATTAATATATATACAAGGCCTAAAGAATAAACCATTCACAAAATTAGAAATAAGAGCTGTCGAATTATAAAATATTTATATTATTTATTTTTATTTTTTTTAACTATAAAATAAGAGATATAATTCAAACATGACATAGATGTCAAGGAACAAAGGAATGACTATCAAGTAATAGTACGGCTTATTTCATCAATGACCGAAAAAACATAATAGTTCTAAGAAAGTTAGCAATTGTATCATATTTAAAAACATATTTGTTAATATATCATCTTAACAGTTGTAGTTAAGGACGTTGTTATTTCTCAAAAAAAAACTTGTTTTCGTCATTTATAGCTAAATCTTTTTAGTCTAAATGAGATGTAATGAGCAAAGTAAAAGACATTTTTTCACGCAGGTATTTATGAAAAGTCAGACTTCATCTTCACTATACTAGTTAGGTTCAAGGAGAAAAACACTCAAAAAAACTCCATGGAAAATATTTTAATTTATCTTTTATAATGTGGAGCAATATTATTAATTTAAGCCTCCGAAGAATTACTCTTCTCTTATCGTAATACAAATGTATTTACTTAAATGTTTATAATTAATGAAATTCATGCTGAGCCCTCGCAGTGGTTGTTTGTTACCGCATTGAATTTATGACGCCATTCGCGATGTTCTGTAATATCTTCGTACAAAGACTTACGGACTGTCACAGTGGGTTTGTCGGGATTATGTTTAATATTTATTTTATTATAAATAATATTCCATTTAAGTTAGCATTTCACTTTACAACAGAGTAATATTATACTAAATTATATTCACTTAATCTGTCCAACCTATCAAAATCTAATAGTCCTCACTTAGAAGTTTAAATTTTTTTAGCATACAAAACAGATGTTTTAATACGATATTACTCGTATATTTACATTGTAAATTAACTATTTATTAAGGTCTAGTAGGATTTGTTAGTTTTAAAGAACGAAAGCATAAAATAGTTTAAAATGTTCTTCCTACGATTATAAAATAAATTATGATAATAAAAAATTAGGACAAGCTATAAAAGTTCCCTAACTGAAGGTCCTTAAGATATCCGAGGGAAAAGAGGAAGTTTGGTCGATTTTTACTCACGTAATTGGTACTTTACCTTTCTCAAAAAACTAAAGAGATACGGAGTTTCTGGGACTGAATATTCTATAGCTAGAGTATTAAAAATACACATTAATTATGTATAAAACTTTGGAATACATTCATAACCAATTTTGCTGACACTTTTTAAAATTTAACTGTTTTTAACGTTCCTGGCTGACTTTCAAATTGCGTTTGAAGATCACACCAAATGCATTTTAGTTTGGTTCATTAGTTCAGCTATAAACGACTTTCGCTAATAAAAACGGAAAAGTGCTTTACGTTGCTATTATATTTGCTCGCATATATTATCATTATCGGTAATGAACATAATTTAATCAAAATACGAATATACAACTTTTATTCTTAATATTCTATAAATTCTCATTTAAGTCATAATGTGATAAATTGTCTAACATTTTTTTATTGCCTATTTTTATTAATAAAATCAATTATTATCATTATTATTTACGAAAAAGGTCAAATTGAAACAATAATAATATATGATAACTTCACATTAAATAGACATAAAAAAATTACTTTATTCACTTTAATAATAATTTCTATTAAGATTCTGACCAACAAAACCATTCATTGCTCTCAGCTTGATTGCATTTTACCTGCTTCTGACATGAATATGTATTCTCATTTATAAATGACCTCTCTGTCATCATTGATAGAAAATATTTATGAGTAAAAATAAAACATTATAGCATGATGTTTTTGTAATCACAATAGTCTAAATTGCTAAATTGGCGGTTTTAACTTAGATCCCAGGCCCTTGATCGCTGGTATTCCCCAAGGTTGAGGTCTAGAGTTCCTAATAAAACTTGTATCTTCTATTGAGACATCCTGAAAGAAAATGTCGTTGAAACTTGTGCCTTCTAGTGAGACCTCCTGCAGGAAAGTTTGAAGATAAGAAATTATAGTTTTTTCTATTCGCATGTTTTTTTATGATGTTCAACTTTTATAGATTAGTTTAAAATTTATATATTTCATATATGACATAATATGTAATCCATTTAGGGACATTATTTGATAACTAACATTTTAATTAAATTCACAACGAGTTTATAACACATACTTAGTGGTAAGATATTTAATTCCTTTGAAACGGGTGAAAGTCCTATCCTCTACATTGTACATATATTCAATATAAATTATATATTATGCAATAAATATCTCGTCATTCTAATATTTCTTTCTTATTCGACCTTATTTTGTTTTATCTTTTGAACCTATTACATAATATCCTAAAAAAATACAAAACTGTTATGGTAAAATTAGGGTAAATGGTGTGTAAAATAATATTTATCCGGAAAAAAATATTTAATAAATTAAATCTAACAAGATAAAATATCTAATAAGAAATATTATAATAGTAAGCAGCAATAAATAGTATTGTCTTAGAATTAAGAAGAAAACCTTACTTTTCCTAAGGCTCTGAAAGTTATGTAACTAATACTGTTTCTAAATATTGCAAAATAAATGACAAAAACTGAAGGATATCTAATCGTGCTAAAACATATATAAAATGGTTTCTTTGTATCATATATTTTAATATAATGCTTTTAAATTATTAGTCTAACTTCAGGTGCAAATGATACCTGTAATATTTCTGCTCAAAATGTAACACACCGTCGGTCGAACGAAAGATTCAATCAGTAACATTTGACAGAATGGTTATGTCACACTAACGGAAGTATACACTTGAGCGAAAGCCGTGCACGTGCCGTAGATCGGCTACTAAGCATACTAAAAGTACAGGATAATTTTAGACTCAAAACAGAGTTTTAATGGTGATTTGCTACGATAAAAGTTTTTTCAAAGTATTTTGATGTTCCTGAGAGTCTAGTAACAGTAATCTGTTGGTATAATTAATATTTTCTATGGAAATCGGAACGATACAATTACGTCAATTATATGCGAATATCTAGTAATGACAATTTGATGAAGACGGAGATTGATTTTTCTTAAAACAGAACATCATTTTTTCATGTAAGCATGTCTAAGACAAAAGACAGCATCAAAACAACTTAAAAAAAACATCTCTCTCATTACTTTGACACATACATTAAAAATCTTCTACATAAGAGATGAAAGGATTTACACGAATGGAGAAACAGTAGAAAATTGGCAGTAAATATAGTATGACTATTGAGAATATATAGTATATACAATAAACCTATATTAAAAGTGACGAAGATGATTTTGTGAAAATATTATAGAAATGTTACAATAATCTCTATAAAAAGACTGGTTGATCAACTTTACATAATTTGTAATATGAAATGAAAATCAAAACTTTAAAGCATGTACATATAAAAAACTTTTATGACAAGCATGTCTAAAAATTCCTTTCCACAAATATCATACATTTTTAATTTATAATTTTCAAACGATTTCAATAAAATTTATAGTAGATACAGTTCTGATTCATTTTTGTTCCTTCCATTTCTCAATATAAATTTGTATTATAAGAGATTTACAATGAATATCTTTATATTTTCATGTCATATAAACATGAACCTTTACAATAAACCTCTTTAGCTTACAGTGTCACTGGTTTATATGATCAATCCCCTATATTTACTCTTTAAGAGTATAAACCATTTGTTCGAACACTAAAAACAATAAATACTCTAATAGAAACACTTAATATGGAAACGCAAACGGAATCAAAAGGTAATTTTGGGACGAAACGATCAATCTTCATCCGTCTTATGAGCGTAGTGAGCGCTGAAGATAAAAGATTGATAATCATAATTAAGCGCAATTAATTTATATATAACAAACAACGCATTTGTTTAAGACCTACAAGAATTGGTTACAGAAAACATATCCATATATGTGTAGGTATTATACAATACATTACAAACACACACACACACACTATGTGAGAGTGTATTGTAAACATTTTAATATTTAAAAAGATTTCCTTACTTTTGCTGCAAATATCTTGCGAAACGTCAGCCAAGCAAAGCGATCACTCAATTATAATAATGCTTGGCAATATTTAATCTTCGTTTACAAGTTTTAATTAGTTTATCATATTGGCGAAACGTAAAATATAAGTGTATTTTTATTTAATTAATTTTAGTAAGATTTTTTATACATAAGTCAATGTTCAATAGAACATTTTACCAATATAGTTTTTCAAATTGACGTTGTAGTTGACGCCACAATTTATTATTTGATGCCTATGAATTAAGATATTTTAACAATTAATTAAATAAATGATATACCCGATGTATCAATATATGAGCAGTGTCACATAACCGCCTTTGTTCTGAGACACATTTCAAATGATGTAGATTACAATATAGATACGTGTGTGCATGGGGTGTTCATATTCACACAAGTTTATATATATATGTGTGTATTTTATTTATATATATATATATATATAAACAAAATACATATTAATACAGAGTAGAAGAAAAACACACCTTATTTATCTGAAGTGTCTTTTGATCCAGTAAATAATGCAGAGATCCCGTTTTAGTTAAAAACGTGATTAAGAGGGAATCAAGTTAATAAATTATGTAAAACAGAAAGATAAGATTAAGAGCATGGCTTAAGAATAAATAACTGACAAAAAATTACATTTGTCTTATCAAAATAAAAATATATACATAGATAATGTTTTAATCAATAATATAAGTACATCTTACGAGTATATATCTTCTATGCAATTTATTTTACTTATGGAATTGAGTGGGACAAGAGCAGACGGTCCATATTTTGGGATGTGGTGTCACCACCCTCACATTTGCAAATACCCCGCCACAAATAAAACAAAGGATGGATCAAGATGACTATTGTTTATTCTTTATCAAGGTTTTATATACATCTTTAGTATATATATTTAAGGAGTTATTATCTACTACGGCTCCGAACTTGTTTAGCTTAGCAATATATTATTATCGCGTGTTTGCAAACAAATCTGTAGAAATTTGTTACAGTATCTTAATACGCTACGAAGAGAAGCTGACTTAATTAAATTACCAAAATGATGAGCTTATATTTATTATTAATATTCTGAAAAACAATTCAATTTAAAAATAGTAATAAAAAAAAAGATAATCGTGTTAAAAGTTTCTTGATCTTATTAATGATCTATAAGCATTTATTATAACGTAAACATTAATATATTTTTATTATTTATTTATTTATAACATTGCGTTCAGGAATAAATTTGTTGGAATTATTTCAACTTAAACCACTGTCTGACTTTCCAGTATTACGAGCTTTATAACAGATAATAATAATAATAAAGAATAAGCGTCTCAATTTAGTGCTTGACTAGGTAAGATAGATTCTGAAGAAGAATCATTTGATTCTGAAAATATGGAACAGAATTTCGAATTAATAAATATTGGCGATATACATTGACCGATTTATGGCCAAAACTGAAACAATAATAAAATATTAAAACAGGATCGTTTGGTTATATAACAATCAGCCAATAGCGACACTTCGAATTAGCTTTAAATATTTTTAATGGTTGTATATTAATGTATTAAACTAGCACGCTGTAATCATAATAAACGTAATGTACAATAAAAAAATGTTATTTTCTTTGTAACAATATTTTTGGCAAGACTAGGTATATTACTCATAAACTATCACTGTAGTATTATAACGTATAATAAATCAATGTCTATTTATACCAATTTATGTATTCTAGTATGATATATAAATTTATATTAATATGCATTTTTTTGTTATTGTTAATCCGCAGTGTAATAAATTCAGTCCAATACTTAAACTTGAGTATTAACATAATACTCTTTTATATCCATATGTATTTCACTCGAAGTTCAAGATCATGTATGAAGAAGCCAGTAGTCATGCTTTATTCCTGAATATTTGCATAGACGGACTTCCATTCTAAACAAAAGACAGAACTCCTCATTAGCTGCACGCTAAAAAAAAATGTTTCTCTCTTTTTATATTTAAATTATAAAAAAATATAGCAACATTTAATTCCACAAACAATTCACTGAATTAGATCGAAACTTGTGTTAAAGGTTATTTACTAATTTCCAGAGATCAAAAGAGATAAATTTTCGGTGACGAATGGTTCCACTTATTTTGATTATATTTGAAATGTAAATCTAAACTATTTTGTTTCATTTAGTATCTATCCTTTAAATAAAAATAAAATATTTAAAAACACGTGTAAAGTAAATTGTATTTCAAAATTTATAAAAGATATCCCGAGGGATTAGACTGAAATGGCTTTTTATTCTGACAAGATTATTCTTTCTTTGTATTCAAAAAAATTTTAATACAATATATATTTTAAATTAAATATAATAAATCTTTTAGGAGTAACAAGAATTTCCCCTTGTTAGGTCTTTATTTTATTTATGCTTCAAATTTACTAAAATACATTTTTTTGGGCTGATTTTCCTCAATTTGTATCATGCTTTTTAATATAAGGCTTTTAATTTATTAGTCTAAATTCAGGTACAGATGATACCTGTAATATTTCTGCTCAAAATGTAATGCACCGTCGGGTGGACGACAAATGCAATCAGTTCCATTTAACAGAATGATTATGTCACACTAACGGAAGTATACGCTTGAGCGAAAGCCACGCACGTGCCTTAAATCGCCTACTAAGCATACTGAGAGTACATGATAGTTTTAGGCTCAAAACAGAGCTTTAATGATGGTTTGCTTCGATAAAACTGTAACAGTAATCTGTTGATATAATTAAAATTTTCTATGGAAATCGGAACGATACAGTTGTCAATTATATGCGAACATCTAGTAATGCCAAATTAATGAAGATAGAAATTGATTTTTTTTAAAAACAGAACATCTTTTTTCACCCTTTTTTCATGTGAGCATGTCTAAGATAATAAAAGATTTACATGAATTAAGAGACTGTGGAAAATCACCAGTAAAAATAGCATGATTATATAGCAAGACTATTAAGGATATATTTATATAAAATAAAATAGGATATATTTATATCATATAAAATAAAAGTGACGAAGATGATTTTGTGAAAATATTTAATACAAATGTTACATATCTTTATATTCTCATGTCATATAATCATGAACCTAAACAATAAACCTATTTAGCTTACAGCATCACTGGTTAATTTAATCAATCACCTGTATTTACTTTTTAAGAGTATAAACCATTTTTGAACACTAAAAACAATACATACACTTAATATGGAATCAATCAATCATGATCAATGATGATTTATATATAACAAACAAGGCCTTTGCAACACACACACACACACACACACACACTATGTCAGAGTCTATTGTAAACAATTTAATATTTAAAAATAATTTTCTTAGTTTTACTGCAAATATTTTTGGGAAAGGTCAGCTAAGCAAAGCGATCATTAATAATTAAATAATGCTTAGAGGCAATATTTAATCCTCGTTTTCATTTTTCAATTACTTCATCATATTGGCGAAATGTAAAATACACTTAGTAAGATTTATTACTTAAGTCAATGTTCAATAAAAATTCAAAAATTTTACCAATGTAATTTGACCTATTGACGTTGTAGTTGCCATGACGTGAAATAAAATAACATCAATATTATTATTCGACGTGTAGAATTAAAATATTTTAACAATTAAATAAATAAATTATAATTGAAGTGAATTTTGTTGAAATAATATTTTATTATATATTTATTTCTTTACGTGGTCCTAAAATATTATAATATATTATTAAAAATATTTTATTCGTTCACACAAAACGATACCTAATATCTCCTGATCGGGATATGTAAAGTATCGTGTCTTTATTACATTAATACATTATTATAGGTTATTGAATTTCACGCAAGCATGTTAATAGGCAGTAAGATGAAAACCGATGTATCAATATATGAGCAGTATCACATAACCGCCTTTGTTCTGAGACACAATGATTTGAAATGATGTGGATTACAATGTAGATACGTGTGTGTATTGTGTGTGTACATATTCACATAAGTATGTATTAATATAATGTATAAGAAAAATATACCTTATTTTGTAACACAAATCTCAAGTGTCTTTTTATCTAGTACAAAATACAGAGATCCCGTTTTGGTTAAAAACGTGCTTAAGAGAGAATCAAGTTAATAAATTATGTAAAACAGAAAGATAAGATTAAGAGCATTGCTTAAGAATAAATAACTGACAAAATGTCTTGCCAAAAAATTACAACATTTGTTTTATCAAACTAAAAATATATATAGATAACATTTTAATTAATAATATATATTATTATCATTCTTCTTTCTTTTATATTCTTCTCATATATTTTCTATACAATTTATTTTATTTATGGAATTGGATGGCACAAGAGCAGATGGTTTATCTTATGCAATGTGGTGTCACCACCCTCATTTGCAAATACCTCGCCTCCCATGAAACGAAAGAAGGATCAAGAAGACTATTGTTTATTCTTTACCAAAGTTTGCATAAACGCTTTCTATATAGATTAAAGAGTTATTATCCACTACGGCTCCTAACTCGTTTGGCATATTATTATAGCGTGTTCGCAAACAAATCTGTAGAAATTTTTTACAGTACCTTAAAATGCTACAGGAGAAGAGAAGATGACTTAATTAAATTTCGAACATGTTGAGCTTATATTCATTATTATCAAAACAATTCAATTTAAATAGTAATCCAAAAATAGAAAACCGTGTTTCAAGTTTCTTTGTCTTCTTAATAATCTATAAACATTTATTATTACATAAACATTAACATATATTTTTTTAATTTATAATATTTATGTATATAAATAAATTGTTTCTCTCTTTTTATACTCCAATTATTTTAAAAAAATATAGAAATATTTAATTTCACAAACAGTTTACTGAATTAGATTGAAACTTGTGTTAAAGGTTATTTACTAACTAGAGATCAGAAGAAATCAGGTTTGTAAATTAAATTTTCAGTCACGATTGGTTCCACTTGACGATTTCATTTTGATTATATTTGAAATTTAAATCTGAACTATCTCGTTTCATTTAGTATTTATCCTTTAAATAAAAAGAATTTATTTTAAAACACGTGTAAAGTAAATTGTATTCCAAAATTTATAAAAGACATCCCAAGGGATCAGCCTGAAATAACTTTTTATTCTGACAAGATTATTCTTTCTTCGTAATCCAAAATTTTAGATTACAGTAAATATTTTAAATTAAATATAATAAATCTTTTAGGAGTAACAAGAATTTCCTCTTGTTAGGTCTTTATTTTATTTATGCTTCAAATTTACTAAAATACACTTTGGGCTGACTTTGCATGCTGCTAATGAAACCGTTTAGAAAGTAATGTAATCTCATTTTATTTGAACAAACATATATATATTATAATATTTTGTTATAATCGGCTGTTATTGTTATAGGCGACTCGTCATATTTTATTACAATTTTATATACAATTATTTTATTATCCTACCTTTTTATATACATATACATATATATATATATATATGTATATATATATATATATATATATATATATTTACCTTTTTATATACATATATATAAAGGTATATATATATATATATATATATATATATATATATATATATATATATTATCTTCACGCCATATCTCTTGCGGGGTAGCCAGAGATGACGGAGCGCCAAACGCTACGGTCCCTGCATACCTCTTTCGCCTCGGCCACAGACATCAACCTTAATTATAATGTAATGTTTAAATATTTTAGATAAGTAACTTTAATTCACCGATATGATTTAACCGGGGAATAAATTCAGAAAATCAGAGTCCACTTTTAAATTTAAAAAATAAATGAAACAGAAACAACCAATATTAATCTGCTCTTTTTACTCTTCATGTCACAAACAACGTTTCTTATGTACGTATCTTCCTAAAGTTACAATTATCTACGTTTTATTTTTATATTTTCCGTAGGACATATAATTGACATTTACAATGTATTTCTTTATATGTAAATAATTTCATAAAGGTATTAATTTCTTTTCAAAGTCAACTTCTTCATAACCCTTTAAAATAAGTGAGGCTTTTAAACAAAATAATTTCTTATAACACCTGAATATTATTATACTTGATATTATATAGTAATCAATATATTGTATACAATAAGCTAATGACATGTTTTGAGATAGATTTTAATATTTTAATTATCATTATTGTTGATAATATGTAATATGATAATCTTATAATAAATTTTAAAAATGTGACTTTTGCCAATAAATTTAAGACTCCCTTATTGGCAAATTTAAGTTTGTAATTAGTTTTAAAAACTTCGTAAATCATAAATGTTATCAAGTAAATATTATGACATATATTAGCTTTTATGTCCGTTTATTCAATTTCTATATCATCCATTCCATTAAATTAGTACAATCATTTTCTTTTCGTTGAATTTGGGTTCATATTGATAAGTTTTTAATAAACGATTCTTTTAACATATGAAGGTTAATAAATAGTTCAAACTATAACTTGAACTTTACAATAGCAGTAGAATTAAAAATATTCAAATTTTTTAAACGTCTATATTATATATCTAAGTTATTCTGAATTGTGAGACTATGACTTTCGTTGTTATAATTTTGTACTTAAATTCTTCGTGCAGGAGTGACATCACCTAAAACGGCTATCATCATAACATTGTATGATTCTCATAACACATCAGCCCATCCACCCTATCCCCCTCTCCACGAGTTGAGGAGTTTCAGTTACCAGAATTTATTTGCAAGTTGAATCTAATTATAATTAGACATTAGTATATATGGATATTAGTTGTAATGCTACCAACGCTGATATATGGCAGCCAAACGTGGGTAACACGGAAGAAGAATGTAAGAAAGATAAATGCTGTTGAGATGCGATCTCTTCGCAAAATATGTAGAGTTAGTCTAGCTGACCGAATCCGCAATAAAGAGATCCACAGAATGGCAGCAAAGATGTCACGAAGAAAATAAAAAAGAACGTGCTGAAGTGGTTTGGGCAGTGATGAAATAAAGGTAAAAAAGATTTATAAAGGAAAAGTGAGCGGTAAGAGAGACAGGAGCCTCCCCCTCGAGTGACCTTCGAAAACACAGTGTCTATGATACTGGAGAAAGGTCACGTAAAAAGCATGAGGACCCCCCGGAGGGCATGTATGAAGAGGTTGATGTCTGTGGCCGCGACGAAAGAGGTATGCAGGGAGTGTAGCGTTTGGCGCTCCATCGTCTCTGGCTACTCCGCAAGGGATATGGCGTGAAGATAAATAAATCCTTACTATATAATAATGAGCTAATTGACTCTGTATGCACGCGCATCACTTATCACTCATAAATCACACATTAATGTGTAATACATCAAAAAAAAGCTATTGAATCAGGCTACAAAATAGGGTAGGTGCCAACCTCATACGTGACATTCGACCCTTCCTGGCCCGAAGGGCCGGGAAGTTCCCTTGTAAATATATATTAGTATGTGTATTTATAATAGTGATTGATGATAAAAGAGTAATAAAAGATGAAATAATTAAATTAATATCTTTAGTCATATCGTATAAACATAGTTTTATGAATTAATTTAACATTGTAATAGCAGCAACGTCAGCTAGCAGCAGGAGTAGTCTACTTAGATTTATCTAATAACTTTAAATAGCTATTAGTAATGGTATTTGTACCCCGCCTGGGTATGAATAAAACTATACAAAAATAGCTTTATATTTTCCTCATCTTTATAACGATACATCATTATCATTAGTTAATAGTTGCTGGAAAAGTTATTTATAATAACATTTTTTATTCAAATATGTTTAAAGTGAAAAGTTTAGTTAAAGTTAAAAATATTTCGTATAACTTCTCAACTTTTTTTTTCTATCTGTTTAAGAAGAAAATATTTTTACTTGAAAATAGCAGAGTTTAAATAATTTTTACTATAACATTTAATTCAATGAGTATTTGAAATTCAATGTAAAATGAACTTTAACGTAACTGTGTCGTATAAAATATAATTTCAACCCACCATCAGATACACGAGGTGTGCAAATTAACATTAAGCGAGCTCTTAGATTGAAACGCGGACCATCTAATACGTGACTGAATTCACTGAATTAACTCAGACGATTGTTTATCGTGTTTATAACCAATCACCTAAATCCAGACACTATTTACTTTATTTTATTAGCTTTATCCTTAATGTATAAATATTCCTTGAAGTTATAACCATAAACCAATATCATAAAAAATAGAGTTAAAATATACGACTGTAAATAAATTACAAAAAGTAAAAAATAATAACACTAATAATTAGTAGGAAAGAAATTTGTGGTATTTATAAATAACAGTTCTTAGTGTAAGTCTTGAAAATTATGAAACACCAAAAAATTCATAAGCCTGATCTGTAATAGAGTCAGCTTTTCCAAGTTTTTCCTTATTTTAATATATTATATATGTAGCAATTCCAGTCAATATCAGAAACAAATCATGAAAAATATCTTCGATGCAACAATTTAAAAAGTTAATATCAATCAATCTCCATCCGTCAAAGAGTGCCGTTGACGATAACGACAAAAAAGATAAACAGTCATAAATTATATTGATTTCCAATTATTTAAGGACTTGCTAAAAAAATAACTTTTAAAATGCCACCATGGTATCCTTTCCTTGTTGTAATTAGTTGTTTCAAGTTGCATTTAATTCCTGTTATTACTGAAACGTGGCATAAGCCCAGATTACATTTACAAGCCTTTGATTTATAGCATTCGTGTGACGACGTAAAATTAAATGAGAATAAAAATACAAAACAGACAGTTTAAAATACAAAATACGTGGTCGTCGTACCAATCAGGCATTAAACGATTTAAACGAAACATTACATTAATTGTACACATTTAATGATTTAACAGAATTTTTTTTTTTTTTTTTTTTTTTTTTTTTTTTTTTTTTTTTTTTTGAGGGTAGGAGTGCAAATTGACAGTTATAAGTTTTAGAGCTCTAAATTTTATTTGAAACTTTATTTAATTTAATACAGTTTTCACAATTTTTTTAATGTGCCAGTGACTACTTCTTACCTGCCAATCATTTTCCTTTAATTGACACAATCGAAACTTTAATCTACTACTAGAACCATGGAGTCGATCAAAACCACCTTAACAGAGTTAAATGAGCACTTCAATTCCACAATGGCACAGTTCCAGAAGGATCTCAGGGCAGTTGTCCCTGCCACAAGTCCCACTTCCAATGTAAACGCACAATTTCAAACATTTCGGACATTTGTTTTAAATGCTCTTGAATCCCTCCAACTTCAAGTGGAGCTATTGTCTAGACAGTATGACGATATGGACACTCGCTCACGAAGGAAGATACTTCTTGTACATGGAGTTGCAGAGTCAAAAGGAGAGGACACTGCGGTATGTGTTTCGAAAATCCTTTCTAACAATCTTAACCTTCCGGAAGTAACTGCAAACGCATTTTCTCGTTGTCATCGGTTAGGACGCCTTACGTCTGGTAAATCACGAGCCATTCTTATTAAGGTGTATGACGTAACACTGAGAAATAAGATCTGGTTTGCTAAGACGGCCTTGAAGGGTTCTGGAATTACGGTTTCGGAGTTTCTGACGAAGAACCGCCATGATGTGTTTGTAGCTGCCAGACTTCGTTTTGGTGTTACACATTGTTGGACTAAAAATGGTGTCATTACTATTCTGGGATCCAATAATAGAAAACACTATATCACAACAAGATCTGAACTTGATGCGATCCCGAGTGCCAGTGCCGTTGTACCTAGTACAGTAAAGAATACCACGGTCTCAGTTGTGGAAAATAAAATATCGACTTTGAGATCCAAACGCACCGTTAAGAATAAGTGATGTTTTTGTTTTAGTTTAGAGAGTAATCACATTCATTCACTATTTCACTGTTCTCCAATATAGTTTGAGATTTCTTGTACTTTTAACTTTATAATAGTTTATTTTTCAATTTTAAAACTGTTCATGCACTATTATTTACAATAATTGTCTTTTATATTTACGAATCATTATTTTACTTATAATTTGCGTACGAGAAACTTTATTGTTATTGTTGTTATGTCGATATAAGGTTATTACAAACATTTGATTTTGACAGCTGATTATTGACACCTGCCGTAAGGTAGGTATAATATATAATATAATAATATGTCAACCCACAATTATTATCTGAATGAATGCTGTTATGTTACTACCGTTTCTTTCTCACTCTAACATTTTAATCTTTTAGCTTTAATTAATTTGTTATGTTTTCTACTATAATTATGTTTTAAAGATTAAAGTTGCGTTTTAAAAAGATAAATAAATAATCACATTTTGTTATGTAATAATAGATTTATTTAGATTATTGTTATTATTGATTTTAGTATGTATATATTTTTTTTTTCTAGAGTTGTTTAACGTGTTTTTAATTATTATTATTATTTTTTTTTTTATTATTTTTTTCTTTTCTTTAATTATTTTTATTTCTAGTATTACTTAATATTTCACTAGTTAACTACTGTTTAATATCGATTGTGTAATTTGTGTTGTAACTCTCAGACAACTGGCGGGTCTATGGAGTGGATATCTATCATTTTTAATATCATATAATTAATTTTTCGATATCCATTTAAATACATCTATTTATTTTATTTTTTATTTTTTATATATTTTTTTTGTTAGTATACAATACCATTTTATATATTGATAAGGATTAAAATAGTGTATTACTTGTTTATTAACTGATTTTTATTTTATTATATTTTATTTTATTAATTAATTTATTTATTTTTAGTAATTTTATCTATTATTAAATTTCATTTTGTTATTATATTTTTTATAATAGAATACGTTCACGATGTCTTCTTTGAATAATAGTATCAATAGCGACTTGTTTCAATCTTTCTCCTCCAGTGCTGACTCAGCAGATGATAGCTATCACAGTACATCTCCTCCTCTCCCTCTCAATCATACATTAGATACTCTTTTCTCAGATTGTTTGAAAAATTTTAACATCATTCATATAAATGCCCAAAGTATTCCGGCTCATTATACTGATATGCTTGCGTCTTTTAATTCTCGCAACATTCATGCGATTCTTGTATCAGAATCTTGGCTAAAGCCATTTCTACCTTCATCATCATATTCTCTGCCTGGCTTTCAGCTGATTCGTAACGATCGTGTCTATAAAGGGGGCGGTGGTGTGGCAATTTATCTGCGTTCTCACATTCCCTTTACAATAGTTTCCTCATCAACTCAACCACCCTTGGAAGACGCGGCCGAACATCTTATGATTGAAGTTACTCTTTTACATTCAAAAATCCTTCTTGGCGTCTTTTATAGCCCATCCATGCATGATAACTATTTTCCTCCTTTCGATCATATTTTAGATAACTACGTTCCTATATATGACCACGTAGTTATTATGGGGGATTTTAATACGTGCCTAATTAAAGAAGATAGCCGTTCCAAGAAATTGTTCTCCATCGTTGAATCCCATAACCTTCAATTACTACCCCTGTCAGCCACGCATTGTTTACCAGGTTATACTGCTTCTCTTCTTGATCTTATTATAGTATCATCCTCTAATTCTATTTTAAAGCACGGTCAATGTTCTGCTGATGCATTTTCGTATCATGATTTATTATACTTATCATACAAACTCCGTCCTCCCAAATCAAAATCCAGAATACTTCTGCAACGTAATTTTGGTGGAATGGATTTATGCCGACTATGCGAAGATGCTCGGAAAACTGACTGGTCCGTGGTCTTTAATGCATTTACTGTTGACGATAAATTAGAAATTTTTTACTCCTTATTAACACAGTTATTTGATAAACACGCACCTATCCGACCAGTTAGAATAAAACATCTCCCTGCCCCTTGGTTATCTGAGGAATTAAAAAAAATGATCGAAAAGAAAATCAGGGCAAAAACTAAACTTAAATTAAATAATTCGGACTCAAATCGTCACAAGTACAATAAAGTTCGCAATCGCTGCAATACATTATGTAGAGATGCACAGCGTCGCCACATCCATAGATCGGTCGAAAACGGCGACACATCCAAAATATGGAAATTTCTGGAGTCACTTGGAGTTGGTACATCCTCTTCTAAAGATTCTTGTAAAAACATCGATGTTGACTCGCTTAACAAACATTTTACAACCTCCGATCCAATTGTTAGCTCCATTAAGAGAAATACACTGAATTCTATCTTTGTTTCTCCAACTCCTGACTTTCCTCCGTTTACTTTTTCGCAATTCACTGAATGTGATGTTAAAAAGAGCATAATGTCAATTTCTTCTAATGCCGTTGGTATTGATAACGTTAGCCGAAATATGATAGTCCCCATCATTGATATAATCTCTCCTTTCCTTGCCCATATTCTAAACACTTCCATATCTACTGGGAAATTCCCTGATTCATGGAAAGATGCACTTGTTACTCCTATACCCAAGAAATCAAATGCGACCAACCCCTCCGATTTCCGACCCATTTCAATTTTGCCCTTCCTATCCAAAGTATTAGAGAAGCTTGTCAACACTCAACTTAACGTTTACCTTAATAATCACAACCTCCTTAATCCTTATCAATCTGGATTCCGTCAAGGCCATAGTACTACTACGGCTCTCGTGAAAGTTACCGACGACATTCGATGGGCAATGGATCAAAAACAGGTTACCGTACTAACTCTGTTAGATCTAAGTAATGCTTTTAATAATGTGGATTTTGATATATTGTTAAACCTATTGTGCTCTATTAACATATCTCCATTAGTGGTTGACTGGTTTCGTAGTTATCTACAGGGACGCCGGCAAAGAACTCGCGTCGACGATATTTTTTCGTCGTGGCGCGAGATTCGTGCTGGAGTACCTCAGGGTGGCGTGCTGTCTCCTTTGCTATTTACAATTTTCATCAATACGATTACTAATAAAATTTCGTCTCTCTACCTTATGTATGCAGATGACGTGCAATTTTACTGTCATAGTGATATAGAGACCTTACCAAGTAAAATCTCTATCATTAATTCAGACCTTGCCAATATTTACGACTGGACTATATCTTATGGCCTTAAAGTTAACCCGGTTAAGTCACAAAGTATTATTGTAGGCAGTCCTGCAATTATATCCAAAATTGACTGGGCTACCTTGCCTAGTATAAAATACAATAATGTAGTTATACCGTACAGCACCAGTGTCAAAAATCTGGGGATAATATTTGACAATACATTATCTTGGTCTGATCACCTTAAAAAAGTCAGTTGCAAAACTTTTGCAGCATTGGGCTCCTTGCGCCGCCTCGGTACTTTCCTTCCTATTCCAACTAAAATTATGCTAGCACAGTCCCTAATCCTACCTATTCTGGATTATGCAGACGCAAGCTATACCAATTTAACCGAGGACCAACTTAATAAACTTGAGAGACTCCAAAATCTTTCAATACGGTTTATATTTGGATTACGCAAATTTGACCGTATTTCTCAGTTTCGCCTACAGCTCAAGTGGTTACCAATTAGATTTCGCCGTAAAATGCATATACTTACATTTCTGTACTGTGTGCTATTTAATCCCTCTTCGCCTCCCTATTTAAAAAATAAATTCCAATTCTTGGGTACTACTAACAAATCTTTAAGATCCTTTGAAAACTTGACCTTATACATGCCAGTTCACAAAACAAAATTTTTCAATAAATCTCTAACGATTCAGGCCATTCAACTTTGGAATAGTCTGCCGTTGCACATAAGGAAATCAACATCACTTGTTTCATTTAAAACTAAATTAAAGTCGCATTATCTCACTTTAAGTTGTATATAAATAATAAATATTTACGTATGTGTGTATGTATGTTATATAAGTAGATGGTTTTTATATGAGTTATTTGTATTCTATGTACATATAGGATGTATGTATGTATATATTTATATGTTAATGTATATATATATATATATATATATATTTATTTATTTATTTCATTCTTATTATTATATACATATATATTTTTTTAATTTATTTATTTATACTTTTTTTATTTCTTTTTTCACATTTGTATATTTATATATATATATATATATAAAAAAAAAAAAAAATCTATATATATATATATATATATATATATATATATATATATATATATATAGATTTTTTTTTTTTTTTTTTTATTTTTTGCACTACCCTGCCATATTCGATACAATTGCTCCATTATCAAAGGTTGTCTGGAAGAAATCGCTAGTTAGCGATAAGACCGCCTTTTTGTACTCTACCATGTTTTCGATTACTTTATTATTATTTTTGTTTTTTTTTATTTTTTTATTTTATTGTGTGGTGTGCAATAAAGTATATTCTATCTATCTAAAATACCGCTATGACGTTTTGTTACTGTAATTATAATTATACTTACTTTTTCCGAGGGATTGGCTCACGATATTTTTATTCAACACCACAAATTTTATATTCAATAGACTTCTTATCTTTTTCGTATTATAAAAACCTGTATTAAATTCCTACCTTAAATAGTATTTAAAAATATTTTTATTATAAAATGTGTTTTGACAAAAAATAAACAAATGAAAATTGAAAAAATATGTTATTTTTTTTAGGTATTTAGCAATAAACTTTTATAGAAATGAAAAACCTTAAATGCATTTCTGCATATTTTACAAATTATAAAAAATGCTCTTACCTTTATTGATATTTGTACACTATACTTTAGAATTACGGTGACAATTACACTGAATTTATGAAACTCATTTTTTAACAGACGATATCCATAAATTCAGACAGCTCACAGCTGTTCCCTTATGTTCTCCAATGTTCCGAATTGCAATTGAGTTACCAACAACTACATTCATATCAGAAGGCAAATACAATCATTGTAAAACTTCGTTGTATTAGTGAATAGCAGCATTTTTAAATGCTTTACATATAGATATAAATATTAAAACGAAATAAGAAAATAAAAAAAAATAGTTAAAAAAGAACTACACAAATAAATAAAAAACATTTAGTTTAAACCATCACAAGAGGAAAGATCAATCTACTAAAACACTTGTTAATAAATTTCAAGAAGATTCGAGTAAAGTATATACTAAAGAACTTCGTCAATTATAATCTTCTCTTCTTCCTGCCCTTATCCCATTTTGGGGTCGGCACAGTATGTTTTTTCCTTCCATACTCTCCTGTTACTCGTCATCTCTGTGCACACTCCCTTCTTCTCCATATCGTCTTTCACGCAATCCATCCATCTTTTCTTCGGCCTTCCTCTACCTGTCCATCCCTGCACTACCATACCTAGCACTCTTTTGGTCACGTGCCTTTCATCCCTCCTCATAACATGCCCATACCATGACAGACGGCTACCTCTAATTTTTTCTGTCACTGGCGCTACTCCTAAGCTTCCCCTAATATACTCATTTCTTATTCTATCCCTTCTTGTCACCCCACACATCCATCTTAACATTCGCATCTCCGTTACATGCAAACGCTTTTCATCCATCACCTTCATCGCCCAGCACTCAGATCCATACATAACGACAGGTCTAATGATGTTTTTATAAATTCTCCCCTTTAGTTTAAGGGGAATTCGGGCATCACATGTCGTCCCAGTGACTTGTCGCCATTTCATCCATCCCATGTTGATTCTGTGCTTTACGTCACGGTCAATATTGCCATCGCTTTGAATCAGAGAACCAAGATAGCGAAACTCCGAGCAGACTGGTAACGGTACTCCGTCGAACAAAATAGGAACAAAACCGGAGGCACCGCCGAAATCGCAGAACATGTGCTCTGTTTTTGTTCTGCTTACTTTCAGGCCGACACTCTCCAGCTTTTGTTGCCATTTTACCAGTCTACTCTGCATCTCAATTCCATCCTCGCCGACAAGAACAATATCATCAGCAAATAGCATGCACCAGGGTGCCTCTTCCTGTATGTCCAATGTCAGAGCATCCATTATCAACAAGAAGAGGTAGGGACTCAGAGCCGACCCTTGATGCAAACCTACTGCCACATTGAACTTGTCGGTGTTTCCAGCGGCCGACCGGACTTGTGTACTAGATCGACTGTACATTACACGAACCAACTCCACATACTTCCCAGGTATACCCTTCTCTTTCAAAGCCCACCATATCAGATTACGGGGAACCCGGTCGTATGCCTTCTCGAGATCAACGAACACTATGTGCAGGTTCTTATGGGCTCGTCTGTATTTCTCACTCAACTGACGAAGAGCGAATACAGCATCCGTCGTACCCCGACCAGGCATAAAACCGAACTGGTTCTCCGAAACATCACTCTCGTCTCGCATTCTTTTCTCTATCACTTTCTCCCACACTTTCATAGTATGTGACATGAGCTTTATACCCCGATAACTGTTGCAGTCTTGTATGTCACCTTTATTTTTATAAATGGGCACTAGGTCACTATTGCACCATTCATCAGGGATCATTTCTTCATGCAACAACTTATTGAAAAATAAAGCCAGCCACTTATACCCATATTCATTTAAAACCTTCCATACTTCCACTGGTATCGCATCCGGCCCTACAGCTTTTCCATTCTTCATACCTTGCACAGCCGCTTTCACTTCATCATCGGTCACTTCTTTCACTAATCCTTTATTTACCGGCTGGTTTTTCAAAGCTCCACTCCAATCATTTTCTTCATTCATTAATGTTTCAAAATATACCTTCCATCTTTTTTTTATATCCTCATCTCTCATCAACACCCTTCCAGTATGATCTTTTATGCATTTTACATGTATGACATCTCTAGCATTCTTCTCCCTACGCTTTGTTATGCGGTAGAGTTCCTTTTGACCTGCAGGAAACTCTAGCGATCTGTATAACTCCTCTTGCACTTCAGCTCTAGCAATGGCTACAGCTACTTTCGCTCTCTTCTTACATCTTTTATATAACATTTTCATCTCCTCTTTCATACTTTCATTATCATCCGGTACTTCCTGCCATTGCTTAAACGTATCTTTCTTCTCTTTCAGAATCTTTTGCACATCTCCATTCCACCACCACGTTTCCTTATTTATCACACCTTTTCCTTTCGTTTCACCTAATACATCCTTTGCCACAGTTTTTATGCATCCCGCTATTTCGTTCCAACTATCGTTCAAGGATTTTCCTTCTATACTACTCATATTTATAATTTTATCTGTCACTCTTTTTTTAAATTTACTCGCACATTCTTCCTTCTCTAACAAATACCATTTTATTTTAGGTGGGGGTCGTTTCTTGTACATATTTGTACGCACTACATGTTTAATTTCCATGATGAGGAGCCTATGCTGTGAGATTACACTTTCGCCCGGCAGTACCTTGCAGTTTTTGACGCAATTGATTTTATTTCTTCTTATTAAGAAATAATCAATCTGCGTCTTATGGCGGCCACTTTTGTATGTAATTAGGTGTTCTTCCCTCTTTTTGAACCAAGTGTTGGATATAGCCAAATCGAAGGCTAGCGCGGCCTCCAGCAAGGCCTCACCCTCGTCATTACGGTGACCGAAACCCCAGCCACCATGTACTCTTTCATAACCATCATTCATACATCCCACATGCCCATTAAAATCACCCCCTACATATATCTGCTCATTGTCCGGAACATCCATCATCACAGAATCAAAATCGTCCCAAAACTTCTCTTTCATCCTATCATCACATCCGGTTTGAGGAGCATACACACTTAATACATTAATGATTAAACCTTCAAAAATAATTTTTACAGCAATGATTCTATCACTCACCCTGTTCACCCCCGTCACACACTCTTTTAATTTCTCATCAAGCGTAATTCCAACACCATTCCTTTTTCCATCATTCCCGCAATAATAAAACTTGTATCCCTCACCGATCTCTCTCGCTTTTGATCCCTTCCATTTCGTTTCCTGTAAACATGCTACATTTATTCGTCTTCTTTTCAACACATCCGCAATTTCTCTTCCTCTTCCAGTCATCGTACCAACATTCCAACTTCCAAATCTCAGTTTTACATCCCTTTGTTCCCGGGCTAGCTTCTCGCGTGGCACCGGTATTACCATACTGCTTTAAAGATTTGGCTTAGTTTTACGGCCGGCCGCCTGCCTGACGCCAACCCTCCTTGGGAAAAGTAATTAAATTAAATTACAAAAAAAAATATACAACATAAATAACATAACAATTACAAAAAATTAAATAACAGTAACAACAATAATAAATTAAATATTTTCAATACATTCATTAATAACAATTAAACAATTACAAAAGATGCAAATAACAATTACCAATATAAATATTACAATTAATTCAATTCAATTCAATAATAATAATTAAAATTAATATTGAGGCTTTAATAATGTCAAAAATGATTCATAAACATTGAATTACTATTTCAACTTAATTCGATACACTGAGTAAATATTATTTTAATTTATTTTGTTATAAACGAAATTGAGACCTTCATATTGTCTTTTATGAAAAACTTTCTTCTTTCTTCTTTCCCATTTCTCTTACGGTCTTTAAGTTATTTCCAATTAATCTCTTATTCTCTTGCTTATTAATATGGTTTGCCAAAATTGATAAAATATCGTCAATAGATAAAGCGACCTCTTCTGTGATGTTGACAATCTTAGATATGGCAGCGCGGGATTCAGATGACAATTTTAAAAACCATTATTTTGTATTGTTCTGCGTCGATATCCACTTCTGTTGGTTTTGACTGCAGCCAACCGTAGTTCGACGTCCAATTCGATTCAATCTCCGAGAAACAGCCAGTGAAGTCTTTGATATATAATTGTACCGTATAAAATATAATAGACAGTTACTTAAGATGGCCACTAGATGGAGCTATTCACAATCTTTGTATATTTATAATGTTAATAAAAGGTTTAAACTTTAGTTTAATGTAGTTCGTTTATAAAATATTTGAAGAAGTCAAATAAAATATCATTATCATTATTATTATTATCACTAAACACTCACATAAACCGAGAACAAATGTCATAAAATTTTGTGTGGGTACATTGTATCTCACAGCTGATAGTCAATAAATTCACAACACTGTAACAGTCTTAATATAACGAATTATTCGTCAAATTATATTGCACAGTACCGATGGTGACAGCAATTCACTAATAGTCTTAAATAACACTTAATTGCAGCACTATTACTGTTTTTAATTTACAAAAATACTAAGAGGTCAAAAAATTAGGTCAGATGTCAACGACGGTTGACAGTCGTAAAGTCGTAAATTATAATATAAAATTAATAAATTAAATTTTACAAACAATACTATATTCATTCTCTTATAAAGAAAAAAAAACAAATAAGAAAAAAAAAATTTATTAGTTTAGAACTAAACGAAGAAATCTTAACAAAACAAACATGAAATGTATTAAATAATGCGTCAATATAAAAAAATATCTACACTTAATTATAAGTCAAGTATACACTTCTACCATACTTCGAATTTACTTGTTTTATCTACTAGTCACGTAAAAGCAATAAACAATGTAGTCTCTCATATCTCAAAGAAACTCTGATCAATAATTACATTAACATTCAAGTGCCGTTAAATTTCTATAATAGAAATGTAATCCTTTTAAGTAGCTTCGTACAATTAATTACTTACTACGAGTATATCTAAATTATTAACAAAGTAAAATCGACATGTATTATTTATAATAAGTAACCAATTTTGAGAATATTATTTTTACAAAAGAAAAACTTGCAGAATCTTATAAGTAAAAATATATTCTATATATTTTTATTGTATCAATAATAACTTTATTCAGATCTTACACACAGTATTCAGATAAAAAATCAACTCCAAACAAAATTCCTTTCAGACACAAAGCAATAAAAGATAAAATGTTAACCATAAGGGAAAGGAAAATTCAATTTACTGAGGAAAAACGATAAAATATTAGTTATATTCATAGCTAGTGAAACTGAGGTCGCGTTTGAAATTCAATATATCTTTTATTTACTCGTATGTATTCCTGTTACCTACATCCTTAACAAAAGCGGTTTTAGTAGTTGTAAATGTTGGAATTTAATATCTTAGATATGTAATTTATTAATTTGAGTCTATTTGTTATTTTTTTTAAATAACTTTTAACATTTTACTTCACCATTATTATTAAAATTATATTCAAATGAATTTCTATATAAGTGCTGAATGACATCTTTATATTATCTAAATATATTTTATAGGTTACTGTTGTTTACTTTTGAAGATATTAATACAAATTTCTTTCCCGGTAATCCCGCAGTTGATTTAGTCTATAAGTATATCTATTAAAAAGTACTAAAATTATTTTCACTTTATAATTTGAAGCTATCATTATGAGTGAAATAAAATTTGAAGATAATGTTTTTTTTTGTAATACAATTTTTAAATCTTAGCATTTTATGCTTTTAAAACACTTGTGTATTTTTTTCCTACAAATAATTAAGAAGCCTTACGATTGACGACGACGACGACGAAGCCTTTCGATTGACGACGATTTTTGGAGTTAACATTTTTAATTATATTAATATTAAAACCAACACCAAAGTAACAATATATCGTAATAAATATATATATACATATAATATAATAAATTAAATGAGATTTATATGTTTTATAATATTAAAGCGATTTTAAATAAAACAAATTTTACTTAAAGCAGGTGCATACAATGACATTTTCAATGAAATTCCAAACCAAACTCAAGGTGCTTAACAAATGTTTTTTTAATAAAGATTTTTTTTAACTAAAAATATGTAATATATTAGTCATGTTGTGTCATTATTATTATCAGTTATAGTTGAAAAATATTTTGCGTTTGGTAGCCAGTTTATTGAGGAAGAGCTAGATCTAGAATACAGCAGGAATATAATTAACTTAATAGTAGGAAAATCAACATATTAAATAACACTAGAAAGACCACAAGATATATTTGGAATAAAAAGAAAAATACTATCATAGGCAAGATAAAACAATGATCTTAGAAACAAATAGATAACAAAATATCAGTCAGAGATTTTAAGCAAGCACCAATGAAATATTATTTTTATATCCATTTTGTATGATTATTCATAAAATTTTTATATTTTTGTAAGATAATATATATTATTGTTTCATCCTATATCATAGAAAAAAAGTTCCCTTTTCTAGAGGTTTCATTAAAATACAAATGAAAAGAACGTTGCCGAAGGAATATAAAGGATATTTGAGTAATTTGGGTCACAGTTTATTAATACTATTGTGTTTCGTTAGACATCTAAGGTCCATTTTGAGAGTACATCGTTCCTTTCCGCCTACGGTCGCTAGATGTCGCTGTTTCCCATCATGCGATGGGATGGTACCTACTTTATCTTCCTTGAACTTACCTCCAAAACTTGAGGCAAGACACCATCATTTTATTTAATAGCACAGGCACACAAAAAAAAAAACATCATGAACCAGAGGGGAGACCCCAATATTCTTAGGTTTTTGGGATCGCTGAAACCGAATATGACAATATGGGGAGTGAAGTTTTCCATTTTTGTATAAAATAAAGATGAATATGTATTTCTATGTTTTTTGGTATGATGAAACCGAATATGACAACCAAAAGTGAATTTGATACCCCTTTTACTCAATATGGGATGGCCCTAACCACCCCTTACAGGGGGGGGGGGGTATTTTCAATTTTGTATAAAATCAAAATGTATGAAGAAATTTTAACGATTTACAGTAAATGACATGTTTATCAAACTAGTTTGAGGTTACTCTTAGCTCTTATATTAGAAATTCAAATGTTTTATCGATCAATAGTGTCTGATATATATTCACAATTTAATTCTACTCTTAGCGTAACCCAGGAACAACGGCGTGGACGTAGTAGATTTCTGTTCCCTTTTGGGGTGCTGGATTAAAGTGACTCCCCTTGCCTCTCACTATTCAGCGTCTACCTGTTTCTACGATAACGAACTCTCTTGTTTTCAAAAGATCTTCTAAGTGGTTTCCTTCTTATCTTACATAAATGTTAGCTTCGTGACTACACAAGAATTTCATATCTAAATATTCTAATTATGAAATAGTTATTTATGTATGAATTTGTATTACTGTAAAAATATGAATGTTAAAATTAGGTTGCTTAAAACAATCACAGCTTAATTAAATATATACGAGTACTATAAATGTGCATTTATACGATAAAGTAAAATTCATTTATAGAATGAACTTCATTCGGCTATGTTCACTTTAGGTAACCCGGGTGCTAGTTTGTCCCGCCTAGATTCATTTTCTAATTTAGCTAAAATTAAAAGAAACAATTATCACCTATTCTTTAATAAAGAAAATATTCTTAAGTTTTATGCATTCAAAAATAAAAGACATTGATCGACATGATTTTACTCTGAAAGCATTCAAGATATTCAAACACACTTATGCTTCACAAAATGTAAGAAGATAATTAATTATTATGATAATGAATGGAAGTGCTTCTAAGTAAATTCAATTATAAGATCCGCCAGTAAATTATAATAGAAAACTTGAATCAATGGTGGGTACATATTCATATATTTCACGAATCGCTTTGAAAAATAAATGTAAATATACATTTTTTTAATAAATTATGCATTTTTAAATGTTAATATTGCCAAATAAATTTAAATGTTAATTTTACAACTTCTTTTGTTTTAATTTTACATGCCTTTATGTCTTATGTTCTTGATATTTTATTAAAATAATATAGAAATATATTGAAAATTATGATCATCTATGTCTTTTTTCTTGTATCAAAAGCTCTTGTGTTACAACAACCAATCCTATTACTATTACGCTCTCAATTAACACTGTTTTTGTTACAAAAATGTTTTAAATTGTTTCTTTAACAATTATAGAATTATAGAAAGGTGTAATTGCGAACTGTAAGTCGTAAATACAAAATTAGGCCTGACGATTGCTGATAAAACAAATAACATATTAGGCTATTGAAGAGAATGGAGAAGTGTGTTGTTGTTTGATAACAACTATGGTTCAGTAATGTAAAGAGTGTAAGACTATTAAAGCAAGGCTTTTTAGTTCTTACAAAATAATATATATGGGCTTAAATTAACAGAAATCAAAGAGATAACTTAGTCTCTAACGTATAATGTAATTTTAAGTTCATAATTCTCAAATTTGCCATTTTGAATTTTACAAATCTCTGGATCTTTGCATTCGTGATCAGTAACCTCAAAAATGCCTATATAACAAATTTCATAGAACCGGTTGATTTTTTAAAAGTCGCAACTGGTCACTCACTTTTTAGCAGCCATATTTACTCAATTTAAAAGGTTTTGAAAGTAGAATTCAATACATTATGGGTGGTAAGAATCAACCGTGTTTATGATTCTGGTTTAATAAAGAATTTAGTCCCATTTACAAGCAAGTACCTTTTTCTGAAAGCGAACAGGGCATAGCTGCGATCAACATCGATTTCGAAATTACTTGCAGTAGCGGTGGGGGCCGAGTTGCACCCATCTCTCAAATATGGCGAAGGGGGTAATGGCTGACCCTTGCCTTATACTCGTGAACGGGGACTCCTTGCGATACTAGTTGTTCGTACATTGCTCACTAAATATATCAACGTTTGTGAAACATTGAGCAACTATAAATATTTTTTTTTTTTTTAAATGCTTTTTAAAAAATTTAATTTTTTAAAAAGAATTTTTAAAAAATTTAATTTTTTAAAAAGAATTTTTAAAAAAATACAATACATTTAACCCGGACAATAAAATTCGGCAAATATGGTCGAAAACGCGATTAAAAACACGTAGGGGTGGCAAACAGGGGTCAAAAGGGGATGTTTTCTTCGGGTAACCCCATTTACTTGTATTGTCACCGGAGCCGAACATGTGCTCTAATTTTCATCGAAATTCATTGAGTCTGAGTATTAAAATTTCGCGTTACAAGATTTGATCCGATACATGTCAAGTTAAATAAAAGCATTTAAAAAAGCATTTAAAAAAAAGCATTTAAAAAAAATAAACCCGGCTGAGTTAGTTGTGTGGTTCTTCTCAGACCAGGGCGCATTTAGAAATCTTGTAGATTTAATTTAGGGTGAAGAACCCATTACAGTAAGGCTTATTTCGATAAGTATGGTATCCCTCCTGCCATTCCCATTTGACGTACACGAGTAATCACTGGTATTGATTTAAAGTAGATAACATATATACGAGTATAAAAATAAATAAATGAATAAATAAACAACAGTATTAAGTCGTATACAACTATTTAAAAGTGTTTTGCATTAAAATAAACCGATTTCCAAAAACTAATTAAGACTTCAAAACAAAAGAGTTCCTATTCAAAAAATTTTAAATAATATTTTCTGACTAAATATTGTATATGATTGTTCATATTATATAATGTGATTCACTGAAGTATCCTATGAAAATATTAGCTTCGTGACTACGCAACATTTCGTGGTAAAATATTGTAATTATAAAACAGGGTTTAAGTAAATATTTGTTTGATCTGTTAATTAATATTCCTTATAAATTTTAAAAATAATATTATTTTTACATGTCTTTTTAGTGACGATAAAAAACTAAAAATAAAAAACACCCGCATTACTTACATGGAAGAAATATTCTAAGATTTTTTTTAAATATTGAAAGCTCAATAAAATAACATATAAACAAATTTGCTTTAATACTTTTATATGGATTTTTCCAACCTTGTTTTATATACATTGTTTGATAGTCATGCGTATAATTTTTACAGTTTTTTTTTTCTTTTAAATGAAATCAACTTTTAAGAAATATATATATGTTGCCGTGAAAACATACAGATGTCTAAACACTTACTTTATTGCAACTTACCTTATTGTCTCTTAACTTAGAAATTTTTAGTCTTAGTCCAACGTACCATACCACCATCTCATCGAGTCTTTTAGACCTTGCAAACTCCAGGTTTTACCTACCATGACCTAATATTTATTTCCTAGAGACTAATAGTGCCTCAAAACAACCAAATGTCTAATGCTTAGGAACTTTACAAATATTGACAAACCCTCTATTATTTCAAAAGCTTCGAGAGTTAAGTAACATTAGAAGATTTAGAACGAAAAGGTTTCATTTTTTAACGACCACACCTTAGCTCTTTTTGATCAGCATGCCCCTCTACGTTAGATTAAAACTGAGTAGTCACACTGCACCATGGGTAAATAACGACGTGAATATATGGTAAAGGGCCATAATTTTCGTAAATACAATAGTGAACGTTTCAAATTGAAATGGACTGTATACAAGGCTGGCAGAAACCGTTGTAATCAATTATGTTGTTACCTTAAACGCCCCCAGCGTTTATTATTATATTCTGACATCCACGAAAAAAACTTGTGCATCGGCATCAGAAACTTTAAAATTTCTTGAAACTCGGAATCTTTTAAATTTCACTTTTTCTAACTTCAATCTCTCTCTTTCAATCAATATTTTTCTTTTGTTAATATACTTGATTCCAAAACATAAGCTGATACTCTTTCAGTTATCCCCTGTTTGCCTAAACCGGACATGCAAATTTTTGACTTCTAACCTGTCAACGAGACCGAAGTTAAGAAATATTTATTAGCTATTACATCTAAGGCTACTTACTGGTTGTGACGAAATCTATCTAGACTCTTTCATATGTTCAATTACCTACCTCAATAACTTCTCCCAATCCTGTACTGCCTACGCCAACTGTCAATGATCGACTTGTACTCCTTACCAAAAGTTATTTATATAGTAATTAATAATAATATAATACCGCTCTTATCTAATATAAAAAAAATATGAATATTGTTAGACAATTCTCTTAATTGTAATGTCCATGTTAGAGAGCTAGAAACTAGATTAAATTAATTACCTTCAGTTTTTAAATACTTCGTCGGAATGCCTCTTGTAAGAAGTTATGCATTGAATCAATTACAGTTATAAAAAAAAATTAAGGGATAGAGAAGAACCATCTTTAAAAAGGGGTGTGGTACATTGTTTCAAAATTTGAGCTTAATCCGTCCAACAATTTTTGAGTTTTTATGTTGTACACAAACCAGCAGAACAATATTATATAAAATCATATAAAATTAATTGTATAATATTATATAAAATAAAAAATATATATTAAAAATATTTTAAAAATTACGCCGTTAATTGTTAATGCCTATAAAATTAATTATTGTTAAAATGAGGGTAGTTTTAATATTATCTCCGATTTACTGTTTCTGTTAGAGTACCCACAAATGTCTATGTCAAAACCAGCGGTACGAGGCTCATTCTGCACTGGTTGGGTCAGGTTTGTCCATTCTTTTATTATTGAAGTGGACAACGGCCGGACATCACTCTCGCCTGTATCGAAGCCAGAAAACCCCCTTAGAGATCATGGTTTATGGCTCAATATACTGAAGACCATCCTGCTTTTACGTATATTATAATATTGTTTAAATTTGATATTTAAATTAATTAAATGGATTAAATATATGTCTTATGTTTAGATTAAATTAAGAAGAAATATGACTGACGTCTTGATTGAGTGACGGGCGACCGTCTTAAATATATTATACCTTAGTTTTTGTCACAAATCTGAAATTACTTTTCATGTAATAAACAACCAAGAAATCCCGTCTAAAACGTGCTTAAGGGAGAATCAAGCTAATAAATTTTGTAAAACATAGAAAGCGAAGATAAAAAACATGGCTTGAGAGTTATAACTGTCACTATATTACTATTTCTTAATATAATTAGAATACTTAAATAAAAAAATACAAAAATTACTCCATTTGTTGTGTATGAAATATATAGGCAATATTTAAATCAATTCTACAAGTCACTCTCACATATCTTCTTTAGTTTATATTATTTATGGAATTGGGTGGTTCAAGAGTAGACAGTCCACCCGATGGTATATTGTGTTATCACCCATACTTGCAATATTTGCAAATACGTCTCTAAACCATGAGAAAAGGGGTTGGAACAAAAAGACTATTATTTATCCTAACGAAGTTACGGATGAACACTTTCTACATAGATTTAAAAAGTTAATAAGTTCATATCCACGACGTACCCAAAGAGGTTTGGTTTATTAATATATTATTAGAGCATGTTCGCAAACATTTCTGTAGAAATTTCTTACAATGCCATAAGACGCTACAGGTGGTGGAAGATAAGCTGACTTAATTAAATTTAAAACATGCTGAGCTTATGTTCATTATTATGTTATTATTATTCTCAAAATTATTTCCACTTAAAAATAGAAATAAAAAAAAAGAAAATCATGTTTAAATTTTTTTGGTCATGTTATTAATCTATAAACATTTATTATATATTTTTATTATTTTATAATATTTTATCGTTAATAATGAACATGCCGTTCACAAAATTTATTGGAATTATTTTCACCATTACGAGCTTTATAACATTTTCTCTTCTCTCATGACGCAACTTGTGCGCCGTATGTTGAATTTACATCAGAGTCATAAATGACAACGCCAAGAAACAATTTTAATCAAAACTTCGTTAGGCTCTAATTACAACATTGGTTTGAAAACAATCTCATTATAATTACAATATTCGCAAAATTTTATAAGCAGTGATTGATTTTCAAGAAAATATTGATAAAGGATGACGAGATCATTTGGTTATATAATGTTCTGTTTTGTTACATTACAAGTGTTTTTAATAAGAAGCTGATCAAATGAAAAGAATGTAATTAAAAACACGTATGACGTAAATTTTATTCTAAAATTTATAAAAGACATCCCGAGAGATCAGCCTGAAATGGCTTTTTATTCTGACAATGTTATTCTTTTTTCGTATTCCAAAATTTTAGAGTGCAGTATACATTTTAAATAAAACATAATTATTATTTTAAGCGTAACAAGAATTTCCTTCTATTCGTTGATTCTTTATCCTATTTCTGCTTCGAATTTACTGAAATACATTTTATTATTGCATACTTGATATGCTGCCAGTATAACCATTCAGATAGTTATAATGTTATCTTATTTTCATAAACAAACTCATACAGGATGATATTATAGTGTTTTGATATAAGTCTGTCAATGTTATAGGCGACTTGTTCATTTGATATTAATAAATATTTTTGCAACATTCCTCATTCTGTTTCAAGCTTTTTTTGTAATTTTTCAGCAATAATAACGTATTATTTCCATAACATTTTTACAAACAATTATTATTATTTTGTATTTAATTATAATGTCGTGTTTAAATAAGATAAGAAAATTTAAACTTCATCGTAAAATTATAGAGTCAATTTTTAAATATGAAAAATAAATAAATCAGAAACGACCAACATTAATCTGCTCTTTTTACTCTTCATGTCACAAACAACGTTGTGTATTCACGTATCTTCCTGGAGTTGGCATTTTGTTTGTTCTATTTGTAGATTACCAGGATTCGAACTTTACAATGTTATTCTTGATTTTAATATTTTATAATATTAACTTATGTTAATGACATGACATGAAATGACATTTTAAATGTATAATAATTTTTAAATATTGTACTTTAATTATATAGATTTTAATATGTTAATTGTTATAATCATACATACATAAAATAATGTAAAAATATAAATGTTGATAAAAAATTATAACACGCACCAATCTTTCTATCTCCACTCCACCAGTTCATGAGTTTGAGTTGTTAAAATTTGTTTGCAAATTTAATCAAATCGCATGGCATTACATTAGTATGATTTTTACCTCACGTGATATAACAATAGTAGGTACTATGTATGTACTACTTTAGTATAATAGTGATAACTATATTCTTTTATAGTTATTTTGGAAGATGTATAGGAAAAAAAGTAATATTATAGTATTCATAAGAAAAAAAATCCTCAATGAAAGTAAAAAATGTTAT
Source organism: Melinaea menophilus ssp. n. AW-2005 (assembly GCA_918358695.1). NCBI lineage: Eukaryota > Metazoa > Arthropoda > Insecta > Lepidoptera > Nymphalidae > Melinaea > Melinaea menophilus. The sequence continues at coordinate 3,277,853 of OU911055.1, read as the reverse complement.
AATAATTAATGTAATACGTTTACGGAAGTCAATGAATGTAAGTTTATAAACGTCGTTTTATAAATTACTTTAAGGTAATAGCAGCAGCCAACTCTGATTTATCTAATAACTTAAAATAGCTATTTGTAATGATATTTGCATACCCAGGCGGGATAAGATTAGATGTATTCAAAAATATAAAGGAAGATACATCATTTTCATTTGTTGAAAAGAAGCTAGAGCTGTTTTTTCTAATAATATTCTTCAAACAGTGAAAAATTTAGTTAACATTGAAATATTTTGTACGACTTCATAACTTTAGAATTTTCTTAACTTAAGAAAAACAATTTTTTACTTGACAAGAGAGCACTTAAATTGAAACGCGAAACGTCTTGTACGTGTTCAGCCACGAACAAAACGGTCCGCTTTCACTGAATTCACTCAGACAAATGGTAATTTTAATTACTAGGAGTCACCTAACTCCAAACATTATTAGTTATTCCATTGATAAATTCTTAAACTATAATTGAAAATGCTTGTACAATCAGTAAATCACAAAGATACCAAAATTATATTTGCTTAACATGACTGCCAACCAACACTATATAAAGATAAAATAAAAATATACGACTGTAAAAACATTAGAAAATACATTTATGGTAAGTATTTTAGGTAAAAGACAAATAATGATTAGGAAGAAATTTTGTGGTATTATTAATTAACAAATCTTAAAGCAAGTCTTGAAAAGGGTTATGAAACATCAAGAAATTCATAAGCCTAATCTTTAACAGTGTCACCTCATTCAAATTGTGTAATATATTATAAATATAACCATTTCAGTGAATACCAAAGCAATAAAGCAAACCTTGAAAGATATCACCAATTCACACAATTTAAAAAGTCAATATCAATCAATCTCTCTCCGTCAAAGAGTACCGCGGGCGGTGAGGACCAAAGATTGATAGTCATTATATTTTTTATTTAGATTTTCAATTACTTAAGGGCTTGGTCCAAAAAATTACGATTTTTTAATATGCAATCACGGTATCCTTTACTTTATACTTTATTATATACATATATATATATATAGTATCTATATGTAAATGATATGAAGCTCATTAGGTTTTCCCAAAACGTTGTCATTCTACTAAGAATTATTTCTATTACTCATCAAAAATATTTATGACTTTTATACTCGTAGGTATATCTGAAAAATGCTAAGTAGTTTTTACTGACCCTCATATCAAATTGTTTTATTTGGTAATTAAATGCTCCTGTGATAATATTACGTTTCAAAAGCAAAGTACTGAGATGAAAAACACAATTCGTGAAGAGTAATTTGATTTCCTAATTATAAATTTTTATAATTCAGAAAAATATATGCTCGTATTTTTGGCTTCATTTTAAAATTGAAGACAATAAAAGTTTTTTTTTTGCAAGAATCAACTAAATATGTAATCATTTTTATTAAAACGAGCATATATTGTACAATAATATACGATGAGATTATAATTGAATGCTACATTAAATTTTCTAGTATTCAGATATATATTTTCACTCCACAAGCGTAATTTAAATACACATCACAATATTGTTATATTGTTTTGGATAAACCGACAATGTTAAAGCATAGACATTTTGACCAAAGTCTATAAATATAGTCCAAGTGATATCTTATAAGTGATTTTAATATCTTACTTTATATTTGTTTTTTCTGCATTTATTATAATTTAATGCTATGTAGGAATGTACTAATAATACTATAGCTGTAATCTGTATTCAATCTAATAAAAATACTAATTTTAATTATATATTATAAGGGTATGTTGTCTTTATAGTTGTAATTAATCAATCTTTTCTATTTATGAAAAAAACAACTTTAATTCGTATAACAATATATATATGGAATTAGTTACAATTGTCACTAATTTATAATTTAAATAACTGCACACGTCAACGTTCACTCATTACTTCTCATAACTCATAATGTTTTTACAATAATCGTAGTGTTACGTCAAGATCCCGAACTTGTACATAAAATATAAATAATACGGGTAAACCTTTTTCATTTAAGTATTTTACAATAGACTTTTTTACTAATAATACGTCGTAAAACATTTTTTTGCTAATATCCCTCCGAGCTGGATAATAAATTATGAAGAAAATGACAAATAACATTATAAAGCTGGTGCCATTTTTTTGGGTAGTCTGGGAATTTTTATATATAGTAGTAGTAGTAGTAGTATTCTATATAATATTGTAATCATATTCTAATTAATGCATGACTACATTCCACCAAATGTAAATGGAAATGTAGTAATTGGAGGTAAGGCGCATTAACTTCGAAAAAGCCTATTCACTTGCCTCGAAGATACTCACATTATACTCGGACGGTAACACCTACGCAGGTGAGTTCTTTCAGTATTTCAGAGGGTAAGGATGTCCAAAACGTAAGAGTGGTTACTCACCTAGAGTAAAACCGTTCGATGATGAAATTAGCCCGTATAATGCCTGCGAACACTCACTAAGGTATATCATATAGAATACGAAGAAACTGGTAATTCTACGCCTATGTTCAAAAATATCGAAATAAATATCAATCAATTCCATATATCCTCTTTTTGCTCGCCGCTCAATTGTGTCCAGAGCTACAGGATGACATTTTAAAGCACCGATCAATATGGGACCGTAGTACTCCACATGCCCTCGAATCTATTCATTGTATATTGTTAGAAGCTGTGAAGTACTGTGTGAATACTGTCAGACCTTTGCAAAGTAAAGCTCTCTTACACCTGCTCTAGTTCTGGACTCAATGCAATGACCAAAATTGAGGTTTGAAGCTCTATTCCTGTCAAATAAAAGCACTCACTGTTTTCCAAAAGGATTTCTAGAAATAAGGTGCCAACGTAAATACACTGCTTTTTGGCGACAAACAGACACGTCTGCTTTTTAGTGGCGTTGATTTTAACAAGATTATCATTTGCCCATGCAAAAATTTTCTAAAATTTGGCGCTCAAACACGTTGTTGTTATCGTGTCCGTACCAAAAGATTTTATTGGGTTTAAATATAATATCATAAGAATTTGCTCATATAATATGATGCAATACTCTGTTTTCCGGATTGGATTTGTGGTTTTGGATGGAGTTGTTGAAAATATCTAGTATTATATAACGCTATTGTTAATAGAATCTTCTATGACAAAATTGTAAATCATCATAATGATTAATTCAAGTCTAATTACAGATCCTTTATTGAAGTAGTTTTAACCCTTCCTAAGTTCTTATTCATGAGATAGGAACCACGGCCTGAAAGGCTTATGAATAAGGACCCGTCATCGGTTTTAAACCAGATGGTATAGGCTTGTAACTTGTTGGATGTTTTTCCAAAAATAATAAAATGTTTTTAAATCTGTTTTACCTAAGAACCGAATCAAATTAATATAAAACACATTGAGATTAACTTATCTGTTTGAGAGATACAAGAAATGTTAGCAACAAAAACAGACGAAATAATGCTTCCGATTGTGAGAAAAAAACATGATCTTTAATTTGTATCTTATATAAATGTTAAGCGCAAAACATTAAAAAATCTAGGTATTCAAAGTTACATGTATGTAGTTTATCTAATGTATAGATTAGATTCTCTTATTTACCCTAACATAGCAATATATTATATCCAGTTTTTACTTCATCACATTATTGATATTATATGATATTGATCAGTTTTAACGAAACAGAGGTCATTCAATTACCAAAAAATTAAATTTAATGATTCTTATTATTTGCTGAATACGAAACCAAAGCCTCGAAATGATCTTCTATCTCTCCGAACGTTGTTGTAATTAACTGATATTCAGGTAAAAACATAGTATTGCAACATTTCCTCTCGTAAAAATTTTGTAATGCCAATATCTTCCATTATCTTCGTAAATACCACTACATACATAAGATAGAGATATAACACAAATATTGAACTATATCTAATAATTACATAAACATTTAAGTAGTAAATATTCTGAAATCTTCTTTTATATTTAATTTATATCTGAGCCATAATTTACAATACGACATGATAATTTTAACCAAAACTCCATCAGACTCTAATTAAAATTAATCCCATCTAAAACATACCATGTAAAAAAGGCACAAGTCTTCCAATGTCGTAAAAAGTTATGAAATCAAATCAAAGCCAAGTCGGTTAATTACTTAATTACTGAATTTACCGACTTAACCGCCGGTATACTGATACCTATCTATGGAAGCCGCTATCCAATCTGTCTTAAAATTGTCACTTGGTTAGTTTACTAACAATATTTTATTGTAACTATATCGATATTAAATTTTTTTTACATCTTACCTAATACTGTGACTTGGCAAACGGACATTTTTATATGTTAAAATTAAAATATTCATCAACCTTCTAAGTAGGAAAAAAATTACAAAATTATATATGTACAAATACGCGACACAAAAAGTTTATTTTATTTGAGTTATGAATAATCTTGTATAAGAAAACATCATTACATTATGACTAATTTACACTAAACAAATTACAATCTAGAGATTTCGTGAAAATATACCATGTAGAGGAAACTGGTGTAAGAAAAGTGGAAAACAGTAAATAATTATTAAACCTTAATGAAAATATAATACAACTTTTATTGTCTTTGTCATTTTATGTCAGCTGCAAAGCAACGTAGTACATTCTTAAAATGTTACAAATTAGAAAATATATCCAAAAATGTCGGGACAGATAAAATGCTCCGCTTCAATTAAATTATTTTCTTATAATAACAGTATAAAATAATATGTAGTATTTTTAAAATAAATCACACAATGAATATGTTTCGTTTCATTTCGTTTTTATTAAACAGTTAATATCAACATATGCAACAGTCGTCACAATAGTGCACCTAAATGTGAACAGTCGCACGCTTACGTCATAATCTACTTTGAAAATGTGCATCGCTTCATTACCAAAAGCTTTATTCCCTTCATTTTCTGGCTCTCGGTCACGATAATCCGATTTACTTTAAACCAATTTTATATTCAACAGATAATAATATTTAATAAAAAAGAAAGAAAGGATATTATAACAAATTTTATTCAAATTCAAAACTTTTGAATATGTAATATGATTACAAACGTTGTTACCTTAAGTATATATAAATAGCCTTTGAAGAAATATAGTTGATGGCAAAAACGGTAAAAATGCACCTGAAAATAATTTGTATTGTTTGATATATTCAAGTTTTATATATTACAATATTTTAATATATATCTATAACATAACTTGCCCTCGGATTACAATAAACTAAAGATTACTTAAAGGACCGTGAATATTCTATTAACATCCAATTTTACTTAGAAACATCACTTCAGAAACTACAATTCCTAACCCTTTACTCTTGTAATTTCTGGAATTCCACAGAATATAGCGAGATGTATATTATATACTACCCTTTTCATAAAAAGGCAATAATTATATATATATATGACAACAACTACCTTCAAGTAAAAGACACTTGTTTTTTTGAACAAATATGCATTAATAATGAATGAGCATAGTTTTTCTCTTCAAATCGTTGGCTTATGTAGCGAGTATCATAATTTCTTACTAGTGTTTTTTTTACCCAATACTAAATGGAACAGATACAGAGTCAGGTTCAATTACTTTATTTTAAATCATGTTTAATTGCTTTTTTTTTTTTTCATATTCCTCATTTTATTATATTTTGATGAAAACCATGCCAATCTTATATAGATCTAATTAACATGAGATAGTCTAATACGGTATACCACAAGTCACATTCTCGTCTCCTGGTTCTGTTGTTATTTTTTAATCGGTTTTGTTCAAACGTACTCGTATCTAATAATATATTCAGCTATAATGCTATAAATCTGTATGGCTCGTCTAATTCTTGACGTGTATTTTAATAAGGTACCTCGTTGTTTGTGGATATCAGAAATAAAATTACAATTGTAATATAAATCGCATTATACTTTCATAAAAAGGCCTAATAACTATTTACAGATTTCCACTTTTCTTATAGCAGTTTTTTCATCGTAGTTTCACAAATGCGATAGATTGAAATTTGTTCCGTAATATTAGTAATGCCTTTTGATATATATTTTTAATCACACATAAGTCTATTGTAATATTACGACAAATTTTCAAATTACTTTTTTAAGATTATTGATAACTTAAATAAAATTAAAAACAAATATCACATTTTTTTAGTTATTACATAGTTAATTAAAATTGATAACTCTTTACTAGAAATATTCATTTATTTGTTTCATAAAATAATATACTAAATAGATTGTATTAAATCTTATAAAACAATGGCGATATTTAAAAACTAAATACACTTTTTATATCTCCTACATATTAATAAACTTATTAATATACTTTTGAATTTAAGGTGAGATGTGTATATTTTTTCCCACTTAAAAACATTGATTAATATACTCACATATAAAATAAAATAAATGCTATATTAGGGGAAATCAACAAGAAAAAGATTCCAATCCATTCATTTAAAACATTAATTTAAATTTGATAAACCACATGCGAGCTACTTTGAATAGCTAGAAATATTTTTTTAATATATTCCATTTAACATTTATATCAAATACATAATAAAAATCATTTTTTTTTTCTGTCTGTATTTTTTTTAATTATTTCTTGTACCTCTTAAACATAAAAATTTTAATGCGTTTTTTATTAATTTGAATCGGTTTTCAGGTAAATATAATTAAAAAACAAATTTTTATTAAAAAAAAATACCAACAATTAAGAGAAATTGAGTTTGATGATAATAATTTACCATCTAGTTTAAAACCAGTTCAGCGGTTCACGCCGCAATACCTATCTCATGAATAAGGACTTAGGAAGGGTTCAAACTACTTCAACAAAGCATCTGTGATTAGACTTAAATTCTATAGTATAGTATTATATAACTAACATATAAGTAAATTCCTGTCTTATGATAGAAATTTAAATTTGAATTTGTTATTTATTGGTACGCAGATGACAGCATTATTGTAGAAAGATATTTGCCGTGTACTTGGAGCTGTAAGGATAAAGTACAGTGTGAAAGAGAAGACATGCTGCAGCGTTTGAGTGACAAATTTCGTCATGGGGCAATGCCAATCTTGTTAAATTCAACGCCACTAAAACGGAGATTTGTCTATTTACCGCCAAAAGGTGCCCATTCACCTTGGCACTTACTTTTCAGAAGGTTACCTTTGGAATACATAGAGCGCTTTCAGTTGTTAGGAGTAGAGATTGCCTTAAACCTTAAACTTCTCTTTTCAACGAGTCTAAAGCTAGAGCAGGTGCAATAAAATATTGCTTTACTTTGCAAAGGTCCAATAATACTTCACACAGTACATCACAACTTTTAACATTATACAAAGAACAGATCGCATCGTATGTGGAAAACTGCGGTCACATATTGTTCGGTACTACAAAATGTCATCATGCAGGTCTGGACACAATTGAGAGGCGAGCAATGAGGCTAATTAGCGATTTGGAATTTAATTACGCCTATCTCCATAGCCTCGAACATAGACGTAGAATTGCAAGCTTCTCAGTATTGTATAGGATACATTTTGATAATTGTGTGCAAGAATTACACGAGCTAATTCACCGATCTTCCTTTCATCGTCGAATGTATAGACACACGGCGGGTACATCCTTATGCTCTGAATATCCCTCGTTACACGTTACTTCGTCTTTTTTATTTCACAAACAAAGGGCTGAAACATATCTAGCTAGAGTAGCCAGAGACGACGGAGCGTCAAACGCTACGGTCCCTGCATACTTCTTTCGCCTCGGTCACACACATCAACCTCTTCATACATGCCCTCCGGGGGGCCCTCATGCTTTTTACGTAACCTTCCTCCAGTATCACAGATACTGTGTTTTCAAAGGTCATTCGAGGCCTTTCTCTTTTACCACTCACTTTTCTTGTATAAATCTTTTTTACCATTCTTTTGTCACTCATTCGTTCGACGTGCCCAAACCAATTCTATATAATGTGGGTATTTTAAGACGAGTGAGGAGGCTTTTAGTACATCATAAAGCTGTTTAAACATAAAAATGCTGTTAAATTTTTACCGAAAAATATAAGAGCAGCTTTATGATCTTATTTGTCAATTACTTTATCCAGCTCGAGGAATTTAAAATTCAAAATTAAATGTTTTACGAGGTATGAATATAAAACTCTAAAAGATCTATTATAATATCTTTATATTTTTACGTCAGAAATAAATTTTACAATAACATTTTTTTTAGGTTTTAGATTCCCCTGAAATATCTCATTATGTTTATTTCATCTGTATCATTTTTCAATTCATGATTGGTATTATATATGTCTACCATGCTCCATTTAGTTAAATCAGAATTTGCATGGCTAGTTACCGAATCATTTTGAGGTGATTATTCATAAGCTCGGAGTACGGCGGAACTGCGGCGTCAACTACGTGTTTGCAGAGATACGAGTACTAGATGGGAAAATTGTTATTAGCTAACAGAAGTTTAGCTGATTAAATATAACATAATAGTTTTAGAAGAGACTCAATCCTTTTTTAAAAGAGCAATTCAAATACCTATCAGAATACATAGAAAAATAAATTTAAAAAACTTGTCATCTATTTTTATGGTAAAATATTGTTGAGTTCATAACAGTTGCAATATATTTTAAAATAGTTTTTATCTAGTTTAGTTTGTAATAGTTACTAGTATTACTCTGTCTTTCTATGTGTGGTATTGTATATTAACTTGATTCTTGAAAACAGATTCGACAATGAATCTGTTTTCTTGAAATTAAATCTTAAGTTTTATAATGCGGGCTGCATTCTTAAAATGAAAAAAATATAATAATAAAATGAAATGTATACTCTATAGGAATGGCTTACTTCGTCACAGAAATTAGCTTTGAGAATGTAATGTTATCACAGGTGCATTTAATTAATAAGTAAAGCAATTGGACCTAATGTTTAGTAATAACTGGTTAGAATTTTTAAGAATTACTATAAAAATAAGTATTTTTGATCAGTAATAAAAATAATATTTGAATTCTATAAAATTATGAAAAAACCAAATGCCACGAATTTCTTAATATTATTTCTCTTATTATAGTTATAAAAAAAACCATTAATATTGTTTCTATTTATTTATAGTCGTATATTTTCACATTATCTTACTACGATATGGGTTGGTGGTCCTGACTGTCTGGATTTAAATAATTCCTAATAATTACCATCAACGTTCGTCTGAGTTAATTCAGTGAGTTCACTCACGTACTACACGGTCCACGTTTCAATCTAAGAACTCGCTTGAAGTTGTTTGCACACCTCTTGTATCCGATGGTGAGATAAAATCGAACTCAATACGACACAGTTAAGTTAAACTTAATTCAACATTGTATTTTAAGTACTCTTTGAATTATTATAATTATTATTCACGCCCTGTTCTGCTATTAAGTACAAAATATATTTTGTTGAATAAATAGTTTTTTTGTTAGCTGAGTTACAAAATATTTCAACGTTAACTTAACTTTTTACATAGCTGTATGAAAAATGTTATTATAAATAACATTCTCTAGCACCTTTTTGACAAATTAAAATGATATACCAATATCTATTCCTACGGGAATAGCTATTTTAAGTTGTAAGATAAATCATAGTTATTTGTTATTGTTGCGATGTTAAATTAATCTACAATGTTTACACACTAACACGCTACGGCTTTTATAAACTTATTTAATTATTTTATATTATTTATTTTATACAATAAAAGATAAAATAATTAATCCTTTAAGTTTTATTTTTTCATATGAATCTACAATATTAGGTATTCTTACAAATCTTCTAACATTACCGTGAAAGTATATTGGACTATTATACTATTATAAATAACATATTATAATTTGATATAATTTGCAAACTAATGTTGGTAATTGAAATTCGTGAATCGGTGAAGTGGAGACAAGGTTTATATGTATATTATATATTCACATCACCTACGTGTTTATGTTACGAGAATCATACGATGTCAGGGTGAGATCTGCCGCTTTAGGACGAAGAATTTAGGCACAAAATTATAATAAGACTACAACACTGTATAAAACGATTCAGAATAACTTTGATATAAAAGTTGTATTTAATTAAAGTTTAAAATATAGTTAAGAATATGAATGTTTAAAATATATATGTTTGATAACGCTTAAATATATTAAATTACCATCATAATTAAGAAATAGCTTATTCGCATTCCGTTAATACGATATTTTTACTTTGTAAAGCAGGGATTGCATTAACAAGTTGTTATTCCATATTTATATATGTATATCTAGTATTATATATTACTAGTTATTAGATGCAGCTTCAATGTTTATCTTAAAATTACAACTGCAGTTTAACGTTACAGTCAAATATTAAAGGAAACACTTATGTATTTATTGTTTGGTAATTTCAGAATTAATGTAAAAATTATCAATAGTTATATAAGTCTAAAAAATGTTTATATTCAAAATGCTTATATTATTAAGTTATAATATTACAATAAAAAAACACTGAAAATGTGCTGCGGAAAATGTACAAATAAAATGTAGAAAATACTAACTATAGAAAGATACGTGAATAACGAATTATGTTTTGTGAAATAAAAAGATTAATGTTAGCTATTTCTATTTTATTTATTTCTCAAATTTAAAAATTGACTTTTTAATTTTTAGATATCTCTTAACTACGGAATAACATTATGACCTCGTACGTGTCATTATTTAAAGGCTTTTTGCAAAACAAAACCATTTATAAAATGTCACCTCGCTATCCTTTACTTTATCGTTGCTGTAATTAGTTATTTCAAGTTGTATTTAATTGGTATTGCCGAAACGTGGAATAAGCCCCGATTACGTTCTCAAGGCCTGTGATTTATAGCGTCCGTTAGGCGATGTAAAACTAAATGATTTTGAAGACACTGGATTGTTGAAAATACAAAATTCTTAGTCTACGTAACAATCAGATAATAAAATATTTAAATGAAACCTTTATTTTACACATTTATTGATTTAACATAAACCATTGCAGGTATACCTTGTTCTATAATTATAATTACACTATTTTTTCATTGTATTTTTATTCAATAACGCAAATTAAATTCTGAATTTACCAAAGTATTATTTGTTTTATATTCTTAAAATATTGACAATGATATCTCTTCTATTCTACTGAGATTGGGTCATGGTCAGCTGGTCAGTCTTCCTTGCAGAGGGAGGAGTCTTTGGCACCTTTATGAATGCGGTATTACGTTTGTGCGTAGACTTCATTTGGTTTTCTCAAAACATCGTAGAATGTAGAATTATGATTATTACTATACTAATTATATTTGGGAACACTAACAGGTAATTATACTAACTACGGTTAATATTGAATATTACGATATTCAATTGTTTTTATGGAGTAAGTAATGTACTTGTTTTGTATTAATTAAATTAGATATTATAAGATTTATATTATTTTCATTTTATTATTATACATTTTTATATATTAAAAATATATTTTTTTATTTGCGTTTTAATATTTAAAATAATAATGACGCTGTTTCTGCAAAAGTCATGTTAATATATAATTATTTTATAAAACATAGCGAGACAGAGTAGGAGTAACCTATAAAGTGCCTCAAGATTTAGGAATAAAAACTATTCTGAAAGAAACTGAAAATATGTAATCAATACATTGTAACCAAAAAATATAAGGTATTTGGATTATATGTCCAAACGCTTTGTAAAAAAATTATTAGTAATTATTGTGATGAATCTCAAATCCTCTTCGATTTTGATAAATAGTTAAAATAATTATATATTATACAATAATGTGGGATGAGATTATAATTAAATTTTACATTAAATTTCCTAATATTTGGATGTACGTGTATGTGCATGCCACAGGCGTAAATTTAATAATCATATACTAAATATTAACCAGGAATTATAATTAATATTGTTTTGATTAATAAAATAAATTTAATGTATAGTTTGTGATGAAATAGAATGATGAAATTGACCAAAGTCTATAAATATAGTCTAACTAATGTTTTAAGGACTTAAATAATAACGAGGGAACTTCTATCTATCTATCTAGGATCTGCTGGGTCAAATAAGGGTGAGAGGTCACGTATGAGGTTGGCACTCACTCTATTTTGTAGCCAGACTCAATAGCTTTTTTTTGATGTATTACACATTATTGTGTGATTTGTGGGTGATAAGTGATGCGCGTGCATACAGAGGCAATTATCTCATTATATAGTAAGGATTCTTTTATAAGAGACCTTAAAATATATATATATATATATGAAAGAGGAGGGCAAAAGAGCGTGTGAGTCACAAATGATCACCGCCGTCTACGAACTCTTTCAACATCCTGGGAAACAAAATGGATTGATTGGAAGTCCATCTATGTTGTATCAAACCGTAATCTGTTTAAGGAAGTTCCTTAAACAGATTACGGTATGTGGAAGAAAAGTCCTTAAAACTTAAACCGTATAGTAGAAAATGGTCATGCATCTAGTTAGTACGGTATGGTAATTCGACGGCAGGTCAAAAAGCTCTCAATCGAATATCAGATCAAATATCTCTTCGGAATACTCCCTGTTGTAGATGTAGATTCTATAGATAATGTTGCCCGTACTGTTGTATACTACATTGGTACTGAACAACTTGTTTATATATTCCAATTTATTTAACATTTAAATTTCTATAAATAAATATTACTAACAGTAGTAAGGCATTCTCTTACGTTAAATTAACATTAAAGCCCTAACTTACAACACAATCTAAATGAAGCTTTAATTAAAAGATAAATTTTGAAAAAGAACCTCATGTCAAGTTAAAAATGGCTTGTTTTACAAACAATACCATCACTCATCAGTATCAAATAATAAATTATAATTATAGCTGTATATAAAAACGAAAGATTTAAACTAATATTTCGTATCAATTGTATAATTATAACATTCGCAACATTATTATAATGAGTGATTGATTTTTTAAAAATATTAATATAGAATGTCATTTATTTATATAATATTTAATTTTTAATACTTTGTATGTACTCGAGCTCTATTAAAATGTGTTTTTATAAAGAAGTTGATCAACTTATTAGGCTGGATACGTATTAAAATTTTCGATTACGGCCAATTACTAATGTTAATATTAATAATTAGTGTTTATTATTTAATATTAATATTAAGTCATTATTTTTTTTAATTACACACTAATAAATCTTTCCTCTTTATAATATAATTATAAAATTACTTTGATTGTGGGTGAGGTTTGGATCATTTTCCTCCATCTTACGTAACATAATATTTAGATCATATGTTTGATATTACATGCGATGATATCCATTAACCTTTTTAAGTGGGCAAAATCAAACGTAATGTTAAAAGGTATAATATTACAAATACATACAAAAAGTGAAGTCTGTTTTAATAAAAATTCATTGCTTAATAATATCAGGTTAATAAAAGATAAATAATTGCATATATTATTTTATGTTATTCCCAAAAACAATTATATTCCTGTCCGTATAAAGTATATAATTATAAAAGCACCTTTTACATGAAACATAAAACACATATTAACTTGAATTTAAAATATAAGCTTCGAATAAGCTATGCAAAGCAATATGCGTTTTATGTTTCAGCTAAAACGCTGCTATTAATTTGACTTAACTGCTTTCTTAATTTGAGACACATTTTAATGCCTGGTGGTGGATAACGGACATCATTGTCGTTTAAAATTAATATTTCAATCGTATATCAAATCCAAAAACCTGGATCCAGATTATTATTGTCTGTTATTAGTAAATAACTGCTATGATTAGTCACATCATCTTTTGACCCAAAAAACCTGTCCATAAGATAATATAATCATTACATTAACCGCCATGTTCCTCAAACGTTCTTAACAAATTTAGGTCATGGATTCTTCTATCCGTGCATAAAAGATGTAAAATTGCAATATATCTTTTGTACATGACAAATATTGTTGGATGTCACATGTACCTAATAAGAAAGGCAACTAGACGTTGTATGTAAGTTAGATTTAATATATTTCTCCAAAGCTATCGCTTCTAAAACCTGTTTCAGTAAAATATGAGAGCAAATTTAAGATTAACTACGTGAAGATTGGAAAGAAATCTAGTTACTTCTCTTCCATTGGGATTATGGAAATTTAATTGGTGTTGCTTAGACTAGACCAACCATCTCTTCCAAGCAATACGTACTGTAGGTCTACAGAGTTGAAGGTCACCAAAACTTCTTCAGTAGTTTTAAATATTTATTACTGCAATTTTTCATTTACGCGGCTCACCCCCACATTCACATACTTATACTTCTAGAGTCACGAGTCATCGCAGGTGGATGCTCCGTTGACACGTCTATTTGTACTCAGTCGAGATTTAAAGTCGAGCGGGGTTTTTAAGTCCGGGCTTTCAGATCTCCTCACCAATGTAGTCGATACCTTTAAGTAAATTCAATTCAGTGAGCACCTTTCAGGTAGTCAGAACTTTGGGCATATTTAGTGCCTAAAGTTCTGACCTGGTCTATCATATACTATCCGGAGCACGCCCCGTTTGGCAAACACCATTTCCATGTACTTGGGCAACAGATGTCATTCCGAACTGACTTGGAACTTCGATAAATCGTCTACATTATCATTATATATCCCAGGAATATAATAAACTTTTCGTTGAATTTCGTATTCTTCCAGGATCTTAAAAACCTTGTAAATTTGATCCATTACTGGTGCGCATCATTCTGTTTTCAGATTCAAAATCACTCAATAATTGATTTGGCCTCCCAGGACGGCAATACTGGTGAAATTCAGCAGTCCAACCCGACTTTGTAGTTCTTTGAGGCTTGCTTATACTTTGTATCTTGAATACCTTTTGTCTAAGAAATTAATTTCTCTTCGGGACTTGCTTTCAATTTGTCCAGTAATTCAACTGTATGCTGAGATACGTAAGAACTTTCAAAGGAATCAGTACAGATTCCTCGCAATTTATATCCAGTCTCTAGAGTCTATGTAATTATATTGACATGATTCTTAAGAATTTTTTGTCTTGAAGAGCAAACAGGAAGTCCTCCAAATACACTGGAATAAAGGTATAATTTTTTTTCTGTTTTCCACGCTTTTTATAACAGTTTTATAACAATTTTATTTTACTATAATCGCCTCATGATGAATTTACTACTTGATATATATGTTTGCACAGCTTTTGCTGCCCTGTCTTTTGAAAGAAAAACATTAGCTCCAGATGGGTTTGCTTGATTTCTTTTCTTTGGTCTAAAGATATAACTCTAGAGTATGAGGTCATTAATAGCAAAATTAAGAAAATTAATAAATAACAATAATATCTGTATCTTATCTGTAGTCATTTTATGTTCAGGATTATTGTCAATCTATGCTGCCTCCACAGGGATTAAATAAGTAACACACCAAGTACCAAGGACGTACAACGTCGTAAGTTCTGACATATTACAGCTCCGAGCAAGCCGTCTTGCAAAGTTCTTAAAACGATGAAAATATTTTGGAGCGATGATACTCAAGATAATATCGAAATAATGCATATTATTATTAAGAATTATCTATTATTAATTATTGTCTATTATTAACTATTCATACATCATTAGGCTAACATATAGAATTGATTACGAAGGTTCTAGTTGTTTGTACATTGCTTGATAAATATATTGACGCTTGTGAGATTGAGTGACCACAAAAAAAAACAGTTTGAGTTTGTTATAACAAACTGAAACTGTTCAACTCAAACCATATATGGATCTTCTTAGACCAGAGCGCGTTTGGAATACTCGTAGCCTTTTTTAGGTTGGAGAGTGTCTTTACAGAAAGGTTTATTTCGATAAGTATGGTAACAAAATAGGCTCTGCTGCTCCTTCCATTTGACGTAAACAAGTGATCACTGGTATTGATTCGAAGTGGAAAAGGTATAAATCTTCCTGCACATCAATGATATGTTGGATATCTCCAACATACATTGTTATGCGGATGACAGCACTGGGAATGCGGTAAATTCCGGCCGTGCAGGTCTCTCTCGGGAAAACGTCGACGAGTGCCGAAAGAAACTTGTGTCTTCTATACAGACTTCCTTGGAGATGATCTCTGAGTAGGGTGAACTGAACCACGTTCAATTCAATCCCGACGAGACACAAGTTTGCACGTTTACCACTAAGAAAGCCCCATTTGTCGTATCGTACCGTTCGGATTGTCGGGGACCCGGTCCTCTGTGAACGGCTGGACTCTTTGGCATTGCGTAGAGACGTTGCATCTCTGTGCGTCTTCTACCGCATTTACCACGGGGAGTGTTCCGAAGAGCTATTCGATCTGATGCCTACCGCCGAATTCCATCACCGCACAGCGCGCCATCGCCTCCAATACCATCCCTACCACCTGGATGCGTGGCGATCCTCCACTGTGCGGTTCTCAAGGACCTTTTTTCAACGTTCCACTCACTTGTGGAACGAACTCCCTGCGGCGGTATTTCCAGATCGGTACGACATGGATACCTTCAAAAAAGGCGTTTACTCCTACCTAAAAGGCCGGCAACAATCTTGTAAGTCCTCGGATGTTGCAAGAGGTCATCTGTGACCCCGCCAGCTCGTTTGCCCTCCTCTTAAATAAAAAAATATATAAAAGATAAATAAATAAATAGATAAATAAAACATCATACTCGTAACTTACTCTCTGATTGCCACAAACTGAAGAACTTTTATCGGCCGCGAATATTCTATAATAATTTGTTTACTTACAAATATCACATCAGCAACTATATTTCCTAATATAATAAATACTTTACTCATTAGCCTTAAATTTTTGAAATTCTATAGAAAATATAGAGATTTATTTTTTACCTCAAAGCCATTTTTCAAACAGAAAACCATATACAACTACAATGAAGTAAAAGACACTTGTTTCTTTAGACTTGATCACAAATGAGCATATCTTTTTCTATTCTAATCGTTTATTCATGTCCAATGTATCATAATTTATGACTTGTTCTTTTTTTACCCAAAAATAGATGTAACTGATACTGAGTCACGTTCTAGCACTTCATTCAAAGTAATGTCACTGAAGACTGTCTTATAGACTGGATTAAAAAAACAAACAAATTCTTGAATATAAGACAGACTCTCAGACGTCGCAGATGTGGGTCCTGCAAATCGTAAAGATTTTTTTTATTCTTTATATATTTATTAATTATATGGATATTGTTTAAATATTAACCTTCAAACTACGTGTAATACATATTATTATTTTTTTTTCAATAATTGGTAGTAGCAATTTTACTTGCGATTATTTTTTGCGATTACTTTATCAGCGTATTATCTTTTTTATCAACTCGCCGCAAAACATCACATCGCCCTGCGCATACTACAGAAATACAGAATAACAGATTTAAAACTTATTGTTACCAAACACTGTATGCTTTACCGATAATCTTAAATTTAGTGTCTATGCGCCATCGCATTTTCATAGTTTAAAACAGTTATTACCAAGATCGGTCAAACGATCCCTGAGTTATGAAAAGACAGATGAACAGGTAGATAGAAAAACAAAAAGTAAAAAAAGAAGCGAAATTTTAATCAGTGTATCGTAAGACAATGGTTTATCATGAAATAAAGAAAAAAAAGTAATTTACGGACAGAATGAATAGACTTATATTGTAGCATAAAGAATTGATAAAGCTTTTAGATACTTATGTACAGTAAATGAATGTTTTATACATTATTATTTCCTGAAAACATAATTAGATAATTACAAATTACGCTGAGATGTTTCTTTCGCTCTAATACATTGTAAAATAATCTTCATTACAAATACAAATTGTGTAAAGAACAATAATAAATCTTTTTTTTTTTTGTTTTTTTCTTTCGTAATTATATATTTAATAAGTTTTATTTTATACAGAACAAAAATGATGTTGTTGTTGTATGATGAACTTTGAAAAATCAGCAAAGTTAGTTGAAAATTTTTGTTTGCATCTGAATAATGTAAATCAAAAACGCTCTACATTGTCTTCACAACTTTGGTATATACTATTACTTCAATTTATATTTAAAAGCACTAATGTAAACGTGATTGTGTTTCCGTTGGTTTCATTGACCTACTTTGAATTTAGTTAATTTAATGAAATGTGTAAAAGAAAATATGAATTTGGTTATATTAATATAATTATAAGAGCTTATATAAATATAAAAACAAGTAATTCGATCGCGGTTTAAGATATATTATGTAAAACATCAATTTTTTAAGTTTTTCTTTAATTAATTTACGATTTTAGATATCGATTGCGATAAATTAGTGTTCGGCTTTACCTGGCTTATCAAGACTTGAGCCTTAACCTACAATTTATAAAGATTATGGAAACTTTGATTATTTCTTCATTTCTTTTATTAAATGTATAATATTATAATTTATTAACATATATTTTCATATTAAATAGAATTATCCTTTAATTCAAAGAAAGATAAAAGATATTTAGTTATATAATAATTTAATAGTTATAGTTTATAACTGTTATGACTGAATAAAAATAAATTTTCTTTATTTAGAGATAATTAATAAGATGTTTTCAAAAGAATATATAATAACCTCATTTTTCTTTGTCCTATTTTCTCTTTGTTCCTTCCATCTCTCTTCATATCTCGTATCACCCTCTTCCTAAGGGTGTTTGCAATCTTCATTATGTTATGAACTCTACGCTCGTTTATTTTCTTGAAAACAATATTAGTGTTGTATATATTTTATTCCACTTACTAGCAAAAGTAACTTAAGATTTATAGTTTGTATATTT
The DNA here is from genome assembly GCA_918358695.1 of Melinaea menophilus ssp. n. AW-2005. Taxonomy (NCBI): domain Eukaryota; kingdom Metazoa; phylum Arthropoda; class Insecta; order Lepidoptera; family Nymphalidae; genus Melinaea; species Melinaea menophilus. The sequence goes on along the minus strand of OU911055.1, from coordinate 3,258,986 downwards.
ATTTATTTGAAAAAAATAATTTTACTTAATTATTTTCGCAGCAGCGGTGTTTGTTGGCTACAACATTTTGTCAGCGCGATTCAATTGCAATGTACATTTAATTAACGTTATTTAATTAATAGTCAATCATCGGCTTGTGGTCGGTCCGTCATTTTGTTTTATGTTACGAATGCCATTAATTACATAATAAATATTCTCAACTAAAGAATTTATTTATTTATTAAATTCTTCATTGCACAATAGACAACAGGCGGACTTAATGCCATAAAAACATCAGCCAACTTTCGGATGTACACGAGAGAATGACGATAATCGTGCAAAAAAAAAATTATATAATATAATAATAAAACAAACACAATACACAATATATAGATACATGTAATACGCTAATACGAAATAAAGTTCGTTTACTTGATTTTTATTGTAACATATATATTCCGGTAACTCGTTTAGAGTCTGACAGCACCTAGAGCAAATGAGTTGGATATGAAACGAGTCCGATGAAGAAGAGTTTGGAGCAGTAAAATGTTAGAAGAACGAAGTGATTTTTCATGTACACCTGCTAAAAAGGAGAAATTGCATTTTCAATAGAGAGGAATCGAAGGAATTAAAACAATAGAGTAAAGGAGACACAGAATTCGTATACTTCACTGTTTACGAATTACAAACCACTAAGTGTTGATCTATAGTCAAAGTCATGGTCAAACATACGGAATCCGAAAATGAAGCGGATACAGGTGTAAAGAAGGCGATCTAATTTATTTAGAAATACTACATTGTCGTCAATATGGTCCATATCAGCATAGTCAAGGATAGGGTAGATGTTAACCACCTTTATCATCGCTCAATGTTTTATGTAAAGTAATATATGTATACTTATTCATTTTTTTATAATATTTTAACTATACTTTTTTAATGATGTGGAATTCCATACTCGTAATTTGTATATACTTTTTAAAACGAATTCGATGAACATTATTTCAAACGGTTAAATTTATTTTATTTTGGCCAATTTATGTTATGAAATATACAACAAATATAAATAAGATAGAATGGGAAATTAATATGTTCATATCATGTTTCGAGGTACTTTAAAAATTATTTGGTTTTCTTATATTCTGAAGAATATGATTTAAAATTAATTTCTTATTTATGTGTTATATCGTAATCGTTACTCTAAATACATTTAAGCAAACTATTTCTAATTAAGTTGTATCCTATTTAATATAAGGTCAGTTATTTCAATGTAACAAGTTGTAAGAAAATAATAACTTTATAATTACAGCAAAGATTTGATCAAACAATATTTGTTAAATGTCGAATGAACTTTAACTGGATGTTGCAATAGTTCAGAAGTTTAAACGAGAGGTGTGCATACAAACTTCAAGCGAACTCTAAAATGAAAAGGCTATCTGGTACGTGACTGAATTTACTGTATTTTCTCACATTTATAAATTCTTTTAAAGCTAAGATATTAGGTCGGAATTTTCAATCTATCCTAGAAACGTGTCTTATCTAAGTAAAGATTTCAAATTGGTTGAGCTCAATTATGCTTGTCAATCATCTATCTGTTAGACCCTCAACATTTATTATAGATTAAGATTGATGAGTTTCACCAAAAAGTTACTTTTTGATATTAAATCAAATATTGCATGTCACTTGAAGCAGTTTTTTATGGAACCAGACGTGATAGTTGTCATTCTTGTTCCATGTCAGATAGGTGGCAGTGAGACTGCAATCTCTTTTTTTACTCACTTTTGAAGTGATAACCGTCAACGCACCACGCTCACAACGTATCACTAGTTACCGACGCAATTCTTAACCATTATTGTTTTAATTTATGTTTACTACATTATTAGTGCTTTTAGGAAAGAAAATTCTGATATGGACAATTCTGATCCTCCTTATTTGAGTTGGAATTCTTTGTATTGGTGTTAATGAGTAATTTATTAATAACATTATTGTTCTTAAGTTATCCGAATCATATCCACCTTGAAACACTTCCTAGTAGAAAGTTCCTAAATATCCATTGAATAATCATCTCCCAATCTTCATTATAACATTTAATGCATTTTTTTTTTCTGCATTTTATACTCTATAAAAAGTATATTACTTAGTCTGGCCATAAATACGGTTACAATTAAAAATAACCAAACTATTATTGAATTTGGAATCACTCATTTTTATATGATTACTTATTGTGTTTTCTTATGTTCGTGCCAATTATATTTTAAAATATTTTGTGATCTTAAAATGAACCGAACCAAATCGCTTGATTGAATTACATAATGTAGGTAAATTAAAAAATAAATAGTTAATAAATAAATAAATTTGCACTTAAAATCTTAATATTTCATAAGCAAATCCCGTAATCGGAAGTTGATTTTGCAAACCCATAGTAGGTTTTGGAAAATCAATCTAATAATATCCTACATCAACGGTGCTCAAAACTAAAATACGACCCCATTTTATATTATTCATATAATGGGGTTGTAGTTTTAGGTAGATTCCATAGATGAATCTACCTATTGCAATCGATGCGATGACGGGACCCAGACCCCAGAGTAGGGGCGCTACGCCGTTTATGAACTGGAGATTGAGAATCCGTCGAAAAAAAAAATTTTATATATCCCTCTATATATATATGTATATATGATCTATCAGTCCAAATTCATCGTAGGCGAAATCTGACTTCACAGGTCGATAGGATAAATTAGTAGGTCAAACGTAGCATCTCGTTTTTTTGGAAAAAGTGAAAGGAGGGGCTGGGAGGAGGGGTGAAAGTGCAAACCTTTGGGACACGCTACAGGTCGCAAATATTGACCGAGGATTTTCAAACTCGGTATACACATTCTTAAGAACAAAATGAAGGTTAAGTTCTTGAACGGGGGAAATCGGTCGGGGGGTTGGGGGGCTAGAGGAGTCGAAAGTTAAAAACCGAAAAAAGTCACATAAGGAGGCAAAATTTTGCTGTCGGAAAAATCCTAGAAAATTAACAAATTAAAAGAGGTAACTTTTTTGTCCGAAAAGTTTTTTGATCCGACTCCCCGTTTATGAGATAGGGGTTTGGGGCGATTCCCCCCACACCCAATATATGCAGAGTGACCCGTCATAAGACCCGTAATGACCAGTAGAATATTGCTGGCTAGTTTTTCTTTGTCGATCCGACCGACGGTAATCTACCTAACACGATCGACCCTGTCGAACGAGGTATTTTTATATAGGAGCTATCATGAATAGAAATACTTACAAATTCTATTTTACTACATTGTCGGCTAATAAGTATGTTAATAATATTAGCTTTATAGTACTAAGAGTATCTGAGCTAGGCTCGGATAGACGGACGGACGGACATGACGAAACTATAAGAGTTTCTTGTGGACTACGGAACCCTAAAAACGAACTTTCTGTGATATAAATCAGGCGCTCCATTGTTTTACTTCATTTAAAGCTCGTTTGAAATGTGTTTGTCCACCTCTCGCGTCCGATGCCTCACTGAAAGTAACTGATGCAATACTTTAAAAATAAACGAAAAGTATATGCATATCCCAATCATAGTTCTTTGTTTAAATACACACATACACGCCCACAAAATTATATTCTTTTTTTTATAACAAAATTTTAACAACATCTAGATATTTTTATAAACGCAGCAATCTTGCTGTAAACTGACATTGCTATCTTATACTACAGCAATCTTGGAAGCGGAAGGGAATTCCATAGACGAGAACTATATACGGCAGTTACTATAGACAAGAATTGCCACGTTGTTATTGGTTTGAAATACTGTAGAACTTATCTAGTTATATTAAAAAAAAAAGTCAAAGTTCTTGCAATATTCGTATGGTTGGTATGAAAACTTGATTAATGAGACTTAATAAATCAAAGTTACCTTGCATGAAAATTAAACTTAGGACATCGATCCTTGTCGCAGTTCATTACATTAGTGACATTCTACGCTACAGTCTGGACGTTGTACGTTGTGATGGGAGTAGACGTTAAGTTAAGGAAGTAGATTTTAAATTGTAAATTTTATTAATGATTTGTATATTTTATTAATGTTCTTATATCTATAAAATAGTAAAGTCCCACTTTTAATTATTACTGTGAATGAGTGACCTATATCTTTTTTGTACCCAAATGAACTTGTATATTTAGAATATATACGGAGTGTCAGCTAGTAGTAGAACTAAAGGGAAGCCCGAAGAAAAAATTAAAAACTTACACTGCTACGAGGTCTAATCAGTTAAAATCATAATTATTTTTATCCTTAAATATTTATTATTAACCGTATCAGGGAATAACAAATAACATAGCGTACTGTAGTATTTAAAAAAAAATGTTAAACTCTTGTTTTGTGTAAAATTTCTGAAGAAATATTTTTGATTTGGAACTTTGAACAGCTCTGGTGTAAAAAGAATATGAAAACAACAATGACCAATCTCTTTAAAATATTTCTGGTTTAATGCTGTTTCTAAAAAGATGTAATATGTCGTTATTGAATGTAAAAATATTGAACTATTGTTATTAATGTGTAAAATGGGATAATTATTTAATACTGGCAAAATAAAAACATACAATAAAACCAAAATAATAATAATTTTTAATTGATATTTATTGCATACACATTACAATAATTTTGGCTATTTTAACGGACTTTGTGTTATCAATATGCCTCGATAGGTTTATACGTCTCAAGAATATGCCAATATGCACTTTATCTAGGCGGAGTGTAGAGGTAATGCAAATGCTGCTGCAGCTCTTTATCGCGAACGGTATCCTAATTCACGTCATCCAGATGACCGTGTTTTTATTAGGGTTAATGGCTGTTATTCCGAAGGCAGAATGCCTGGTGGCGGTGTAGGTGGTGCTGGTCCCGGTCCCTGTATAAAAACCTTGACATACAGTAAAACATATATTTATTTAAATTCTACAAAAATAAATTTACACTTACATTAAATTCTACTTTGATAAGTAAGATAAAGTAAAATTCATTAACAGAATGAACTTCCTTCAGCGGTGTTGTCAAGTCGACACGACCTGGGTACCTTCAAAAGGCACTTATTCGTTAAAGGATGACAACGTTATTACGATTCATGTTAATAATGATCGTAAAAGTCGGGTTCACTTACTACCAGATGATCCGTATTCACGTTTGTTCCGCTTCGCTCATTCTCTCCTTTAATTAAAATTAGATAACATTACAGCCCAAACTTTAATAAAGAAAACTTTCTTAAATTCGATACCACCTTACTCTAACAACATTCACAATACTCATACATATTACATTTATATTTCACAAAATGGAAGAAGATAATTAATGATTATGATAAAGAATGTAAGTGGTTCTTAGAAAATTCAATTATAAGATCCGCCGGATAATTATAATTAGAAACTTGAACTAATGTTAAATGGTACCCATATCTCCAACGAATCTCAAGGTTTTTGAATGTTTAAAAAAAATAACTGCTTTTAATTATATTATACTTTATAATATACGATATATTTGTAATTATATTTACAATACACTAGATATAATACACTAATTTTAATACACTAGAGCCTTTGCTTTAATCTGCTTTTGCTCTTCACATATATAACTCGATGCTTTTATAAAAATACTCAATTTTCTCTTATGTAGTATATACATATACATGCAGATTTTTATTCAATACACTATACTACATACTATATATTTATATATATATGTTACTGTATATATATAATTTTTTTATTATCGTCAATCGTCAGGCTTAAATCTATATGAGCAAAAAAGAAGAGATTTAAAACTATAAAAAGCTAAGATATAAAAATGTACTTCATTTAGTTCTTAGTTTCTTTAATTCATAAATGATAACTTAAAATTAATAGGTCAAGAAAATAGCAGCACTTTTAATTATTGATTTAGTTATAGACTCAGTTACCAATATAATGTAGAATATACTTTTCTAATATAAATATATAATTTAGTACTTATATATAAGTTCGTTTTACTATTATAATTAATAAGCAAATACAAGGAATGGTAATTTTAATGCCTTTTATTATAATTGACGAGGCTCCGATTTAGTAAGTACTCTCCTAGAATCTCTTAGAAATTATATACGAGTATACTGAACTCATCTATCACAAATGTCATCGGTAAATCATTTGCAATGTACAAATTAGAATTGCCGCTAATAACCAGTACGACAAAGTTTTACAATGATTGTATTGGCTTTCCGAAATGAATGTAGTTGTTGGTAACTCGATTCGCAATGCATTGTAATAGGAGACCAGCTGTAAGCTGCTTTAATTTTCAGTACCATTACCAAGACTAGATTAACTAGATTAACTGTGAAAACAAATTACACAGTAAAATACAAACCACTCTGAATATATTTGCAGTTTTTTTTACAAAACAATAATAATATTATTCAATATTTGGATTGCACTTAACTAGTTTTACAAAAATTATAATCTCATACAATGCTAAAAGCTAATATAAGATCAATTCTTTTGTTTTTTTTTAAAACAACCAACAAATGTTTCAAAAATATGACGAGACAAATAAAACAATATAGCATCCGATAAAAAATGAGTTTCATAAATTCAGTGCTATTGTGTCACAGTAATTATAAAATATAGTTGAGTTGTGCAAAAACGTTTTACCTGTTTCAAGAAATTCTGAATACTTTATCTCGGCTTAATTTTAATATACCGCGTTGGAAATATTACTATAAGGGGGAGAAATAATTCATAATTTAATATTTTAACGTAATTTTATATTTTGAAAATCATACAAAAGTGCGTTTAAGGTTTCTTATTCACGCATAAGATTTAATATTCTTTTTTCATTAACATAAAAGATAAAATATCCAAAATATTTCCGAACAAAATAAGTGATGACAATGAAAACGGTTATATCCATTATTAATGACAATAATAAAAATTGTTAAAAGTAAAAGTGGTTTTTAAATGTAAATAACAAATAATTATATATATTACGTGGATTAAAACATTAAGTACCAAGTGTAATCAAGTGATAAAAAAGAAATATATAAAATATTATCATTAGTCATTAAACAGCAGGTTAATGTATAAAATTAGATTCTAAATCGGTGAATTCTAGGAGCAAAACTCCTCCCTTTTTGAAAGCATAAGAAGCCACGTCTCTAAATAATGTCAAAGAGTAACCGACAATCCAAACCGCTCTCCGTCGTAAGCGGTCTAAGCGTAGAAGCTGATATCGGGGTAATGCGGATCAGAAAAGAGAACAGTACTCCATATGTGACCGGACTTGCGCTAAGGCGCTAACTCGCAGGCCTTAAATACTGCCTCGCTCTTTTGATCACTACCAATTTTATCGAAACTAACTTGGCTTTGCTCTCCAGGTAACCACAAAAGTGACAATTACTCAAAATATCGAGGCCCAGTATACTGATACTTAGTCAGGCATAAACGTCTAATATTCCATATCAAGTACTTCATATCTTAAATTTTCAAAATTTTTGGTTTTTCTTTTGCTTAGTTACTGAAACTTAATTGTATAGCGAATTTAAGTCAACGGAAAGTATCATTTCTATTTTTACGGTCTGTGATCCGATGTATCAGTGAAGAAATAAAAGAAATTTGGCTTTAAATATTTCCTAAACTATTGGGACTTTGCTGTACTTATTTAAATAACATCAATTCTTGAATAGGCATTCTGCAATCTGAAGATAGGAAATCCTTAAGGAAAAATGTCAGAACCTTATTATAAATTACAAAAGTTATAAGTATTTCTTGGATGTGTGCAGAGCGGGTATTAAAAATTGAATGTATTTACTTGAAGTCTGCGAAATTAAAACCGAATATAGCATTAGATACGTGTACGTTTACACAATACCGGTTGAAAAACAATATCACAACCAAGAATCGAATCAGTGACTTTTGGTACACTCTATTAGACTTGGTACACGACAGACTATAGCATCTTAGTTAGATCTATATTTGTATTTAGCAAAACAAATATACGAGCATAATAAAACTTAAGAAAAAAACTGTTTGAGAAATTAAATATTACTTTAATTTTCATAAAAACGCACATCAACTATGATTTGTCACCTCAAATAACTCAGGGAGTTTTCGTAATAATCGTAATGGAATGCCCAGAACTTTGCCTTTGTAAACTTTTTCATATTTCTTACGAATACTGGACATTTGTTACGTGATATCCTTTATTACATTAAATAATTTAAAAATATCAGGTAAAAGTATCTTTTTATATGTTATATTAGGTAAAAGAAAGCTTTCAAGGTAATTTCCTTTTCAAATAAATAATGTTTAATATTTTTACATTATGGTTGCGATTTTGTGGTATTTTAATATATATACTATACTATATACACAACTCTATATTACAGTTTGACTTTTAACACATTTCAGTAACTAGTCAAACACGCCCACTTCCGCCACTATTCTTTCATAAAGAAATCATTGCTTTGCTGCCAATAAAAAGTGTTGCTAGCTTAAAGTTTCTCATCGGTAAAATAATAAAAAAAAAAAAAAGATAAAATTGAACAAAAAAAAAATTTATAATAATAATATAATGGAACTTCAAACAAAAATAATACTAGTAATAAACAAGTTTAAACTCATTAGTTTTTTTGTTATATATAAAACTCATTAGTTTTTTTGTTGGCCGTTTAGTGAAAATACCAGGGAAATATAAAAAGTATTCATAATAAAAGTTTATAAAAATTTGTAATTATTTACTCAATAGCTTATTAGACAAAAGATTGAAATACACACAAAAATAATCACATCAAATAAGCAATAGAAGTACAATATAAAAATACTTAGTGTAACAAATCTCCAGTAAGGATGTTATTCTGAATGGTGTCTTGAAGCCAATACCAATATCAATTTAATAGTTACAACTATCAGCGGTCGTTTCTAGCATTTTGTCATAATCATAACTTTCAACATCTGAATAAGTTTAATACTAACAAAATAGTTATTCTAAAGGATACTAAATTCTTAAATGTATTTGTAGTAATCATAATTCATGCGTTTTACATAATTAAGTATACATACATAATAATATAATATCATAAAGATGCCTATACGTCCAACAATAACTTTTAGCACTTAAATATAGCATGTTTAGTAAAAATAACTATTCAAGGTAATGGTATATTTTTCAATCTAATTAATACATTACAGTACACTTATACACATTACATACTTCTCAAGTTCGGTCAGCTAGTCTGTCCCAAATGTCTGTAATGGCTGTCCCAAATGGCTGTCTGTAATCCCAAATATACCATTTCATTCACTTGTTCTATTATCTTACCATTCACGTTGATCTTACATACTGTCCTTCTTCATTTCTCTCAAATATCAGAACCTTCGTCTTATCTTCATTTAGGATTAGACCATTATTTTCACACCCATCTTTCTGAGTAAGGTGACCAATGCCTGCAAATTGCATTCTGATGATGCAGTAAGCACTGCATCATCTGCAAATAGCAAGTAATTGACCTTAAGGTCACCTACTTTCACTCCCATGTCACTGTCTTTAACACCTTGGAGACAACTATCCAAATACAAATTGAACAACCAAGCTGACATAGCGCAACCTTGTTTAACACCGATTAGATGTCATACCAGGGTGACATGCCAACTCCTACTCGCACACAGGCTGAATGATCTCTGTAAAGAGACTTTACAGCCTGTAGCAAGGGTCCGCTCATATTGTGTCGGGGCAGTATCTCGCATAATTTCTTTCTCACAATTCTGTCAAACGCCTTTTCCAAATCCATAAAAGCACCGAAAACCTTTTGGTTTAGGGCCAAAAACTTTTCCGTGATCATACGGAGAGAAAAGATCTGATCTATACATCCTCTTCAAGGTCTCAAAGCTCCTTGGGCCATTCTAATAAATATTGTAGTCAAATTTGAAACAATTGAGAATGACACAACTTGTAAACTTATCTTCAAAATGAAAATAAATTTAGAAATATAGATATATTATTTTAAAAGAAATAGTTTGGGGTGAGGTTTAGATACCATATAGCATAACTATTCAAGGAAAGGACAAAATCGGCAGAAGTGACTAATTTCTTCTCATCTCTGTAATAAAACTAAAATTATATTTATATTTTGAGGTAAACAAATATATTTTAAAATTATTTTTATCTTTTTTATGTATTTATTAAATGCTTTTTTAATTTATTATTAAGTAAAATTTAATGTATTTTTATCTTATAATAATATTGCACACATTTTAAAAAGGTTTTTTTTAAATATATAATTAATTACAGAATAAAAATACTTACGTAGGTAGCATATCACATCACACACTATCTTCTTGTCAGCCTACAGACGCCCACTGCAAGACATAGGCATCCCCTAAAGATCGCGACCCATGAGTTGGCGATCTCAGTGTGGTGTTATGATAAGCAGAGGACGTCGCTGCCCATCCACAGGGAACCGACTCCTCTTTGTCTTATACGACATCACAGGAGGAAATGAAACCGTAAAATTAAATATATTAAACTCATGTGCAAAACACACAGCTTTCTTACTTCCTTCACGTGATATATTTCTGGTTTTCAGCTCATTTTGATTTTACCTTCATCATGATTCTTCTACGTGCATAAAGTTAAAAGAAATATGTATAAATATAAAATAATACCCCTTATTATGATTAGGGGAGTGACGCGTCTTAACGTCGTTGGTTATTATGGATTATTGAATTTCACGTAATTAGAAGTATTAACATATAAGCAGTTTCATATAACCGCCTTTGTTCTGAAACATTTATTTAGACCCGTGTGGATACGTGTGTGTATTGTGCGTATACGTAATAATAAATCTTAAATTACTTTTTATCTAAAATATAACCCAGAGATTCCATCTTATTTAAAAACGTGTTTAAGAAAGAATCAAGGTAATAAATTCTGAAAAACACAGGGAGATAAGATTAAAAACATGGCTGAAGATTATAAAATGTCACGAAATCATTTTTTTAGGTAAAGATCTTTACAAAAAAATTCACCATTTGTTTTATCAAAATAAAAATGTATAGGTAAAGTTTTACCAATAGACATACTCGTATTACATCTCATATTAAGCCGTGAAAAAGCAATATATGAAGCCATTGTGTTAACGAAAAAAATTTATTGCGATTAGTTTGGACGTTAGCAACAGTTTGGCTTTCCAACATTTCGAACTTCATAACATTTTCTCTTTTCTCCTGACACAGCTTGTACGCCGTTCATTTGTATGCGTTAGTTCGCGTGTACTTTGGTCATCGAGTACTTATTTGTGTATTTATTCTTTATAAGAAAACATATTTTAATATTTGTTATTGCAATGCAACATTAAGAAAGAAAATTGTTAACGATCTTAGATTAAATTGTTTAGATGGTATGTATCACGGTATTCTGTCGTCACCAACTTCATTGGAGGCACAGATAGTTTATAAATTTGTATTTAACAGTTTATTTTGTTTGTAAATATTAGAATAAGACACGATAGGGCTGACATGTTTTAATAAACAAAAGCCCTTAAATAAAAACAAAATAAAAAAAAAAAAAAAAAAAAAATTGTTATTATTATTATGTATAATATATATTATGTACATATTTAAATACAAATTTATATACTTAGTTTGTGCTTTTCAGCTCTTCAAGTGTACGAGTACTATGCATGAAGGATAAGCGGCTCAATTTTGTGCTTGGCTTCATTAGGCTCTAATTATAACATTGAATTTTGAAAATAATCTCATAATAATTACAATATTCGCAACGTTGTTATCATAACTGATTTATTTTCAAGGAAATATTAGTGTAGGATGACGAGATCATTTGGTTAGGTAATGTTTTGTTTTTAATACATTTTAAATAATAGAACTCTTTTAAAATGTATTTTAATTAGAAACTGATTAACATTTTTGAAACGTGTCACTGCCTTTCGATTGCGGACAAATAATAATGAATTATCCATAAAATAAACAAAGAATGATAATGAATACAAATATAAAGTCCATAGACAAAAAATGAGATATATATATATATATACATATTATTCATAGACTACCCCTGTAGTATTATTATGTATGATTAATCAAAGTATATTACTAACAATTTATGTATTATTATATGATAAATCAATTTATAAAAGTATGCAATTTTTTACTGTTGTTTTGAAGTGTAAAATTCTGTTTAATACCTACGAGCAACTCAGATTTCCATTCCAGGAAAGACAGAACTACTCCTCATTAGCTGCCTGCAAAAAAAATATTTTGTTTATCTCTTTTATACGTCAATTATTAAAAAAATATAAAAATAGTTAATCCCACAAATAGTTCACTGAGTTAGATCTAAACTTAATTTAAAGGTTTTTTGCTAACTGTTAGACATCAAAAGAGATCAGGTTTGACATTCATTTGGCATAAAGTTTCGATAACGAGTGCTGCCATTTGACGATTCCATTTTGATTAGATTTGAAATGTAAATCTAAACTATTTCGTTTCGTTTCATTTTGTATTTATCATTTAAATAAAAAGAATATATTTAATAGCGTGTAATTTTAATCGAAATCTAAAATTTATTATGACAAGATTATTCTTTACACGTATTCAAAAAATTTTGAGTACAGTATATTCGACATCATATATTTTAAATTGAACACAATAAATCCTTTAGGAGTAACAAGAATTTCTTTTTATTAGGTGTTTCTTTTTTTTATTTCTGCGTTGAATTTACAAAGATATTTCTGCCTATTTTGTCTGCTGCCAATAAAAGCATTCAGAAAATTATAATGTAACCTCATTTTATACAAACAAACTCATACATATTATTATAGCGTTTTTTATAAGCGGCTTGTGCATTTTACATTATTAAAAATTTTAAAACATTTCTGTTCCTGTTGTTGTTGTTGTTATTATTTTTAAACAATAATAACTATTAAATCATTATAATTCGCAAAAAAAATGTAATGTAAAGAAGTGATTTACCACTTACTGACTTTTCACGAAATCTCCGAAACGAACTGTCCGATTAACTCAAAATTTTACATTGTTATTTCTTGTATGACGTAGAAGTCCACTAAAAACGGATTTCAACTCTGCATTTCGCCAAATTTTTAACCTGTAGGAGCTATACACTTACCGCGGTTACTATAGCAACGGTAACGATGACAATGGATACTATGGCAACGATTACCATAGCACATCTAAATTAATAGTGTGCCCAGCTCACTGTCTAATCAGCTAGTACAATATAATCATAATGTCGTGTTTCAATGTTTAACATAGGACTTCAATCCGCCGATATAATTTATCCAGGGAATAAATTTATGTTTTTATAGATATTCTATAAATTATTAGTATGTGTCAAAATATTATTCCACAGGTAAGATGTACCGAAAAATTAAGAACTCAACTCTTAAATTTGTTAAATAATAAAAAAAAAGAAACGGTCAACATTAATCTGTTCTTTTTACTCCTTCATATTTTCTTGTTCTATTTGTACTTTCCGCAGATTTTGTAACAGATACATATGTTTCTTCATTTTAATATTATAAGTTAATGAAATATGCATTTTGAATTTATGTATATATTTTAGATATTGTAATTTAATTACATAGATTTTAATATTTTAATTCTTTTTACCATGTTAGTAGATAAAATATCTTAATAAAATGTAAAAATGTGAATTTTGATGAAAAACTTAGAACGATTTAATCGTCAAATTTATATTTTTAGAAATAGCTTTAACTTTGTATATCAGAAATATTACCAAATAAATGATACAATATAGATTAATTTCTTTGTCCGTTTATTCCTAAACCATTCATCCGATTAAATAAGTACAATCATTTTCTTTAAGTGTAATTCGAAGATATTGTTTTATATTAAATTGAGAGTTACCGAACAATAAATACACAAATATTTCTTTTGACATACGAAGGTTAATAGTTCACACTAAAACTTGAACTCTATAACAGTAGAAAAAATTAAATTCACATTCACAGTAACGCTTAACTACTCTATGGAAAAAGTAGTTCCTGTTTTATAAATAAAATAAAATATCATATGAAATTTAGAATGAAATTTTATTTCTGATATTTTATTGTATTTAAGAGTTAAAATGTTATCGAGCATATATTTTTTTAATCATTTATATTCTTAAGTATAATTAAAACTTTAATTAAAGACAACTTTTATATCTAGTTATTCTGAATCGTGGTACTATGATATTCGTCATGTTATAATTTTATACTCAAATCATTCGTGCAGGAGTGGTGTCACCTAAAGCGGTAGCTGTCACTCTGATTGTCACACATCGTATGATTCTTGTAATATGAACACGTATTCCATGTAAATGTATAATACAGATCCATCTACCGTACGTCTACCCCACCAGTTCTCGAGTTTCAGTTACCAAAATTTGTTTTCAAGTTTAATCAAATTATAATTAGAGATTAGTACGACATTTAACTGACATTATATAACATTAGTATGTCTATTTATAATAGTACCTACCACAGTGATTGATGCCTATTGCTTAATATTAATCTTAGAAGATGTGTAGAAAAATTTAATATTATTATATTTATAAGACAAAATATTCCTTAAAAAAATAATACAAAATAAAATTATTAAATTAATACGTTTATGGAAGCCATAGTGTGTAAATAATTAACATCGTTTTATGAATTAATTTTACGTAACAGCAGCAGCCAACTCTGATTTACTTAATAACTTAAAATAGCGATTGGTAATAATGTTCGTAACCCGTCCGGGTATGAATAGAATGTAAAGAAAATAATTTTCATTTGTTAAAAAGATGCAAAAAAATTAATGAAAAACTGACTAAAATGATTCAATTAGTATGTTAAAATGTCGTGAAACTGGTCATATAGTAACAGGGTATTAAAAACTTATAATAAAGTGTCAAAAGTGTAAAAGCATTCTGCGTGTAATAGAAGTAATTGGGTAAATATCGTCTAAGTTAAGACATTGTGACTTGGAAACAATAAATGTTATGAAATAGACGATAAGTTTATCAAGAAAATAAATGTTAATAATGATAACTGATGAAAAATAAGGAAAGATACGCGATTGGTTTTTAAATGTTTAATTTAGTAAAAAAATCTTTATCACATCATAATAACAAAATGCATTGTTATTTTCACCAATCCTTAATCTTGCTACCCTTTAGACGGATGAGGATTGATGATATTACATCAAAACATTACCTTTCACTTCCGGTGGGTTTATAAATGATTTATACTGCTTTGTCAATTTTAATATTTATTGTATAAAAATGAATAAAGATGTATAATGAAACAAGTGCAATAGTTGTTTCCATAAATATATTATAATAGTCTTCTGTGTTTGTATGTTATGTTTGTCAATTGCTTATGAATCAGTTTTACTTGTATTTATCAATTCGAGTTAAAATGACATATATACATATATGACAAATACTTTTAAGTCTTTACAAGTATATTTTGGTTAGCAATGCTTTGCTTACTTTTTAATTTACACATTCGAAATCACTTTATAAAGAAGCATTATTAAAGTTCAGTCAATAACAAACTTTTATATTACAAAATAAAAACTCTGACCATCTAACAAATGAGAAAAACAAGCAAATCTTACATGAAATCGTTTAAACTAAGTGCTATGGCGATCACTAAACTAACAAAGTAGATGCTCTCTAACAACACACCAATCCATCTTTAATCTACGGATAAATCAGATCATTTCAAATAAAACATACTTATCAAGCAAAATAAACAAACAATCTCTTATTCAAGACATTTCTTGTTATCATAGTGTTTGTTGTTATAGATATATAATATATAACATATACTTATTATTCATGCAACTAGATAACCACTTGGGTTTAATGTAGTCCTCACTGGCTCCTATATTTCGATGTGCACCTAAAATATATTTTAAAATATAAAATCATTTATTGTTAAATACATAATTTTAAAGTTAAAATAAAATTTCTTCTTTACCGTAACTTCCAATTTAGGTTTCAATTATTCAAGTAAAACCTTTATTGATTGCTATAAATATAAATTGTGATTAACAAAAACTAACAATAAATCTGAACTTAATAAAAACATGTCATAATTACAAATACATCGTGTTATAAATGTTTTATTTTCCCTTATTAATATATGCTATCAGTGATAACAAAGAGATCATTTATAAATGAGAATACATATTCATGTCAGAAGCAGGTGAAATGCAATCAAGCTTCTTAGCTTGAGCAATGAATGGTTTTGTTGGTTGAGATCTTAATAGAAGTTATTATTAAAGTGAATACAGTTATTTTGTTATATTTATTGAATATGAAGCTGTCGTGAGTTATTATTATTTCAATCTGCCATTTCGTCAAAATATATATTGTCGTTTAAATATAAATCCGTATTTTGTTTAAATATTTATGTTTATTACGGTAAATGATATTATATGAAAGGACATAATATTAGCAACATACAGCAGCAGACCTTTTCCGCCTCAATTAGCAAAAGCCTTTTATGGCTGAACTAATGAACCAAACTAGAATGCATTTGGTGTAATCTTCAAACGCAATTTGAAAGTCAGCCAGAAATGTTAGAAGCAATTAAATTTTCAAATGTGTCAATAAAATTGGTTATTAAAATATACCACAGTTTTATATATAATTAATTTGTATGTTTAACATTCCTTCCAAGGAATTTTCACTCTCAGAAACTAAGTATCCCTTTATTTTCTTTGAGAAAGATAAAGTACCCATTACGTCAGTATTAATCGACCAAACTCTAATTTTTTACTTCCTTCCTTCCTTTGGATACCCCAAGGACCCTACCTCGAGTTACAGAACTTTTATTGCGTGTCGTATTTATTTACTGTTTTCTTTTCAGATGCTTTCGTATTTTATAACTACCAAGAAATAAATCTTAAATCCTACTAGAACTTAATAAATAATTATTTACAATTTAAAATTATAAAAAAACTGTTTTGTATGCTAAAAAATAGTTATATGCTTAAAATTTTTTTCAAGACAATATAAGATTGTTTAGTTAGAGAATAATTAAGTATTGATAAGTCGAATGCATGCAATGAATATAATAATAATTTAGGTGAGATAGTCTATTGTAAAGTGAAATGATAACCTTAATTAAATAAGAATAATATAATACCGACAAACTAACTGTGACAGTCCGTAAGTCTTTGTAAGAGGACATTAGAGAACATCATAAATTCAATGCGGTAACAAGCAACCAACTCAAAGGCTCGCCTTGAATTCCACTACTTATTAACATTGAAGTAAATAAATTGTATTAAATAATTTATATAAAGCATCTTAACGATAAAAGAAGAGTATTAATTTAACAATACTGCTGGAGCTGGAGTCTGACTTTTTATAAATGCCTGCGTGAAATAAAAAACTTTTATTTTGGCATTGGTTATAGAATTCCACTTAGTTTAAAGAGCTTTATAACAGATTTAATTTTTAAATAATTTTTTGTAATTTATTGTGTGTATAATTGGGAGGATATATTTTTTTAATGTAACTTACTTTTTTATGTTCGAATTATTATGTTTATTCGGTCATCAATAAAAAAAGCTTCTATATCCCTCGACACGGTTGCGTTTCTTAGGTTACTTGATATATATTTATATATATTCACGGTTTGATTTTATTTCTCATTTTATAGCTAAGCTTGTGTGTTTTAAAATGTTTTCTATGATATGTAACTCGCTGTGTGGTTGAAAAAGTGTACATTATATGTGATATATGGTGTCTTTCTCCGTCATTGCACAGCCCGCTTTTAGTTTAAATATTATTTCTACCGTCTGGATGAGTGGAGGTCATAGTGCTGTTCACAATAAACTCCATTCCAAGAAACATCAAGATCCAACATTGTATGGCTTTTCCAATATGACAGGATACTGTTAACGGTGGTGATCCCTTATTATCAGGATAAATTGTCCAAATCCTCATAAGCCTTTAAACTTAGGGGTCGGTTTTGGCCATGTTTCGGCAACTAGTAATAGTTGTTTCATTGTTCCGATTATACCTTTTTATTTTATTTAATATGTATTCATAACGTAATAAACGTAAGTATTACCACTATTTAGTATTTCATAATTTACCCAAGATAATGTTATGAATTCCACACTCAAAGCCGTGTAGCGCGGATATGATAAATAACGTAATAATCTTGAATATTTCATTTCATACCACGTAAATATCATACCATTATATTCATGTACAAGCATTTAATATTCTTTTATTTTTAAATACCGTATCACAGTAAATCTTCAATTATATCTAATGCAGTTACTTGTAATTACTTTAAATTATATATATTTTTTGTAGTAATTACAAATATTGTCGTCAATATTATAGAAGCCGGTAAAAAGCGATTTATGTACATCACAAACTGTAAGGTCATTATTTTTTGTATACAGCTTCGAAACTTGTTAAGAAACAGCATAGAAAGTTTATTTTTATGCCAAAATTATTTATTGAACAAGTTCAAGATTTCATATTCATCTTGCATCAGTTAATACAATTAATACAATTACTTGGGGATTTGTAACTCACGTAACATTATTTCGAGTTTCTTATTATATTTGACTGGCGGATCTTATAATTGGATTTATCAAGAACCACTCTTATTTATTACGGTAACAATTATTAACCTTCTTCCACTTTGAGAGACAAAAGCTTTAAGTATAAAGGTGTAAAGCTCTTGTCATTGTGTACCATTAAAGATTTTGAAACGGAAAATTTTTGCTAATTATAAATTTGTTTTTGCCATAGCTATTGTAAGTTTGTAAGCCCCCTGCCACGGTATAGTATTTTAATAGATAGCCTTTTGGTTGCTGTTTTGGTATGATGGTGGTCATAGTTTGCTAGAATACTGCGTGAGTTTCATTCTAATTCGTAATTATTACTTTGCTCCCTTTTATGACGCAAAAGTAATATATGAGCACTGGAATAGCATATGTTGCTTTTAATAAAACTGTTCTGTTTTTTTTTATCATTCTTGTTACAGACTACTCTAAAATTATCTATTGAAATTTAAATATATATATATATACATACATATGTATATGAAATTGAATACTCTTTTACGTGATTATCATCATTTTACGATTTCAGAAATCTGTAGAAAGTATACATAGCATTTTATATTATTTGATTAAGAAGGGTGATCCATAAAAATATTTATTCCAATAAAGAAACACTTTGATTTGCTGTAATTGCTTTTAAGGCAGTTTTTAACCACCTTTATTAAGCCATCTTTAATAATTAAAAATACGTTACTAATATCTGATACGTAATATATTTTCATTTCTTATTTATCCGAGTTAAAAATAGTCAAAGGCAATAATTTTTTTATTCTTATCAAAAATATTAATTATGCATCCGTTTGTGACTTTTCATTTGTTTCATATATCAAATAAATAAATGAATTTCAGCTTTATTATGTATTAGTTATTACGTTATCTATGTATTTCGTTTCTGTGTAACTTAAACCCATATCAATAATTTTGTAAGAAATAAAAAGCCTTGCCTTAATCCTCTTACACTCTTCACATGATAGAACCCAATGCTGTTATCAAACAACAACACACATCTCCATTCTCTGCTATAGTCGAATATATTATTTGTTTTATCAGCAATTGCCAGGCTTAATTTTGTACTTATGACTTACAGTTATACTAGTTATATATTTAAATGCCTTAGTAACAGAAAAAATGTTTAGACATTGAAAACAAATCGATAGTTATAAGATAAATCATAATTATCATATTATATAGTTAAGATGAACAATAATTTAAGTATAATAGATAAAAATATTATTTATAATTAATAACAAATATGTATAAAAATATCGGACCGAGATCGTTATTAGGTATTTTGTAAGACATAACGTGGGAAAAGCGTTGAGTAATCGAACAAATAAAATGAAAAATTAGTTTCAAGCTTTGCAAGTCTTTGTGATTTTTAGTTAAATTATACTAATAATTAACACAAACTGCCTGCAATTTGCCAGATTCGCTTTTACGACTGCAATCTATTTGAACGTTAACACATTGCTAACTTTAATGGCCTTCGCAATTACACCTTTTTATAAATTATTAAAGAATCAGTAATTAATTTTAATTCTACAACTTACTTTATCGTATACATGTATCGTATATTTTTCATTAAGGTGTGATTATCATAAGCAACCTAATTTTAAAATTCTGATTTTCACAAAAATATGAAGTTGTATACATTAATAAAAGTCGTAGCTAGTCGTATTTCATTACTATAATATAAGATTATGGCGTAATCATGAAACTAAGATTTTGAATAATTAAATAATAATTAAAAAATTTATATTAATTATACAATACAATTAATATAATTTAAAAGTAATAAAGTAGATTATATGTATATATATATGATATATATGTGAATTTATGAATTTTTTATATCATATTTATTTATTTATGAGGATTTTTAGAATTTTGTTATTACAATTTATGGAATAATTCGAAAGTACATAGAAGTGTTATATAAAAAAACAATATTTGTCCAGATCCAGTTGATGGAGCAAACTTTCTGATAAAAATTGCATAAGATCATAAAATAAATTCAGTGATATCTAACTTGAAAACACGGGTCCGTACCCTTTCTATAATTGGAAAGAAGACCCTCGCCAAGTAATTGTATATTTATAGGCTGTAGCAAGAATTCTTTTGAAAATATTATGTGTATAAAATGTGTGCGAATCAGTACGAGAGCTTTATTTTAGGTTTACTTTATGCCGTCAGCGTCACAGATTATATTTTCTTAATTTTCTTTTAATACGTAGATCTTAATATAACATTTAAAAATATATATATTGTCACAACATTCATAAGTTACCGATACTATCATTGCGATAGTTTGCCGTCACTGGATCGCTTTTATATTCAATTGAGCAAAGTCGCAACCCTCATATGGATTGTCTAAGAAATTCAGAGCACCCTGACGCATATAGGGAAATTTGAGGCGATCAATTTCACTCCATTCCCTTCAAAGTAATAAGACTTGATTGGGATGAAATTGGCGTTTTGTAACGTTCTTCTTTCCAGGCTCCCCCAATTTAGCTGCTCACTGGTCCTGGCTAACTCTCTGACTCGCATCGCGATCTCTTCCGAGAAAAAAAAAGTTCGAAGAAGAAGACCACTGCGACACCATTTTGCTGCCAAGCTTAACCTATCACCAGTTGTTGTTTTTCGTCAACTTAATATGCTGCCGATTTGTCGATGCCGATTTCTGCTCATACCTCCACGATGTTACGTGTCGTATCTTCTTCAGTAATAGTATACTGGGACTGCTTTTCTGAGTCATGCTTATGTAGATAGTCAATAAGGCAACTAAGTCATAAATGTCCTGCATATAAGTTTTGTGTCTGCTCCACTTAAAGAAAATCCTACTTATGATCCTAATTTTCTCTAAGTCTATAATGATTAGCTTCTAACTCTAACTACTCTAAGTTATAACTATTTAATAATTCTAAAAAGGAAATGAAAGGCGATAAACATGTTCACCACTTCATTTCAGGAAAAAGTAATAACAGAAAACCTTTTCTATAGAAGAAGCCAAAAGCTATTGTCATCATTTCAACATCCTTGATTTTATCACTAAGAGGGTTTTTATGGAATATAACGAAAAATATTTCTATCATTTTTCATGAAACTTATCATGTTACAAGCGTTGTTATAGCTCGCAGGTGTCAGCTTTGATAAATTGTGTAAAAGAGTTTCAATGGAAAAGCAATAAGTATGATCTGTATGTTTTTATTGCTATGACATTTTTTATTCACAATGTGATAAACAAAATATTAATACCAAAATGACATCACAAAAAAGTAATATTTAAAACCAGTTTTTTTAAACACTACTGTTAATACTTAGTTACATAATTGATATATTCATCAACAGTACAATCATTATAAGCGATAGCTAACAAATAATATATTTAGATTATGTCTTTTTAATGTCTTGAAAGTTTTTTTTTCGACAAAAAAGAAATAGAAAAAAATCTTTACAATTCAAAGTGTCAATTGCTTTTTAGTAACCGTCCTAAAAATGTTTTTAGTTGAATAACAAGGATTACGTACTAAACAAAGTATTTGTTTTTTTTTGAATGTTTTTAAAAACGAATTACTTTCAATTATATTACATATAAAGTAATTTTAATGTAATTTTAATTATAATAATGAAATTCTATTAACATACACAATTTAGCAAAATGGCTTATCTTAGGCACAAATTAATAAACTACATACCTGAGACATTAAATTTTTACTTTTACAACCAGTAGTATACATAAATAGTAGTGGTACATAAATAAAGTAAATATTGAATTTTAAATACGACCTCCGTTTCACTTGTCATCTTCTTCTACTTGTTAGCCTATAGACGCCCACTACAAGGCATAAGCCTCCCCCAAAGATCGCCAGGAAGACCGATTTTGTGCTGCCCGCATCCAGTGTCTTCCCTCGACCTTGGTTATGTCGTTAGTCCATCTAGTAGGGGGGCTATCTACGCCGCGTCTGGCATCTCATGGTCATCACTTAAGAACTTTCGGCCACATCGGCAGGTTGCACGATGTGCCCCGCCCACTGCTATTCAGATGAGCAATTATTAGAGCTAAGTCGGTGATCTTGGTTCAACGTTTTACTAGAATATACGAAACGACATTTTCCATAAACAATACGAACGAAATAAGGTATATCTATAAAGCCATATCAAAATGATATCATCAATAACGCTGATTCTCCATCAGTTATATCATTTAATATAAAAGGAATCAGATCATTCTGAATATCTTGTTAAAAGAAACAAATTAACGCATAGCTAATGTTATTGAATGAAACGAAATCGTTATTGGCATTGACTATTAATCTTTTTATGAAAGACTCAAACAATCGGAAATACTGACATGCAATTGAACGTTGAACTGTAAATATTAGTCTGTAAATATTTTTTAGTACAGAACGGAAACGCATGTTTTAACGATATTGAACATTGTATTTGCGATGTGTGGTTTTTACAAGTCTTGTTTTTATGAATATTTAGTTCTTCACACTGTGAATAAAAAATGTCATGTCGATAGAAATATAACTATTATATTTATGGTACTATTATTATGGTATTCAAGCCTTCGAATAGTCTTTCCATTGAAACTCCTCGCATCACACAATTTATCAAAACTGACACCTGCTGTAATACTCGTAACAGCTGAATAACTAGGGGCGCCAACAGACCCTCAATTTCGACTCGATGCACTCGCGAAATCTCGGTTGCCGTTTGCATATTGAGCGAAGCGAGCCCAGTGTAATGACTCATCGTTTCCCTTTGACTTCAATGGGATATCAGTTTTTTGACGATTATTTCTCAATGACATGACATTTTTCAAAATATTTTTTTTTTATCCATCACCTAATGTGTGTCTTTTTGATTGCAAAATTTCATAATTTTCCGTCAAGTAGTTTTCGAAGCTATTCGTGACTAAGAATCTGAAAAAGTCTCCAGTAGAACGCTCCGCTCGCTACGCCGCTTCGCTCAATTAATTTCAAGAAAAAATTTAAAATTAAGGGTATTTGAAATGTTGTTAATAGGTTTGGCTTTCTATAACAAATGCTTCCAGTTATTAACATTTTAGTTAAAAATAGTTCTAGCTATTAGTTAGGCAGGTAGTATTAAGTTAGGTTCATATACTTTGGTCATATACACAAAAAGATAACGAAAAAAAGATGTTAACTTTTTTTTATATCGTCTACACTTGTTTTAAATAACTTGAAATTTAATTATTTCATATTTAATACTTTGTAGTTACAGAGCTTAGGTAAAAAAATGGCGTCATGAATATAGGTAAATACTTTTAAGTCATAAAAAGTAATGAAAACGGATTCGTTTAAAAAAAATGTTTCATACTATGTTTTATTGTGTACTTATATAGAAAGACTGTTTTCGTCATTTATTATGGATGAGTCTTGGGCCTTGAACCAACCTGTACCTGTTACTTGTACCTGTGACTACTTCTGTACGTCAAATGGGACTGACTGTACGTCAGGAGGCCCTATTTTGATAGTATTATTATCAAAACAATCCCTTCTGTAAATACACTCTGCAACTTAAAACTAAGACTACAAGGTTCCCAAATGCGCCCTTCTTCAAATCTTGAGAAGAATCACACAACAAATTCAGTCGGATATTTGTTTGTTATGGTTACTGTTTCACAAACGTCATCTTTGTGAGCAATATATGAACAACATTCTAGTTGTTTATCTTATCTTATCTTAATCCAATCGAATGGCAGTTAATAATAAAAAAGAGAAATCCGTGGCTAGCTCTGCAAGCAGCACCCGTTCACGAGCATAAGGGTCAACCATTACCCCTTTTGCCATATTTGAGAACGGGGACCCGGCTCACAACTTTATACAAAAATGCAAAATAACTTTACATAATATTTATCAGTTGGAATATATTTTATCAACATTATATTATTATGTATTTGTATACAGAATACATACAATACGTGTCTGTTTATCTGTATGTACAATACACACACGTATCTGTAATGTAATCTACACAATTTAAAAGAAGCATTTGTCTCAGAACAAAGGCGGTTATGTGATACTTCGGGTTTCATCTCACTTTATATCGACGTGTTTATTGGTTAACTCTTAACCGATTGGGAGACCTTTTTGTGTGTTTAGTTGTCTCCAGAATGCGACGTGATAATTAGCTAAAAATTTTCTCATGTATGTTTGAGCCGAACGCAGGTGTTATAGTGAAAACAGATTGAAAAAATGTTTAGCCATTCAAAAGTTATCGAGAAAAGAAGGAGAGGGGCTCAGCTTAACACCCGCCGCGCACGGTTGGCGGATCCTAGTATGAAATTCAATAATCTATAACAACGAATAAATAAATAAAAACATATTTTAATTTATGTGACAGGAAGGTTTCTATTGAACAATGACTTACATATAAGAAAGTTAGTGAATATATTTTACGGTTCACCAACACGATCAAGTAATTGTCAATGAAGTTGAAATATTGCCTCTCGGCATTAATATAAATGAGTGTAGGCTTTGCCTGGCGGCCATGACAATAGATCAGTATAAGAAAATATTGGTATCAAAAGCAAGCAATTCTTTCTTAATCTCAAACAAATCTTTTTATTGAAAATGTTTATGTTGGGATTCCAAATTAATAAAATATCTAGAAATAGTTAAATTTATTCTTGATATCTTCTTATTGGAGATCAAAAACAAAA
Organism: Melinaea menophilus ssp. n. AW-2005; assembly: GCA_918358695.1. NCBI lineage: Eukaryota > Metazoa > Arthropoda > Insecta > Lepidoptera > Nymphalidae > Melinaea > Melinaea menophilus. The sequence continues at coordinate 3,233,677 of OU911055.1, read as the reverse complement.
GCATATTATTATTGTTTTGTTTAATTTCTATACAGAAAAACTTGAAGAAAAAATTTCACTTTGCTCAATTAGAGTTGTCAATGTGTTGTCTTTAGCACTGGTTTTACTCGTTAGACAGATGACGATAAATAATTTATAAATAAAATACCAGTTAATTTTTAAAATTAAGAGGTATATTGTAAAGGTTCGTTATGAAATGACGTCATAATATATAGATATTCACAAATTCTCTTCAGATATAAATATATTTTAAGAACTGAAACGAATGTGTCAAATTAAATAAATACACCTACAAATGTATAAATATTTGTTTAAAAGATGTCTGATATTAAATTTATTCCTTTAAGCTTTGGTTTAAACTTATGTTAATTACAAATTATGTGTTGTTTCATGAGACATAATGATCGAATAATCCATTTTATGAAATTTTCTGTTTCTTTTATTATATAGAGCAACAAATATGTAATGTATATTCAAACGTAATTCCCGAATTTTGTACCACCTAGTAATTCATGTAGATTCTAATGTATTGTGTTATGTAGACGTTAAATGTATGTATAATATTACAAGTATGAGTTGGATGCTCTTTTAAACGGTCTTAATATGTAACAAGATTGAAATTGTTTTAATATTGTCATCATAATGTTTTGTCACCATCCATTATATCAAAAATTCGATCATAAAATAAGTGGATAAAAAAATGGATGTGATAAGAAATAAGAAATAAGATATAATATTCCAGCCTCCATCAATTTTACTAGGCCATAGTTTTTAAGCTTATACGATGGAATATACACATAAAAATCCTCGTGTACACTTAGTGTCCTAAGGGAATAATAGAAAGTTCTCAATTAGACAGACATTTATTAATACATTGAATTAGTGTAAGTGAAATTACTAAAGTAAGTGAGTCCATCATTCGTGCATAACGGTCCTATCAGATGAAACCGATTGAATATCTCTAGTTTGTCCGACTGGCCTTAGGCACGTTACCTTCCGGCTTAAAATACCGTAGGTGTCTGTATATGTATTAAGTTGATTCTGACCCTGGATTAACCTCAATTTTTAAGTATACTTACAAGAAATACTAATGTAGGTCGATTTTTTTTAACTTATTGAAATTGACTTTGTGATATCTAAAACCATCTAAAGTTTTAAGCTTTATACGCAAAGTGATGAAGATATCGCTCGAACTAACTTGGGTCTAAATTTAAAGCAAGAACTCTTAAGAGATAATGTGTATTTGTAATTAAATTTTCAAAGAACATAAAATGACTTTTAAGAACTTTTGTATGATATTAAAATAATAAAGTTATTAAAAGAAGTAACTTGAAGAATTTATTTATTTCTTTGTGAATTTGTTAAGACATTTATAGAAGAAGGTATAAGGACTGTGACTTTTAAAATATAGTAACGTTTTACAAGATTTTTTGTTAAAGATACTTTTATCTTCCACAAAAAATCTCGTTCCTATCATTTGTTGCCTTTTAGAACAAAATATATTTCGGGACAACTTTCTGAAACCTTTATTATAAGACAAGAAAACATCACTTCGTTTGTGTGTTAGGTGTTCAAGGTTTGCTTATTATGTATTGTTTTTTGTTGACAATTATTGTACATTATTTTAAATTCTATGGTCAGTTAACATGTCATAATTTTTTTGTTTAACTTTCGTTGCATATTTCAATTTTACTTGTAAATGAGAAAAAGACGTCTATCTGAATAAATAATGATGAATTAAGAATTCCGATGCCGGTATGTTTTTATTAATAAATAAAAATTATTATTATTTTAAAACTAGTCTATCTGTGAACAGTAGACCTCAGTACGTTAGGAGATGAGATAATGTTGGAAAATTATTTATAGTGGATTTTATGAGGTGCAGTGGTTACGATATTTTACCCGTGAACCAAGTATGATCGCCACCCCAGTAACCTCCGTACACTGGACCTAAAACAAAGCAAAAAAAAGAATACTTAGACGAAATTCGGCCGCCATTTTGGATTTTGAAATAACAAAAAAAACACCTTAGATTTCGGCAAAGAATACTTAGACGAAATTTCAGGCCGCCAGCTATCGCGAAGTCCGTTTTTGTGGTACGGATCAGAAAGCCACCATTTTGAAATTTTTCGCCCAAGCAAAATAACGGCTTGACATAAAAATTTAAGTAATTCATAGAACACACCTACCAATTTTCGTGACGATTGTATAAAAAATACGTCTGCTACAAAAAAACAAAAACTTAAATCACCGCCATTTTGAATTTTTTCCTCCCGGTAAGAAAAAAGGCCAAACAAAAAAAAATTTAATGACTCAAAGAACACGATCACAAATTTTTGTGGCGATCGGATGAAAATTGCTTCTGCTAGGCCAAAAACAAAACTAAAAAACGCCACCATTTTGCATTTTTTCGCCCAATGAAAAAAACGGCTCGACATAAAAATTCAAATAATTCAAAGAATACGCCTGCCGATTTTCGTGACGATAGGATCAAAAAGTCGCCGGCTACGCCGGAACAAACATGCTGGAATACATACGGAAAAATAACAGAGTGAGCCTGTCAAGTGGAAACGGAGTCCTTTTAAAAGCAAGTTTTGTTTATTTGTACTTTTAAAATTAAATTATTAGGTGTAATATAGGTACTATTTTGTGTATAATTAGTTTTAATCACAGATTTTTAACCATTAATAGCTATAATTATAAATTCTACCATAGTTAATTATGTTTTACCACAATATGTTGCTGATTGATTTATATATGAAATTTCACAGTTTAAAATTATTATTTCTTCTTCTTAACATAAGGACTTGACATTTCAACTACTGCTTTCATAAAATACTGCCTTGCGATCCTTTAATTTAATGTTTTTTTATTATTAGTTCTCTTTTAGTGTGGGTTAGGTCGTGTCTTTGGTTTTTATAATTTGTTTGTTTATATATATATATATAATAGACATTTGAAAATGCAAAATAAACGTTTCTTGAGTTATTTACACGATTTTTTTTAATAAAAATGACACAATTCCAAGAAAAATAAAGAATGTGGGTAGTATCAATAGAAAAAAAGAAAACAAATAAGAATATATATAAGTAGTACACATACACATCTACAACCTCACTAACCGAAAATTAAGGTATACATTATACATTAAAAACTTATAAATAATCACCACTATTTAAGGAAAACACTTTATCATAAAGGGGGTTATTAATAAAATTATATATATGGAATCGTATCGAATCTTGAATAGGCATTATTTAAAATGTTGAATCAGAGCATAATAACAACAAGAGTTCTTCTTCTTTATTACAATGAAAATACGAAAAAAATGTTTTATAAATATTCCACATAGCTATTATACTATCACAAAGTTTTCTAGTTAGAAGATTTTCTTGTGTGACCTCTATTTTTCGCATATTGGCTTTAGCCATCTGTTTCCTTGTTGAAACAATCTACAATCTGAAGATACAAGTAGCAACCTTTTTACCAGAAATTTTGCAGCCTTATAATAAATAAAAAAAAATAAGTGTTTCTTAAATGTACAGAGCGGATATATAAATATATATGTACTTTAAGTCTGCAAAATGTATTTAAGCTATAAGCCAAGCACGGCGTCAGCCTCAGCAGTTAATACGTAAAATTTAAAGAATATCAATTCAGACAATACTCCATTTCATTTGAATTGTTTCATCATAACAACAGTATAAAACAATATGTGGTATTTTAAAAATATATTACAAAACGAATTTGTCTCGTATGTTTTATAATTTCAATATATGCAACATTCACCACAATAGTTCACCCAAATGTGAATAATGGAACGCTCACGTCATAATCTGCTTTGGAATTTTGCACTACCGCTTCATTACCAAAGCCCCAAATTATGTCCGTTATTTTCTGCCTCCCGTTACTCTAATTCAATTTACATTTTAAATGTATTTAACACATTTAAAAGAAGTATGTTTACAACGGATAATTATTTTTAAGAAAAAAAGATAGCACATTGCAATGAATTCTTTAAAAATACGTGATTTTGTTGTCAATAAATACGTACGTTAGGAGCTGTTGATTGATGATGCTCATTACTTTGACGAGAAGAAAGGTAATGACGTTAGATTTATAGTTAGATGGGTCCGACATATCCCCTTTTTTAGGAATCGCATGGACAACGGTACACTTCCATGAGACCAGAACTACGCTATTAAGATAAAAGTACCGAATTTGACATGTTACCACTGGAGTCAACTCAGGGACAAATGTTTGTAGCCCAATTGGGAAAATACCATCCGGCCCACTCCACTGATAACGTCCAAGCAAAAGAAAGACTTTCGGATCGTTTTTTTTTGCCGAAAATCTATTTCCGGCATTGAGCTCTGACACTGTTGTGTAAGCGGATAGTATTCGGTGTCTTCCCGGGGTCGTCCAGAGTTGAACTGAGACAAAAAGAGTGCCCAAAAAGATCAGCTTCGGCTTGTGCCATATGGGTCAGGGAGTTCTTCCTCATGTGCAATGGCGGTGGCTTAAAAAACGTTAGAACTACAGTCTAGTGACTCGATCTTACTAGAAGAATCTGGAGGCACGGTAATATTTCTTCTTCATAACTCTATTGTGAAAATAAAGGGTGCGATCTGCCACCAAAAGGTACCACAGCACTTGCTGCAAAAAGTCTGGGATCATTAAAAGAGAAATAAACCGGCCCCCATAGCTAGGCTGTAATGTCCGCATTTCATTGCATATAGGTATTTTGCGCATTAAAATCCCTGAGGGCTATAACTTCGGCGGAGGAAGTCTATGAAAGGAGTCATCAATCTTCTCGTAGCCATGGTTCATGCCACAAGAGTTTATTACTATGGAACCTGTAGAGGCACTCATGTACTCTGACATGATCGTCCATGTCTACTCGCAGTCTGAAAAAATCAGACCTTCAAAAACCTGAAGGCGATAGTAGCACATCACGATCAGATCAGATCACGACGACGTCAGGAGACGATAGTAGAAAACACAAAAAGCTGTACCTTGCCAAGCCTTGCCGGCAGCTTTGCTAACGTTTAATTCAACAATTCCAAGTGCTAATATAGAAATACAGAATAAAAATTTTAAATTACATTGTTACAAACCATTATATAGATTATTAATGTGAACGGACCCTTGCTACAGGCTGTAAAGTCTCTTTACAGAGATCACTCAGCCTGTGTGCGAGTAGGAGCTGACATGTCGCCCTGGTTTGACATCCAATCGGATGTTAAGCAAGGTTGCGCTATGTCAGCTTGGTTGTTCAATTTGTATTTGGATAGTTGTCTCCAAGGCGTGAAAGAGAGTGACATGGGAGTGAAAGTAGGTGACCTTAAGGTGACCAATTGCTTGCTATATGGAGATGATGACTGCATCACTGGCTCATTGTATCATCAGAATGCGATTTCCAGGCATTGGTCACCACGCTGAAAGATGGGTGTGAAAATAATGGTCTAAACCTATACAGATAAGACGAAGGTTCTGATATTTGAAAGAAATGAAGAAAGAACAGAATGTAAGATCAACGTGAATGGTAAGATAATAGAACAAGTGAATGAAGTGGTATAATTGGGAAGTATGTTTAGCAGAGACGGAAGATATGAAATGGATGTGGAAAAGCGTATTGCTGCCGGTAACAGAGTCAACGGTGCTTTGGCTGCATTGTTGAGACGGCGAAACGTCAGCATAGCTGCACGTTTGGCTGTACACAATACGATTTTGCTACCGACGCTGTTATACGGCAGCCAAACGTGGGTAACACAGAAGAAGAATGTAAGAAAGATGAATGCTGTGGAGATGCGATCTCTTCGCCGAATATGCGGAGTCAGTTTAGCTGACCGAATCCGCAATGAAGAGATCCACAGAATGGCAGGTACTAGCGAAGATGTTACGGTGAGAATGAAGCAGAACGTGCTCAGGTGGTTTGGGCACGTTGAACGAATGAGTGATGAAAGATTGGTAAAAAAGATTTATACAGGAAAAGTGAACGGTAAGAGAGACAGGGGGAGGCCTCGAGTGAGCTTCGAAAACACAGTATCTATGATACTGGAGGAACGTCACGTAAAAAGCATGAGGACCCCCCGGAGAGCATGTATGAAGAGGTTGATGTCTGTGGCCGAGGCGAAAGAGGTGTGCAGGGACCGCAGCGTTTGGCTCTATAGTCTCTGGCTACCCCACAAGGGATATGGCGTGAAGTTAAATTAATAAATAAATATATGATTTAGAAGACTATCAGAGTCTTATATTTTAAATGAGATGCTGCTTTTACTGTAACAAAATTAAAAATACTTCATGTTGTAAAATATGTAAGGTATTATTATTTAATTACTATGAATTATTAATTAATCTGCTATACGATTTCAGATATTTATAAATTTAATACTTAATTTCATTTTATACAGGACAAAAATAATGTTGTTGTTGAAGGATGACCTTTTGAAAAGCAGTAAGATTTTTGCTAGCGTCTTTAAAATGCAAATTAAAAACGCTTTACATTACTTTAGAATTTTTGCAATTTTACACTTACGATATTCTACTTCTACTTCTACTTTCTTATAATTGGATTATCTTGCAGCTTGTGACTCCCACTTGCCTCACAATGAAATGGTTCACAAACCTCAATTTGAATTGTAAATGTGATTTTTCCTGAATTCTGCCTTCCCTGTTTTGTACATTGTTAGGGGTGGAAAACTGTAGAAATTATTATATTTTAAACAATTATTTAGAGTTTGTTTTGTAGTTTATTTCAAATATAGTTACACCGAATTCTTGATCCGTGATTTGAATTTATTTAAACTTAAATTAACTTTTTTTTTAAGTTTTATTTCCAGTAAAAAAAATAACAAGATTGAAAATAACAAGAGAAAAATTAATAATATCTATATAATATTGTATGATGTATTATTTTAAGTTACCTACAATATTTGTACTAAAATTTTACTAACATATTTAAATATTTAGCAAGATTATCGCAGTTAATAACAGTTTAATAGTAAAACCACACATATAAATTATTGTAAAACAAAAATTACAATATGTTATGTAACAAAAAGGTTGAAAACATTCACTTTTATAACAACACAGACAAGAATATTTTAGAATATAGCATTCTTTAATTTACAACTATTTGTGTACTGTTTTACTACACTAACTTTTGTAAAAAAATATCAAATATTTATTTTGCTGCTTTTAATGAATTTTCTTTTTATAACATCTGAATTATGTTAAAATAAGCACTTAAATTGTTTATCCATAGGAAAAAAAGCTACGTCCAAATGATATACACGCATAGAATAAAAAAACTAAAAACTAATTTACATTACCTTCAAATAATAATTATTATTTTCTAAGAAACGATACAAAATTATTTGCTTTAATTTACATTTGAAAGAACCAAAATTATATTTCGGCTGGATACAGTGACCTATTTTATTCACACAATTTATTTCATGGAGTGGAATGTGTAAATTATAAAGATACGTTTGTATAACTTAATATAATTATTTGACGCGCTTATATAATTATAAAAATAAACACCACATATGTTATGACAAAAATATTTTTAAAAAATCTGTGATATTTTTTTTGTGATTTTCGGCTCCAGCTCTACTTGGCTTAACAAGTCTTGAACCATACATAACCTACATTTTATAACGGTTATAGAAATTATGTGATGAAAAATAAAAAATATTTAAGAAAATAACTGTTTAACAGTTATAGTACTCGTCTATTTCTTTATTTCTAATTCCCTTCATATCTCGTTATCATCCGCTTATGTTATGAGCTTTAAAAGATCTTTCCTCCGCACGTTTCATTTCTTAAATAGTGTTGTATATATTTTATTCCACTTATTAGCAACAGTGACTTAAGAACTATTGTTGTATATTTATTATTTCAAAAAAAAATTATACTGAATTATTTTGGCAGCAGCAGTGTTGTCCATAATGTTTTACCGATTCAATGCACATTACTTAATTTACGTTGTAATTAATCTTCAATCATCTGTCGTTGTGTTTTATGTTGCTGATGTTATTCATTTTATTATTATTATTCTTAAAGGCTCTTTTGTGTGTAATATTTTTATTGTACTTTTTTAATGACCTGATATTCACACTCGTTATTTAATTATTATTTTTTACGATATTTGTTATACGAATTCGATAAACATTATTGGCCGTAAATATATTTTAAAATGTCCAATAAATATAAAGTAAAGAAATTTAACACACATGCAACTATCATTTGTTGTATCATATCATGATTAAAGGTACTTTAATAATAATGTACTTTTTTAAGATGCTTCATTGTCACAATATTATTATTATTGGGAGAAGGGGAAATGTTTACAAAAATTACATTATTAAATTATTTAATAGATTATCTGAGATATTATTTGCCTCATGAAAATAACAAACGATTTTCATTAAAGGAATTTTTGCATACATTGACACAACAAATATGTTAATGGTAATAACTTTAAAAAAATTTAAAAAATTGACATAAATTGTTTAACAAAAACAAAAAAAAAATGTATTATGACATCGGACAGGTATTTGGTAAGAAAGGTCTTATTATAATTAAAAACTGGTAACAAATGCGCTATCTTATTATTTACATTTTAATTCAGACAAATATTTGGCTAATAAGACTACTGCTTTTATTGAGAGTAAAAAAAAATAATTTAATAATCTTTTGGACATATATAAATATGTCAATTTTGCCAAGCTCTGTAAGTAATTTAAAATACTTGGTGCATCAAAATGTTCAATGAATGATAGGTAAAGAAATTAAAATTGATATTGATATTGATAGGTAAAGAAAATTAAATTCGTTATATAATGTTATTTGTTAAAAACCATTTACAACATAAGAAACGCAAAGATATTGTGAGAGTCTATGTCGAATCGACCATTGATAGCTATTGATAGATTAATAGCTTATGCAGAGTTAGAGCATTTTATTATTGTTAGTACTACATAGTTCTTTTGAAGTTATCCTTGAGAATGTTTTATTTAAACTATCTGCATCTAAAAGACATTATTATGTGTGCTGACTTTCACATGAACTTTTTAGATAATTCCTTTACCACTATTAGGGCATTGTTAAAGTCATTTTAGCCTTTTTAACTTATTTATTAAACCAACTAGAATAACTGAGTTTACCTCTCTCTATCTCTATCTACCTGCATTGATAATATTTTCACAAATGATTTACCTAAACGTAAAAAATAATAAATATGTTAAAATCTCATCATGATGAGCAATTAGCATAATTTAATCAGAAATTAATTAGTAGCAGTGAAACAATTGTGTTTGTTCTTATAACTAAGTTGCACGGAAAAGCCTAAAAATAATATTTTAACTAAATACTCATATTTGAAACGTTAAAAGATCCTTCACAGCAATATGATAAATTTTGCAAGCAAAAATTCTGAATTTAAGCTTCTTTTTTCTTCCAAAACTAGCACTTTGAGAAAACCTCCCTTTTAATGAATGGGTGACCCTAAGAATTCTCAAGAGAAGACAGCAATTGTACGACCTTTACAGTAAGAAAGTTACAACTCATTAAAAAAAAGTTACCTGTAACATCATAAAGTGGGAAATATAGTGCAGGCAAAGCTATTCAATTTGACTCTTCACATAAAAAACCAAATGATATAATCGGATAAAGAAGTTGCCTGTTATTAAATATTATTAAAAAAAAAAAACAGTTTTTACCACTTTACAACTTACCACCACTTATTAAAAGACATTATTAAATGTTTTAGGATCTTAAATATTAAGAATACCTCTGATTTATGGGCATTATTTGTAAAGTTGGTTGGTGCAGTAATGAAAGTTGTTGCGCCGTAACTAGCGAATATTTTCTATAACTGTATTTAATGTGGGATGTTTCTTGACGTTATGAAAAAAAGCAAAATAATGCCTCTTTTTAAATCTAGTAATGCTTCAGAAAGATATAATCTGATTTGACGGATCCAAATTAGAAAGTATTATAATCACACGATACTTTTGAAGTATTCTATAATTTATCTTAAGTATTCGATTGTGTTCAGGAATGCATTAAACACAATGATCTCAAACTTTAGATTTCTTACTTATCTAATAAAATTCAAAGGGTTGAAGTGAACGGCTAGAGTTCAATCTTAGTCCCATTTCTCTTCCTTTATATAAATGATCTGCTCCCTTTTGTAGACAAACATTACTTTTAAAACTATATACTCACGGTCGCTGGTTAGTATATTTTTGATAATCTTAAATATGAACATTAAAATTATTATAATTTTTTTAAGTACAGTGATGTGTCATGTAAATACGAGGAACAAACACAAGTTTACTTTTCCTGTTAATTTATTTAAAAAAGTGAGACAGACTTTTCAACTAGCTATCAGTAAACGTTCTAATTTTACCATTTAATAAATTTTAAAAACTTGTTGAAGAATTTCAGTGTGCTAACGGTAATTCAAAATGTCTAAAACATGATGTACCCTGGGTAAGAAGTGTTCGTTGCCAGGCTTATTATAAAGAAAGATTTATAAAAAAAAGAAGACAAGTCTACTGAGTTTCTACCGCCAGCTTTTTTCAGGTTAGTGACAAACTTTCCGAGCTGATGGTAGCTTTGACAATGAAAAAACATTGAAAACACCAAGAAAATATCGTCCGCGAAAGCATGGCAGTATATACCATGGGAGTTCACTTCGTTTAGTAAAGGGTCCAGAAGGATATTTCAAAATAGGGGTCCTGCTACTAATTCCTGAACGTACCCCTAAGTGGTTGTACTTGCTGCAGCTTAGGTTATCTGTACGCATCTATCTTCGAGGTTATTCTTGATCAGCCGTCATACGTTTCTAGGATAACGATGTCTGGCCATCTGGTATTTAATAACGGGCCAACAGGCGCTATTGAATAACATAATAGTTTTAGTAGTGTCCAAACTGCCTTATGGAATAAATGTATGTACTAAAATATAAGTGAATTTATGGACTGTTAGCCAAATACATATACTACAATATTCACTTCCCACATTATTGAAGTCACTTGTCACTTTGTATCTTCGAAAGAGAATAGTGCTTGATGCTTAAATAATAATAGTTCATTTTAATTAAGTATTATTTACTAAATAATTAATTATTATTACTAGTTATTTAAAGAATAAGAAGTCCCAGATTAAAAAAAAATATATATAAATTTGTGTTATTTATATTATATAGTGTAAAATAATTTTAATATAACTTGCAATTTGGGCAAAAAAAGTTGTTGTATACCAGTGTAGAAATTTTTTTTTTGTGATGTTTTGTGTGATGAACACCACTGAAATACCATTGCTAATAACAGCCCAGCTGTGCTGCCACTTTGTGTAATATGACGTCAACTCTGTAATAATGTCAATCATGGTCTATCTAATAAGAAAATTACTTTAAAAAAATCTATTGCCTAAGACAAAATGTAAAAATCTACTTTTAACAGATATTTTTAAAATACTTTTAGAAGAGATCGCATAACAAGTGTCCAGCGTTTGTTAGAAATTTGAAATAGGTTTGCTGAGTCAAATTTTTTACTGATTCGATTATTACGAAAACTCCCTGAGTAATAAGAAATGACAAATTATAGTTAATGTTCGCTTTTATGTAAATTAAAATATTGAGGGCAATATTTAATTTAACAAAGATTTTTTCCATATCTTATTACGTCTTTATATTTGATTTGCTAAAAATGTATATCATACGCCCTTGGATGTTGCAAGAGTCCGTAGACAGCGGTGATCACTTGTCATCAGTAACCCGCACGCTCGTTAGCTCTCCTTTTCCATAAAAAATGGATCACAATCTATCTAACTAAAATTCGTTATTGTTTTCATCCTGTATTGTATAAATTTATCTAATATTCTGTTAAGTTAGTTACGTAGTTTATAAGTTTTTCTATTATTAAATATTCTATAATATTCTGTATGTATGAATATTAGAATAATCTGTTTTCGTTTTATCTGTTTGAGATACAAAAATTATAATTTTAGATATTCATAAAAAAATTGTTTTGATTCTACAAAAAAGCTTTCTATTATTAAAAAAAACTTGCAACAATTAGTATATTTGATCGTGAATTAAAAACTTAAGAACATTTTATTTTATTCTAGTATTGTAATATTATAAACAAAGTTTCCGTTCATGTAAAATACTCTTGAATGTTGCTTTCAGGACGATTAGAAAGGTCCTTCCAAAGTCTTACTTGTTTTTCCCAAAAGTAATAGTACGTGACTTGGTATCGAACTTGTCTAATCGAGTTTTGATTCAAAATACATCCTATACTCTAGGAAAGCCTTACTAATATGTTTTGGGTTACAATATTCCATGGTTCATTAATGTGATAGTTTTTCAAAAGAAAATATGAAAGAGTCAAATAAAATTTCATTATTTCTAATATCTGTATATATTTAAGAACAACTTATTTTTTTTTTTAATTTACAGTAAGGCTAACAATAATATATTTTTATATGTTTACTTTATTATTATCACAAGAACTAAGTTTTTAGTGATTATTAAAGGGTATAAACCTGCTGATGGCACAAACTTACCCCCACCAACTCTTACGAAAAGGCACGGCGCGCTATTGTTTTCTCGAAGCGATGTGGGCCATTTCCAAACCTCTGAAACATCTTTGTAAAACTGTAGAAAATTCAAATTTTCTATATCATTTTCTATATCATGTATCTAAATATATTTCCGATATAAATTTAATTGGAATAGTTAAGGCATTTTAAAGTTCTTTTATTTCACCAATGATTCATCGACACACTGATCATAAAAATACAACTGGCAATTCCTTTTAATCTTGAGAAGTGAAATTTGGTATAGTTATAGTTTCTACAAAGAAAACTATAAAAATCTTTGAACATTTTCATACTCAAATTCAAAATAAATAATGATTTTGTTGCTTTTCTGAAATAACAAATATAAAACAAAACCAACAACAGCACACAAATATAAAACAAAAGATATATTATATACTTATTTTTTATCCGGTACCCTCCACATGTCTTTCATCTATAATGTATTAACTTGGTTCTCGGTAAGTCACGTTTCTCAACGGCTTTTGATCTGTATAACATACTTATGTTTTAATAATACCCTCATTATTTTTGTTTGAAATTGTATCATTTATATTATAAATGTCGAAGAAGAAAGTAAAACAAAAGTTTTTTCACCATCTCCAGATCCAGGTCCAGGTTTACCTAAATTGGCAAACAAATGCTATACTCTAGAGACACGACCAATTCCACATTTATAAGGAAACTAATTATAACATGAGTAGAAAGATTAAAGTATTTCATGGCAGTATGTTATGAGAGCATTAGTTGACGTGTTAAGTATTAATGAAAGGAAATTATAAAGTTAAGCTATAAAATTACAATAAATGTAAAAAACCAGTCAACCACCAATTTATGTTACTTCCCATAAATCATTTTTAAAAATACATATATTCAAAACTTGCATTTATAATATAAATGACGTATATAAATATAAATTTATGTACGTATATATATATAATACTCCCGCGAGTGATACTGAATAAAATTATAGTTGGTGATACGTATTCACCAATTCCTTATTGCTATTGAATCAACCGATTACTTACTAACTACCTATTATTCCTTTGCTATAAAAATGTATTCGTATAACAAAAATATCTATAAAATAAAATATCTATAGATATCTAAAATTCTGATAAAATTTTTAAGTTTGAATATTCCAAGAATTAAAAATTTTCTTTAGAAAAAGATTGAAAGCAAGTACTTTTCATTTTGTTAATTATAGAAATGGTTTTAGAACCAACCGCTAACTACATTTTTCTTTAAGTAAATAAAGCTTCCAAATCTAATTGCTATAAATACAAAGTAAATTATAACATAAAATTTATCTCGCTACAGGAGCATTTCTAAAGTTTCACGAGTCCTATATTTAATTTAAACCATTTAATAAATTTAGACTTCCTCATGTTTTATAAGTGTTTTTACATGCATATTTTATTAAGGGTTGTGAAAGAGGAGAAATATACTAGTAAATTATAAAAGATTTTACAAATCGGTCTGGTAGTCTGGAAGACATATTTTAATATCATACTAAATTCTTTAGAAACAATTGTTTATTTTTTGGAAACTTAATTGCGATTGCTCATTATCTGTGAAGAATTTCTACTACAAAATTGGAGTCAAGTTCGTTCGAGCGATGTCTTTGTCATCTTGCACAGAGATTATGTATAAAGCTTAAAAGTTTGGCTGAGTTTGGATATACCAAAGACATTTTAAATAATAGGTATTTGTCTCCTAAACTTTTGATTAATTTTGGTATATTCTATAAATATACTCATGCTTAACTGTCTGAGAAAAAGAATTTAAATATTTTCTTTGCTTTTAAATACAAAAAAAACTTATAGTGTTGTCATTTTAAAGATATAATAATCAACCCATTTTAAATTATTCATCCAAAGACAGAATGAACTCTCCGTTCTACAAAATATTATAATTTTCATTGCTTAATAAAGTTTAATATATAGAAATCACAAAGGACAAGGACTTCCTGAGAGTTAGGAAAAAGTAACATTTACAATTCAAATAGCGGTTTGGTTTGTTAGCCATTTCATTGTCCCTCGTGAAAGAAGTGGGATTTGAGAATCCTTAAAGATATCTGCGAAATTTAAAAAGTGTGCTGTTCAGTAATTGTTATAAATATTATTTTTACATTTTTATTTTATATATTTATTATATAAACCTAATATATATATATATATATATTTACACCTTCGTTACGTACGAACCTTCAATGGGACTGTTGCTTTTTACCAGTGTAACTGTAAATCATAGTTACAAATATGAAATAAAAAAAATATTAAATTTGAAAGTGTATTAGTAAAGATCCTATAACAGATATAAGTTTAAAATAATATACAATTACTACTATTTTCTTTTAAATTAAAACATTAACAATTAGGAATGTATAATAAATTGCATTCGATATATTACACAGGCACACAAAAAAAAAAAAACGTCATGAACCAGAGGGGAGACCCCATTATTCCTAGGTTTTTGGGATCGCTAAAACCGAATATGATAATAAAAACTAATTTTAAATGCCCGTTTTGCCGCTAGCACCCCCTTACTACCTCTTAAGGGGTAAAAATTGAAATTTTTGTAAAAAATCAAGATAGATGTGTCTTTCTACGTTTTTTGGGATGCTGAAACCGAAAATGATAACTAAAAATAAATTCATGACCACTATCACCCCCTACCATCCCTTACAGGGGGTGAAAATTTCATTTTTTTCTATAAAATCAAGACAGATGTGTATTTCTACGTTTTTTGGTATAATGAAACCGAAAATGACAACCAAAAGTGAATTTGATACCTCTTTTACTCAATACCACCCCTTAACTACCCCTAACGGGGGGGAGGGGGTGGGGGTACTTTCAATTTTGTATAAAATCAAGATGTATGAAGAAATTTTGACGATTTACAGTAAATGACATGTTTATCAAACTAGTTTGAAGTTACTCTTAGCTCTTATATTAGAAATTCAAAGGCTTTATCGATCAGAAGTATCTGATATATATTCATGATTTAATTCTATTCTTAGCGTAACCCAGGAACAACGGCGTGGACGTAGTAGATTTCTGTTCCCTTTTGGAGTGCTGGATTAAAGTGAGTCCCCTTGCCTCTCACTATCCGGGGTGCTGAATTAAAGTGAGTCCCCTTGCCTCTCAATATTCAGCGTCTACCTGTTTCTACGATAACGAACTCTCTTGCTGTCAAAAGTTCTTCTAAGTGGTTTCCTTTTATTGGTTCTTTTCTGTTCTGGCAAATCTCTTTTTAAATTCCAACAGTAGTCTGGTAACATATTGACATCCCATTTACCCTGATAGCGCTGTTCCATTGTCTTAAGATCCTGTCTGATGGAACCTTTCACCTTGCTCCTCACTGTAGTCTCCTAAATTGGCCGAAAAATAGTAACCTTTCTATTTTGGGGGCAAAGAATTAGGTTCAGCATCTTTTAAGCGTTTTACAAGACTGCCGGATGGATAACAGTATAAACAGAATTAAATAGAAAGCAAAAAAAAAAAAACAAAAAATGAAACAACTTGTTAAGAATTGGACAAAAATCATGATTCAGTCTTAGTATCATAATAACAAATATATGCATACAATAAGGTTACCATATACTTTATAATCATTTTTTCTCTCAGCATCTTGAAAAACATAGAAATTCACATATTTTCGGTTCCAGTATCCTAAAAAACGTAGAAATACACATCTATCTTGATTTTATAGAAAAATTGAAATTTTCACCCCCTTTAAGGGGTAGTAAGGGGGTGACAGTGGTCATGAATTTATTTTTAGTTATCATTTTCGGTTCCAGCATCCCAAAAAACGTAGAAATATACATCTATCTTGATTTTATAGAAAAATTGAAATTTTCACCCCCTGTAAGGGGTATTAGGGGGTGATAGTGGTCATAAATTTATTTTTAGTTATCATTTTCGGTTTCAGCATCCCAAGAAACGTAGAAATACACATCTGTCTTGATTTTATAGAAAAAAATGAAATTTTCACCCCCTGTAAGGGATGGTAGGGGGTGATAGTGGTCATGAATTTATTTTTAATTATCATTTTCGGTTTCAGCATCCCAAAAAACGTAGAAAGACACATCTATCTTGATTTTTTACAAAAATTTCAATTTTTACCCCTTAAGAGGTAGTAAGGGGGTGCTAGCGGCAAAACTGGCATTTAAAATTAGTTTTTATTGTCATATTCGGTTTTAGCGATCCCAAAAACCTAGGAATAATGGGGTCTCCCCTCTGGTTCATGACGTTTTTTTTTTTTTGTGTGCCTGTGTTATTTAAGACTCTACAAATAAAAATGGCTAAATAATTAAGAAAATCTATTATCAAACTATATTACATAGTTTAGTAAATAATAAATGAAAAGGATATTTGGAACTTATCTTAAAGAAAAATATTAATACCAAATAACGTATTTAATAAGTATTAAATATACTCATAACAAAATAATAACTTTTAACTTTTCTATAAAAGTTCAAATTAAATATTCTTTTTAACTTTTATATAAAATTTTACAACTCTTTAGTAAATTACTAATTAATAACACAATAGTTTAATACAGATAAAGTGAATGTCAAATAATAGAAGAAAAAAAAACGCTTAGCTGTCACGTGTCCAGTAGGGATGTTCCTCAAAAGAAAATGGGGGTTCGTAGCAGTATTCAGCTCAACCATAATCATAACTTTTGACATTTGAGTAAGTTAAATAGGAACAAAATTCCTAAATTTACTTTTTGCAACAATTCACACATAATAATTATCATAAAGGTGGCTTCTGTCCATATAACAAATCAAAAATGTTTACTACTTTAATATAATATTTTTAGTTTATAGTATAATTATAGTTATATATATAGTTTAGTAATAAAGATTGTTCTAATAATTGTAAATACTCATATCTAAGTAGTGCAATAATAGTAAACTTTAACACTTTTATATTATGTAGTTTTACTGGAATCAAATAGTTATATAAACAATGATATTATTGCATTATATTGCAAAATATTATATCATGAAAGTTAAATACGTAAGCAATAATACATATAATATAATACACTCGTGTAGAACATGACGTGAAACTATAAAAAATACTGATAGTTTTTTAGATCAAACACTGTTTTATTAATTATATTAATACTTTTTCTTTCAGCAGAATTTTATGAAATGTAAAATATAGTATCTAAGTAAAAATATGTTTACTATCGTCATTACATATAATTTACCGTTTTAGTTTTGTTTTTTTTTTTGTATTATATTGTTTTAAAGTGAAATAAATGTAACAATTATACAAAATATCTTTATTCAAATAGGCATTTACACGCACTTTTGAATCGTCAATTATTACAATAAAAAAAGGTCAGTGTAGTCAGTCTGTGAGTAAGCCACCGGCTCGGAATGCTGCTCTGTTGAGAATTGCCGGCCAGAAACTTAACAGTTGCTGTTTTATAACTCAAAAACCGTTTAAACGATTTAGATAAAAAAGAGAATATAATAAAAAATATGAAAAATTAGTCATATAAGAGATGGGTAAACCCGTTAGTTTTATATAATAAACTATATTAATATAGTTTACTTAATTTTACTGACTACAGAAGAAACCAAAATGAATACTATAGTTCAAGTTCAGTATGAAAAAATGAATATTCGAAAGAAATATTATAATTGAAGCTTGTTTATGAAAGCAAAAATAGGCAGGCAGTGCCACCTGTGCAAGTCAGTACTACGATCCCTTCATATGGTTCTTATGGAATCGCGCTATAACTCAATTTGGGTATCCAATTATTAAGGAAAAGAATTCACAGCCGCAAGAATAAATTGACATTTTAATTAAGAACCTTACAACATTATTAGCTACTTACAAAGCATAGCAGAAACAACAACATAATATTAAGATGAAATTATTTAAATAATAATTTGCGCATGCCAAATAAATTCATATTTTTTATTACTATAATGATCTCATTTCCGCTCTCCTCAAACAACAAAGATACCATCTCACAAGACATGTTCTGAATTAAAGTCAAGGCACGTCGTCGCCCTCGGCAGCTAATTTATGAAGTGATGAAAATGTCAAAATAGACAATATTATCCAACGTTTTGTCTCCATTTTTTCAATATAATAATTATATTAAAGACATGTATCTCAAGCTACAAATTAACGAGTTGGTTTCACATAGATACCTCATATTTGTTTTATTTGATAATTAATACTATTTTAATATAAGAAGTATAACAAAAAAAAAGGTTCTTTTAAAATCTTACTAATAATTTTATATCTCAGTGTAAATAGTACCGTAAAGAGAAAATAATGTATATTTTTATTAACAATACTCAAAAAACCATTCACCTTATGAAATATAACTTCAACATGTAGATAAATTAGTTAAAGTCCAAAAATAAAGTTAGCTAATTAGTTTTCCAAAACTCGTAACCTATATTTCACGAGCCCAGCTTGTCCAATTCCCGCGGGTCTTAAATACAATATTTTACATTTCCACTAAAATTACGAAATGTAAGGAAAATTTTCGACTGATTATATTCAAAGGTAACAATATTTTTTTATATAATTTTGAATGTCAAAGGCGTAAATCGTTTGAATACAATTTTCTGAACGTTTATGTAAACGTGGAAATAAATTTATGAATCTGTATCAACAAATGAAATGTCAAAGGTTATACTTTTTCCTCGTCGTCAGGTCGACGTCAAATACTCAATATATATAAATATTCAATCAAAAATCAGGTGTTATAACAACACAACTTATACAGTTATATTTTAAATACATTTTTAATTAGATGGAGGAATTTAATATACTTATGGTAATTATTATCACTTGATGAAATTAATTGACCTTTGTGTTAAATATATGTGAATAAATATGTCTTATATATCACAATTTCTTGCTAAGCTTTCATTACTCGGCTCATCCCAAATAAATGTATATACAGAATGCAAAATTTACCAAGATGAATAATATCAACATACAGGTTTGGTTGGCAGGATAGAAAAACGAGTACGAACTCTCAAGGGTCTCAGGTTTGAGTCTTGCTCTTGTTGATTAATTTTTCATTATTTATTTATTTATTAAAACTGTAACCTTGTTAGAATTACATTTATGTAGATATTTCTAAATTGTAATTCAATTTAACTATATACTGAATAAGGGTATAAAGTGTTAAAAAACATTTATTGACAACTCATGCATAAAATTTTTTAAATTTTCATTCATGTTATAAAGTAATAAAAATAACTATCTAATATAAACATATATATATATATATATATTTCTTTCAATTATGTTTCTTTAATAATTAACAAGCAATATATTTTTATCTTGCATCACTTCAAATATGGATGTTAACTACTACTTTCATAGTCTTTTAAGAATTAATTATAATAGCAGTAAAATTTCCTTTTCTTATGTTATTACGCAACTATTGTAGTATGTTATTTTATAATATTTAAAGTTCGAGCCTTATTGAGCCAATCAGAACGCGACACGTAGCTGCCGCAGAGAACTCGTTTGCCGCTAAAGCCTGTTCTACCATGAAGAACTCTAAAGTTGTCCATCACCATGACCACACCTAAAAGACCATACTTATAATTTATTATTATTATTTCATAGAATACTTTTCATACTTCAATTATTATATAATTTTAATAATTTTAGAAAATAAACATAAATATATCAAGCTTTATGACGAGCGACTTTCTACCTGGCTTCAGTTTAAATTTCCACTGACAGTCGGTATTTTGGTAATATGTTGACAGATTCCAGAGCGCACGGTAGTACGCCCGACATTCCACTCCGCTGGAGAATGCCATCGCTGACCGATCGTATACATTGAATCTGTAAATACTCTAGTAATAGATCTGTCTCTTAATTCTTCCCTTCCTTTTATATCTACATTTTTTCCTTTAATAAGTAAGCAAAATAAATATTACACCTTGTATTTATAGTTTTTTGTTACTAGCTCCTGAGATGATACATACCTTATTTGTTTTAAGTCTTTTTGTTTATCTATCTGTATAACAGGTGCTGAATATCTGTAATAACGTCCATCTTCCAAGTATTCAGCCTCTATGTCGAATTTGGTTAAAAAATCGTAATCATCTGGATGCTCATCTTTTAGCTTCGTAGCTCCATAAAAACCATCTACTAAAATAGTTCCACCGCCTTGCCCGTTGGAATGTTCCAGACAATGCAGTATCTGGAGACTGTATTGATAACAAAAGTCCATGTTAATTACTGAAGATTAATAATAATAAATATAACAAAGTTTTAAGCATTATTCAAATTGCAATATATATAACACTTTACCCAGCAGCTTCATTGAAATAGGTATTGTCGTTGTGGACAGCCAATGGTAGATTAGTGTAAGCAGTGTCGGAATGCTCTTGGACGGTAGTAAACTCCCACATACCACCGAAGAATGTATGCTGTACTCCGCCCAGCGCTTCACAGACCTTTTCTGTGGCAACCAACGATGCGTCCACCTATATACTTAATAATTAATTTATATTTCTATATGTATATATTGATATCACTACTTCGTCTTGTTACCTGTTCAATAAGAGCGACGCCATAATCAATGAGGGATTGAAATACTGCTTTTGAAGTATCCACAGAGTTGAGAAAGTCATTGACGTGAACTCTGGCAATTTTTTTATCTATTTCATTTCCCTTCCATAATATAGGTTTGATTTTTCGACTACTCTTCCATGTGTCATAATCAAATTCCAATAAAAATGACGCTTTGTATGTCGATTCGTGACTGTCATTCCCTAAAATGTTAGAAATTCAATATATTTTAAGAGTATATAAGTAAATAAATCAACATTTAAATAAATACGTAATTTCATACATGTTATGTGTACTTCATTTTTGTCATATTTAAAATCACGTATTAATATTTGTGACATATCTAACAAGTAACAAGCTCTTTGAAAAGTATCAGCATGGTAACATGAAGAACATCTGCAAAGAATAATAATAATTAACAACTTTAATTTCAAATAATCACAAATGTAAACAAAAAGCACAAAATATAAAAATACAAAAATACAAATAAAAATATAAAAAAATAAATTAAAAGCAGACTTTGAACTCGCAAAGTAAACATTGATTACAATGCTAAATCAACTAACTTATCATAACCGCATATAAACTTTTAGAATATGTACTTTTTATAATATCTCTCTTATTATTTCTTCACATACGCCTTTGATCTAATTTGAGAATCTTAATTTGCTCCATTGCTACTTCAACAATAGCCATATAAAAAGAAAGAATTACTCTTAAAGATTGAATAAGGTAATACCTGCAATGGTCTCGCAGCCAACAATCTTCAAACGTGATAGATGTCCCATTATCAAATGTAACAATTAACGCATTATCCACTTTTTTTACGTTACTTATATCTAGAAAATACAATTTGATTATATTTTAAAATAACTTCTAACCTATTAGTAGGATCTTCTTATATTTTATGTAATTTTACAATCAGCAAAGATAATAACTTAACACCTATTATTTAGTAACGATTTAATAGAATTAAAAAAACTTAACCTTACCCATCACACCGGTTTGTAACTTTGTTATAAATAGGACTAACGACACACCTTTAATAGAGTCGAAAACTGACTGGGCAAACAGATAAAATTCGATTGTTTGATATGAAAGGTCAAAAGTAACTGAGCGGCAAATGATATAACAGATATGTGTATATTATATAATAGGGATTCGCCTCTACTTCGCATGGAAATAATAATTACTAATAAACTTTTAAAATAATATTTTTTTTTATCCTAAAACCATGATTGATAGCACAATAATCTAACAGACAGATATTAATAAATATAAAACTTAAAATAACCAAATGTAAACGAAATATTAAGTAATGACCTTTCATCTTTTGTATATATGTATATTTATTGTTAGCTAACGCTTAGTCAGTGAATATCCAAACCAAATGTTCCACACTATACTACCGGACAAATGTCTGGTAGTATAGTGTGGAACATAGG
This sequence comes from Melinaea menophilus ssp. n. AW-2005, assembly GCA_918358695.1. Lineage (NCBI taxonomy): Eukaryota > Metazoa > Arthropoda > Insecta > Lepidoptera > Nymphalidae > Melinaea > Melinaea menophilus. The sequence continues at coordinate 3,211,032 of OU911055.1, read as the reverse complement.
TATGCGACTATGGCTCCCTGTCCCCTGAGCTACTACTAAATCATTCTTTTCCGATTACATATTATTCTTTTTACCCAGAACCTATTCCCTAATTCATCTATGTCCCATGTCTAATCTTCTGATAGCGTCTGGTAGTAATCAACGCTAACATTCCCAAGGAGGATAGACATCAGCCAGACGGCGGCCATACAACTAAGATCATTTAGCTGTATGTACTCGTAGGTAGGGTTAATAGATTCACCCGATTGGGTTAGGGCGTAAGTGATAGAATTATGGATGTAAAATTGTTGTTAGTAAGTTTAGTCTTTAATTTATTAACTGTGTATGCTCCCAAAACCAGGTGTGATTAGTATGAAAGAGAAGTTTTTTGAAGATTTTGATTCCGCGGTGAGAATGACGTGGGAAGTGGAAAGGAGGTGAAGGGCATGTGAAACGTATGAAAGAGTACATGGACGTTGGGTTTCGGTAACTTTAATGATAAGGATAACTGCAATTTGACTTGGTTATAACCAATACTATTTTTAAAAAGATATATGAACACCTAATTACATGATGCGGGTTGATTATTTCTTATTAAGGAGTAATAAAATCAACTGCATCAAAAAATGCGAGGCACTGCCGTACAAAAATGTAGTCTTACAGCATAGGATTCTCGTTATAGAAATTCTATCATCTAGTGTAAACAAATATGTTCATGTGGTTGATAAAATTATAGACGTGACAGAATGGATTTAATGACAACAATGTGAAAGAGGAGATGAAAATTTTACGTAAAGGATATAAGAAGAGAACCAAATGAGTAGCTATCGCTAGAGCTGAGGCGCAGGACATAGGTGCTAGAAATTCTTAAAGGTGAAAAGGAACTCTACCGTATTACTAAGTATAAGGAGAAGATTACTTGATATGTCGTACGTTGAAAATGCATAAAAGATGATATCGGATTAATGTTAGTGGAAGATGAGAACATGAAAGAAAAATATTTTATGATTTAAAAATGGAGAAAAGAGGTTAATTTCAGTGGAGTGTTGTAAAACAGACCACTTTAGTGAAAGAACTGACCGATGATGAAGTAAAAGCAACTTTGCAAGTTTTGAAAATAGAAAAGCTGTAGGGCCGGATGCAAAACTAGTAGAGATAAGAAAGTTGTTGAGTGAATATAATTATAAGTGGCTGGCTATATTCTTTAATAACTTGTTGCAAGAAGAAGGGATCCTAGATGAATGATGTATTATTTCTCCAGCGGCATTTATAAAAATACGGTTGATGTACAAGACTACAACAATTTTCGTGAAATAAAGTTCATTTCATCTAGTATCAAAGTATGGGAGAAATTGGTAAAGGAAAGAATGCGAAAAAAGAGTGTTGAGTGTTCGGTTTTTTGACGGGTCGGGATACGACGGATGAGAATTCCGCTATGCGTCAGTTAGGCGAGAAGTATAAATTTGCACACCAGAACTTGAGGTAGAAATCAGGCTGTTAAAATAGCAACAAAAGCTAACCAACGTCCGAAAATAGCAAAACCAAAACAGACCACTTGTTCTGGGATTTCAGCGATGTCTTAAGTTTTGTTTCAACTTTGTTGGATGGAGTCCCATTCCCAGTTTTGTGCAACTTTCGATGCCTTAGTTTCCTCTCACATAGCGATAGCAATATTGACCGAGTCGTAAAGCACAAAATTAACACAAGATGGAAGAAATGGCGAGAGGTCACGGGGACTACATACGATGCCCCATTTCCCCTTAAACTAAACGGGAAAAATCTGGGGTGATGAAGATAACTTTTAGCTGATGTTGTAATAATTTTTTTTTTACTGTAAAAAATATCACAAATAAATCATTGGTGCTTTTGTTAAATTAAGGTTACATTTTGTTATCATTACCGAATGATAATGATAAAAAATGGTGAATACCAGGATTGTATTGGCAAATGAGGCTTATTGATTATAAATATTAAACAGATGTGCTCAAAATTACTAGCCAAATAACTCTTGTCCGTAATTTTGTTTGTGCGTATTATAATACGAGATGATGTTTCAGAACAGCATTCATAAAAGTAATCGGCAACAATCTTTTACGTTGAAAGTCTTGTATACATACGAGTATATACAAACGCACACACACGATGAATTAATTATCAAGCAATCTTTCATACATGCGACAGCTTATATTTATTTGTATAGATATTTTTAGATGACCTACACAACTCACATAATGTATTTTAGACAGCATTTAGATTTTAGCTAATGGAAATTAATAAACTAACCAATTCGCGTTTAGGTAACAAAGTGATTTTATATGGAATATAATTCGTAAATTGTCAAATATTTTGATAATCATATGACCATATATTATTATATATTGCAACACAAAGGAGTAAATCAACTTTTATCACACGTCACAAGCACTTTGTGTATCGCCATTGATGATTGAATGTTATTGGCAATATTCATTAAACAGATTTAGATTAAAACTGGTTTATTTCAAACATAATCATGACCAATTTTAGATTTATTTTGATAATTTAGGATGGTAACTATAATTACAATAAGAAACGAAGTTATAACTTCAGTAGCCAGACTTAATATACTTGAATACTTTAATAACTTACCTTGACATGAAAGGAATTTTAAACCTCTTAATTCGACCAAATTCGCTAGAGAGACTTAAATTGATTGAGGTATTTGAAAGAAAATTCAATAAAATGTAATCCGCCAACTAGTGGAAGGGTTGCGTGATAAATTATTACGCTCCAAAAACTTCCCACAATTAGACAAACTCAAGGACTTTTAATAAACTTCTTCAAAAGTAAAAACTAATACAGCAAAAGAGGAAAATTAAGTTTATTATAATTTTGTACTAAGACTCCGTGAAAATAGGGGTCATTAACTCCATCACGGTCGGCGCTAAACGAATTACAGTTCATAGCGAGACGCAGAATGAATTATTCATTTTGCGTTTGTATTCCCCTTTAAATGTATATCTGACTCGAACTTCTATGTCATAGATACATAATAAATACTCTAGAATTGAATAATGTATGAAGTTGCTGACAGTTGTAAAAAATAGAACGTTTGCTCGTCAATACATTATATATTTAAATAATTTTATTATTAATTAAATATTTTAATCATGAATTCAATAAATAAATTAAAACATAGAAAAGCTTTCCCAACGATGTTGAAATTCGTCTCTGAAACGTACCGAAATTTATACCGAATGTTTAATTTTGCGGAAAATAAGGATTACACGTTCGAATGAAAACCCATATTTATTATTATTATTAAGATCTTATTTCCGTCGACCCGAAAACGTAAGTACAACATGTCCTAAATAAAAGTCAAGGCACGTAGTAGATCTCGCCAACTCATTCGTGAAATGATGAAAATGTAGACTCAGATAAAATAATAAACCATTTAATTATCATAATAAGATATAAAACCATTTATTTCACCATAGATATATAAAATAAATGTAATGTATTAAGTTCAGTTAGCGCTTTGGTTTATTCGTGAATAGAACATTCATGCTTGATAATTGACTTTAAAAATTTGCATTACTTACTGTCTCTGTCCTCGTAACTCTCCGACTGCCAGTCACAATAATTAGCTTTACGTTTAAAATACATTTTTGAACACCACTTATAAGTGTAGTGGCACACTTATAAATGTAGTGGCACACTGTAGTGGCACACAACTGGAGATGAAGATTTTATTTTTTATTTTAAACGCTTTCAGCGTATAGTAGTTATTTATAAAATTATTGAATCTAAACCGTTAAAAAAGTAGAATCTTATTATAATGGATACTTATATAGATAAGTTTTGAGAATTATTAGCATCTTTGTTATAACTTGTATCGCATAATAACTAAAAAGAAAATTAATATTTTAATAATAAAACAAAAGTATAACAACACCATATCACAATTATTTTCTTGATATATTTTTTTCATACAGTAAGTATTTTTTTGGTAATGATTTTAATTAATATAATACATTAGTGTCAAATAATATTTTCTTGTTTTCGCATATAAAAAAGAATATTAAAAATATGTACAGAATTTATAAACGAGACCGTTTGTTCTTTTATTGAAAAAAAATACATTACTTCATTTTAACAGTCCGCACTTGTACCAAGCGCTTTATTTGAGCACCAATATAGAATGCTAGTTGGATTGGATTGGAATAGTCAATGGATTAGTTTCATGAATGCTCGTGACATTTAAGCACTATCTATAAAATGCAACAAACGTATTTATATTGCAATAAAGCGTTTATCTTGAAATACTTCTCTATTTAAAAAGGGTTTTAATTTTATATGGTTACTTTAAAATGTGTTAATTGCAGTGATATAAAATTTTTATCCATTCTAAAACAGGTATATTTGTACATAGGCATTTTATAAGCCGTATTAATTACTTATTAACTATATAGTAACCAAGCTCAAGATAAGAAGAAGAAGAGATGAATTTGTTTCTAAAACAGTTAATTTGTCATCTACTTAGTATTTGACTACATTATTTGTTTACTGTTTCTTTACTTTTATTTATTTGTCTATTGTAAATTATAGTTATGTTTTATATCACTTACACGTTCGCTACTCTTATTTACTCATATCGGGATAAGAGATTTATTCTCTTTAAACAAATTAATAAAATATATTTCCAGTTTAACTTTACAATATGATATGTGGATAACCAACCAAAGTTGTTTTAACCAAGCCATAGCCTCCGATTAATTCTAACTTATAAAAAAATTGATAATAAATAGTCGAATCACTGTTAGTGTTAAAGTTACGTTCATTACATCAAAGAAACCGCCAAAAACAAACAAAAACAAGAGAAGGACGACAAAACTCCCGCAATAATGAATTCCATCCGATTACAAACTTTCGTTGTGAATATATAAAAAGTTTGCGATGTTTACACTAAAAATATTGTTAACCGTAATTTACTTTAATAAAAATGTTACCCGCTGTGTTTTGGATATTGAAATTTTGGACCATGATTTGATTTATAAAGGAGGCGGAAATAATTTGTTTGTAAACCGCTGTCACGAAGTAACAACTTGGTTGTTATGTTATGTTTTCTTAGTAGTTTCGACAATCTTTTAATATATTATATGTACCTATATTATTACTCTCCTAATTCAAATAACTAGATTTGAATTATGTGCATAATAACATAACCTTTTATAATCCTCTGTATGATAGGTATATAGCTTAAAACATAACAGATTAAGTATATAAGAACATTTAATTTTGTAACATTAACAAAATTACTTTGGATACATCACGATGACGCGCTCACACCCATGGGAAAGGAAATGTGGAATGTATTACTTTTCCATGGTATTGTATACGTTTTGCGCCTAAAAATTTTAATGAAATTTAGAATAATTGCTTATTTATGTTACAGGATTATATATGAGAATCTTCAGAATATAATAATTACATTACAAGTAAGCACGATAAAATTTGTGTTGTTGGTAAAATTGCAATGTCATTTCTAATCGAAATAGTTGAATAAAAAGTAGATAATTTCTAATCATAATTGGAGCTACTCAACTGGTGATATCTAGAAATTATTCAATTAAAACAAAATGTCTAAGTAATTGCTTTTAAATAAATCAATTTGAACAATATTGTTTGATTGATTGATATTTAACCAATTCATTCGAGTGGCTTCATCCTGAAAAGTTATTTAATTATTTGAAGTAACTATAGGCTTTATATTTTTACTCATTTAATGATTCATCTATAATAGGCATTCTTCAACAGTGCTAATTTCAAGGAACTTTTTTTCCTTAAAATTTGCATTTGTTTCCAGGAATAATAAGTTTTTTAAATCTTAAAAATATTACTTATTAAAGGGCAGCAGCGCTTTTGTAACTTTTGTATTGTTATAAGAGTTCGTGGACCGTTGTCATAAATTTTCATTGGCTTAAAATCAATAATTTTAATATTGTAAAAAAATATATATATATTTTGAAAGGCTTAATATATAACAAATCTTAAGAAAATTCTGAAAATTATGTTAATATTTGAGATAGGCTATCAATATCGTTTATAAATACACAGAACCGAAAATATTAAACATTCAAGACAAGACAAATAAATAGCCGACAGCGCTATCATCAGGTAAATAGTTCTAAAGTTAATAAACATGAGTGGATATATAATATAAAGAATATTACCAACAATGAAAGGTTGTTATACAATATTAGTAAACGTGTAATCAACAATGTAACGAACTTAGTCGCTTACTTTTAGCAATTCAGCAACATCTCAGCAATTTAACGACGTTACCAACACCTGAATGTGTGCTTAACGAGTGTTGTTCGCCAACTCTGAGATTAGTGAGTTAGATAACTACGATCCAACTTGTATGCTTCGCGATCTTGGATTATACGTAATGTTATACAAAAGTTTTGAACTTGTTATTTCTGTTATATAAATCTTCGAGCATCAGACGAATTAAGTTAAAAGTTATTTATTAATAATATGCTTCAAGTAACTGAATACAATAACGAATGAAATAAATTATTGAAAATTTCTATATCATAAAAACCACATATAGTATTTCAATATGTTACAAGATAAATACGTATTAATATAGATTACAACATAGAAAGTTCTAAATAAATCACCCTTGTTATAAATATAAAAGGCGGTTTTAGGCGGAATCTCTTCAATTTACGCATTATGTAAGTACCCTGAGAGACGCAGATAAAGAAGCTTTATATCGAAGCAGGATCATTATGCTTCTTTCCATCGTACTCCTCGGGGATTTGACTAAAATAGGTTTTCGTATAGATTTATAGCAGTAAATAAAGAGGACAGAAGATATTTTATTTTAGTATGTTTTCTTATATTTTAATTATTTTTTTAATATCAGATGTTATTATTTGTAAGAGAATTAAGAGTAAGGAATATTCTAACATATCGTATGTAATCAACAAGTTTATGAAACGTACAATATAACTACTTCTTAATATAAATTATCTATTATTATTTTTCGTTCATAGGTTATCTATAAAACTGTTTATCAGACGAAGAGTTTCTTATAATTTTGCACATACATGCAATATTCTCACATAGAATATTCTCTTTCGAGATTTAGAATATTTTTTAATATCATTAAAACTCAACCATTAACATTTAAAAAAGTTCGAGTATTTCATAATTCATTTTTTCAGTCCTCTTCATTTCTCGACCGGAATAACCCGAATCCTTCGTATCAATATTAAACGTTCGGAACATCCTCTTTATATTTGGGGAACGTTCAACAAAAGCTTCGAGGTCAATACGAGAGAATTTATGTGAATACACAAGACCTCGAATATGTGGGCGGAGACGCGAAATCTTTTGGAATTTATGACCATATTGTTTGCCGAAATTATTTGAAATGATTCGGGATAACTGGGTGATAATATTATTCCTCTAGTCAAAGGAATACGAAATTCAAGACTCTTTTTCTAAATTAGGCTCGACAAAAGAATTCGCCTTTTCATTATATCAACCCCTGCCGACAGATTCACAACTTTAATGTTAAAAGTTAAATTAATGTCACTGTTTAATTAGGCTGAATCTCTATCTCTACTCGAAAATGAGTTTTTTAAACACCCATTTATTATGAACAGCTGCTGAATTTATTTTTTAAAACATTGTCTTAGCTCATTTATTACAAAGTTTTATAACAAAAGTTTAATAATTAAATTCTTATTGTACAAATTTAAAAAGATTAACAAGCGCAGTAAAACTTTCCAAAGATGTGAGTTTTAAACAATACTGTTAATTATTGAACGTTAAATTATACTAAAATCTCCAATCAGTAATTGAAGCTTATATGAAACATGGTCTGAATTTTAAGCAGGGTAATAACAATAGATAAAGCTCCATTCCAATAATAATTAATTACTCCATTAAATCGATAACTTCTTTCGACTGAATGCTTTCTATGCGATTACTTTAACGCTCAAAAAGGATTATGCTTGGGTAAAGAAAAAGTTTCTTATTGATATAATGAATCCAGAGTATTTCGCACTAATGGGCTGTAGGTAAGGCTTTTAGTTAGGGTGGAGACGATAAAAGATACGCGACCTTTAAGGCGAGTCGTTGTACAAATATTTGTTTCTTGTGTAACATTTAAATTGTATTCTATATTTTTTACGTAAGAATAAAGTAATATATTTAATAAATAATAACATTACATAACTTTTCAGCTCCACATTGTACGTACGAGTATTATAAGTTATAATAAATTCCAACTTTCCCGTGTACTACAATTTATTCACACATGACGCAAGCTTATACTGAAAGTTGGAAACCCGACTGACATTGAAATTATATTAAATCCAGTTAAAACTTTGTTTTAGTTTGTATTACTATAATTAGTATTTTATTTTATGGCTTCATTCTTGCTTAAACCCTGAAAAGGTTATAATATTTACATGTTTATTTTTTATTTGTAAAGACTAGCTGTTGTCTACGACTTTGTCCGCATGATTTTCTTAGAATAAGTCGTTTACATAAAAATTTCGGATTGAAAGGTATATACTTTTACCAAATGTAAGCATAAGTTTTTTCTGATCTAACTAAGAGATAGTACCAGCGGAAATTACGCAGCCTATTAATTTGGAAACAGACTCCATTTCGTTGGTCTGACATTAAGCAACAAAAACACACAAGTTGAGTTCGCCAAAAACCAGCATTTTGATTTATCGTTCAGTGATCAGTATCGTAACCGAAAAAGAACATTTGCGCCAAGCGTTGCATTTCATATTTCATTAACAGAAACAGACTGTTGAAAGTCATCGTTTTCTGGAAAACCATCATGGAAAACCAGCGTGTACCATCTCCAACAATTAGAACATATGACACATGGTTTCGACAATATAAAAGTGGTTAAATGAGAAATGCTGCTGCCATGGTACAGAAAGATATAATTTTTGGAGACGGGAAAATGGATTTATTTTAAAAAACGAAAGCGGAAAAAACCGTGGCTTTCACTTTGCGGAGCCGGTTTCACAAAATCTTCAGCAAGAAGAACATGCTCTTGTTGTTGTGGGACCAGAGCGGTATGATATATATTGAACTTTTGAGGGCCATAATTAAATTAACCCAGTAAAAGAGACCTTGAAATTTTTTAGATGTGACATCCATTCACATTCGTCTTACTACCCAGATTTGGCACTATTCGATTATTAACTTTTCGCATCAATAGATCGAGAAATGCTTTGCCGCAAAAGCCAAGTAGTTTCTCTGGCATGGTATTACAAAATGTTCTTAGAAATGAACGGAATGTCTAGAAATCGCTTATATTTTGAATTAAAGAAATAATGATTCTGAATGATTTTCCTTCAAAACTACGTAATTCTTTGATAAAAAACTTATGCATACTCCTAAGTATATCTTATAAGCATATCTTATATAGAAATGCAACACTGTTCAAGTCAATTTATTGATTACTTTTCAAATAACTGTTAATGATACTGATAGAAAAACGAAATAAAGGAAAAACAAATATTTTCTTCACAATATAAACTTTTAAAGAATTGAATAGTTTATATTGAGTTTTCTGATAAATAAAAAAAAACCTATGTCCGTGTTTATCGTCCTGTATAATAAAAGTGTAGAATAAATCACATTTTTTAAAAGAACATTTATTAGAGTTTTAATACTTATATATGAATATTATTTACAAATAGACTATTTCTTTATGTGATTGAGTAATAATAACGAGCAAACTGATATTTACTGTAACATAATTTTAAAATAACATTCATGTGATAACCCTGTCTTTTGATATTTGGCATTTATATACGAAATTTAAAGATAAGATAACTTTTACGAAGACTTACTCATATTTCAGATATGTTATCTAAGATACTATTTATTACGTAATGTGCTTTGGTAACCAGATGTTTATCGACTATTCCGAGGGGATTTTTTTTATTATATTATTTACTTTATTTGGGACTGTGCTATAAGAAAACTTACTGACTGTTATTTCACGTAAATATACTTTATAATACCATAAGTGATCTGTGATTTTGCTATAAATATTTTTTTTATGTTTTAATAAATACTGTAGGATAATCAGTAAAATGTTTACCGAATCAAATAAAGTAAATTGAGGCATCATACGAAGTAGTTTCCTACAGTGTTTGGAAACTATGCACAATTTGAACTAACTTTCATATTTTTTCTTATGGTATATATATTACTCATTTGTTACTAAGGTAACATAATTCACAATTAATTTAAAACATATTTTCTTTTAGGAACTTTTCTAATGCATGGTAAAGATGTGGCTTTACGCCTATCAGACTATGATCTTCATCTGTGTAACTCTGCAAAGAAAAAAATGATAATTAAATATATGTATTAGAACAAATAATATAATTATGTGAATTAGTCAAATGGAAACTAATATTGACAATATTATAATCACCTAACGTAATAAAACCTACTTTTGATATTTTTCCTCCATCTTAATTCGTGTCTAAGCAAACTATCAAGATAAGAGTCACAATAGAATATTAAAAACAAAGTTTACCATCTGGTGGAAATATACATCTTGTCGCTGTAGCAGGCGGGAGAGCAACATGGCGTGTTGATAATGTACGTTGTCATCCTCTGTGCCGTGAACGAGGAAGTAGCTCTTGCTTCTATAAGCCTCCACCTGCATCAAGCATGTTTATTAAAATAATAGAAGAACACACACATACTTACAATTGAAAGCAATAATAATTTAAAAATGTGAGCAACTCTCTTCACTATTTCTTCCTCTATTTTTAGTACACTGCCATCTAGTTGAGGTTTTAGTTACTACGAACTTACCACTTGTTCCGACAAGAGAGTGGAGTTTGCGTAAGCTTGAATATTATTTTGTGGCGTGTCCATGTATCGCTCCGTGTAGATGGTGTCTAAAACAAAGTTTCACTGCAATTATAATATCTATTTTCATAAAAACATTTTGAATTAAGAGAGATTCCAACTTCCAAAATCGAATTAACAAAGATTATCAAATTTTGGAATAATATTATTGGAACGGAATTAATCGGATACCGAGTCTACTAACTTGCCATGCCATGTACTTAAAATTGCCATGCCATGTAATGCCATGCCTTAAAATTGCCATGTACTGATTGAAAATTCCAATTGAATATTATTATTATTAAAAAATATACAACATGATTAACATGATTGAAATAATACCATAAAATCGCCAGTCTACAACAGGAGCTACAGCGATAGCGCATCTGAAGACGTCGCCTCCACGAGCAAGAGCCAGCGACGCAGCGTACCCTCCGTACGACCAGCCCCAAATACATGTACGGTTGCTGTCTAACCAGGGAAGTTGTTGCTGCAGTGATCTGGAATAATATATTAGTGGGCAAACTATCAAAACCACTTCATAGGAAATTGATAAAAAAGCTGATATATATTAATGTTTCCAAAACTATTCTTGACAATTAAAAAATATACACCTGTTTGGGGACCTGGGGATTTTTTAGACTCTTAATAAATTAGAACACGTTAAAAATGTTGAATTAGATCCAATTTTTAATTTAATAACATATGCTCTACCTTGTTACAGATATCTGGTCTTCAATTTCAACTGTTCCGAGTCGTCTATACAATGCAAACATGTTGTCAACTCCCTTGAGACTCGAGCCTCTGCCATCGATGCTTGCAACCGCGATGCCATAGCGACTGACTAAAGATGAACCCCAATCTACGGTCCATTGTTTTGTAACTAACGCCGTATCAGGACCTCCGTAACTGGAAGTAACGTAAAATTACTTTTTAAACCACAATAGAACAATAAATTAGTTTCAACTAATGAAAAACTGTCCAACAAAAAGAGGTCATCATTGGGAAGTATTTTTAAAATGTTTAAGTTATTATTCGACACGAAATAAAAATACTTACACGTATACCAGTAGTGGTACGTTCGTGCGTGTTTGATAATCTGATGGCACTTGAATCTGAACGTCAGCTGAAGGAAGACCCTCTCCTAAAGCTATTGTTCTTCTCAAAACCACAGGCATATCGTATGTAGATGATATATTTGATATCCTTTCATTGTCATCCCAAACCCTTACTAGGCTGCCGTCCTGTAAAAATATATTAATTAAGTTTTGTCCATAAACAAAAATGTTAAAATCTTACAATTTTTATAGTTCAATCACATTGGAGTTTACACGGGTGTTGCACCGCTATGACGAATATTTAAGAGCTTATAAATATTTCACTAAATAAGGTATAATTTTATAGTTAACAATTTTAACTGAGACCCGATTTCTTTAAGGATGATTAAATCAAACATTATGTGACATGGCAACACAAATTAAGAGTTGTAATTAAATCGACTAAACCGTCAATCATTATGAAAGGGTAAACCGGAGCTTAATAGCTCATTCATAATTATCTTTCATTAATCTGTCTTCGGAAAACCAGAGCAAATATCTGCTAATAATAAAACTAACCATGTCGTATATTAATATCTGCGGCACGTCGGGTCCAGCGCAGTTGATGGTGATCCTCGAGCCAGAGATGCTGGCCTCATTATAGAGGCATCGCCGGCCGTCTGGACGGAGAATACTGCACGTGAAACAAGACACGACGCCGTTGCTATTCACTGAGTACACGTGCTGTTCTGCTGTGTCATCTAAACCTGATGCTGTATACCAACTGCAAGATTAAGAAAAAATTACGCATTAAATCAAAATCAAAATCTTAATGTTTTTTATTTAAAGTCACTTGTAAAATCATACTCTAGTTGCACGATTCCAACGAGAAGAACCACGCCTTTTAACTTGTATTTATTTTAATTTTTTTATAGTATTAACTATTGAACTTACATAGTATTCTCGGGAGTCCACGAGATAATTTCCGACACTGTTTGCGCTGTGTTCGTGCGACTTTGAGAGGTCCATAAAGGAGCGTTTACATCAGATACTTGTACGATTTGTTTATAGCGAACGTTGTTGACGACCTAAAAAAATTATATATATTATTTATTGACTTATTCCTTGCTATTTAAATACCCTGTTTATAATAACACAAAACTTACTTGTGGTAAAATGGTAATAAAGGCATTTCCTTGCTCATTAAATGTCATGGGTATGCTTGTAATCCAGCCATTGTTCTCTGTATATCTGTAGACCTGGAAATATATACAATATGCATCTTTATTACTATTTTTAAATACTAGTTAGTGGTAAAATTAAAAATATATATTTTTTAAAAACCAAATTTTTAAAACAACAAATTTTCAAAGACAGCAAATATTAGAATATAAGCATTAGATACTGCTATATTGTCTAAACTTGCTAATAACATACCGTAGTACAAGTCTGTGAAATTTCAGAACATATATCTACTTTGAGCTCTGATTGAACGCGGTTCGTCCACATTATAGCAATACGGTCATTGCCCACAAATTCCACCTTGTTTAAGATAGGTCTGAAAATAAACAATCCATCTAATGTACAGTGACAATAAGTTTTTGACTTGGCTTTTAGCTGTTAAAATAAAGATGTGATGCAAAACAAAATAAAGATAATCAAAAGACTATGAATAATTTCTATTATTGTAGTGTCACTTACTGATGAAGATCAGTTGGTGCTGTGAAAGTTCTTTCATTGTTATTCGCCAAATTACGGAGAGTGACGCTAACCGTTGGATTATTAGTACCCGACTGAAAAATTTAATAATTAATAAATATTTGTTGTTAAATTAATAATAATTACAAAACGTTAGATTAAAGGAAGTTGTCATTAGATAATCTAGATTATATATTTTGTTTTTATAGAAATCGCTTATATAATATGAAATATATAACATCTTCTATTTACATATCCTGATCATTTTGTATATTATTGAATTTGAAAAAATAGTTATGATTTTATATTAAAATTTAACTTCAATTTAAATGTTCTTATGTAATAAATTACCATATTAATGGAAGGCAATTTAAAATAATTAGTATAAGTATCATGGTAACGACCAATTAATGTTAAATTTCAAGTTTAATTAAGACGTACTTCAAACATGATTACGAAGAGCGATATTTTCTTACAACTCAAGTGTTCTCAACTTCATCTTAACTAGAACTTGAAACTGAATAAGGAATTAAACAGAAATGTAATTACATAGACTTCGAGATAATGAAATTACAGACGTGAGGTTGGAATATAATATAATTATAACCTACTAACCATACACAAAGTTGGGAACTGTAACTTGAAATTTACTTAGGTAAACGATAATATACAGAGTAATTGTACGAAAAATCTGATGAAGAGTGATTAACTTAGAAACTTACTTTAGGATAACGAATATCACGATGACTTGTGTATTGATATTCAACCGAGCCAGGGATACCGAAGTGTGGGATTTTCATTATACGGACATTTGTATCATCAAACTTTGCGTATGCAATTCTTGAGCCGTCTTTTGAAAACCACAGAGCGTTGTTTGAACTGAACACTTCCTCTAAAAGAAAATTTTAATGCCCATAAGAACAGTACTGTTTTTTACAGTTGGTCGGACTTTATTTACGTAAATATTATAAAAAATCATGTTGACTTATCCTTCTTTAATTAAAATTTATAAGTACCTTCATACACCCAATCAGGAACACCATTATAAATGACGTTCTCAACTCCCGAAACAGTGACTTGTATTGCAGGAGTGTTCAAATTAGGCTGGTAGTAAATGTTATTCTTATAAACAAAAGCTAAAGAAGTTCCAGTTGGTCCCCAAACAAAATTTTGAAGAATCGCTTGATTATAATGAACTCCTGGGGGCCCGATGTTGATGATGTTCCTGGTGGAAATTTCAATCGCTGAGTAGGTAGCTTCGAAACTGTGCCTATACACCTAAAAATTATATCAAGAAATTTTAAAATAATATTTTTTGTTTATAAATATAATTAGATTTACAGTTTATTACTATATTTTTAGAACCTATTACTGTTTTGTTATATTAATCACAGTTTAATATGTTTTAGTTTGGGTACGTATCATTAAAATCTATTGAGACAGGTTTCAATTATTCAGAAACGACGCTGCTGGGAACTAATTATTTAAGATCACGTCCGCTATTACAAATCTTTACTACAAGATCCCAGTTAATTAGATTCTGAGGCTTATTATATACGTTTGTAATAATTGCATTAGATTTATTTACTTTTACTTTCATTATTAATGTATACATATACACAACGTTTGTGATCAGAATAAAGAAAAACCCGGCTGAGTTTGTTGTATGGTTCTTCTTTGCCCAGCGCGTATAGAGCCCTCGTAGCCTAAATTTTAGGCTTAACCAATAGGTATGGTATCAAAATAAGACCCTTGACACTTACCAGTAAAGTAAATATAAATAAGTAAATAAATAAATAAATAAAAATCTACATTATTTAAATTTGGTTGGTTGGTGCGATGTATTTATACATAACTACCATGTGTTATTATGACATATGACTTATTAACAAGCCTTCGCTTATACTGATGAGTAAACATCTTACTAGATATTATGGGTTTACTTACAGATGCTTCATTGTTGGACAGCGCCACATACTGCCGATTTGGTGATAATTCCGTCACCCGGAAAGATTGTTGAAGTATCTAAAAACAGTTACAAATAAAACTATTTAATTAAGGAAGAAAATAAACTAATTTAATATTATGTTTCATTTAGTAGTTTCGAGTGCATTGAGTTTAATAATTTACAAGTAAGTTACACTTAAGCTTACAAACAAGGCCAGAATTAACAAAGTTTAGCTGAGATGTATAGTATCTTAAATTAAGCTCATGTTACTAACTTTAAACCTAGCGAAACTTTCGTTTGAATGTTTAAAGTTATATTTGATAAACATATTCATAATCCACCACATAAAATTATCATAAGGACAAATCAAAGTATTTATTTTCCTCAATTATTTGTAACACAAATATCATTTTACGTATTATAATGTTATAAACCATTTTTATTGTATGCGAGACATAGTAATTAAGTTTCTTCATATACCTGAGTTGTATTTGGGATGAGAGTCATGGGGACGCCGGTATCAACATTGTAAAGTATCAAATCTCCGTAATCATTTCTGTATAACACTTCGCTTCCTGTAAATATGAAAAAAATAATAAGACTGTATATTAATGCCATAATATATATCTAATATCATGTGTATTAAATTTATATACTTTAATTAAAATTTAATTAATAAATTAACTGTTGCTAAACAAAACTCTAATTTAATTAAAGTAATAATATGTTGTTAAATACAAAACCCCACACTCACCAGACACCCAACTTCCATTGAAAGATGGTGGTGCAAATTCACCATTTATAACGTCATCTAAATCTATATCTCCTGGTGGTGGCTCGGTTGTTACCGGAGGTCCTGGTGTAGTGGTAGAGGTTGTACTGGTTGTTGTTGAATCTGTTGGTGTTGTTGGATCTGTCGGTGTTGTTGAATCTATCGGTGGTGTTGGTACTGTCGGTATTGTTGGGAATGTTGGTACTGTTGTTATTGGCGTTGGGCCTTGTGTTGTTATAATATTTTCAGCGTCTCCCCCATTTCTTGTGAGTACAACCGCTAACGTTACAACAACAGCAATCACAGCACACATTGCAATGAATCCGATTGCATACACCAATTTTTTAGACTTTTTTGGCGCAACCAGGATCTGCAAATATTACGTGACCGATGATAAAATTAAAATGATCCATAAATGGACGCTGTACACTCTTCACCAGCAACAAGATAAATTGATAAAAATATCAATCGAGATACACTCGATAAACGATAACCATGGAAACACTTTTCATTTATATAACTAGATAAATTTTGCAACATCCAAGCATCACCTTTTACGTTCAAAACCAAACTAAGATAAAAACATTTTGAGAATATCGACCGTATAACCAAAACAAGTTTTTATAACGATTTCAAGTTACGTAGTTAGTAAACAGAACGTTAAACAAAGGCAGAATATGAAATAAATTACAACAATCCTACATATACTCTTTTTAACTTGTTAATACTGAATGAATTATTTGTTACTCGTTTTCTTTTCTAGTGGTCAATGATTCAGCGTTATCAGTGAGGTTATCTATTCACGTAATACTAGTTATTGTACAGTAACATCTGTGTTGTTAATTTATAATAGGTTTATGGAGTCGGAAACTACAATTACTATTACAATTATCATATAGATTTTAAGCTCAATTTACCTTTTAATGTTTTAACCATATTAAAATTATTAACAGCTCCTTTTTTATTGTATGTAATAAATACATATGTAATTGTATATGTTATTAAAAATTGCACATCATATTCATAATTGAGTACATACATATATGATAATATTGACATTACACATAGTACGTATACTGAGACAAAACGGGTATTAACCGCGGTGAGTCGTTTGTAAATATATAAAGAAGAAAAACATATCGAATCCTAATATTGCTACTATCATACATATAATAAACTCACGTACAAACAAATAAAAAAATCCTCTTTATAATATTAGTATAGATGTAGATTTGTGACATATATTAGTTGTTTATTAAAATGATCAGTGGATTTTTAGATATTAAATAGATTTTTGACCATAAACTTTTTATTAGAACCAATTAATACAAAGAAAATATAATGTTTCTTTCATTTATTTATTGAAATTTTACCTGGTCGCTGGTGCCCATTTCAACGGTTGAGTTGGTATTGTCCTGCGCCATTGTGGGGTGGTTTTTTTGTCACCTGTAACCAAATGTATAAAAAATAGTTAAATTATTTTCATTTCTTAATTGGCAAAGATCTTAAAGATAGCATATCGAAATTAATCTCTTGAAAACGCTGTGTAATCTTTGTTTTTTAGACATTCTCACTAACAATTGCAACTTGATATTCAAACTCAAGAACACGACCAAATAAACTATTGATTTAAATAATTTCAATTGCTTTCAATTGGTATGAATAATAATAATATAAAAAGAAATATGTTAAAAATTTTGTAGGAAAAAAATTTGAAGGAAAATTATTTAATGTGATTTAAATTTAAAGCTCGAGGGCAGATGAATAAAAAATAACTTATATATTGTATATATAGGTTATTTTCCATAGTAATTATAAATAGTTCTTTTATTAAGGCAGTATAAAATATTTGAATATTCTTATATATACTGTTGTTGGTGTTAGGAAGAGTTTTATTTATAATACGTAATGTGTCGACACTTACTAAAGATTTTCTCTTATTTGTATTAAAATACATTTGAAAAGAATTTACCAACATGTAATGTGACATTATAAGAGTGTCGAGTGCTTAATGTATTGCTTTTTATCTACTCCTTCTCTTCTCTTGTCTTGATAGACAAATGGACAAGAAAGTGACCCTATAAAGTCCGTTTTTTTTCTTATAACGTATTTAAATTATGTATTAAATATATGTATGAAAGATAATGAAGCTAATAACAGATATGACGTCACTATCATCATAAAGCAAATTAAAGTGTTAAGATGATCACACGACAAACAACGACCGCTGATTACGCTTAACGCTTGGAGTACCAATTAATAAATAGTATAAAAAAATTTACCAACACATTGCTTAAGTTTCATAAAGAAGCAGTAAAAAAGCTATTTATTAATTGCAAATTGCATTTAATTATTAAATTATGTGTCACGTCCTTTGCGGTTACTTATCTGAAATATTTATTATTTATATAATATTTAATCCATATCACAATAAATAGTATTTTATCACGATCTGATAATACCCTCATAAACTTTATATAAAGATAAATTTGTTATATTTTTTTATCTCCAATATTTTACAGCATGATATAAAAGTTATGCTATAAATTAATATAGAAATAAATATTGTCTTTTATACTTTCTGATATCACACACGATTCCTAAGTCATGTTATGATATATGTCTGATATCAGCAGGACATTCTAATTAATTCAAATTTTTTAATACTTTCCAGCATTTGTTTTTCCGGAGAAATTTACTACTACATTTGTCTAATATCTCATAGTAAATACCACATTGTAACTAACACTTATCTTATCATTACTGTTGCAAATATCAATAACTTCTCATCCAAATTACCAAATTATACACTACCCAAATTATACACTCATCAAGCCTAATAAAAGCCTTGATTGTACTTTCTATTGTTTAAATATTTTCAAACATACTGAAATATATGTAAATAATTTATTATTTTACCTACATTTCTTTTCTTTATAAAGGATTTTATTTAATGATTAATATGATTATAACAACACCAAAATTTAACTAAACGAGTGCAGAGTAATAAAATAAAATTACTAAAGCACTGCATTAATTCCCTTACTTCACATTATATAGAAGAATTAAAACTAACTTACCACAAAAGAATCTACCACACCTGATCGCGGCCGACCACAGGCCTTACTAAATATTGATATTGAATGGGGCTAATATGGAGATACGCGTGTCTTGTGACGATAACAATGAAATTAAATCATGATTAATTAGATAAGACATGCTAATATCTAAAAACTTTAGTTCTTGGATTTTGTTTGGCAAAAGTGTAGACATTTCACAACCGTAAGTGGTCACAGCTGCCGGCATCTCTAAATGCAGTTGCGTTGTTATTTTTAAAGTGAAATTAGTTAGGGAAAAGTGGATATGGAGATTAGGTTTCTGTTTTTTATATTCAAACGAAACTTATCTACAATATTTAAAATAAATATAACAAGCATATAAAGATACAGATGCAAACACTTGTAATATTTGATTATGAGATACTTTAGACTTACTGTTTCAAAAAGACGTATTGCTAGTAAACAATTTTTAATTGTAAGCTGTTAAAGAAACTATATTAAAAGAATACTTAAAAATATTTTTATTTACTTTAGGCGTTTTTTATATTTTTCTTTTATGTGGGTTTTATATCATAACAGCCTATTACAACAGTTCATATTTTATTTTAATAATTTGAGTTAACCTTCTATTATTATTGAAAACATTATTGCCTAATTATCTACCTTATGCACAATATTCAAACATAACAAAAGGGATCTCAAAAGGGTCTCTAAATTGATATTGCTTGGAAGATAAATACCTTGTTAAATTATTCTCAGGTAACTAAATATTCAGAACATACATATAACAGTATATGTAGTATAATATTTTAGCAACAATATTGTAAAACATTATGTTACATAATTATATAATTTATTAACTTTATATTTAAATTTAAATAATCAAGGAACTATTAAAAATAAATTTACAAGTTAAATAGAAAACAATAATGTATATTTAAATCTATTTTTACAAAATTTTTGCTGCATATTTCAAAGAAACTTCTTTGAGACTTGAATATTTTTAACCAATTTCCATTTCCGAATCCAAACACAAGTGCGGTCTGTCAATTTCCTACCGTTTTCATTTCCTCCCCTCGTAATATTTTTAAGGAAATTCGATTTATTTTTCTTATAACTCACTTTGAAGTCAAGTTCAATGTCAGAAGCAATCTTGAAGATTCCAAAAGATTTTCATCTAAAGGAAACGAAGATTATATATTTTTTTACGTAACATTATTTTCATATCTGTTATTGTTTATATCTTTATTTATTTTATAATAAACGTTATAGTGTTTTGAACTGCAGCAAGAAATTACAATTAAGAATAACAAAATATGTAACTTTTCAAACGTTTTCTTATATTAATAAACTAGCAGTTTACCCGTGCTTCGCGACGGGAATAAACAAAAAAAACTGACTTTCGTGAGTATTGCACCCATGACCCTACCCTTCACACATACACGCTCTATCCTCCAATCCATCATGACTCGCTATCAGTGCGAGAAAGACTTGGGTTGGATACCTAAATACAGAGTTTCATTCCTGTCAGGTTATAGGTACACTCTTGTTTCACATCGCAGCGTGTTGAGAATAAACAAAGTGACTGGCCAAATAATTTTAATTTCTACTGCAATGCAATGGGAGCGGGGGGTAAACTTTGCAGTTTTTTAGCTGTAACTTTGAAGCCATTTGGTCCTTTGCAAAATCCTTTCTTATTGCACCTATTCAATATATCAGGAGTCTTGTCTCCAAATTTCAGCCTTCTAGGTATTACGGTTCGGGCTGTAGAGCGATAAATGAGTCAGTGAGTGAGTGCCTTTGTGCTTTATATATTAAGATAATCTGCGTCCTCTCATCTATTGTTGTGCAAAAATAATAAATAGAAAGAACTAAAATTTATTGATTATTTTTGAATAAGACTATTATTATTGTAACTTGCAACAATAAGCGCTTCGGTCACGTGTTATTTCATCAAGTCAAAGTGACCTGAATATAAACGACACTTAACATTACAATACAAACTTACAAGGTTTATTAATTACATAATAGTAACACTACAGTCGCGTTGGAAATCTTAAATCAATTTAAATTATAATTTTTCAATTGTTAAATTAATCAAAAATGGTTTTATTAAGATAAAATATAAAATAACGTAAAGACAAAATAACTTACGTTAAAAAAGGTATCACGTACAGGAGTATTTGTGTTTATATAACAAAAGGAATGATTCTTTCTTTATTGGACGGCATATCAGTCTCAATTAAGGCTTAATAGTGTGTTAGCTTCTTTGCTTATTCTTTTAATCATTTGTAGAACGTGTTCTTTTAAGACTTTTTAATAATAAAAAAAAGATGTCAAAGGACCGATTTGATAATATTAGATTATTAAAGTAAGCTTAACTATAATAAGATGTACAAACCGCTTAGTTTGTCCTTAAATTCAGCTACATTTAATTATTTTAGTACATATATATTATTATGATATAAACATTATTTGAGAATTATAGAAAAATGTACATTTAACAATCTCGTACAAGAAACAAAATAAAAACCAGATTTCTTTGCGCATTTCTTTCTTTGATTTCTTTGATTTGTTATATATTTACAATATATTAATATGTTAACTATTTTTTACGAATACACATTGTATAGACAATACTTCTTTCGGGTATGTTAATATATATTGTTATTCCATAAACTAAAATATAATATCTTTGAATAGATGTAAGTATCTAATAATGAAACATGTGAGGTTGTTAGAAACTCCTCATAACAACCCTTCTATTCTAATAATGCAAGCACGACATTTTATCATATATATATATATATATATATATATTGTTATTATCTTGTTATTTCTATGTTATTATTTACGATGCACCTTAACTACTGTGAAGTACAAGTTGGAACATGTTTCTCGCTTTTTGCGTAAACACGAAAACAGTATTTTGACAAAAATTAAGTTCCTGATAGTCAGCGGTACCGCTCGCTTTGTTATCAAAATTTTCTGTTAAGTAATTAATTATAATTTATTAATCATAAAAAGAATATTCAAATGATTTAAAATGCTGTGATAACCGCCTTCAGAGTAGAACAGCTCAAGCAGAAGTGAATATTTTATATTCTTAATAACATAAAATAGTACTATTTAATAACATTTTAGTACAATTATATATTAATTTAATAAAGACGGTCACATCGTTATATACAAAGTCATTAAAAATACAGTAACATAACGTACTTCTTAAACATTCTTAATACTAAATAATCACCTTTATTATTGAACTCAATAAATGTTATTGTAGTTGTGAGACCTTCTGAATATTTTAATTATTAAGTGATAATTTTCATGCTAAATGTAATCGAGTCAAGGATAATGAATTTTTATTAAGATAAACTAATAAAATACACTCATTACTGAATAAAAATCAACAACTAGTTTCTGTTTTTTTAATAAATGAGGTCCAAAATCTATTATGATTTACAACTACTACTAATACATTAAGAGTCTTTCTACCTCACAATAACATTAGAAATAAACAACATATTAAAACAAATTTCAATTTTTTTTTTATCAAAATATGTCGTACGGTAATTATTTTTTAAATAAGATTATAAAGCAGAAAATAATACAAATGAAATTTAATAAAAACAAAATGTAAAATTTCTGGAAAAGAAACGTAATATTATTAAATAAAATTAACAAATCTATATTATAGATATACAGCCATACCCTACTTTGCGTCATGGTTAGGTTCCAAAAAAACACGACGCAAATTGAAACAACGCAAAGTGAATTAAGATTTTCTATAGCAAATCATATACAGATCGAAGATAGGTACCAGGGTTACAAAAATACTACTTTTTAAAAAGAAAATTTAACAAAGTTGACATTTAAAAAACAAATACTATATATATATAATTCCGCCAATAAATAAATTGAAAGAATATTTACCTTTTTCAGAACCAGAAACAACACGTAAAAATTTATATTAATTTATTATCTCTTTTAAAAAAGCACAATACAATTTTGATGTCATGGCGCAATTAGAAACAAAAGTGTTGCCACCGTATAGAAAAAAAAAGAAAGAAAAATCAAGACTCGAACTCTAAAACAACGCAACATTGAAAATCTAATGACGCACAGTGAAAATTAGTACTAATTAAGAGGCGACGCAACTTCGAAAAAAACGCAAAACGACAGGACGCAAAGCGAGGTATGGTTGTATCAATATTCGAATAAATTCATGTAACCGCGAAATATGAAAAATAATAGTCTGAAAAACCTTAATTCACTGAATTTTCACTTAATTCGTATAATAATAGGTGGTAAAATAATTATAATTAACATTCCAATTATATTATCGATGAAATGTGTACTAAATATTAATCCGGCTTTGAGTCAATCTGTTATTATATTATTAACATAACAATTGATATTTATAAAACCATGGATTTCTGTTTCATTCAACATTCTATTCTATTCAATATTCGTGTGAACCTGTTTCCACTTTCCTACAAATTTATAAGAAAGTATTGAAGAAAAAAGTAGTCTTAATTCTACGAATTATTAAGAATTAAGAATAAAAACGAGATAAATTTAATAAATTATTTCCAATATCTTTAGATATGGAAAAAATTGGATCGAAAGCTGTGGTCCCTACAATTTATAACATCAGGAAAACGCTAAAAGAAAGGGGGCGAAAATAGAACATGAGCAATCTATATTGCCCTTTTTTATAAGAAATCTTCACCGAAATCTTTGAAAGGTTGTGAAGAATGTAACACGTTTTATCCCTTTATTTCATCTTGCCAAGAATAAAAAATATTATATGCATAACTTTCCATAAACTGTCATTTTAATATCAAGAACATTATATATACTAATTCTTATCAACACATCATTAAATAATAAAGTCTTTGTTTTTTTATTCTTATTACACATCCGTAAACAATACACAATTTTCTGTTTGTCAAGATATTTTGAAGGTTGTATAAATAATTTAAATGAGATCAAAATATATGTTAATTATGTTATTGTTTGAATGCGATAATCATAATACTTTTAGGATAATTTGAGAAATTCGTTTAATATTTATTAAGGAATAATACATAACATCATAGTCGTTATTTTGAGCGAAAGTTGCAAAATGTTTAATGTTTTTTATAGTCCCTGGGACAGGATTCGTGGGAAACATTTAGTGTAACTTAAATGAGGAAAATTTTTGAACAATTTATTTCATATTCCTAAAATATATAAAAAAATAAATATATTATTATTGGTAGTTTAGTAAAGTAACATCAAATCGTGAACTGAACACAGGTTATGTTGTGGCGTTGTGTTCAAGTTATACAATACGCGACGGAACCTTGAGATAAAATTCATACCTCTTTTTTGCTATTCGCATATGGTAAGAAACTACTAATGGTATAATTGCCACACGACATTTATGGCGATATAATCAGACACATAATTGTCGAGGTAAACATGACTTGTCACGTTTTGATATACAAAATACTTCATGAAAAAAATAAATGTCATTGTATTGACAGTTACAATTAAAATATATCCTATTATTATTTCTTATTAAAAAAGGAATAATTCAAAAAAATGACATTAAAAGAGATAAAATCTTTAACATTTATAAATTTGTTTGTATTATTTTGAAAGGAGATCAAATAAATATTTTTATTATTCTCCTTAATAAATGCATTAGATGATAAAGATGCGAGGTTCCTACGCACCATCATGGAAACATACCTCGGAATCAGACAGCTGATATCAGGCCGATAGTCTTCTTATCCCGGGACCATGCGTTCAAAATAAATGTGCTTCTCAGTCCGTCAATAGCTCCCCAAATTCCCTATATCTCATGTAATATACCCAAATTATAGTCTTACTTAGCACCATCTGGAATAAATACTTCAATGCTCCTTTAATATTAAAATAATTATAATATTAATAAGCTAATGTATATTAACTAAATTGTTCATATAATTTATTTTAATAAGGTTCGAATTACTCTGATCCGTTTTAGTCAATCTTAAAATAGCTGTAGGATATAATAACATGTATATATATATATCTTTACTATATAATAATGAGCTAATTGACTCTGTATGCACGCGCATCACTTATCACCCACAAATCACACAATAATGTGTAATACATCAAAAAAAAGCTATTGAATCAGGCTACAAAATAGGGTAGGTGCCAACCTCATATGTGCCCTTTGACCCTTCCTGGCCCGAAGGGCCGGTAAGTTCCCTTGTATATATATAATATTGATGTCTCAGGTTTATGATAGTTACTAAAATGAAAAACTATTTATATTTTGGTAAAGTAACGTAGACTGAAAAAAATATCTGCTTGAGGAACTTCAAAGATTACTCATATCAATCGCTCAATATAAATCTTATTAAAATATAATATTTAACTGCAAACTGTACTTTAGCATTATATAACAGATAGCTATAGTATGTTGGGGAAATGAAACTCCATTGCGTGTAGGTACCACATAATATCCGTAACTAATATTATCTTAGTTACCGTTGGTAACGTACATGTTTGTTCATTTTTACTGTTCCGTAGTCCACTAGAAACATTTTAGGTAGATAGATAAGTGTTCACTCCCCCCCTCCTCCACCCCTACCAAATAAATGGTTGATTTTGGAGGTGTGAAAAATGTATATAACGATTTTAAAACGAAACCTATCACAACTAAGTAGGCTTTACAAGTTTACGTGTAAGAGCTAGACTATTAACTTAAAATATAAATATTGTAATATATTGCAAACAAACACTGTCTTAATCTAATATAGAGATCTTAAAAAGACCTACAAAAAGTTTTGTGAGTATATATCTCTCTATCTCTAGCCATCATGAGCAACTACACAACCCTACAGGAGGATACACACATTTGGATTTTTTTTTGTTTTGATCAAATTTATACTTATATAAAATAAAACGAATTATAACTATTTGAAATTGAATTACAAGTCAATAATTTATATCACAAATACCACTACTGAGGAATACCACAGTATTATATATAAAGAAAGCTTAGTAAGTTAATAATAAGAAATTCATTTTTTAATCTTAATTCTTCTATATTTCTATATTATTCAGATTCATACCGTTTAATGATTGCATATATTTCGTATGTTATATATATTAGAATTAATGAATAAAGTTAATGTTAAATAGTACGTTGTAAGGTATTAGTCTATTTTTATAATATACCATAACACAAAACAATGTTTTCTAAAGAAATGTTAGAATATTCATCGGCATGAATGAAATATTTTTATTTATATATTTTCCACTTTGAATCCATACCAGTTATCACTTGTGTACGTCAAATGGAAGTGACAGGAGGGCCTATTTTGATATCGTGTGTATCAAAATAAGCCCTTCTGTAAAGTACACTCCAACTTAAAATAAGACTACGAGGGTTCCAAACGCGCCCTGGTCTGAGAAGAACCATACAATAAACTCAGCCGGGTTTTTTTTATTGTGCTCACTGTTTCACAAACGTCAATATATTTAGTGAGCAATGTACGAACGACTAGAACCATCGCAATCAATTCGATAAGCCGTCCTAATAATAATTAATAATAAGAAAAGGGAAATCCGTGGCTAGCAATACGACCAGTATAGTATAGAGACCAAATAGTATAGAAAAATAGGTAAAATATTAACAGTATTATCATATAAGAATAATTCTTTTAGAGTTCTTTGGTAAAAAATTGCGTAGTGTTCCAAATTTATCAAAATAAAAAGATATACTCGTATTTATTCCCTTTCTGTCTTCTTATATACAGAATTTCACTTTTCACTACTTCTGAAGGTTGTAAACATTCAATTGAATATTAATTAACAATGTCACAGCCGCAAGTAAGGCTTTTGTCTATCTGTCACTCACAAATACTATATACAAGACAATAAAAGACATTAACCATAATAATTTATTTATAGTCAATCCAAATTAAAATTACAATCACTTTCTTGAGTTAAGGATTGTTTGTTGGGTTCCATCTGTGGTTCATTTCGATCTGAGATTGTAGATCTATTATTTATTTCAGTTTTTAAAAAAATACTAAGGTTTTCTAATGGCATTGTAGATGATATGATAGTTTATTTAAACGTTTAATATCAACAATAAGTTAGTTATTCCCTTTTTAACACAAAACACAATCCGCTAAATAAAGTGGTAATGAATAATTATACAACATACCTAATTTTATAACTGACTGGTGATGGGAAAATAATTATAGGTTACTTTGATTACTTACTCTACCTACAATGTTACTACATACGTAGTCTTGCATATTAAGGATTAATAAAATCTTTGTAAATATTTTAATTAATTGTAAATAGTGTAAGTACTTGTTACACTATATTGTTTAAATAATTAAACATTTCATTTACCTATTTTACCTCTTTTTTTATATCTTTTTAATTGCATTTTTGGGTTAATTCGTAGGATGCTCCGTATCTATATATTTATATATATATATATATATATATATATATATATATATATATATATATATATATATATAATTTTATTACCAATTTTTACTTTTACAGTCAAAGTTTATTTACAGATAACTATTTCAATGTTAATTGCATTTATAATCTCGTGTAAGTATGTTAAATTTTATCACCACAGCTACATTAAAGAACAGTATATTATATTTTTAAAGAGGTTAAAAAAGATAAATAAAATATGTAATTATTTTACACCGTACACTGTAACTAGTACTTACACTATTTACAATAACAAACTAATATTCAATAATAAATGACACATATTTCATTAGTCCTTGCCTTTAATTGTCTCACAGAGATATTTATATTATAAATGAAAAAACAGTAAATAAATCTGTAATCAGGATATTGAAAAAATAGAGAAAACAACTAAAATACATAGAGCTATCAGTTGATATTTTCCAGGCACTTGCAACCTAACGAAACTTAGGACAGTAGTAACATTAGCAAAAGAAAATACAACAACACCAATTTAAATAATACTTAAACACTTTGACAACATATAGAGAGAACTATTGAAATATCAAAAACTTAGAACTTACCCAAACAAAGGCATACACAAACTCACTTCAATATAATCATATTTAAAAAATACACATAAAAATTAATCACAAAACACAGTCAACGTCTAGAAGTGTCCAAATACTTTCGGTGTAGTTGTATTTGTAAACATTGTTGTGTTTATTTTCCTTGAAGTCGTCTATCGCATGCTGCAGTCATTGAGAAACTGCCGCGAGTTCTCAACGTACAGCACTATTGGGGAGTGTAGTTGTCGTAATTTTTGTTTGTGTGTCACAATCTCTCATTAATATTAACGGGTTGATGTCATTGACTGTGTAATAAACAATGCTTCTAGCGTATTTAGTTCTTCTTATACCAAATAAGGAGGAGACTATTTTCAAGGTAATCTATCCTATAACCGTAGATAATAACTACCGCGGGTCTTAGGTCAGAAATGCATAAAATATAAACTGTTGTAACTATAATATCAAGATCTAAAGCCATTTACACACTGGAATTTAATTGTTTAACAAGAAAACAGTACTTATGTTACAAGACTGCGATAACATTTTTTGATGTATACGCGAAAGATAAAAGAGATATTCATTATTATTATTATTATATAACTACAAATAGAATGTATTGTTTAATTTAATATAATATTATAGTTTTCTTACTCTCATAAACGCGTTAGAGGGAAGAGATATGAAAGTGAATATGAAAGAGTGAGAGAGAAAGTGAAAGTGAATATGAAAGAAAACCAATTGCAATATTTTATCGATAAATCTTATAAATCCAGGATCAGAACTAGTAAATTGCTTCAAAAGCCGTACAATAAGGCGTACGATTTATGCACAGTCTCTTACAATAACCTGTCAGCAAATGAATAGACCTCGTGCCAATAGAATATTCATAGCTTGTTAAAGTTTAAACCGAGTCTCACTGGTCCACTCGTTCTAAGCTTGCCTTAAGGTGCCTACTCTGATACAATATTTATTATCTGAATATTAAACTTTTGCAGCAATTTGTGAGAAACGCAAACTTTATACTTGTAAGAAAACAAGCTCCAATCGTAATATGACAATAGCTATTTATTGAAGAGACAGGAAAAGCAGTCATATATATGTAAACAAACATATTAACAAAAAAACATTTTTAGTATATTAAAGTATATAAATTTAGTGTTAATATTGTTATTATTTTAGAACTAGTTATTAGAACAAATTTACATCAACTCTCATACATACTTGCATGATATAAATGTTGTTCACACTGTGATGAATCATCATCATATTAATCAAATATTTCCAATTCAAGTACTTCCCCCCTAATTAAGTATTTCCCCCTAATTAATTTATTATCCCCCGTAAGTAATTCAATCATTCAAGTATTTCCCCCCTCACCAAAGAAGTTTGTAAAAGAGGTTTCAAAAATTATATTCTTATGAGATAAGCTAGAAAAATAAGATAAAAACGTGCTGAATTTTTTGAACTCATCTTTTCCAAAAACGAAAATTATCGAAAAAAGAAACACTTATTACATTTATATTTGTTATCCGCTAATATAGTTAAATTTCGTTTATTTCTAAATTTCTTGATATGGTCATTGGAAAATAACATTGTTTGTTTGTTTAGATAAATTGGTGTTTTATCAGAATACATCTTAAATCACCCAATTATTTCTGAGTGTATAATTTAATATTTATCTTAATAAATTTTAAATCACAAACAAAACAACTTAAATCCTTAAGATATCTATATTTTTAATTAGTAATAAATTTAAAAAAAGGTTCCATTTGTTATAATACTCCTTCAAACGTCACCATTCTTTACATGAACAAGTACCTATAGCTTAATCATTGTCTCAAGTAGGTCAAGAGACGATGAGAAAACCATGTGTGAGATAAATTAATTCTTAACAACTCGGTCGACAAGAGTTCTTGAAGATACAATAAAGTAACCCCGCAACCCACTAGGGGTTAGGTACTCACAGTTGAATCCATTCTAATTGTTACATGAGAATAATTGAGACCCTTTTAGCAAAAACCGACAAATAGTTTTTTAGTGTTTTGTATATTTTTTTAATAAATACCATAGAATATATCCATATAAGACAATCCTAATAAAACTTAAGTTTTTGAGAATTGCAAAACAAATAAGTGACCTAATAACCGTGATCTGATTGACATCACAAGTCATATACAAGATATGTATATGTAAAAATCAACAATATTTATACAATCAAGGATAGAAGATTCTTAAAAAATATCTTAGTCACCATACCATCCTTACAACAGATCAAGTATATAAATATTAAGCTGTAACGAAGCTTGCGGGTTAAACATGATTTGAATATCTGCATAGTAGCCCAGATTAATTGCAAATTAACGGCATATCGAAAATGTTTTTGAATCTCCTGGCACTAAGCAAAGATGATTACGATAGTCGTGTCGTATACATTTTTGAGCAATGGAATTCGTTTTTACATTAAATTATATAAATATAATCCACTTGTTAATATAAAAAAATAAGTTTCCGTTCAATGTTTATTATAAAACTGTGGACTATGTTGAAGAAAGAAAGATCTGGCAATAATTAACTTGCTAACAGTTCTTATAATGTTTCGTTATAACCTCTTACAATACTAACTTAAATATTAAAAGTTGCGATACCTACAACCCCTATCGATTTAAGAGCCTCATAGGACTAGTAGTGACCTAGTCTTCTTTAGTTGAATTCTAGATAGTTCTCAAGTATCAATTTACTATGATTCAATGGTTAATATGATAAATAATAATAATAATATTTAAAGAAGTATTCTTAGACTTTTTTGACGATTCCTACAAAAACTTTACAAGTAAAGTTTAACTTTTTAAAAGTAGGTCACGTCACGTCAAATAAAAAACTTTGAATTCAATTGGACCGCGCCAAGAACAATTTTTTAAAGTAAATCAAGGCACTAAAATTAGGCGCTACGTGTAATAGATAAATAATTGAATTAACTGCGACTACAAAAAAAAACGCGCTATAAGTAATTGGTAGTGTTATAAGTCATAACATGTGCCTACATGAGCAGGTGTTTCGAGCTAATATTATTTCTTATATCCTTTTTTGTTTTCTGGTACAGGCCTTATTTGGAAAATTAAAAACATTAAATATCTATTATTTTTAACCTTATATTCAACGAAATCCTTTACTGCTTTACTCAGTTGTTTACGTTTAAAACTGTTTATTGTTATATTTATTAATATATCTGTGGAGAGAAAAATTTTAAGTGACAGTTTCATTTGATTGTACTGATGGGTGTTTTCGTTTTTGATCAACAACCTTGCTCAACGTTTTTACAATAACCTCAACCCTTGCCAATGACGTTGTTTTCGTAAACGATCCAAAAACGAACGAATTATGATTTTAAGTTATCAATATTATGTATGGCGTTGATTATTGTTTTATATGAAGTGAGAATTAATATTTGTTAAAAAATTTACAGATTGTAGTAATTTGGTGATTATAAATCCCAATAATTTTGCTAAAATAGCATCTTATCTTAGCAACAAATAGAGATATAACGCTTTTCTTAGTATCATGATTTAACATTTTCAATTGTCATAAATATAGCTACCATATTGTTTTTACCGCTCGGCAAAATTCGGTATTCAACGTTGTCGGTGATTCTCGGCAACGTTGATATCGAACGCAACGTTTTATGACATTTCGAAAAACGTTGCTGTCAACGTATAAATATCTAAATATATAAGCTCTATATGATTGTCACTTGTCACTTTAGGTGAACGTCAAGTCAAATGTCACTTTAAGATAAATGCAGTTTTAAATACATAACTAAAATATCAAAACTGCAAAAGTATCTTTACTAATTAAACAAGAAAAAATATTGAGTAGAACCACTATTAAAATCGAAATATGGGTACAGTTGTAGAGAAACGTCCAGATTGCACAGCATGTAGAATGGTTGGGTCTCTTGGCCTGGTCGGTATTGGAGCATATCTAGCAAATGCTGCTTTTAAGAACAAAACATTACTTGGAAAAGTTGTAGTATCCAGTATATCTTTCGGTCAGTCTGGTTATATAATTATTTATACAGTATTTTAAGTTTTTTATAGTTAAATGCTTGTTACATCTAGCTTTAAAGAGAACATGACATTTAAATAACTAATAGCACAATATTAGTAGGCTAAACCTTTATAGTAAATTTACTAGTTATTGTTTAATGTATATAGATATAACAAAAACATCGTTTTGTGAGTTTGAGTATGGGTTATAATTCTAATATAATAAAAACTATTTATTCAATATCAAATTGGCAATAGTATATTTAAAATAGATATTCATGATGGATGTAGGCTGTATATTGTCCCTTACTATACATTTCTTAGTTATTATATCTGCTCTTTGCATTTCTTAATAAAGCTGACTTTGCAGTCCGTCCACATATCCCTGTCAACAGCTGTTTTGACAAAACTTTTATATAAATAGTAAGGACTTTATTATTTGTAAAGTAAAGCTTTTTCTTTTGGCAAAACTTATTTACTTAGAAATAAAATAAAATTATTAATAAGTTATCAAACTTCTAAACTTGTGTCAAGACGGTAAATGTATAAAGTATGTCTAATATATTGGTAACATCAAACTAATTTTAATAAAGAAATATTAGTAACACTGTAGAAAAACTATAACATACATTATTTTGTTTCAGTATTTGTCACTTTGGGAGTACAGAGGTATAAACAACAATTTCCATTTAACAAGAATGTGCAAAAATCTTAATATATATGATTTTATTGTTTGGTTAACTTATTATTATGTTTAGCGAATTAAGAAACAATAATGTAAAAGATATAATAAATTGTAAATAATATTACATAATGTTTTCTTATAATATAATATATTTTATATACGATATACATAAATAAATAATATGTTAAACCATTGCCTCATAAAAGGGTTTGCAATTTTAAATTTTTTAACTCTATGGTTATATTTATTTCAGCGCCATCTATAATTTTATTAGTGAAGCTCTATATACTTTAAGCAAATAAGATTAGTTGTCATTTCGCATTGCATAGGTGGTGTTGTTTTTCAATATTTTGAACAAATATAATCTACTTCATTATACATATTCTTTTTAATTTAAAATCCTTACTGACTTAATAAATATTTATCTTTATAAATTCTATTCGTTCTCGAAACTTCTTTAATTTATTTAAAAGCAAAAGCAGACATGGAAGCTGAGTACTTATTGAATTTTCCTATTATATTACAGACTATGGAAACTAATTTGGTAGATGCCATGATGTCAAATTAAACGTCGAGTGTCGATCACTTAGGCGTGAGATAAAAGGAAAGAACATCTTTATTTTATAACAGATTTATACTATGTTATTCTGTATGAAAAGTAATTTAATAATGTTGGTGCAGAAATAACAACACAGGTTGAATTTCACGGTTTTTTTATATTTACTTAGAAAAGTTAATAATAAAAAATCCTATTCTTACATTGTATTACTAATAACTATATAGATACATAAATATTTAAACAATTAAGGGAAGTCGATGTCAGAAATAAACATTCAATAAAAAAATCCTTCAAAAGAATAAATATTTTTTTTACTTTTTCTCCTCCAGTTAATATGTCAATTACTTTCAGCTTATTACAACCTTTTATCCGACAAATATTACAAGTAAATAAATACTGTATTACTTTATACCTGTGATAATCTTAGAATCTGTTTGTACAGCCAAGTCAACAATATTGTGGATATTCGGTTTCAAATAAAGATCTATATTGTGAACCCGATAGTCTTAGATAATACTCCAGGGAACTTATTGGATAATACCTATACTTATACCTATACCTACACCTACCTACTACTCTAATTTACATACATTTTATATTGTATCATTATTCAGACTTTTATAGACTTATTTTTATTTTATTAGTGGCCAATTTTAAATGTTTGTAGTAAGGCTCGGCCTTAAAATTGTTTACTGAACTAGATATTTGTGTTGCGAAAAGAATCTAGCCTGTATAGGCTCGATATTAGCCTGTATCTTTATTTTTAGCTACAGAATAAACTAGTCTAGTGTTTGTGTTTGTGAGAGAGGGAACGTTTACAAAAACATGAAATAGGGCACAATAAAGCGTTTATTGACTGTAATTTTGTTGTAGTGAGAACCAAAATATAAATCTATAAAGAATGGTAAATAAGTGAAGATACATAATGTTCTAGTAATCATCATGAAATCATGTAAAATACCTGATTTTCAAATACGTTTGTAATGGTAGTATACTTTGATAATTATTTTGAATATCTTACAAATAAATCACTAGAAATAAAAAGATACTGGCTCCTTTTATATTTAAATTAACATCTAAACGCTATGACCTAGAACGGACAATATCTGTCGAGGTTTACAGCCACTTAGAGAATCTTTCACCATAATGAAGTGAATTGTATTCGATTACGTCGCAATAAAGTCAACATCGGAACTCCGATCACGATTCGGAGTAAACAAGAGTAATGATAAAGCGAGCGCCGCGCCGCACAGTCGCGCGCGCCCGCCCGCCCTGCACACGTGTCACAGCCACAACCACAACCACACAACAAACAAACATACAGACACCAAGACAACACCATGGGTAAGTACCCTTCACATACCACGCTTTACGAACCATATGGCACAACTTTATTGCATCTTAAACTTTACTAGCGAGTTCTTATATTGTTCGATAATCACTTAAATAAACAGAGAGCAGTTAAACTTTTATGGGATTTGCGTCACTTTATGCTTTTAATACCACAATTTGCATAATGTAATGGGGTTGTCTGGTGGAAATTTTCTTCAACCTTCACCTTTAAGCTATATCTATATGTTCGAATATTTTCTGCAATGTAAGAGTACGGTTAATGTAAAAAAATCGTGTGCAAATTACGCCGCTGCCTGCGAGGCCGGATCGATGTTACATTATTGTAACTAATTTCGTTATCTATAGATAAGCTGTGGGCAGAGCGTATTCGACTCAGCGGGGCGACTTACGACGAGCACGACATAATGAAATATCAGAGAGATTGGTTAACCGAATCCTCTACTGGGAGTGTTCCCAAGGAAGTTTTACCTAGTCCGAGGGTAGTTCTGCCTCCACAAGCTCGTGTGGCTGAGGGAGCTGATGGATATGCATGGAGTGCTGGCTTGGGAGCCGTTGGAGGCGCTGGAACTGTGTTAGTTGTCGCCTTTTTATTGTTAATATTCAAAAGACCGAAGAAGCAAGAACCTCAACTCCTCGCTCCGATGGATGTGGCTCAAAATGTAAGTAGTTTTTAAAATTGTATGGTCAAATAATTTTATATTTCATTTTAATCTTATAAATCGCAATACATGTTTTACAGCATACCTGAGATTCAATTTTATTTGAATTAAAAGTGTTCCACAACAAAATGTAATTAAGTAAACAAGTAAACATTTAAAAAAGTAGACATATCAACAAACCGATCATTGTATCGGTGAATAAAAATAACTTATAGCTTCCAGTCGTAATTTTATAACATCGAATTCACATTAAAATAAGAGGACATTTTTCCAAGTATTATTTCTAAGAATTATGTTAAGAAACATTCGCAAATTACAACGTACCAACCCACGCATCTAAATGTTATATGACGAAGGTCGGATTTAATGGACCTGGTTTGCTTCTTTAAAATTATCATAATATGAATACAATACTAACTGAAGTGACATGCCCATTGGGTAATTTAAAACTTAGAATAAAAGGGGTAACCAGAGAAAAGAGGAACAGAATTTTTACACAATAATATCTTAATAAATACGCAATCAGCTTGTATTTTTTGTACGAAATAATATAATTTAGTACATAATTCACTGAGATTACAGACAATTTGAAATACTTCATTGAAAATGCATGACACGCTTCTGCCACAATATAACCCTAAATAGCCAGAAACTGATTTATATTTTCGTAGAAATTACAAAGCTCTTTTAATAGATGAAATAACATAAATTCATGACTTTTTTAGATAGATTATTAAAAACAAACAAGATACCCATAACCAAAAGTAATAAGAAATGAAAAATAAGTTGTCGTCCAAAGTAAACAGAAGTTTACAAAGAAGTCGTTCTAACTTGAAGACAATCTAAACTTTTTATTGTAGTTTTACTTGAAAGCAACGTAGAAAATGATTATATTTGATATATATGATATGTGTGTATGTGTTGATATCTGTGTGAAAAAAATCAATACTATGTACTTTTAATATATTAAAGCCTTGGATTTACTTTACGGAGTTAATGAATATAAAATAATCTATAAAAATTTACAATAGTAAGTGAAAAGTCACTTGTAAGTGTTTAAGAATAAGTAATTAAAATAAATATTACTTGCTTGGCCTGTGAAGATATTAGAATATGATTTGAGATATAACAATTAAGAGTTAACACATAAAGGATGGTAAAAAGTTTATATTTTCAAGTAACGACATAAACTGGTTCAGGCAATAGAACTAGAAATGTATTGTCGACGTGATGTGAGACTATGATGTACTTGATGAAAAATTGTGTCTTCTAGAGATCTATAGATTACAAGTTCCTTTCGGTACTCATCGACGTTTTCCCGAGAGAGCGATGCATGACCGCATCCCGTATCCCGTGTTGCCATCCGCTTAACAATATATGTTCGAAATATCCAACTATCATGGTGCAAGAAGAGAGTTCGGGATAACATTTGTACACCAACGTTTTCGGGTTTGGGAACCTAACAAAACTTTGTAAACGACCTACATGCTCCGCCCAGTGAGAATGCTAGTGATCCACTTGCATAACCTGTCGGCAAGGCAAGTAGAAACTTCGAAAGAAGCCGCTTTTACCGAACACAGCTGATCCCCTATATTGGTGACCTGCTGAAGAATCTGCTGAAGAATCTTTAGTGACTAAGCTTGATACTCCATTTGCCACTCCACAGAGCATGCTACAAACAATTCCATAATTTGCAGCATAACATCAACGACAGCCGCAGAGCAGTCACTGGGATCGTTGGATTGGATTAGATTAAATCTTACTTTTGATCTTCGTTCGTTTCGTTCTTTTATTATCTAATGATATTCATATAAATCGTTTGATTCAATTGTGAGTTTCGTTCGAGTTCATAAATTATTATGTTAATAATAGCAATTCAACTTTAAAGTCATTTTTATCTATTTAAATTAAATATCTATATCTGATATCTATTGTTTATTAAGAATGTATTAATATTGTCTGTCTTTTAGACATCAATCTAAGTACTCACTTAACCCCACCGCGACCCCCGCGGTCACAGGAGGAGTTCCATTAACATATTAAGTTATTACTAACAAACATGTAACCTACAACTTTATATGAATGTATATTTATTAATATTATCTTAGGAATAGATTTATTCAGAATTATATTAATCGGTAATGAATGTATATAAAAAAGTATGCAAAGTATGTATGTATAAAAGAGGTTAATTAAAAAGAATCCTCTCAAATTCATGTTAATTTGTGAAGAAGCTGGACAGATAACTTGAGAGACATTACAAGTATTTAATACGGACATTAATATGTGAAAAATTTATATAGTAAGTCATTAAACATTTAATCATTCAGTACTTTATAGACATTAACACATTTTTATTGTTCTCGACGTTTGTCCCCATTTCCATCTTCGCTGTGACCCCTAATAATGAGTTTAAGAGTCGTCCTCAAAAATTGACAATTAAAATTTTAGCTTAAGTGTAATCACTAGCTTTGCTTGCAGCTTTGCTGCTATTGTAACTCATACAGCTCTCGTGTCCTCGAAAGACAAATTACTTTGTCTAAGAGAACCTGTTTTTTTTTTAAATTACACTGACTCATATCTTTTTCCAGATTAAATACAAAATTTCATACAAATTTATCCCACCACTTTTTGCCTTATGTTATTCAACTTTCACATTTTAAATAAAAAGAGAAGAGATATCACAAAAGTACTTTACTACACACAAACAGATAAAAGTTCAAAAACTATTATCAAGGAGATCAGTATCTGCACTATTATAGTTTAAAGACTTTGTTTGTCTGAACGTACTATCGTTTGACTTAAACAAGTGGTGCGATTAGTAGGTTGTATTTGATATTTTTTGCATTTCTTTCCTTATTTATTGAACATCGCTAAAGGCTGTATAAATATAGCAAACGTGGGGTAAACATTTTCTTACCCAGGATCGTTCAGCTTGGAAGGCTATTACTTCTATGTTCAGTTCAGACGGAGTCACTGGAAACAGTCTATATCTATAACTTGGAAGTTCATTTTATCTATTTCATTTATGTAAGAGTATTGTAAGACTTTTTTACTTTTTAACGGAGCTTAACTGATTCATAATTAATGATACCTCTCATTCTGAAATTTAAATATAGTTGGAGGATTTATTTTTTATTTTTACACTGCCAAAAACAATTTGAGTTTTTTCAACTTTGATGTCGGGCTCAAATACTTGATTATGGTAATAAATTTGGCAGCGACATCGCCCACGCTGTAACTAGTAAAACAGTCCTATCCGGTTATTTATCCCTCATTCTATTTAAGGATGAAAGTTACATTGATAATGTGCGTCCAAAATTATCATTAACATCGGTCGATTACTTAAATTTTTAAAGGGTAAAAACAAACAAACACACGCACATTCATATTTATATTATTTAGGATAGCTTTGGATATATTTTTAGCTCCATCTCTTGACAAAAAGACACAATATCAACAATATTGTAAAGAAAACTCGACAAGTGCGGAAAGCTGTTTTCAACCAAATAGCGTAACAGATGTCGCTACGACGTAGCTTTATTATGTTGCGTAGCGCCCTCGTTGCTGTTATTCGTAGCACCTCGTAGCAAACAGTGACCGTAGCGTCTGACAGAAAAAAAACATCTTATTTTCTTTTATTATTAATTTTCTCTTTAATGAAAACCTAGTTAATGTAGTCAAAACTATTTTATTTAACATTAAAGTCAATAAGAGTAAAAATTAAAATATTGACGCAAGCTTCAATTATACGATTGATTGAACGTTTACAAAAATAACAAACAAAATAAAACTTGACAATATAATTGACGAGTTCCGTAACGAAACATATTTACAACCAAATCGTTGGTGTTAATTGAAAATAGTCCTTATTTGGATAAAAGAAGGAATATATTGCTTTGCCGAATTCGATTTCAATGTCCTCTTGACCTATATACCGATATTCATGATGATAATTTAATTTTATATCAATTGCAAAAGGATTAATTAAATTTTCTTAAAATAATTTCATGATATTTTAAATTAATCTATTAAATAAAGGAAGGACACTTTAATGGCGTTTTAATAATAATTTAATAATTATATTTTTACAAAATATATATATATATATATATATATATATGTTTTATTGAATGGATTGGATTGGATTGGATTGGATTGTTAGAAAGTAATGAAATTTTCATTTATTTTGAAACTGCACGTCAAACACAGTTGTATTTGGATTTTGAGTTTAAAATAAAATACATTTCCGTCTGACCGTACAAGGTTTTAAGGGCTTTTAGAATTTGAATACACATTTCTTTTGTATCAATTTGTGAAAGCCTTTTAATATTAGTAATTGAGATTCGTCGACCTTCTATTTATATTATTTGATCTTATTTATAAACAGATAACTTTATTAACTTTATTTTTGTATTGAAACATAATAAAATTTTTATGTTTAATTAAAATGTCAGTATGAAATATCAATTTAATTTGTCGTATAGTATAGATAAGAAAATTTTAATTAGATAGTCTATTTTAATTTTGAATTGAATAAAGCTGTCCCTATCCCTAATTTGGGATCTGCGCAATATGTCAATTTCACGCTCTTCCATCACACGTCATCCCATAGGATACTTTGGAGCTCGTTCCCAAACTATGAAATGTATCATAATAGAGGTTTTTTGTGAGAATTCACAATAAAAAGCTCAACTTATAAAAAAATAATCCTAAGTTGTATAACACTCCTATAATAACAGTAATATTTATTATATTTAGATTATAAAGGTTAAAACACAAGAGTACTGTAAGAAATTTGTTTTCAAATTTCTTAAGTAATATTATCTTT
Organism: Melinaea menophilus ssp. n. AW-2005; assembly: GCA_918358695.1. Classification (NCBI taxonomy): domain Eukaryota; kingdom Metazoa; phylum Arthropoda; class Insecta; order Lepidoptera; family Nymphalidae; genus Melinaea; species Melinaea menophilus. Next base: position 3,170,451 of record OU911055.1, on the reverse strand, counting down.
TTTTAAAGAAAAACAACTGCTTAGAAATAAATAACAAACATGAAATATACCAGAGCTAGACACAAATCAATCCCCCGTATAGGAGTCGAAGCCACGACCTTTGTCACTAACCACTGCACCGACAAGCCATCGAAAAAAATGTGACAGCAGTTCATTGACCCTGGTTACTCAACAAGTGTTAAAGTTAACAGTATCCAGACAATATTGTCTTTAAAGTCAATATAAAATCAAATCAATTCCAATATAGTGCAGCTAAATATTTTTTGGTCATTTTTACTAATATGTTTATGCATGTTAAGCTTATTTATGTTATCAATAAATATATAATAAAAATAGGGCTTAAGCTACAAATCTATACATATAAATAAAATTAAAGTGTCTGATTGTAATTCCAAATAAACAGCTTTACACTAAATGCATATGAAAGTATATACGGTACTTACAATTTTTAATATTGTTCTATGTCTGTCAGTCTGTTTATTTGTTCCAGCTTATCGAAATGACTGGAATTTAACAGGAGTTTCACTGTTGTTGCTGGTATAAGGAGTAACTTAGGCTTTTGTTTAAAAAAAACAACCGACACAACTAGTGTACTAACGTGTTATGTCCAATTGGATCTCTTTTATAAATAATTTTTGACATCCAATTGTGTGAATACTGTACAGTCAACCTTAAAAGTACATGACCACATATAGATACGGTAGTGGCATGTTGTTAGTAATAATCTAATTCTTGTGCTAATCTTTATAAGCAACTTGATTGCTATAGTATATATCAGTTATTAAAATCTAAAACATCGACTTTTTTGACTGAATACATAAATATAACTTTGATATTTAATTAATTAATTTAAAATACTGTTCATTGAACTGCACTCTATCAGAACTAATAACTTTGTATAACTTTAAATTCAATAAATGTTATTCAAACAAATTTTTTATATGAAAAATAATAAAGCTCTAAGCGATGTCCGTTAACGTTTTCTGTTTTAATACAATATAGAATAGTACTTCAGACAGTTTATGTTGAATTTCAAGAGATTTTCATCAAATTTCTTAGCAAAAGACCAGGCCGAATGCGTTCCTCAAAAATAAGATATATTTTAAAATATTATATATATAAAGATGATGTGTTCTTTAAAAAAAAAAAATTTTGATGAAACATTGACGAATACCGCAAGGGATTTTGGAAAATAAAGCGAAGAAACTCAATGGAAGCTTTAAATCAAATGAAATATATAAAAAACATAACGTTACATAATCTTACTTCAATAATAATGGCAATTAATAAACGCAGTATCGCAAACGTATTAAGTAATTTAAAGTTTCATTAATATCAAAATATTTCCGTCAAATAATATTAATAATCGGAAGTACAGCAAGTAGGTCACTTCGACCCTCAACAGATCAATATGATGTGACCCCGAAGTTGGGATCAGCGTTGGTTATTTATTAATTCCTTCGTACCTATCGTTCAGTTTTTAACTTCTATATTATAGAATATACATTAGCTCACAATGCAATATATAATAAATAACTTTAAGTTAATGAAAATAAAAACCAAATATATCTAACCTATAATATCAACAGGACATGTGTTTAGGAATCATTCTGCGGGTAAAAAATTAATTACTCTGACGCGTCGAGATTGTCCAGAGAATATGTCGCCCACGATTCATTTACCCATTCATATTCAGGTTCTATTAATTATCTGATATAAGAACCTTCATTCTTCATTATTTTCTTTAACATAATTATTTCTTAAACTTCCATTTTTAATATTATTTTAATACAAATTAATGAGATAATGAAACTGGATAGCAATTATTTACGCAAAGTGAAATACTACACAAAAATGTTTAGTGTAGTAAGATTTCTTAGTTTTACAAATTTATAGTATATAAACGAGGCGTCCTCAATACAATTTATATATAATGTTACAATTAAAAATCCATATTAAAATAACGTTGAATATTTTAGTTTAACGCTAACCTGTGGAACCAGTATTTTTAAAAATCAGCATTTCTTAGGCCTTAGGTTATAAAGCTGCATAATAGATATAGTATAATACAATAAAATCCTTAAAATATACTAAATGTTCTTTCTTTCTGTGTTCAAAGTTAACGCGTACGAAATAGCTTGCAACAACTTGTACATAGTACAATAGAAAGAAAGTCTTTCTCTCCCTTACTTCGTCTCCCTCTCTCTTTTTCTTCTCTCTCTTCTAAGTCTCAAAACTCACTGACAACAGTAAGCCTTAAATTAAAATATTGTAAAAGTAAACTGTTAAGTAAAGTAAACTATTGACACATTGAAGCTTGCGTGATATTTAATTATTGCGTTCGATTCAGTGTGGCGTTGATATTTTGACGTTGAAAGACAAATTAATTTACAATATTGTTAGTTTACCATCGTATTACAAACGCGACACTATAACTAAAGCTCCACTGTCCGTCTGTATGTCGATTGTCTGTCACAGGACTATTGAACCGTAATAATTAGGACAATATTATTGTGGTTGCTTTAATAAAACACAAAATTAATTCTTATACAAGGTACGTGTTTTTCAGCTGTTTTCTATGTTTTTATAATGGTATTGCCATTACTACTAATATAAATATATACTCAAGTGAAATACATTCACATAACTTTATGTGAATGTATTTCACTTATACTGAAATTGGAATGCATTATTGCTTGGTTGATTTCCATTACATAGAATTGGAAGCATTATTTCACCATATTTATTGTTGGGTAGGATTTAATATAAAATTAACAGTTTGAAATCTTCAGATAGACTTTGATTACAAATAGATAATGCTATTCGAAAAGTTAAACACTGAAGTTGCCAAAGTAAAGAATGTTCCATCTGTTATTTTATTTTTATGAAAGTAACTTACTTTTGATTAGTTGTATGAACTCAATTTAAAAGGAATTGTTTGTGGAACTAACCTTTTAGTAACAGATATACACATATAGATAACTTAAGAGTCGTTCTTCTTCTAGGTTCCATAAAAATCTAAGATTTAAACATCTTTATAATGCTTTTTCCGTAAAATATATAAATATAAGAATGACCAGCTCTTTTCATTTCAATAATATTTCAAGCAAGCATTCCCTTTTAATAAAAACACATGATAATTTTAAATGGACGTACGTACGTACGTATTCTCACGTACCCTTTATCGTAGTATTTGAGAATGACCCAGTTTATATAACATGAACTATCATAATATGAATAATTGAGTACTCAAAGACATTTGTGAATTCAAATATGTTATAGTATATCCCTATCCGTATTTATCCTTATAATTTGTACACACAATAAATAACAATGAAACAAATGAATATACTTTTTTTTAATAAATCTGTAAAAATTTGGTGTTACAAATTCGCTGGTACGGAAATTAATGAAAAAAAAATTCCTTCCATTTCTTTTGGCAATTCATTGTATATCGCTAAGTGCGTAACCTTCAGCTTTCAAAATCCTTTCATTAAGAGGATATCGAAATTACCACGAGGCTCAAGACGCCCTACATGACCTTTTGTACCTGTTGCTCGGCCAGAGAAAGTGACGCGGCCAAAATGCGCCGCCGCCCTTGGGGTTGCCAACCTCAAAGTACATATACGATAAATGGGTAAATAAAATAATTATTATGTCATATTGAATAATATTAATAGAATTTTACTAACGTTTGGTTTATTCAAGCCAAGGATACCTATACAATATACATATTAAACAGTTTGAAGCAAATTTAGTTAAGTGTTTTAAAGCTCTACTCAAAAGAACAATAGAGAAATACTTGAAAATGAAACCTAACGACCTGAACTAAAACAGTACAATTTAAAATGCAGCTAAGTGTAGACAATGCACAAGACGTGAGCAGCGAGCCGTGACAGCACGGGTGGATACATACTTGTATGTAATATGGGGTAAGGTCACAAGGCTCCGAACACGGCTAATGGCAACACCGGCCCGGGCGGCGCCAGTTCTCGCGAGGCGCGGTATTATCCGCGCGCGTACTACGTATACAACGGTTGTATGTGGCCTATATAATACTATATGGTATCTGAAATAATAGTTGAAATTTTAAACAGAATTTAGTTTATCGTGCGTCAGAATTACATCCCTATTTATTAATTAGTTTTCAATTAAGGACATAAAACTCGTAGCACATAGTAAAACAGTGAACGTTAAGGTGGCGAATGGTATTATTCTAATGGTATTCGATATTTTTTTCATTTGTGTGTGTTTAAATGTGTAATGAGAAATGAACTTCGTCAAACAAGCATAACTAGGGACACCGAGCTATAACCGATTCATTAAAACGATCCCGCAATCTAAACGATGTTTCCGTAGATAACTCGACGCGCAACAGTTACCTCGTAATCTGAGCAGCGTTTATTTAATTCCCGGTACATTACGTTCACTTATAACATTTTTTTTTCCTTATATTTAAAATAAAGTGAAGCCTGATGTTTATGCATATAACAATTTGTTTAGATATATAACGAACATAATTCATTAAAATAATCTAATTATTATTGATATTATATTGAATGTTATGATACTTAATACATCAAGTTCAAAATACTTATGACGCCCACTCTTCATAGTACTACGTGCGGCGCCCACGCAGTCTGCGTTCTCGGCAAACTGTCTGGGATCAAAGGGATTGCACGTCTGTTGTGACTTTAAACATTATATATATATTTATAATTAATTTTGTGTATATGTATATATAATTTATTGATAAAATATAATTTTTATTTAACTTTGATCCCGATCAACTTAAACGTAGTTAAGCACTATCTCTAAAATTATTTTTCGATATATGAAATTGTATTCATATCTTCATTCATAATATCTATTTGCGACGTTGAATGCTATTAATATGAAATGGAAATCTTACAACTTCCTCGGTTTATACGTTTTATAAGATATGTTCCTCGGGGACCATCCGAGCTTTTCAGCTTTTAGGGATAAAAATTGGCTATTTATAATATTGACATATTTATTTGCTCATCCAAAAAATTATGTATTATTTTTTATCAATTATTCTGTTGTGGTTTTTTTAAAAGGGTTAATTATATTATTATTTTTTAATTACTTCAAACTCGATGTATTCAGAGTGTATATAGCTGATAGCTTGGGTCTAACGCGTGTCAGCAGTATATGTAGTATCAGATTTTTCGGATACTGATCCATTTTCATTTGATCCAGATTCAGTAAATCTATTATTGTCTTTTTTAAGATAAAAAGCCCTGAAAGAATATGGATATAATGATGTTCATATTATAATATAATCGTTGAGATTTCTAATTTTAATAAACCTACATATTCAATTATTCTTATTCCAAACAAAAAAATACCATCACATAATAGGACATCGAAAATCGACCTAAGAAATTGTTGTAGTCGAAAGTTATGAATGTGAGTGTATCCACGTTGTTATGGATAATGATTTGGCAATGAGTAAATAGACAATATGAGTGGTTTGGGTCCTCCTGGTGTTTGGGCCGCCCAGAAACGCCTCGAATCTTGGGCCAGGGCGGCCAGAGAGCGGACTTCTAGCGCCAGCAGCGGCCAAAGTCACAACTCCACAGACAGCTTCGGAGACGACAAGTCACATGGAAGTCCTAGTGTACGTATATTATGTTATAATACAGAACGAAAATGTCACCAACTCGAATCTGCGACTTTTAGTTTCGTCACAAACTCTCTAACAACTGAGGTATTGTGTCAATAACCATTTCTACCTTTCTTTTATATATCCACTGTGATATTGACATTTAGACGAAACTTAACCAGCAAGTGTAAATGTTTCCAAAACTATTTTATATGTCGTTATGAAAATGTCAATACGTGTTACGTTCTAATCTGAAATAAATGCTATTTGTAAAATGTATTTATAATTTTAAAGGTTTTATTTCCAAATGTTTATTCCTATACATATATTTGATAATATATATATTTATGTCACTAATTATATAAATTCAACTATTTTTCTACAATTATATTTTAAAACAAAGCGCTTTACAAAGTTTTAATGAAATTTATTCATGGAGTAAACTTAACTCCAGCACACATTTCATTTGTCCCTCGAACAGGGTTATAAGTAATGTAAAAACCTAAGAAGGTTAATGTACTATACTCTAATTATAATCGTATTATATTAATTTTACACAAAAGGATATCTTTTGTATTTTCCTGTTTCATATTTCATTTCCTCCTTGACCTTATATCAAAGAACAAAGTGAGAGGACCTGAATTGTTTTAATTTCTCTCTTAATTAATTAACTATTTATTACAAAAACTATTATTACAACAGCTCAATCAGCATACCACAATTAACACAATACACACATGCACACAATAAACATATTTACACAATACACACATGCACACAATAAATATATTTACACAATACGCACATGCACACAATAAATATATTTACACAATACACATGCACACAATAAATATATTTACACAATACGCACATGCACACAATAAACATATGTACACAATACACACATGCACACAATAAATATATTTACACAATACACACATGCACACAATAAATATATTTACACAATACGCACATGCACACAATAAATATATTTACACAATACACATGCACACAATAAATATATTTACACAATACGCACATGCACACAATAAATATATTTACACAATACACATGCACACAATAAATATATTTACACAATACGCACATGCACACAATAAACATATGTACACAATACACACATGCACACAATAAATATATTTACACAATACACACATGCACACAATAAATATATTTACACAATACGCACATGCACACAATAAACATATGTACACAATACACACATGCACACAATAAATATATTTACACAATACACACATGCACACAATAAATATATTTACACAATACGCACATGCACACAATAAACATATGTACACAATACACACATGCACACAATGAATATATTTGCACAATACATACATGCACACAATAAATATTTTTACATAATACGCACATGCACACAATAAACATATGTACACAGTACACACATGCACACAATAAATATATTTACACAATACGCACATGCACACAATAAATATATTTACACAATACACATGCACACAATAAATATATTTACACAATACACACATGCACACAATAAATATATTTACACAATACACACATGCACACAATAAATATATTTACACAATACGCACATGCACACAATAAATATATTTACACAATACGCACATGCACACAATAAACATATGTACACAATACACACATGCACACAATAAATATATTTAGACAATACACACATGCACACAATAAATATATTTACACAATACACACATGCACACAATAAATATATTTACACAATACGCACATGCACACAATAAACATATGTACACAATACACACATGCACACAATGAATATATTTGCACAATACATACATGCACACAATAAATATTTTTACATAATACGCACATGCACACAATAAACATATGTACACAGTACACACATGCACACAATAAATACATTTACACAATACGCACATGCACACAATAAATATATTTACACAATACACATGCACACAATAAATATATTTACACAATACACACATGCACACAATAAATATATTTACACAATACGCACATGCACACAATAAATATATTTACACAATACGCACATGCACACAATAAATATATTTACACAATACACACATGCACACAATAAATATATTTACACAATACGCACATGCACACAATAAATATATTTACACAATACGCACATGCACACAATAAACATATGTACACAATACACACATGCACACAATAAATATATTTAGACAATACACACATGCACACAATAAATATATTTAGACAATACACACATGCACACAATAAACATATGTACACAATACACACATGCACACAATAAATATATTTAGACAATACACACATGCTGACAATAAATATATTTACACAATACACATATGCACACAATAAATATATTTACACAATACACATATGCACACAATAAATATATTTACACAATACACATATGCACACAATAAATATATTTACACAATATACACATGCACACAATAAACATATGTACTGGTATTTGATTTTATTATTTGTTTCATTCACTTCTCGTAAATCGGATGTTTCTCTAAAGCACTAAAGTTTTTGTCATCGATTTCATTTATTACTTTTAACATTAAATAATTATAAAGAATTATGAAAACTCACTTTTCTATAAATAAATCTTTTTTCTTCACACGTTAGAAGTGTGTTGTATATTTGGTGATAATTATCCTTTTTTTCTATGTTGAAATATACACAGTTATCTTGAAATAAAATTAAGAATATCATTTTAAAGTAACATAATTTCAATTGAAAGTGTAAAAGTATCCACTAGGGTGTGGTAAAACAAAGCCAATTATACTCAGTCTCGAAGTACTAATAAATTATGAAGGAAACAGCGACCAACATGAAAAATGTAGACGACACGACCACGGGACGGATCCGTTGCTTTATTTATTACTTGTGAATTTTAACAAGATACTTCATGGTTACAACATATTTAACTTTGTTTAGATTGTGATGTTATTAAACATTTAATATATATTTTAATACAAATACAAATAACTTAACATCGTTGGACAACTTTTAGTAAAAGTCTTTATTAATTAGAGTTGAAAATTATATTATGCTTTTTGATTTAACCAAACTTATTCTACATAAAAATGTAATAGAATTTATAAACAATAAATAAAATTGAAAGAAAGACATTTAATGTTCTGTACTTTTTATAACAACCAATTATTAAAATACACTTAAGTATTAGTTTAAAACACACTACATAAACGAAACAGAGTAATATAAGTTATGTTAGAACAAATGATGATTGTTCAGAGCCGGGCCCGGACACGCTAACGAGCCTTCAGAACTACACGCTATTAATACAAACGTCTAATTAACATGTATTTGATTTACGTTCTTAATTTTTTAGCCTAATATTATTGAGCGAAGCGAGCTGAGCGCTCTACTGGAGACTTTAAGATTCTTTTTCACGAATAGGCTCGAAAACTACTTGACGGAAAATTATGAAATTTTGCAATCAAAAAGACACACATTAGGAGATGATTTTTAAAAAATTTAATAAAAATTTTGAAAAATGTCATGTCGTTGAGGAATAATAGTCAAAAAAGTAATACCCCATTGAAGTCAATGTGAAACGATGAGTCATTAGACTGGGCTCGCTTGGCTCAATATGCAAACGGCACCTGAGATTTCGCGATCGCAGCGAATCGAAATTTAGGGTCTGTTGGTGCCCTAGTAAGGTAATATAATGATAACTATTAATTTCATAGACAATCTGACATAGTTTCATATTACAGGAGATGCTGATACCACGTGAGCAATGTCGGGTACAGCCACTAAGTGAGCGATCCGCGTCTTCTCTTCCCCACGCACGACTAGCAAGGACTCCATCCATTTCATCTCAAAGCAGTCTTGATAGTGGCACTTCAAGAGCTACTGTGAGTGTTTATTTAATATGAGGGATTACTGAGCTTATACACCTGGAAGATCCATTTCAATTTATATATATTATTCAGTCCCGTAGTTAGTACAATCTCAAGCTTGTAATCCAGGTCTTAATATTGCATGAGGCCAAGACTCTGATGATTCCATCTATGCTTGGATTACCTAATTTATAGTTTCAGGGTAGTATTAAAAACTTAGTCTAAAGAATATTACTGAAAATTTACTAACATATAATGAACGTGTAATGTTTATAATCAGAAATCTTACTACATTAATATAATTATATATCTTAGTTGAAGATTAAATTAACATATTTTAATATTGTATTAAAATAAATTATTATTTGACAATAAATTGGTTAATCCGTAAACTATATATTTAAAAGGGTCTTAAGATACTTTAAGGAAAAGCCTCGAGAGGACGTCTCGTTATTTAGCCGAAAACAAAAGGAAGAAATACATACTACTAAGTAAAATATGATGGGAGTTTACTTTAATATAACATCATATTTCCATTAATAATGGACTTTTCATTATAACCATCATTAATTATAAAGGCACTCTGACGTGTGGTTATCTGATGCGTATTATATTATTAATATATAAATTATATACTATCAAAAACATGTTATAATTACGGAGGTATCTATTCAAATAATAAATGCTTTGTTAAAATTTGTCTAGCGATTAAAAAGTTTTATACTAATATATTTAATGTTAAAGAAAATTATTCCCAATGGAACCCTAACATATATAGTACAGGAAAAATTGCAAGTGCACCCAGCATAAGATGCAGTTTTCAGAATATTGAAATTATATCGAAAACTGCATTTAAACTAAAAAAATATCGCTTTGAAGTGTTAAAGTTTGCTAAAATGCTCTTTTACTATTTGCGTATTACGTTTAAAGTAGTTTTAAAAACGAATTTCAGTTTAAATACTAGCACATTATTACATATAATATATATTTAAAAGTCATATTTTTGTAAGAATTGATTATTTTTAAGTAGTTTTCAAATATCTGATACAGAAATGAGGAATTTCATAATTCATTCTGTACCATATTTCTATAATATTACCAGAATTTTGAGTTATAATATAAATAGTGTTTCGATTTAGCATTTCTCGGAATAATATTGCATGCATTGCCTTTGAAATCTGACAGGAATTGAAGAACATATTCCAAGATCTTACGACTAACATGGCTAACGATTTTTCCGAGATGCAGAAGATGAATAAGAACCTTTTATTCTTTGTTTAAATTGCTTAAATGTAACCATATATTATTTCATAAACCCTGTCATCTGTCGCTTGTAATCTGTCCGTCCGTTTCACCAATTGGTCACAAAAACTATCAAATTATCGGCGGGACATTACAAAAAAAAAATTTAAACGTTTTCTCATGAAAACCTGAGTATCGATAAAAAACCGCCTTATTGATGAAAGAAAACTATTTTTTGGAATCCTTTGAAAGAAAGTTCTAGTAGCACATGTCTCTTTATGCATTTTTTTCTGATCAGTATATTATCGATGTATTAATCAATCTCGACAATGATGTAGGACATATACCGTAATTGACAATTAATTGATGTATTGTGAGTTCAAACTAACCTTAGATTAACCACAGAATGAATAATTTCATTTGCACATAACTCAAGAAACAGTCTATTTTTAATCTAAGTAGCAGAAATTGGACGAGACCACAATAACGGTTATTTTTTTCGGCCGTTAATAATGAAGTATTTTGATAGAGGTAACTAATAGTTATGATAACTTAAAACACTTCCAGTTAAAATGTTATAATATTTTCGTCGCTGAATTTTTCTTAAAATTATAAAATAATAAAAATATATTAATTATATTCTTACATTATTAATTAATCTAGTAATTTTTATCCGCTTTATCTAGTCAGAATGTCCGTCTATCCTTCATTTTCTTCTATTTATTCGATCTAAAGGTGTTCTTCTCCGAATCTTCGGCTAGTTGTCCTCCCATTCCTTGTAACTAGCTTTTCTCTAAATCTTTTACTATTTCTTGGATATCGTACAGTGAAATTTGTCCATGTTTCTTTCATCGAAAATCTTTTTCTCTTTCATTTTATCTTGCTACTTTCTCGGATTTAAAAATATTTTATTACTCATATAATACTTTTAAAATAGATTTAGTTGTGCACCTTGGAATTTTAATCTAGATAATATTTTATACTTATACAATATATTGTGATTTTTGTAGTGTAGTTAGTAAGTGGAGGAAGGAAGAGAGATATTACGAGATCTCCTGAGAGATATTACGAGAGAACTTTATGAAAAACTTACTAAGAATTGTCTTTTTAAGTTTATAATAAGTTATAACCAATTTAAAATCACTTTATTCTATACGCGTGCATTCACGTACAAGTAGAATATGTAAAATTTTAAAAGCTTTCAGCCATAAAAGAGGTCGCAATATAAATACAGCCTTTGAGCTGCGGTTTTATTAATGTTTTGATCAATAATTTTATAAATCCTATCTACACCATACATATTGATTTATGAGACACGTTTTTTGTGTATATAAATAGAATTTTCTAGTTTTTTATTAATTGATTTACATCATTCATAGGATGACCCACTCAATGAAGTAATTTATATATATTATATATTCTCTTAAGACAAAAGTTTTACTCGAATTATTTCGTTCCCATTGATTTTCTTATTAGGTTTCTAACATATTTCTACTTCTTGTATGTGTTAGGCTCAAAGACCGAAAACGCTCAGTGGACGGAAAAAAACGGCCACAACACGTTCTGGCTGTCTTCAAATGCACAGAACGTGTTTTGGCTGCTATTAAACGCTCGCAACGCGTTCTGGTAATTGTCGAACGACCAGAACGCGTTTTGTCATTCGTCAAGCGCTCAGAACACGATCTTAATGTTTGAGTCGTATTATGTGCCACTCTCTACATGCGTACAATAAGATTCAGTTCGTATTAATAAAAGTTTTGATTATTGTTCTACACACATAATGATCTTTTCGGTTAATTTTAAATAATTGAATCCTCTATGACTACAATTAAATACGAAGGACGTATGTTTTTCGAACTTTTTATTACAGAAGAACATTACTTATTTTTACAAATACTGCTTGAATGACATTTCGAATTACATTTTACATTCAAATTTCGACAAGGGCATTTCTTATCAGTACAATGTCGTTTACACTTACAATAAACAAAACCGTGTTTGCTTCCTGAAGATAGAGTTGAAGCTGATCGTAAAGAAATAGTTTTTTCCGCGGATACCTCAATTTCTTTAATCAATTTTTTCAATTGACATTGTTCACAGGTTGACAGGAACACATCGATGACTTCTCTGGTAATGTTGCAGTACTTTTTTCTTAGTTCAGCTTCCATAGCTACAAAAGAAAGAAATTGTATATGTAACTATTGCTACGGAATTTATATTTTCTTCCTCCCTACTCTAAATAGATATATCTCACTGGTAATAGGATATACGTAATAGCATATATTTTTTCTCACCTCTAGTTCTCTTGTGACCAACGTCAATATGAGCTTTCTTCATTGCATCGTACAACTCACTAAAACTGCAATAGTATATAATCGGTGCACTGTCGGTGGATCGCTTCTTGATTAATTTTTCTTTCTCGTTCATTATCATGATGTCGTAACGTTTAAGTCGTCTGTAGTCCTTTGAAGTCAAAGACTCCTTATTTTTGCGAGCATTTTGAGCAAGTTGAACTTCTTTTACAAGCGATTTGTATTTTTCCTCAGATAGCGATACAGATCTATCGTCACAATTATCAAAAATTGTTTTCACTTCATCGTAAAAAATTTCTTTCGCTGATATATCAGTCATTTTAACGAAAGTTAAGCTTTTCAATTGAGTTTAATAAGTTGCTTGGTCAACGACAAACTGATCTTCTCCCTGCACTGACGAGAATTGTACTGATTTTTCATGGACTCAAGTTCGTTGTTATATACTCAAAAATAATACCCCCGTTGGTATTGTTGGATGTAATTAAATTGGAATATTTTCGAAAAGTTATCCCTAGACAATAGTATCATTTTGGAAATAATTGAAACAAAAGTTTGCATGTAGTCATCGGTACGTGCATTGTTTTAAATTTGCTGAAAAGATCATACTAATTACAGAGGATCATAAAAGTAAAGGCTATTTATTACGTAGTCAATAAAATGTTCTATTGAAATGATTAGAAAAGAAAAGTTGTACATTTCTAGTACCTAAAATTTATAACTGTTGCCAATAACGGTAAGCCTCTATTGTTCAAAATTAGTTGAAAAATCCCAAAATACGCACGCAATTGAACGCAGGTAGAGAGAGCATATTGTACGACTCAAACATTAAGATCGCGTTCTGAGCGCTTGACGAATGACAAAACGCGTTCTGGCCGTTCGACAATTGCCAGAACGCGTTGCGAGCGTTTAATAGCAGCCAAAACGCGTTCTGTGCATTTGAAGACAGCCAGAACGCGAAGTGGCCGTTTTTTCCGTCCACTGAGCGTTTTCGGTCTTCGGGCCTAACATATGCTCTAATAGTTGTCTTTGTGTATACATCTCTCAGAATTGTTCCACAGTTATGTTGATATTTTGAAAGGTAAAAATATTGATAAAATTCTATAATAAGAATTTTTACTACTATTGCTGGTTCGGTCCAAGTGCAAATTTGTTTTAGAAATGTCAGAAAGACCTTTAAACGCTTTGAAGATTTTCTTTGACTGATCGTTCTGTTAATAGAAACCAAATCAGTCTACAACCAGTCACCTTACTGCAAAATATGATTTCAATTGCAAAATGTAAGGTCAAGGGACATACACTATGACATTATAACTTAAGTATATATATCATATAATATCACTATTCTGATTTCTGACACAGAATACGTGATGAGCTCAGAACAGCGGGTGTCACCTTAATTAGCAAGGTGTACGAATATACGTATGACTGTTGATTACACGCCTTTGTTTAGGAAGAATGGCTTTGGAAATATTTATTGTTTTAATTTCAATGCAAAATGCGACCAAATTCTAAATAATATTGTATTGTCATTATTATTCGTTGTATTATTCTAAATAATATTTATTTGCCTTACGGGCTTACACTTTATCACGCAATCATGGAGTTGGTTGCAAACCTTGGTAACTCAGAAATAATCTTTAAGTTTAAAATCAATGGCAATAGTAGATACCTTTAGAATATTATTTTCATAACAGTAATAGCAATTAATTACTTTTATGCCCAATGTTAAACACTAACACTACATCCAAATACAATAACCTATATATTTCAGAGTCACCGTGGATCATCGCCTGCCATACGGACCTTCGCTCCCGATGGGCGGACATTAGAAGCTGGTATTGTTGGCGTCCCTCGATCACCTTCCCCGCTCCGAGCAGCTTCCCTGGACGTCCGAGCGGCTCCTCTCGGGTCCCTGGCCTCGCTCGCTGATACCCCGGCGCCGCCCAGCCCAAGACACATACCTCCTAGATGCCTTTCTCCTCTGTTAATGCCTCCAAGGTAAAGAAAATTTTAATTTAATTGTTAAAAAACTAAAGCTAGCTAAAGTTACATAAATTGCATTAGAGTATAATTGTCATAATACTACTATAAACCAATGCACGTGGTTTTCAACCGCCATTCACAAACTAGAGACGGAATAACGAAACTTTGAAACTTACATTCATTGCGTTTGTGACGTCACTTTTACGCAAAAAAAAAACAACTGGGCTGTTTAAAGTGTACGAATACGAATATAAATCAATTAAAAAATTTACCGATATGCTATTTTTTTTTATATTTTTTTTTTGTATAATAATTTCACAATGTTCTTAATTTTTCTTTATATGTTCTTAAATTTTTTTTCTTGTCTCCTCTACCTGATAAGCTACTTTGATATATCTGTGACTTTTTTTTTTATTTATCCAGCTTAGAAAAAATCAAACTATTTCTGTTAATATTTAAATTTTCTTGAGTAGACTTAGTACGTTTACTATTTACTATTTTATCTTATATACATAGAATACGCGGTACCGCATTTTGCTTTGACGGTGACGCCACGTTGAGGCATAAAATCAATGTTGGTTTCAAAGCTAAATACGTGAAATGCACGCAATGCCGTCTCCTGTATTCGGCTTCTCCAATATTCCAACTGACAAATTCAATATTGAATAAAAGCGGCAAAGCGTTTAACTTAATATCCTCTTCATATTTACTGTCATCGCTTCAACTCAAATATTTAGATCAAGGCGCGGAGATACTATTTTTGTTCTAATTCCTATCTCACAATGTGCTCAAGATATTTTTTATCTGTATTGTTTTATAGAAAAAACATTAATTACCTATATTGTCATTTAGTTAATTAGAATATTCATCAAATTATATTTTTAAATGTTAAAAGTAATACGTAAAAAGGTTATATTGAAATTATTTTTCATTGTTTCACGTTGCATACGCTGGATGAAATTCCATAACACACTACCTTTCTAGAATCGACCCGGCGTTGGACAAACATTGGCCACGTGTGCCAACAGACGCTAACACAAATACCCTCTGGCAGTTATTAACCTTTGTGAATTACAGATATTATATTTTCATGTAACAGCTTTAGACAAGTGTGTTAAGTGCGTGTGCGTGTGCGTGTGCGTGCGTGCTTGCGTGTGCGTGTGCGTGTGCGTGTGCGTGTGCGTGTGCGTGTGCGTGTGCGTGTGCGTGTGCGTGTGCGTGCGTGCGTGCGTGCATGCATGCGTGTCTGCGTGCTTGCGTGGGTGTATGATGATCACGCTGTAACAAATTTAATTGGCCACATTTTTTACATATTATAAAGCAGACAATTCAATTGGTTAACAATAAACGTATCCACAGAACAGAACAGAACAGAAGAAAGTATTTGAATATCATGGAATTGAATTTTTATATTATATAAGCTGTAAGATAGCTCTTAGTTGAAGTTCTTTAAAGTAAAAAATGGTTTATTTTTCTCTATTTGAGTTTAAGAAACCACTGAAAGTTAAGTTTAAAACTTTTCTACATCGTTTAAATCGGATTTAAAAAATCTTAACTTACCGGTTTATTGGATAAAGAAAAGTAAAATATCTGCCACTAAATATAATTATTGATATATTAATTTATTAATTACTTAATCTAATAACATTATATAACAATTATTAATTAATTATTGACTGAAATGTCAATGATATAATGTAGCGATGGTAGTTTAATACTACCTATGTATTTAATATTTAATATTATAATAATCCAATCGAATCCATTATATAAACATTGCGTGTAAATAAACAGTTCACAATTTTTTCTGTATGTCTATAACTTTTGTAGAATCGGTATTTTCATAACAATGTAAATGTTAGCCTTGCGTACATTTCAAATATCAAACTAGCCATTCCCTGTAGCTTTGTCTTCTTATATTTTTATTTTAATAATAGGTATATTCAAAACTATATCATCAATAATGGATAGCCGACATCAAAATTTAATTAAAATATATTTTATCGTAATTGTTATCAAAATCAATGTTGTTTTCTGAAATAAAACGAAACATTTTCCGAAGTAAGAATATCCTATACTTTGAGGCGGTCAAATATTTATTTTATCCATTACATTCAGCTAGTGCTTTGAATAAGTAGCAGTTATAAAAGAAAAAGTACAGAAGATGCCTGATTACTACACAGTACATATAATAACATATAGTAATATTATATAACAACATTATAACATAACATAACATTATAACATAACAGATTGACAGTTCCTAGAATTAGTAACTCTGTCTATTTCGATATAGGTATCGTATTGTAATCATATATTGGTATCCCGTAGAGAAATGACACTACCAAATGATAAGGAAATTTAAATATATCTATAATAAAATATTTAAGTTCATAAATTAAGAGTGATAAAAATATATTTGAATATTTCGATCAAGTATTATCTTTAATTCCGAACAATAAAGGAAAAGTAACAAAACAAATTCCGATCATTTTATTTGTAGTACTAATTCTAACCTAACTCGTAAATAAGGCGTGCTGGTATCAGCGCACTTCTCATAATATTAAACGAAAATCCCAAACCCTTTTAGCCACTCTTATCATTGAAAGGCGTTTATGTTCGACGTTCTCAGTTTCATTACAAATAGCTTCAAATATCGAGGGAAATACGCAAGAACTCTACAAGAATCAATCTGAAGAGGGCGTGTCCTCGACAAATTGATATAAACTCAATTTGCGCACCCAACGTACTCCTGACACTACGATCTCATTACTTTTTGTATCAACAGGGCATCTTCACAGAGTCCTAATACCTAATTAAGACAAAATCAAATACGTATCTAACTAACGGGAAATTATTACACAAATCAAATAAAGTTATTGATGCGATCTGAAATAAAACGTTTTTAACAACGTTTTAAATTTAATTTAACAACGTTTAAAATGTATTAATATAACAAGGGTTTTATAGAAACCAAAATTAAACGCAATTATAGCAAAAATATTTTTGTTACCTAAACAAACATAGTCACGGTGTAATGTAATTTATAAAATAAGTTACTATTTTACTTAGTAAATGCATATTTGTCGGGTTAATTTTTAATAAGAATCAGATTGAAACAGGGACTGTCAACATGGGTCGGGTAATGCTCACTGAATTATTAAATAATATACGCTTCATGAGTTCACGATATTAATGCCTCGAAATATATATCACAAGTACAGACATTTAATATTAATGATGTGGTTAAAAATATATTACATAAATTATAAACGCTATTTAATTGTGAAATACAAATGTATCCAACTATTGTATGTAAAAAGTTAACAGAAAATATTAGAACCGTTCATACAACTTACGGAATTATATGTATAATCATGAAATGAATTCTAATTTTATAAATAGTTTCTCTTATTTCTTTTAACGAACATTGCAATGTAATGACTAAAGGTATCTTTTATTAAAAAGTTTATAAATAAACTTTTATAAATGAAAAGTTCATTTATTTTTTTCAGACGAATAGATCGCAGCAACTCCTTAGTAGAAAGCAGCAGTGGAGCACCTTTAAGTCCTGGAGCCAGCACTACGATTAGCGCATTAGGAGCACTACAACCTGACCTCTATACAAAACGGGAAACCCCTCTCGTGATCGAATTAGAGGGTGTCGGACCCTCTCTAGGCAGAATTCACTTACGCTTAAAATACGACTTTGATAGATCTGACCTGGAAGTACATCTGATAGAAGGTACAAAATAACTGTTAACTATAATATCTTTAAAATTATTTCTTTTTATCCCTAAATATATAATTCAAGTGTTATATTCGATAAAAACAAACACAGTAATCCATAAAAACCATATGAAAAATTAAAGCAAAACCAATGTTTGTTCAGGCGTTTGTTTATTCAAATACTTAGCAATGCCACGCATGACACAATTTAAATGTATAAATATTTTATAACTCCAATCCCTTAATAACCTTCTTTATAAACATGAATGGAGTGTACTTATTCCAACGTTTGTCTTTTTATGAGATTTTATGGGATATTAGAGCACGCTGAGTGTATTATTCACATAATATGTACAATATCGAGTATTCATCTTGTTTATTGCAAGTAAAATAGATATATAATAGATATAGCTTATATATATAAGCGATTTACCACTCACTGACTCATCACGAAATCTCCGAAACTATCTGTCTGATTAATTTAAAGTTTTACATAGTTACTTTTGTGACGTAGACGTCCACTAAGAACGGATTTTACAGAATTCTTATCTCAACGGATTTTACTTTTTGCATTTCGCAAAGTTTTAAACTTGTAGAAGCTATATACTTAACGTGGGGGTACCTAAAAGTTACTATAGCAACGGTTACGTTGACAACGGCAAATATGACAAAGGTTATCATAGCAACCTAAGTTCACATCCAAATTAATAGTATGCCCAGCGCAGCGGGAGGGAATAAGCTAGTGTATTTATATGTTTCAGCCCACGATCTAGCCGGCTATGAGGCTGGAGGTTTTAACGACCCGTATGTAAGGGTGACCCTGTTACCCGAAGTCGACACACGCGTGAGACAGACACCAGTACACAGGAACGAAGCAAATCCATTCTTCGACCAGCACTTCAAGTTTCCAGTATCACACGATGAACTCACTGATAAGACTCTATTGCTTCAGGTGTTTGATTACGACAGGTAATTTTTCAGGTTTTATCTTGTCTATTAGTTTTATTTTCTATATTGTTGTTTTTTTATTATAGACATATGTTAAATATTTATTTGCATATATTAATGTATAATTTACCTTTGTTTTCTTAGACGTATTTTTTAAACTTTCGTTTTTATAATATTATTTTACAAGTACTTTATAACAAAATAGATATAAAAATTTCAAGGTTTTCCCGAAACGAAGTGATGGGCTCGGCTAAGGTGCCTCTGTCTCGCGTGGAGGTGGCCGGTGGTGCGGAAGTGTGGGCCGAGCTCTCCCGAGAGCGTCGCCCGCCAGAGGAACTGCAGGAGCTATTGCTGTCTCTCTCTTATCTACCTTCAGCTGAACGACTCACTGTAGTGGTTCTAAAGGCAAGGAATCTGCTACCACCGCAGGAAGGAAAGGATGCTTTGGGTATGGTAGTTTATACCTAACTAACCTGATTTACTGAAGCCTGCTTGTATAAAACATATATCTCTTCGATCCGTAACGTTTACGTCACTGTGATTCTTTCAGATGTTTATGTGAAAGTATATCTACTAGTAAATGGGAAACGTGTAAAGAAGAAGAAGACTAATCGCAAAGAAATCAACAACCCCATATGGAATGAAGCACTATCTTTCAGTCTATCGTCAAATAACTTACAAGAGGCTTCCATCGAGGTAACATACAAAACATATTTGAAAAAATGTTGAAAAACTTATTTTACTCTCTATTCATAAAAGTAGTATACGGTTTTAAGTTTATGTTAAGCAATAAATGTTATATATCACTGCCTACGTCAGGTGTGCGTGGTGACGGGTGGTGGCAGCGGGCTGGTGGTGGGGTGGTGCTGCGTGGGCGCTGCCGAGTCCGCAGCGGAGGGACGCCACTGGGCTCAGATGGCACAAGAACCCCGCAAGGCTGTAGCTATGTGGCACACCCTCAGATAAACCAGACTTGTAATGGTCTATATATTTACGGCACAATCTATCCCGCTCGCACAACTGTCATAATAATAATAGTTTTGTAAAATGACTTAACCGTCAACTGTCTCAGTTTCGTCAAGGAAATAACTATTCTATGTGAATGTGTCTTACAAATGTCTAATTATTCGATTTGAATAAGCACATATATATACTTCCATGTACCTACTTAGTAATATTTTTAATATATATTCTAAAGCCTAAGATAACAATATCGAAAACTATATAATTTTTATAAAATTTTCAAGTTTGTCCACATATAACAATATACATATTACTGTTAAGATAATTAAAGAAAATAATTTTTGATGAAGTAACAGTTACATATTTTGAATGGAATAAAATTTTAAACTGACTAACAACTATTGGTGTGATTAAAATTTTATTATTATTATATTAACTACTTTAATACAAGATTATCTATAGATAGGTTAAATAAATTATAATTATTATATAATCTGTTAAGTTCGTATAACTGGTGTTGCAATTCCAATTTCTATATTATCTATGAATAAATAGTTTGAAAATAAAATTTGCAATAGTCTGCCTTCAGTCCCTAACTGTGGGTACATTTTTAAAATAAAGTTACACTCCAGCCCTTGACTCCTTTATCAAAAAAATATTGAGCTTTTAAACAGCAAACAAATCTTATGAATTTAGGTATTACAAATTTAAGATATATCAATATATTTTTATTTGGGTGTGATTGTCCATAGTTAAGTTCTTCTATAATCTATGCCCACAGTTATCCCTTTGGTGTCTACTAATAAACCTATAAAGTCTAGTCAATGTGGTGATCTTTATTTATAAGATTTATAATTATATCGAATCTGATTCCGGAATATACGTATTTTTGTCTATATAAATGTATCAGTGTGATGAAAATAATTTATTTTACAATGTCTGAATAAATCGTCTCTTTGTAGCTATTCTTTTATTTAAGAGGTTAAAATAAAAGTCGTCTTTACAATAATTTACTTTATTTATAGCCATTTATATATTTTACATTTTTTACACGTTAACCATAACTTATAAATTATAAAAGTCTATTAAAAACCTCCGATTTACCGTTAAAGCTGGAGCACGCAGGAAAATTCACTATTAACACTTAAAAGTTCGCAACTTACCACGCCCGCTAGTTGTCTCCACACCAGACACCAACTAGAATTGCATAGTGAAATAAATAACATATATCTTGTGATGTAATTAAATGCTGTTATGATGAATGCTATTGTGTTATTAAATTAAGTGAAAAACAAATATTGCGTTAGTCAACCAAACTATTGGCATATTGCATAGTGAATAAAAACCAACATTGATCTGCTCTCTCTTGATATACAAATAAGTACGTAGCATGCAGAAAATCATTAAATTAAATAAATCTACATAAATACTTTACACATAATGGAAGTCCATGTCGAAGCTAAATTTCGTAGCAATATGTTCATGTGTGTGTATATCTGTAGGTGTGTTTGTGTTTGCATGTGTGCTTGTATTTGTGTGTGGGGAGCGTGTAGTACGTGTATATGAATTGTCATTTTTGAGTGGGAATTTCGGGATGGAGATATTTGCAATCGGGGTCCCTGCAACTGCCGCCGACCTCGAAAGGGCACAGGACCGCATTGGGATCCCCTTTCCAACTGAAAATTATTTTACGTATAACAAAGCATTACAACCTCCCGTGGACAGATCCGATGCATACTCACATCGCGACGACCATCCACGTAGCATTCTAAATATACCATCGGTTATACTCCTAAAGAATATCTCAATGAGCTGTTAACTGAGAACTAACTAGAAGTAAACAAAATTATTATTCTTAAATAGAAAAATATATAGTTAAACTATAATTCTCACTTTTTACTCTCCAACGCGTCCAGTGGTGACACGTAATCACTAATATCCTTCTTATTATAAATTTCTTCACATTTTAATCTCGATACATCATCATTTCCAAGATCCTCTGTCTCATTGATACTGGCTTCATCTAATCTTTCCTCCTTAAAGTCTACTATTCTCTCCTTAATTGGACTTTTGGGTAGCTTCACATTCTTTTTATTTGTATTAATATCAACTTGGACTGATAACCGAGGATGTGTTATTTCTTTGTTAAAATCGTTAACCACACTCACTTTAAGACATTTCAAATTGTTAGAATTTTTATGATCGTCCTTTGTAGGATTGTTTTCTTTCTGTAGTTTAGATGCCATTACTTTATTGTTTATCCGAGTGAGTAGATTGGAATGCCTATTGGTACTGAAAATGTATTACGGTTAAATATAATGCAATTAAAATATGGTAACAATAAACTTCAATATCTCATACCCTTGTAAAAGCATTTGGTGTTGGAGCCTAATTTTTGACAAACCGTCCTGAACTGATTTCTGCTGCTTCTTATTTATTGTAATGGCCGTCGTAATATTTCTTAGCTCTGTCGCAACTATTTTATACCTCTGTGCCAATTTCTTTGATTCCTCTTTTAGATTTATAATTTTTGATGATTCTTCTGCAATTTTTTTTCTGAAAAATACATTGCAATAAATTAGTCAAATTAATCGTAATTTTCTTTCAAATAATTCTATCTTTTACCTGGATAACGCAATCTTGTCGTCTATATTTTTTGTCACGACTGATTTCTTCGAGTCTATTGAGACATTACGAGGCTTAAGGGTTTCTTTTGTCATTTTATTATTTCCATTTGATGATATCTTTCTTGCTTGTTTAATTTTCTCTAGTTCTGCCATTCTCTTGACTAAGTTCCTGTACTCTATTTGTTCCGACTTTGGTAAATGATTCATTGCCTTAAAAAACAAAAGTTAAAAAAAATATATCACAATATACATTTTTAATTTTGTATATTTTGTTGTCTTTAACATCAAAGTTTTTGTATTAAGTACATAATTTTATTTTTTATCTGGACATTTCAAAAAGTGGATGATAGATAAAGAAACAAAAAACACTCAAGTTAAATTTACTACTCAATAATTACAACAAATTCATTCTTCTAACCTTAGCAACAATTTTTTGTAGTGGCTTCACTGGCTTTTGAACTACATCGGGTAATGTTGTTTCTTCAGTTTTATTTCTAACTGTTTTTAATAAATTATCCAACTTCAGTTGGAATTCGGCTTGTTCGGCCAATTTTATGTGCATTTTGGTTAAATTTTTAGTCGCTTCATGTTCACCCTCTGAATCCGATTCTCCGAGATGGATGATAAATTTCTTTTCCTCGGCAACAACTGGAGGAGGTTCATTCACTTTTACGTTACTATCGTCATCTTTTATATTATCCTTTAAGTCTTTTGCTGCATCAATATTATTCCCTGCACTGTCATCCGATTTAGAATTAAACATATTAAGGTTTAGCAGATTTGGAAGATTTTTACTTAAAGAAGTTAAAAGTTTCGCTCGCAATAAATCTTCATCTTCCTCTAATTCATCGTCTTTGCAACCTTTTTTTCTATACGAATTATCTTCTAGGATATTCTGATTACCACCATCGTCATCGCATTCGGTAATTAAACTTTTTCCTTTATCCTCAACATCCGATCCTATATCCATATCTACGGATTCTACATCCGTATTATTATCAATATTAACTTCACCATCGCTTGTGTTTACATCTGAATGGTTCTGAACGGTTTGGAAGCGCTTCTTTTGGAGTTTTTGTTTACGTTTCATTTCTATTGCTTTTTTTAGTAAAGCTGATTTCAAACAGATAAGACGAAGCTCTGCAGTATCACTGTCCTCTTCGTCTGATAAATTCGGTTTGTTTTCAGATCCTTCTTTAGCTATAACAACTTTTTCTAGCGTTTTGCTCTTAGTTTTGAGAGCATGCTGTCTCAATAGTTCCAAATCTTCATCAGAATTTCCTTCGACATTATTTTCTACAGTAACTGAATCAACAGTATTGATACCTGATGGTATTGATACTGCGTTAGCATCATTGCATAAATCAATTAACTGACATGACTTTGTATCAATTGAAATTTCTTTACATTTCATATTGTCTTCCTTTATGACTTCATGTGATCTTATATTATTATTCATATTAATATCTTCATCATTCTTGTTTTCTATATTAATAATATGGTTCTCACTTTTCGATACACACAACATTTTGTTAATTCTATCCTTCAACGTTGATGTATCACTTTTAACCTTATTGAATGATACGGCATCTGCCAGTTTTTTCCTTTTATTTCTGTATTCGTCATCTGAATAATCACTTGTGTCTGAGTTATTTTTTGTTTCTAATTTCTTTTTGCGTTGAACTTTTTTCTTACTATCTTTATATCTTATACCGTCTATTTGTTTAATTTTTTTTTGTTTAGGTAATCTGTTGGGTCTGTGTTCTTTGGTGATCCTATATTTTAATTTTGAAAAACCATCATCAGCATCTGTACCAGAAATTTGGGAATGATCATAAAACGTTTTTACTCTTCTATGGTTGTTACCTAAAACCACATATTGTCATAGTTTCTAGACTAAGACACAACTTTACAACTTTTAATATTGAATTATACATCAGATACAATAAATTAATTAAAATAAATATTTTCTAGAATCATAAAACATTAAAACTGGACACTGGAAGTTTGAGACAAATATTAGAAAAATATATGCTACTGCACCATGATTGAAGCATAAGGTGATTACCGTTATCAAATAACTCAACCAAATGTTATTGTAACTCCACACAACAATTTTTTTGTATATTCCTAAACTATTCCTATACTTAATTAAATTTAAACAGTTTGATTTGAATACTGAAAACCATTCTATTATATTAAAGTATCTAGCTAAAACAATATCAGACAGTTTGGAACTACGTTTCTCTGATAATTATTTATTCATTTATTACTTTTTTGACATTCATTTCTTGTCATTTTCAGTTATAAAATTGGAAAAAACATTAAGCAAAAATCTATCGTTATAACTTATTTGACTTATTTGGTCAATGTCAAATGTACTTTGCTTCAAAAGTTATTGATTGAATTTACTTTGTTTAAGAGATAAAGTGCTATAGCAAAATGGAGCAACAAGCAACAGAACATCTGGTTCACTAAAATAACTGCTCTTATCACTACTTTGTATCATTATCATTATATTTTAAGTCACATTTTGCAAATAAATAGTACATGTTTTGATTTACGTCTATTACATGAATATTTTATATAAACTTTTAATTATACATTATAGATCTCTTAAAAAGAAGTATCTTGCATGATATATATTCTCTTATATAATATTATGTGCAACAACTAGATTTAAGAAGTTTAAATTAAAACATATTGAAATTAATTATAAGAACTGAAACCTGAAACATACCTGACCCAATTGAAGTACGTTTTGCTTCCTTACGTTCAAGGACATTATTGTAGTTTTCCAACACCTGTAACCGCTGTCGCAACAAAAATTCTTCTTCCGAAGATATGTCAGAAAGTTCGTCCAACTCGTCGACTATCTCCCCTTCCTCCATTTCAGAGTCAGCATTCGTGTTTGATAAGTTATCACAGGCCATTTTTACCTTTTGTAAATATTTTGGCAAGAACTTAAAATAAATCTAACATTGAATTTAATGTAATGTTATTTATAAATATAAACTAATTTTATACAAACATTTCTTTCTATTAAAATTATCAATTACTAAAGTAATAATGCAATACATAAAAGGTGAATGGCAAAATTGAGCATAGAGATTACAGCTTAGTTATACAGAGTCAAAATCTAATCTAAGTCATTATATATTATATGAACTATGGTCACAGTCAAAATTAAGAAAGTTCAAATACGTATATATATATATATATATATATATATATATATATATATATATATATATATATATATATATATATATATATATATATATATATATATATATATATATATATATATATACATTGTAATTTAAATATAAAAGGATAATTCCTTAATTTTATCGTTTGCAAAATTTAAATAAATAAATATAAATTGTTAAACTAATTACTTTTCATATGAATAAATTACGTTCAATAGTTTTGTTCAAATAATAAATGTCTTGTGAATGAAAAGCCAAAAGCAAAGTTCTCCGTTCACTACTTACTTTTACATCCTAATTCTTAATACACTGACTAGATCCATTTTATCTGTGCAAGACTATAATTATATAACTATAACAAAACAAAAAACTAAGTTTATTATTAACTTTGTAACTTAAATATCATAAGATTATAGTAAAATAATTATTTTTAACTCAAAATCTTTAAGATTCAAGATATGTTTTTAATATAGACTAATTCTCCTTGTATTAAATTATCCATAGTGGCCTTTCAGCTTCCATAGTTATAAAATAAATTTGGTTCCTGTAATAAACAGTTTAGATTTTATTTTGATAATTACTCAAAAGTGCCCTTGTAATTTTTTATAACATCACTTTCGAATAAAGCACTATGTTTAATGCCTTTAGCTTAATCGTTTAGACTTTAGCGAAAGAAAAAAAACAAATAACATATTTTGACATATCAGCTGTTACCGGATTTATTTGTAAATTTTTTAAGACTTATTCTATGTTATAAGTTTACTTAATTTGCTACGGAATAATATTTAAGAAATCGTATATTATAACATACATTTTTATATTATCTCAAAAGTGCTAGATATCTATAGTATCACTAATATAACTAACATTCAACTAACGACTTGTTTTATATATGTTTATTTTACAATATGAATACGGAGGATAATTGTAAGTTTGCGGCGTGTACGTTTTTTGCCAAGAACCATCCTGGAGAAACGTGTGGAAGCAATGGCTTACCTTTAACACCTAGTTCAATAACTATATTGGGGCGTTCACAATGCTTATTAGGAATAGAGCATCCAAATTTGTGCACATACCTCGATATTATTAGAGGCAAACATGGTAAGTTAAGAAGCAAATTAAAACATACTTGTACCTAAGTTATAAATATATATCTTAAATTTTGATGCCCTTTTTTCCTACATGTATGTATTTATAAATTTTAGAGAGAATTATAGTAGTGGCAGAAGTACTAAATAAATCACTTGCTGAATATTCTTCGAAATTCTCCTTTGAAGAAATAATTAATATAGCTACCCAAGTGGCAGACGCAATGGCATTTCTTCATGATAAAAATATAATACATAGAACTCTTAGTGATGATAACATCCTTCTGGACTGTAATGGAAGAGTAAAATTATTCCATTATGGAATGTACTATATGACTGATGGAGGGAAAGAAGTCCCCTTTCCTCTTGGGTAAGTATAGCAGTAAGTTATAAGAACTAATATTCATATAGTGAATATTGGACAAGATACTTAAAAATTTACTTATTAATATCAAAACTGAGAATGCATAATTAAGGAATTATTATTAACTAAGTAATCATTTGGTTTAGCCTTCCTCGTTACTTCAGTCCTGAAGTAATAATTGGTGGAAGTGGACCATCAGCTGATATATGGGCATTTGGCATAATTATTTTGGAGCTTTGTATTGGAAAACTTTGGAATAACTTGAAACCTGGTCCAACATTGAGACGGATACTCACATTGGTTCATAGCAATAATCCTGCTGAGAGGATTGCTCGGGAACATTATGCACTTGAAGCCTATAAGGTGCTGGATCAATCTCGAGATTAAATAGGTAAAAGTTTCGAAAAGTACTAAATTTTTAAATAAATATTTTCCAGGAGATACCAGAAAATATAAGGAACATAATAGAAAAGTGTCTCAAAATATATACATCAGAACGAGCTACATTTAAAGAGTTACACGCTGAACTATCGACAATGGTCAGTCTGACACCACCGGAAGTTAAAACACCGAGGGGTCTTATGGGTTGCAAGTTACAATATCTCTATCACTGGTGGCAGTTAGCTGGTGGGGATATTCAGGTGGAGTTGAAGAAAAATGGATTAATAAAAAATAGTCCACCAATTCTGTCCATGCCTATGTATGTATGACTTATTATATTCATATAATTTTTTGATTTGGTTACTTAATATAATATATATTTTTAGTGCAATTCTCTTAGATGGCCCCACAATAGGTGGGAAGACGGGAGCCCTATTTGATCGTCGAATAGCTAAATACAGTCTTGACCTCTTAAAGAATCGTTTAAGTCACATACCACCTCAAGATTTCTACCCGCTGATGCATGAAAGGAGACGAGACTATGAAGCCATGGCCCTACCAAAGATTATAAGGGAACGGGATACGGAGTATCAGTTCTATAGACTGTTGTGGTTTCAAAGACTATTGCATGTAAGGTTTTTTTTTAATATTAGAGATAGAATTTATTTGAAGTTAACTTAATTGGAGGTTTAATATTTCAGGGTTACCCATACACGGCTCAGTGTATAAGGGCCGAAGCAGAAATAGATATTCCACCCCTTGTAAGGGGGGACGTCTGGGCTGCACTGTTGGGGGTGCTGGGAGATGTTCAAACACAGTATGAGAGGATTGATAAGGAAACACCTACACCAACCGACAGACAGGTTATTTATAACAT
The DNA here is from genome assembly GCA_918358695.1 of Melinaea menophilus ssp. n. AW-2005. Lineage (NCBI taxonomy): Eukaryota > Metazoa > Arthropoda > Insecta > Lepidoptera > Nymphalidae > Melinaea > Melinaea menophilus. The sequence continues at coordinate 3,141,167 of OU911055.1, read as the reverse complement.
AAAACAAAGTTTATTAGAGATTAAGTTAAATAGAAGATATATTTCTCAAAATTTTAATCAAACAGCAATAACTCGTAGAATTGGAGATACTGTTTCGTTGAACCCTTTATATTAATGCAATTGGTATATACATTACATGTACATATATTATACTCATATTGTTTATTTGCTAATATTTTTGGTTTAAAAAGCTCTTGAAAATATTTCCAAAAATATAAATGTTGCCGATAAGGCCGTCCCAAATTTTTCGTCAAAAATTTTATTTATACAATTATTATTGTTAATAATAACAATTAAAATATAACTAAAATGGTAACTAAAATGATATATAAAAATAATAATAATAACAAAAAAATTTAAGTAACTTAATTATGTACAGTGGCAGCCGAGGATCCAAAAAAAAAAACAAAATTATAAAAATACTTTATTCAAAATTACAATTTAAGTTACAACTAAAATGACGACTGCTTGCTCGATATTAGAAAACAAGAGTGACAATTATATTTAAAATTAATTATAAAGAAATACATTTATGTCAAGTGCACATTCAGCTTTTTGATTATTATAAAATTATAATGAAATAATAAATTTATGTGAAATGCAGATTCAGCTTTACGATTGTTAATATTCCTGGATTCTGATGCAATGCAATGTACATATTGTACCAACGCTTGCTAAGCGGTTCCCGCGATGCATGGGAACATAACTCCTCCCTCCTGAAGAACAGCATCTATTTGATGTCCTTAGATCTCGAATAGTGCTGTAAAGTCTTCTCCACGTGATCATGATTTCCTTCCTCATACTTTGTTAGCTTTTGTTCTTTCTTAACTTTAAGGCTTTTACTATTCTTCAGACTTTTATATATTATAACAGCAATGCCTAGTGCACCTGCACTTAATATTATTCCATATAATGGGATTGTAGTATGATAAAGACTGTTACTTTCAGTTATTCCTGAAATTTTCGGCTGCAATGACATTTCATTACTTATTTCTTGAAGCTTTTTAAGGTCGATGGTGTTTAGTTGTAATGACGTTTGTGAAACTTCAATTTTCTCAGAATTGTATAGGTCTATTATTTTCAGTGGCTTTCCTCTTATATGATCATTGCTATTAATTATTGTAAATTCTGAACTTTTTATTAACATCCCAGATAACTGCCTTGTACTTTTATAAATTGTTGCTGATTGCAGGATATTTTTAAACTTGATGGCTCCGTAAATGTTATGATATAATACTTGTCGTCAAGTTGTTCCACGGCTTCCGTAGTCAGGATCAAGGATATAAATTGACATGAACTTTGTATCTGCTGCGTCGTAATGAGGCGTTCTATACAATCGGGCTGTTTTCCATAATGATTGTTAAATTTGTTATCACAGAGATAAAATCCGTTGACCTTCGGGCATTCAGCCTCTATGTACATAAAATCTTTATTGTGAATTGCTAGGAATGGTTTAGGAGGAATAAGGATATGGTTATTCTTATTCGGTACTGCGGATAGATGTTATAAGAAATAAAATTTGGGAAAGACAATCGGAAACCTAAAAATTAACACAATATTCCTATCCTTATAATAGTAACCTACTTTAATAACATCGAAATAGTCTCTAAAACTAATGTCTAAAAATTCCTCTTTCCCGTAGAGGCTATTTAACTTATTTAAAATATCTCTATGCATATTGATAGATAACACTGAATGATGTGTACTTTGAGCATGAATAAAAGCTGACCAAATTTCTAATCGAAATAATTCGTCCGTTATACTTTCAATATTATCTCCTAAAATTAAGAATATTTGAGTCATGTGCGTAAAAGTTGTACTATCCGTTTCGAGATTACTATTGATACTAGTTAAGTTATTTATCAAATTTTCCAATTTTCTTTGATTAATTGTTAAATTATTAATAATATCATTATTTTGAAATAACCATTTTTTGGTTAAACTAATGTGATTGTTAAATTCGTTAACAATTATATTATTATTTTCTTCTAATATTTTAATTGCATTATCATACTAATAGCATCCGTATAGTCGAGATTTCCTGAAATAGTTTTTATTATTGACCCTAAACCGTTAATAAGCCCTCTTTTAACACGACTAGTCTCAAAGGTTTTTAATTGCTGTGAAACTTTTTCTAATTTAGTTATAAGATATTCAATGTGCATTTGAAAAAGTGAAAGGATTTTATTTCTTAAAATTGGGTTAATATTGTGGATTTGTTCTTGAACTGACTTTAAACTATCACGAATCTTTACTAAATCTACGCATTGTATAACGGAATGATAGTGGGAACCGCTAGAATCACTAGCGGTTCCTAACTTAAACGGTAAAATACCCGGTCCATTATCCAAGCTACTTAGCTCAATTTCTTCTGCTTTCGTCAAGGTTGCTAACAGGATCGTCATTCTGTAACAATTGAGCACTTATAGGTACTCTTTTAAGTCTAGATTTTGCTATTAGGCCTCGTTTCTCTTTTGTGTAAATGTGTATCGGTAACTCGGCTAAAACTTTGCCATGAGTATAGCAAGGGGCAAGTTTTTGTCGGGAAGCTTTAGGGTTTCGTATGAATATTTGTTGGTCAGGTGAGTAACATGTCTCGGGTTCCCGTTTTAATGTTTTCAGTAATTTGGGTACGCCTATGTAGAGAGGATTCATTTATATTATCATAGACTTTAATCATGCGGCCACGATGGTATTGTGTGTACTGTTGTAATAGTTGTTCTGTTATAGGGATTTCTACAAAGAGATTTTCTGAGTCAGAGTGTACAGTGGTGGCTCGAGAGCTTATATTGGAGGGTGATTTTTCAGAGGGATTTACAATACTTGAGCTAGCCTCTTCATTGTGAATGTCAATTCGAGATAGCGCGTCTGCATTACTATTATACTTACTATAAACTTGTATGGGGTTTGAAGCATTTATAGTTACAAATAACTTTTTCTTATAATCTATGGTTGCTTCCCATTTATCTAAGAAATCTGTACCTATTAAACCATCGAAATAATTGTGGAATTTATAAATGTAAAATTTTATATTATCATTACTTTTAAACTCATTAAAGCAAGGAACGGTTATGGAATATTTATGTTTGCTCACAGAATTAACATTACACACTTCAAAAGGTTCATAATTTAAATTTAAATTATTAAAATATATTTCAACTACATCTGGACTTATAAAGGACTGATTTGCACCGATATCTATAAGAGACTTTAAGGATGGATTTTTAATCTGAATATAAGGTAACTGATGTTGGGATTGAACATTAATGTCTATTTTGGTTTGTCTAATGGTTTGATTTTCCGAAAAATCCTGTTGGTTATTTGAAGTTGAAGATGAAGGTTCAACAACAGTATATTCAAAGGGTATGGGATCGTTTGGTTGTTGAAGACATTGGGGGTTTTCTACAGGTTCGTAGTCACTGTAATAATATTCTGGCATAATAATCATCATTTATAATAATCGTCATAGTAATTGTCATAGTAATCGTCAGTCTCATAATAGTTATAATAGTCATAACTTTGATTTTGATTATTACTTTCGTGGAAATTCATTTCCCGAGTTTTAAAATAATTCGTTGGGGGTGGATTACCATGTTTCCTCCAGTCATGTCCAGTAGGTGGTAAATTTTTAGTTACAAAATGAGTTACACCGCTCGTAGGACGGGCTGGTTGGGGATTTCGGTTAGTAAGTTGATAAAAATTACGTTGGGGCATTTTAAATGCATTATTGGGATTGGGTAATTTGTAGGTGTGGCCCTAAATATTTGTTGAGTGTATGAGGTACCTGGACCCTGTTGAGGTCTAAATAGGGGTCGTTGTGTGTGAGTTGGGAATTGATGACGCGGTTGGTGATGGTTTTGAAATGTAAATGGCCTAGACTGTATTGTGTTAGAATTATAATCTGAATTTACCTTAAAAGGTTGAGATGATAATGCCATAGGGTGTTTGTTCCTTTCAGGTTCATAATGAGCCTGTAAATATATAGTGTTTAATTCGTCTTGCACGAATTCTAATGCTTTCTCTAATGTGTCGGGTCTCATACATCTAATACGTGAACCTAAAGGATCTTTTAATCCTCTTAAATATGCTTGCAGTGTTATTTTCTGACATAAAACCCTTTTCGCTTCAATTGTGGTACTAATATTCTCGTGTAAAGTTATGTATGTCATAATTGTACTAAACAAGTTTTGACACCGCTCATAAAACTCTTGAGGACTAGTGGACCCTTGTTTTAAAAGAGCAAGATCATTGTACAACGCAGTTTCGTCTCGTTGATCAGAAAAATTATTAATTAACGACTTACGAATGCCAGTCCAGTCTGAAGGGATACCGTTAGTATTAATTAATCGTGCTGCAGAGCCTGTTACTTTATTTAAAATTCCGTTTACAAGAGCAACATTTAATAAATTATTTTCATGGTTATTAATCACAAATTCTTGGACTAACTGGTCACATAATTTTATGAATCTAGGTAATACATTTGGGTTTCCATCGAATTCAGGCAATAAGCGTAAGGCTTGAAAAATGCTTCCTAAATCGGCCATATTATATTTTTCTAAAGTTAATTTATCGTAATTATAAAATATTAAATTTCTATTCGCGTCTTGAAAGCGCGCTCTCACTACTATACGTACTAAGCCTAGAGGTCTTCGATTGCCGCAGAAGGGAAATCTTGGAAGGATGAATCTTACAAAATAAGGATAAGCAATCACTAGAAAGATTCTAATGTACTTACAATTTTAATTTCGGTTTCTCTTGAGTATCAATGTTCGGATACGCCTCGCTGCGCCGCCTCGTAGATTCAGGATACTCGTGTTGAAACTTGATAGCTTCCCGGATGGACCGCAAGACGATTATCTTGATTTTAAGAATATATAGTTTACGTTGCTCACGACCCGGCCCGCGAGTATCCTACCGACTGCGCCAATTAAGTACGGTGGCAGCCGAGGATCCAAAAAAAAAAACAAAATATATGATCCAAAAAAAATATATATAATTATATAATTGTACCAACGCTTGCTAAGCGGTTCCCGCGATGCATGGGAACATAACTACTTGTCATTAATTTATTTGTATGTCAATATTATTTAAATTATACTTTAAATATTCGTCAGTATTTGTTTATTATTATAAAAAATTGTGTCCTTTTGAATTTCATTCAATTTGGTAACTTGTTTTTATGTACAATAAGTGTTTTTTTTTTTTACTTAAACCGTAGTTTTGTTGTGAGGATAATCTAAATGTTGTTTTCTAACTGATATGGAGCTTCATATCGTCTGTAATCAGTAATCCTGTTATTCAGATCGACGTGGACATACCTCGTTGCCACCAGTACTGCTGGTTGCTGTGTGGTGCCGAGGGCCACAGAACACTTAAAAGGTTATTAAAGGCCTGGTTGCTGACCAACCCGCAATATGTGTATTGGCAAGGACTGGACTCTTTGACCGCACCGTTCTTGTATTTAAATTTTTGTAACGAAGGTAATATGACTATATTAATTAAAACAAATAAACAAAAAATAATATATATATTTTTTTACAGCGAGAGCCTTCGCCTGTTTGTCAGCCTTTGTGCCGAAGTTTCTTCACAAGTTCTTCCTAAAGGACAACAGTGCAGTGATTAAGGAATATTTAGCGAAGTTCTGGCAAATAGCCGCCTTCCACGAACCGGAGTTGGCCACACATCTACACAATATCAATTTTGTTCCCGAGCTGTTTGCTATTCCATGGTTTTTGACTATGTTTTCACGTGAGTGTCAAGTGCCTTTTGCAGTCAATTTTAACTCGGGACTACCACATTTAAATATGTAACTGAATTGGAAAAAAGAAACCTCTCTCGCCTTTGTTATCTACAAAGGTCTGGCAGAAGTGGCTACATGATATATTTTTGAACATTTTTAAAAGACGGTGCAAAAAAAGACCTTCCTTTCTGATGGTTTGGTTCTAGACGTGTTCCCGCTGCACAAGATCGTGCACCTGTGGGACGCTCTGCTGGTGGAGGGCGCGTCGCTGCCGCTGTTCATGGGCGCCGCCATTCTGAGGCAGCTGAGGGACGCCCTGCTCGACTCCGGCTTCAATGAGTGCATCCTGCTGTTCTCCGACCTGCCCGAGATTGATATAGGAGAGTGTGTTAAGGTGAGGGTGAAAAAATTGGTTTCCATTGGTTATTAGGGATTTTTACCATATCTATGTTAAGAGTGAGTGTTAGAGAGGTGGAACCAAACACCCCATCTTTTCCCCCTCTCGCCTTGCATCCTTCATCGCTCTCTATTTTATAAAAGTGGCAATGTATTTTCTACTATATTTACAAATATCTACTATATTTACAAATATCCCATGTATATTTGTATATCCCATGTATACTCTACCGTTTACCATTTCTTTTGCCATTCTGATATTAAAATACCTCGTTCGACAGGGTCGATCGTGTTAGGTAGATTCCCGTCGGTCGGAACGACAAAGAAAAACTAGCCAGCAGTATTCTACTGGTCATTACGAGTTTTATGACGGGTCACTCTGCATATATTGGGTGAGGGGGGAACCACCCCCCACCCCTATCTCCTAAAAGGGGGGTCGCATCAAAAATCTTTTCAAACAAAAAAAGTTTCCTCTTTTAATTTGTTAATTTTCTAAGATTTTTCCGACAGTAAAATTTGCCTTTTTCTGTGACTTTTTTGGGTTTTTAACTTTCAACCCCCCAGCCCTCCAACTCCCCGACCGATTTCCCGCGTTCAAGAACTTAACCTTCATTTTGTCCTTCAGAATGTGTATACTGAGTTTGAAAATCCTCCGTCAATATTTGCGACCTGTAGCGTGTCCCAAAGGTTTACACTTTCACCCCCGCTCTCAGCCCCCTTTTCACTTTTTCCAAAAAAAAACGAGATGCTACGTTTGTCCTACTAGTTTATCCTATCAACCTGTGAAGTTCGATTTCGCCTAAGATGAATTTGAACTGATGGATCATATATACATATATATATTATCGGGATATATAAATTTTTTTTTTCGACGGATTGATGTCGGATTGATGCCGGATTGATGACGGATTGATGCCGCCGTTTATGAACTGGAGATTGAGTCCAGTTCATAAACGGCGTAGCGCCTCTACTCTAGGGTCTGGGTTCCGTCATCGCATCGATTGCAATAGGTAGATTCATCTATGGAATCTATCTAAAAACTGCCTACACATTAAAAGTCCAACGCAGACGCAACATAAATAATTGATAAACAATTATATCCTAACACTATTAGATTGAGACCATATTAATATATTTTTCTATAATCACCTTTATGCTTCTTATAATAAAGTAGACAATTCTATCATTCAAGTTATCTGATATTAACTCTGGAATGAATAATATATTATACAGTAGTTAATTATTTACAAATTAAACAAACAATTAAATTACACATTTAAATATATTTTATACATATATCAATTGAGCGGAGCGCTCTACTGGAGACTTTTTCACATTCTTTGTCACGTAGGCTTGAAAATTACTTGACGGAAAATTATGAAATTTTGCAATCAAAAGACACATATTAGGTAATGGTTTTAAAAAAATATTTTTAAAAATGTCATATCGTTTAGGAATAATCGTCAAAAAACTGATATCCGACATTGTCCACAACGATGAGTCATACATACATACATAACATTACATGAGTCAAACGACACCCGAGATTTCACGAGCGCAGCGAGTCGAAATTGAGAGTCTGTTGGCGCCCCTAGTAATTAATCTTTATATGCATAGAGTTTGCATGCAATTAGTGACCATTTATCGTGTATTTTTGTTACCAGGAGTCAATAGATATGTGCCGCAGCTCGCCAAAGAGCATTAGCTACAGAAGATTCACGAACGAACCAGAAATAAAAGATCCAATGGTAAGTAATTTTATAATAAAATAAACATTTCAAATTTTTTAATAACTTATTTTTAATTACTTATGTTTATCCGCATCTATTTGAATTAATACCATGAGATTTGCATATTTGAGAACCCACAGTTGAGAAGGAACCCCTTTAAGGGGTTAAGTACACCCCATCTACAATTACAAAGAACCCTATGACCGTAAACGTGTAAACTGACACTAACCTCTAAATAAATCTTAAACATTTAAAAAGGAATATAACATTAAAAAAACTGTTTTAAATATCTGACAACAATTGCTTATACGCTATAAATATGTTATTATATATTACAGGACGATTGTAATTTTGTTTGTATGTTCTAATTTTCCTATTTGAGTTTCTTTTACAATTAACACGATAGAGCTATAAAATGTACAGTTTTTTTGAATTATGGAAATTTGTTTAAAACTTAATTAATTTCGATCCATACATACATACTAGGATCCGCCAACCGTGCGCGGCGGGTGTTCAGCTGAGCCTCTCACCTTTCTTCCTTTCTTGATAACTTTTGAACGGCTAAACATTTTTTCAATTTGTTTTCGCTATAACATCCGAGTTCGGCTCAAACATACATGAGAAAATTTTTAGCTAATTATGTCGTCGCATTCTGGAGACAACTAAACACAAAAAAAGGTCTCCCAAACGGTTAAGAGCTTCGCCTACGCTCAGCTCAATTACCGTATACCTGCACTTCTGCTGTTAATACCTAGAACTGAATGCTGATAAGCTATTGCTTATAACTATGTTTGTTTGTTATATAAAAAAAACCGATCTAAATTCATAAATGTCTCCTATTGATAATATTTTTTTGTGTATGAAATATGACGTACGTACGTAAGACAATAATTACTGAATCTTTAACATAGATATTTTTTTAGGATATGGTTGAAATTCCCCTCGAGATGCTCCTCACTGAGGTCTGTCCTCGGATCAATTTGTCTGACTTCTTCTCATTGATGTGTCAAGACAAGTGCTGTGTTGTTGATATCAGATCTAACTTGCTGTAAGTGTACTAGGAATTGTCTTTAAAATGCAGCCATGTTATATTTCAGATATACAAATATACAATGAGAAAGTATCAAATAGATATTTTATGTAATAATATTATATTATAGATATGAGAAGAGCTGCATAGAAGGCAGTATCAACATTCCGTACAGTGGGGTCCATCTCGGACAGCACGAGCTGAAGTCGCTCGGGGCGCACGCTCACAAGACCTTATCGGACGCCGTTAAAGCTAAGAAGATAATAGTCGTGGTCTCTGCTGAAGATGAAACTGCTCAATTGGTAATGAAAATACATTTTTATCATAACCTCATTATTTAATGGATCTTACAATATTCAAAATCTATATTCAGACTTTCTTAAAATGCAGTATGAGTCTTCAGCTAAATAATTGAAATAAAGAATTTATTATACCAATTTAATTAGACCCCCATTCGGTAATGAAACCCTTATTCAAACAGTTCAGCGAATACCTGGTGAAGTGTTCCGTCCCGCACGTGTGCGTGTTGCACGGGGGCTGCGGCGCCGCGCACGCACACCTGCCGCCCGCCGTACACACACACAGACACACGCACGCGCACGCACACAAGTGACCACAGACCACACACGTGTTATTAATATGAGCTATATTATTCAATAAAAGATTTATTTGTGTTTCAATCATTTAGTCTATAAATATTATATGATGTATGTTAACTATAATTGCTAAGAAAAGAGCTAGATCCAATCTCTTTCTCCTATGATCTCGATTAGAACAACAGATACTTGGTACTTTAATTTGTTTAAACAATAATTTCAGTTATGATTTCTCTGCTAACTACGGTATGAGTAACTTTTTATGTTATTAAATATCATAATTATACTACTATTCAAAATATAAAAATAAATAATATATTATTTTCATTGTGTTTTATTTGATGAAAGCATAATATTAGTGTTAGTAGTAAATTGCTGCTATGCCCCCCTTTTCAGGGGGGGGGGGGGGTTACGCTGTCAGAGAGTCTAAACGATAAAAAATATAATCTTGAGTCATTGTGTATTTAAAATAATGAAAATACATTTATTTATTACATACGGATTTCATAATCAATTTCATCCCTTAAATTAATGACTAAATTAAATTAGGAAAAACAAAATTACCTATATTTATAAATTTAAATACATATTCTTCAAAACAAGCCGTGTATATTTTTGATATTTAGCATAACTCATAAAACAAGTCGGTGAGTTTGCGGTGACTTCAGTGTAGATATATTACAAGTAACATCATCTAGTGTACGTTTATTAAATTTAAGTCTTAAAACTTGTTGAACGGCTTTATGGCATTCGAATTACGAGTGTTAGATGATAATGAGTTTAAGTACAGACCATTGTGGACAAAAATGTCTATTAATTTATAATGAAATTGAAAAGCCTCAAAAATTTACTGGCAGACCGATAACAAAAAGTAGAATACTTATGTTTTAATAATATTGCTCGAAAAGTGCTTACAGTAGATCTGACTGATGATGAATTTAATAATATTTTTAAGTCAAAAACGGTGTTAAATACTTTAAACTTAAATTTAATGATTGGAATATATAGAATGAGAGAAAAGTTACATGATTTGTATCGTGAAAAGATAAAATTATGATCTAGTGTTCTGGAATAAAGTTTGGAATGTCTTTAAAATATTTAAGAACGTTTGCGTACAAGTTTAGTTGATTTGTATTAGAAATAAAATCTTAAATTCACAGGATAAAATAAAAGCAATCTGAAGTTTTTTATCTAGTGTTACTCCGAAAACTATGGCTACTGGACTGGCTAGTGTTAAAAATTTAAAGTATAGAAATAAATACACATATAAATATGGCGGCTGTTTGTGAGATTTTTTTACTGGAATTCCGACGGCACCAGCGGTATCGGCAGTCTGAGTGGATTTTAAGGTACATGCGATCTTGGCGCGAACTCGTCGGAGATCGGTTTTTAATTTGCATTAATGCATGCTGCTTTAATGAAGAAAATAATGCCTTTCATTTTCTAAAGAATTCGCCATGGACATCCATAGACTGACACGACCATTACCTTGGTTAATTTCCAATAACAATCTATACTCAGATGTGAAGTGCCATATGGTAAAAATAAGTTGGGCGGTTACAGTTGACAATTTGCAGGGTACCACCCTCATAAGAGCTATAATGGACCTTGGTAAAAACACTTTGCAGAAGGGCAGATATATGTTGCACTAAGTCATGACAAAAGTTTGAAAGGCATAGTTTTATCAGATTTGGACGCTAAAAAAATATTAAACAGAATGCACGATAGATGGATCGGAATGATAGATCGTTGTCCAAAATAAACTAACAAATAGTCTTTACGTAAAAAAGGATGAAAATCGTGTGTTTCAATAGTAATAAGTTTCAATGGAATATATGTATATAAGTTACTTAAATATGTCGTCAGTAACTTAGGTCATACATTTTATTTTAACAATTTAAGTAAGTTCCGTAGTTTACTAGGAATCTTCTTTTTCATTATAGTCGTCATGTCCGTCCGTCCGCCTCTTTGTTCGCAATCTGGCTCAGAGACTCTTAGTACATTTTTGTTACATTCAAGTGCTTCCCTCAAACTCCCCCCGTCCTATCCTGCCAGCTAAATAGCTGATTTGGCAGCTCCAGTGTGAAGAAAATCATTGTAGTAATACAATGATTTGATCATTTAGGTTAAATAGGCTTTACAAATTTACAAGTTACAGTCGGTTTACTAAAAATATATCCTTTTGAGCTAAAAATATATCAAAATAGTGTACTATAGAATCGTATATATAATAAATAACCCTATTTAATTAATAATAAAAATATATACTCGTATGTGTGTTTTAATTACAAAGTACCTTGCAAATTATGTCTTGGAATTATTATTATATGATAATTATGTATTTAAGTATTAATTCTTGTAATTGTTTAGATACAAAATCATTTAAATCATCATGATAATTTCGATTGCCATTATCGTCACCAAAATTTAAATATTTTGGAATCATTGATGTAGGAAATTTTAATTATTTTAATTTCGAAAAGCACCGTCGTAAGAGTACAGTGTTAAGAATATATTTAGGTTTAACTGGTTTTCCTAGATCTTCTCTAATCCAATCAAAACTACGGAACTCAGTTGCTAACTTATTGAGAGTTAAACCCTCGACGCAAATCAATTTCACTCCGGTTGTGGCACTTCTAGGAAGTCTAATCTGGGTCAAATTGCATATCAACTTTGTCAGTGAAAATATCATCATTACGGTCTGGAAAACGGAAAGGAACTAAAGGAACTATTTACAAAGGGTTGCGGTTTTTAGTAACTAATTTATTGGGTAGCTTTTTGTCCGGTGAACCATGGACTATGCCATCTTGCTAAAAGCGTAATGATGTCACACTATATTGTTTTGTTACAGTACGTGGTATCTGACTACGGCTATTTCTCTGACCATCAATATAAATTGAATATATATTGAATACATTCAAAATGAATTCAATTCATATTCATATATGTGGTTGTTTTTATAATATAGAAAAATATTTAATAGTAAAAACATTACAATGTTAGATAGACTATTTTCTTGTTTCAATTTTTAGGCCGTGTTTTCTAGTAGTTGAGGTTTAGTTTGTGAATTTTTTGTCTACAGGCTATAATAATAATAATATATTTTACCCTTATATCTTTAATAAACACAAAACAAATTATTGATTCATATTTTTCCTTTATTTACGCATTTAGTGTTCTTTTGTAAAAGTTGCAGAATGTCAAAAACTTTTCTTATATGTTAATTAAGAAAGAAGACCATTAGAAACGTCGAAGTTAGGTATATGACCGATCTTCTTTCTAAAGTCAGGAATTGTGCAGCAGAAACTGTATCCGATGTCCACACGATCGGGTTGCCAATTAATCCAGCTGAAGGCATTGTTGTTGCGACAACGGTCAGTGCAGAACTGCAGGTTGCGAGCTTCTGCCAGCGTGTAGTGAGGGTTGTTAATACTAATGAATGCGGTACCACGGCGTCTGGATTGGTCGTACACCACCTAATAATATAGAGGTATTGTTTAGTTTTATTTTAATACTTTTATGTATTTAAAAAACTAATATATTTTACTTACCTTGTAGAAATATTGAGGTACTGGCACTCTATTATTTTCTAAAAATATATTCACCAGTCGCCCGTTTCCATCCCGCAATTGCGTGACACCAAAGGTTCCACTATAGACAACGGTGTTATATCCAGCTCTTCCAATGCGTGTGCGCAGATTCTGTAGTATTTTTTATTTTTACTAAGGGTACATTTTAATTATATTTTACATATATATTATTGAAATATTATTTTACTTGTTCGAGTCTGTTCCAGTTGCCAGCATTGAATGGTTGCCATTGAGGAGCAGCATTAATGAAGAAAAAGGTCGCACGCTGTCCAGTGGCAAAGACGTAGTCACTTTTGGCAGCAAGATGTCCACGAGCTAAGAACTGGCTGCTTGTCACGTATTTATTAGCCATCGCACTGCCTACAAGCCTGGCGATTGCTTGTTTTTGACTATTTTGAGTGTATATTGTGTTAATATTTACTCCAGGGAAAAAAGAACCCGCTAAAACGAAAACAAATTTAGTAAATATAAAACATGTTACAATGTATAAACAGAATTATTGATATATATTAAATATAATATTTCGATTACTAATACTAATATAGTACCTAACCAGCTCGGTCGATCAACATTGGTCTGATGCACAGCATTGTTAAAGTTTTGGTTGTACCATACATACAAGACTTCCATACGGTTTGGGAGATAACAAGATTGGTAAAGAGTGTAAAAGTTATTGTTGACTCTAAAACCAACCCTAAAAAAGCAATACATAGAAATATGAATAATATAATAAACAATAATTATATCTTATCGTTATACAGTATCTGAATATCGAATGCATATTAATGATATATTATCTGCATACCGAATAACTACGCCATTGTTGAAGCATCTCGTACTGGTTTGTTCAGCAACGAAGGCAGCATGGTTTGCACAAGTTAGTTGTCCAAAGTTCCCGTTTCCGTTTAACCATCCAGATCCAGACACTTGGTTGTTACTAACGCAGCGGGCAGTCTAGATCATATAAATGTGGTGTTAGGATAATGATTATTTGATGGGAATCATATTAAAATGTGATAATTTACGGCTGTGTGAACTGTAGATCGGATGTTTGGGTGACGGATTGCTTGATTGTTTGGGCAAGAGATGATAACTTCTTCACCACCATTGAGTTGAATCTGACCATTATTGTTACTGGCAGCCAAATAATTGTTAGTTCTTCTACTAATGTAAACCGGCTGAGGTTGTCCAAGATCGCCGTTTACTCGTAAAGTACATCCTTAAAAAAACACTTTTTTATCAACTAGTTAAAAATTCTGCCCTACTTATAAAAAAAGAAAACGAAACCGGTATTTACCACTACGAGCTGCTGACGTCGCATTGATCCACTTGCTTTGCTCGGCTGCGAGCCATTTGTCTAGGTAATCCTCAAATTCCTCCTCTCCCAGAACGAAAGCCATCTCTTCCGGTTCTGGCATTCTGAAGGGATGAGCTGTAATGACAGCCATCAAAGCTGTTAATACTACTATGAAACGGATCATTATATATTGATTAACTGTTTTTCAAAATCAATATTTAGCCTTTCCACGGTCAAGTGACCCACGTCTATGGAACAAAGTCGGTGATAACATAATTTTATATCATATTTATGCAAAACTCCTATCACTTTTAAGTATTTATCTAATATTGATAAAAAGATAATAGGAAATATGAAAAATTATCTTAGATTGTGATAATAATAATACAATTCATGCCAAAAGCTTTAATTAGATTGCAATGAACATTTTCAAGTAAAAATAAAATAGTAATTTAAAGAAAGTTGTAAAACAAAAAAAATATATAAGAAAATAGAATATTTATTTTATATTGAATTATTAATTTTTCAAAATAATAATTATGCCCTTTAGGGCCAGCTCAGCTTTAGTAGATGATTTTACCATCACGTCTTTTCTATGTCTGCCTTGTCTGGTCGCGGACGTTCTAGACGTAGCAAGTTGGAAACATTATTGAAGTGGAAGTATGCACCTACATTAATATGTGAAGAGAAAAAGTACACAGACACACAAGTAAATAGACAACAATATTAAGAACAATTATTTTGAGTACTGTGTTATGTACTGGTCAAGTAGCAAGAAGTATTTGAAAAATATATATAATGTACTAATTTTCCCTCATTAGTATTCTATTATTCTTATATGTAAAAAAACAATTCCTGCTAGCATTAACAATGTTTGTTTGTAGTGTGTATAACATTACAGAAGATACCTAAAACAAATGAATAATTAGGAAAATGATAAGAAAAAAATATCGCTTAATTGATAAATTTCGATAAAAAATCAATCATCACGCCATACCTCTTTCACTCGCTGTGATTGATATGCATATAGTAATCATGTACTTAAAAGTAAATGACGATTAAATTATAAAATTGCGTAACGTATATATAAGAGTATATAAGTATGTTTAGGTCACAAAAGCTTTAGGATAGGACGTCATTCTTATAGTCTCTAAATTTAACGCCAATAACCCTAAATTTGCAAATGACAATAAGAAAACAAAAACTTTGGTTTTATTATTTTTTATTTAGACGAGGAAATGTGCATGGTAGGTGATGTAAATTTTCACAAATGTTACCAAGAAATTCCAAAGAATGTAGATCTAAATTCAAAGGAATTCCAAAGAATGTAGATCCAAATTACCCATTTTGTAAGATTTCTGTACTAATATCAATGGAAAATAAGTTTTAGTACAGTAATGAGCATAGGCATAGAAATTAATGACGGTACTAGTATGGTGCAACATGCATGTAGGATCACTTTAAATGACACATGTTATGAACAGCTTAGAGTGGAGTGGAATGGAGTGGAGTCCATTAACAGAAACAAATAGATCGTCCTAATCTTTAAGTTTAACATATTGTGTAAGAGTATAGAATCTCTGAATGTCATGCAAGACACTATAACATCAAACGAAATATACAAGTTCGAGTAATAGTGCCACGAAAGACTCAATGACTCAGTACAGCTTTATACTGTTTTTTCTTTATTCTATTCAGTTACATTTATATAGTAAATTGGTTTTTTTTTCACACTTAACCATCTATTTAATGTATGATTGATATTTCTCTGAGAAGAGAGACGAAGCTTCTTAGCATTCCATGGATTCACCGTGCGGGTGCCGGGCCCATCGCGTTGCAAGAAGAGGAGCGCAAACAATGCCTGGGACTTGCGACCCAGATGTAGGTTTAAGGGGCCCCTTTACTATGCGCATACACGCTCACCTTCACTGTTTACGCTCCTCTCCCTACCTAACCAAATATCGTAAGAACCTAATAAAGCCGCCTTTGAAATACGTTCCAGAAATGAACTGATGATCGTTCTAGAAAGGCCGAGGTCCTTAAATAAGTTGTAGAGAGATTTTGCTGTTATACCTCTCGCTCCTACTTCTACAGCGTACAAATTAACTATAAATTTATTCCTGATCAGTTCGTTACACAGTTCGTAATACTTGTTAAGCTTAAATGTATGATCTTTGGGTATGTTTGTTTCCCAGGGTACAGTAAGCTCCACAAGTATAACGCGCCTTAGTTGTTTTGAATACAGGAATAAGTCCGGCCTAGATGACGAAACACAAACATCCCCGGGGATTTTGTATTGCCTTTCATACGTGTCCATCATGAGAGTCCAATCAGGAGACGCGTCCAAGATGGAATAAGGTTTTAATTTAGATTTTTTGGACGAACCTGCCTTTACGAACTCTACTGATTTTTTGGTGGTTGTTATACCCCTCTGCGCTCTTGCTACAGAAAGACTAACCGCTTCTCGTATGATTTCTAATACTTTATCGTGGCGACGCGAGTATTTACCTCTATTTAATAGTACCCTACACCCTACTAGCAAGTGTTTCGCGGTTCCTACTGCCTCCCCGCAAATGTTGCAAGATTTTTCGGTGGCTTTGCCCCATCTTACTAAGTTACTTTGATCTGGGAGAGTCATTTGGAATGCATTAAGATAAAATTTTAATAATGCTGGGGACCAATCATGAAGCAGGGTGCGCCATCGTAAAGCTAATGGAATACAAAAATCTCCTATGGTCACCCATTCGTTTTGCAATTCTAGGCTCATCGCGTGCAACCGGTAATTATCATTTTCATCGTGCCGAATAAAGGATTTTATTATTTCTATGTCTGGTTCTTTCCTATTTGATCCTAGCCCTGCTTTATTTGTTTGAGCACCTATCATAAATTGTTTATGGAATTGAAGTCGTGACTCCAGCTCTGCGGCAATTTTATCTTTTGGGAGAGATGTTACAGTATCATCATTCGACTTTGAGATGATATGTCTCTTGGTCACTCTTAGGTGTTTATAGAGTTCCGATGGTTTCTTTAATTTTAACCCAAAATTGTGTCGGTCTCTAAATAAGGTAGAAGAGTCCGCTGGATGCGCTAACCCGAGCCATGACTTCAATGTCCTTATGACGCTTGCATCTAACTTTAACAAAAGGGTCTTATTAATATCGTAAACGAGGAAAGGCCAATTTAAACGTGATGTTAAATAATTATCGTATATCCAAGCCTTTTTGATGTTACTTATTGGCTGATTGTCTACCTTTTTAAGATCATTCAAAAAGCTATCGACTATTATATCTAAAGATGGAGTACGCCCTTGGTAATCGATTTTTTTGCCTAAGAATTTGAACGGAGCTGCGTCGGTAATAGTAGTAACGCACTTACCGCCTATTATAAGACCCGGATCGTAAGAGGTATATCTGGTGTTCCGCCTACCCAGACACAGACTGTAGCATTTATTGGGTTTTGTCCTCAATCCGTCCGTCCAAGCACAGAAATCCTCCACAACATTTAAAAGTAGCTGACATTGTTTTGGATTACGTGTCAGTATCGCGAGATCGTCTGCGAATGCTAGTATGGATTCTGTGTATTTATTGTTCAACTTAAACCGATAACCCCATTTCTTTTCGTTTTTAATTAATTTATCTATTAAAATATTGATCACTATGTTAAATATAATTGGAGAAATACAACAACCTTGAAATAAACCTATGTTGTAATTTAATGGTTTGGAATGATTTTCATTTGTGATTATGGAAAATTTTAATTTTGAATAATATGATGCAATCATGTCACTTACTAACGTAGGAAAGTTATACCACCTTAGCGCGAACATCATCAGTTCATGTTGTACCGACCCGAAAGCGTTCTCTAAGTCTATCCAACATACCGTTATTTGTCTTTCACTATTTCTGGCATCTTTAAGGCTTTCCGATAGTAACGTGTTATGTTCGAGGCATCCAGAAATGCCAGGCAAAAACCCTTTCTGGTGATAAGGCCCGAAATATTTATTATTTATCATGAATTGCGTCATTTTTGTTTGTAAAAAAGAAAAAAATATTTTTGATATTGTATTTGTTAGAGCTATCGGTCTAGTGTCCCTAGGATCCGAGACATTGTCGCTTTTGGGAATGAGGACAAAAAGAGCATTTCCGAATGTTACCGGTGTTTGTCCTCTTGACCAGATTTTATCGAATATATTCAATAGATGTTTATGAATCGACGGACATTTTTTATAAACTATATAAGGGATACCATCCGGACCTGGTGCTGACTTAGATGGTTTCTTTTTAATTATTTTATTGATTTCCTCCAAAGTTGGTGGGTTGGCATGAAAATCTATGGATGGACTCTCAGGTTTTCGATAGTTGGGATCTCCATACAGCCTTTGATTTTTAGGCACTTCGTATGTGCTTTTATAATAATCAAAAATTTGCTCGTTGGTCAAGAGGAGTTTACCTTTTTCGTCTTTGAAAATGTTTCTAGAGTACTTAAAAGGATTTTTATCAAAGTCTACTTCGTGTTTTGCCCGGTCAAAGCTATCACGGTTTTTTGTTATTTGTTGTGATATGCCTTGTATTAATTTAAGAATTGACCTTAATGCCCTAGACAGTTGGTGACTAAGTTGGTTGTCGCCCATGGCTTTGGCCCTACGAAGTTTCTTTATGAGGTCCCTTTTTTTCCTTCTCATTTTCAATTTAAAACCGTTTTCTTTATACTTGTGAGCATAACGATTCGAAGGTGGATAGTGCTCATTGAAGTAGTCAAAAATAGTATTTTGTAGAGTCTCTACTTGCGCGTTGAGTACCTGGTTTGAGCCCGGGTGCTCTAACAGGTCCGCTATATTTTGATCGTGTATTTTCCATGTCGATTGTTTAATAGTGGGAATGCTAAGACGCGTCCGGATGGTTATGGACTCCTGGTGATTCGCATTCAATGGTTCACCATGGGATGTATGAGGGTAAACTCTATCCGAAGTGAAAACTGAAGATATTACCGGCGATTGCCGCGCTTCAGCACCATCGTGTGTTTTGAGATGTTTAATAAACCAGGCTCGTCTTTTGTAAATTTTCCCGCACGTAAGGCATTTCAATTCCGTTTTCGCGCCGTTTTCGCCGTTATTATCAACCGATGGACAGTTCTTCCGCCCCCCCTCTCGGACTGTCCCAGGGGTATTTTTCTTTTTCGGACTTTTAGCTTTAAACGAAATTCCCGGGCTTGGCTTGCTAGGCCGTCACCCTCGGCTGTCTTTCCAGCAGTCATCTGTCTTCCCAGCTGCCATCTGTCTTTCCAGCGTCAGCTGTCTTTCCAGCGTCATCCCGTCTCTCCGGGCTGTCAATTAAAATGAGACGAAGCTTCTTAGCATTCCATGGATTCACCGTGCGGGTGCCGGGCCCATCGCGTTGCAACAAATAAAAAATTAGGTAAATAAAACTCCACTTATCGTAATAACGTTTGCTACTTTTTATTTAGCATGGTTAATTAAAGTTTAAATAGATTATATTATTCTTTGTATTTTCCTGATACTTTTGTACAGCTTACGTAGGAAGACTATTTGAAACATTAAAGATTTGGAATGTGGCCGGCCTTTCTTTTGAAGTCACGGATTGTGAAACAGAAACTAAATCCTAGATCCTAAACTAGATCCAAGCGATCGGGTCTCTAGCCACTCGATCCACTTGATGGCATTCAGTAGCTCGGTGTAGAACTGTAATAGTAATAATAATTTATAAATTTTTGCTACATACTTAAATCCTACAAAGAATAATGATTCATTTAACTAACTACCTTATAGAAATACTGAGTTCCTGGCATTCAATTATTGTCTACAAAATGTTAAAAATAAAAAAACTACCATTTGTGTTCCGCAATTGGGTGACACTGAAAGTTCCAGTGTATATTACTGTATTATATCCAGTTCTTCCGATATAATCTCGCAGATTCTATAAAATAAAGTCAAAGTAAAATAAGTGTGATGTCAAGTAAAATGTATTTAAAATGCTATAAACCATACCTCAGGAATTTTAATTCACCAATCTAGATTGTTCCAATAGCCAACATAGAATGGATGCCATTGAGGAGCAGAATAAAGAGAAAGTTCGCACGCTGCCCTGTTGCAAAGACGTGGTTACTCTTGGCAGCAAGATGCCCACGACCTAGGAACTTGGTGGTTGTCATGTATTTTTCACTCATAGAATTTCCTAGCAGCCTGGCGATTAGCTTTCTTTTAGCGAGCTTGGGTGTATAAGCTGAAAATTACAAACTGAAAATAAAAATTATAACAAAAACTTAGTAATATTTTACGAATTGTAAACTTTTAAATTTATATTTATTACAATTATTATAGTTTAATATAATTAGTCTACCAAAGCCCATCTGATGTACGACATTATTAGAGTTTCGGTTATACCATACCGTACTTTCATATGGTTTGGGAGATAACAATATTGGTAAGGAGTGTAAATATCTACGCCATTATTTAAGCATCTCGCAATTGTTTGCTGAGTTTGATACAAGGCATGATTTGCAAAAATGTCTAACATTCCCGTTTCCGTGAAATAAATTAAATAGTTATTAACACATCGTGCAGTCTAGATCATACAAATGTGGTCTTCGGATAATGAATATTCGATAGAATTTATATCAAGTTGTTAATAATTTACAGCTGTTTGATTGGATGTTTGATTGGCAGATTGCTTGATTGTGCGGGCAAGAAATGATAACTTCTTCACCAAAATTCTGACCTTTATTGTTACTAGGAACCAATAAATTAGAAGCCTTCCTGCTAATGCATAATAGCTGTGGTTGTCCAACTCCACCTTTAATTAGTACATCCTTTAAAGACAATAAGACACGTCGCAAATGTTATAATGTTTTTAGAAAATTCAACAAAAAAAAAAGCTATGTCTACAGACAGCGAGGTACAGACGTCGCATTTATCCTTTTTCCTTGCTCAACGTAAAGCCACTTATCAAGGCAGTCCAAAATTCCTCTTCTCCACTAGGAGATAAAAGCCCTTGCTTTTTGTAATGACAGAAGCACATTCTTTAGGAGTTGGCATTCTGGTATTAGTGCTATATTCTAAGAGTCACAGCCTCCTAAAACCGTAAAAAAATAAATGGCCATATTGACTATTATAAAAACGCATATTACGACAATCTCAAGGAAATAAAAATTATGAGTTCAAACGCATATTTCGAATATCTCAAGTAAATAAAAATTGATAGTGCAAATGAAAAACTTAAAAAAAATATCGCCCCGCCCTTATCTCCGAAGTCTGCGAAACAAAAAATCGGAAATAAAATTCATATATTATGAAAATTATACAGGCAAAATATTGGAATGTTTATAACAATATTAGTAGGATATAAGTTTTTTTACCTGAATGTCAGGAACAGCTCAAAACTCGATTGTAGAAGTATTTGTAACCTATAAATAACGGAATTATTAATGGACGAGTTCGACTCGCACTTGTGAGGTTTTTTAATATTAAGCAAAAGCTTATTTTGCTGCAAGCCATTTGGAATTGACGACTAAGCTTACATGCAAAACGTCGTACGTTACATGTAAGTTAAGTAAAAGTAAACGATAGTTTTATTTTAGTTTCGAAATAGGCGAAGTTTTTGTTTAGTTTCGAAATAGGTTTTGTTTACTTTCGAAATAGGCGAAGTATCGTCGGGGAACAAGACTATTGATCTAATAAGTTAAGAAAACCCTGAAGAAACCAAAATAGACATAAATAAAAGAAATTAGATATTAGTTAAACATATATATGTATAAATAAAGTTTACTCTTTACAAGACGCAAGTAATAATTTGAATATAAATTTAATCAAGAGTATGTTTGGGCATTATAAAATATAAAAAACATCTTTCATAATAATGTTTATTGCTCCACCAACAATATAGAGATTCTAAGCAGTAAATTTGTGTTATTTCTGTATTAAGATTATTGTTTTGCAGCGCACTCCTTTGATGTTGACTTTAGATATATATGATCGATCTGGAACATTACATAGAAGGTTTATTTAACATACATCAACATAATACATGACATTACAGGTTGGAAATGTGTCTATGTGTATGTATTTCTAAGTTATTATGAACAACATATAAATATATATACAGCTATACAGTTCAACAAATAATCTTTATATAATTTTAAAAGTTTAAAAATATCGTACAAATAAAGAATAAAAATATCGTCAACACGAGTACAATTCCAAACTTTTAAATTCTGGGTAAACGTCGCGCCGCTCTGCTAATTGAGTGAAGGTGTGAATTTGATTGAAAAAGCCTATCTGTTGACAATCCTGTTAGAAATAAAAAAAGCGAAAAAATATGAGCCTACTATCGGTGCGTCAGAATGTGTAGATTAATAGGGAACAACGCCTATGTTCCCAATCTACCTTAAAGATGATTTCATCCAAATACAGGTTTCAGTTGCTTGAGCAAGGATTGTCGAAGACCTCCATAATGTATCACGCATAAACAGGCAGTCACATCTAAGAGGCCACACACATTTTTTTAAAGTACCTCATCTCTAACATAAACTACAAGAAAATGAGAGAACTTGAATTTTGAGGTGTTTTTGGAATACGACCACTAAACCTGTAAAAGTCCGAATTAAAAGAAAAATAAAATATTTTTACGCAAATTTGGAAACAAATTATCAAACATATATTCCAAAAGAAAAAATATTTAGTTGTCTGTTATGTACTAAATACATGAGAATTAGTTATTTTAAAAAAAATGAAGTACCCGTCTTGCCTCGTTACTATTTCATTACAAGTCATGATAGAGAAGTTAGGGAACTTGGAGAAGTTAGGGGAGTTAGCCACTGCTGTTAACATATATAATGCAAAAGGTTTTAACAATTTACATGACCCAACAGCCGAACCTATTTCTCACGGAATATTTTATAAATGTTTTGCTATGATATAATCGTTTCTGGATCTACTAAATATTCTAAATAATAGATTGCTTATGGTTGCGGTTTCGTTATCTATTATCATATTTCTGGTTAGAAGCAGAGTAGAGAAATGAAGTATTATTGATAAATCAAACATTAAAATACACTGTTAACGTTAAAGTTTATTTATTCAATTAATATAATTAATGATCGTAACATTTAAGTGAAATACAGAAGGAACTTACATGTTATAAAAAACGGTTTCTAAATATTATTATAAGTCAGATATATATATAACACATATATATATATATATATATATATATTTAAAGCTACTTTCATGAAATTTTAAGGCTTTTGTTGTCACTACAAAACCTATTTTCTTTAAGAAAATAGCTTTCAAATTCAAAAAAATTCACATCATTCAATTATTGAATTGAATGAATTGAATTTATCTACCGAACTATCATTTTACGGCAACATAATAATTTCCAGTTTTCTTTCATATAACACAAGCCTCATGTGCATCTGAAAATAAGACCAAAAAATTTACAGCCAACTAAATATGAAAATAACAAATAACAAAACTACCTTAATCGAGAATAAAGCATAAAATATTTTTTATAAATACCAATAATTTTTTATATCTCGAGTTGTTCTGGATAAGAAATATAAAAAAAAATAATAATATTATTTATATCTAGCTACATTTCATATAGAAAATGTTTTTAATCTTAGTAACAGTAGGTAATTTCCTCTAGGATATCAGGTATTTTATCTTTGAAAATAGGCTTATTTCCCTTATATGAAGATTTATTAGCCTCGCCTCTGTTACAACAATGAGATTAAATAAATAACCTTTAGTGCAAATTAAACAATTTGTAAGAAAATAATATAAAATTATATAAAAACTAAGATAGATATTAAATATGGTTCAAAAAAACACAAATCATAAATTGACAAGTGATTTTAAACCGTGACGCAGATTAAACTCTAAAAATAATTATTTAACCCTTAATTTGAGATTCCTATCACAGAATAAGTTAATCCATGCATTAGATTACATAATAGATTCCGAACTCTGATCCTAAAGTGTTACTGATACGGCCCGAATATTCACATAATGGCCATACTAAAAGTTTTACCTCCGTCCAAAAGTTTGTGATGTGAGATAAAATGAAACAAAGTAAGTTTTAACATCCAATGTCTGCAGTGACAATACCTAACGTGCTTTATTCGGTATTCTGTTTAATCATACAGGTATTTATTAAATTAATTACTCCGTTTTGTGAGGTTCCATACTTCTACTACCATACCACACACCTCTATGAGTAGGTTTCATAGAGGCCGTTACAAATTATTTTTATGTATTTATTTATTAAATATATATAATCTAATTTGATTGAAACTAGTACTAACTACTCTATTAGCAATCACAAATTAGCAAATGCTAAAATTGGCGGATGGAAACGCGTTAGGAAAGTGGGCGTATTATGAGAAAGGTTATCGGTAAGCGAAATCCAATTGCTAAGATGCGAGAACATTTTCATCAAAAATGAAGCAATATATGCTAATACTAGAAAATGCAAAAAAGTGTGTGTACTTTTTAAGAGTGCACAGTACTTTTTCACTGCCCGGTGTGTACAGTTTGTGCACAGTGCACAATATACTGAGCTGTGCATAAATACAAAGTGAGAACGTCAATAAAAAATGGTATATACTTTGTCAAAATTTTATGAAAAACAACTAAATGTATTGTAGGTGAAAATATTCAGTATTCATAAATCTCGTAATAAAATATTTTTCAACGTTTATTAATTTCTCTCTTAAAAATTTTACACAAGAGATATCAAACAATGAAAATACCATATAAGCTTCAGGCCTTAATAACTCTTTTGTACAGCAGGGTTAAAAACAAGAAAAAAATGCCTCAAACTAACTACGTTTCAAGTAATGACAAATACAAAATATAAAACGAAATTATTTAGTCTGTTAAGCGCAAGATAATATTTCTTTCAAAATTAAAAACATTGTTACATTATTTTGACTTTGACTTCTATTTATAACATTAAAATATGCAAGAGATATGTGCACGATAATATAATTTTATCTAAAACCTAGTATAAAAATCATATGCCCTACGCTTGTTTAGGTTAGCTTAATTTAATATATTTTCCCTAGTTCTCTAAAACCAAAGCCTATTGTATATTTTAATTAGTTAATTAATTAATTAATTTCAGCATTGAAGATAATTATAATAATTTATATTGTATAACATTTATTAGCTGCTATCTAGTGTTATCTCGATTATTAAATAATTTATTACTTCAGCAGTGTTTGATTTTAATAAAACTATAGTAGTCATATACCATAAATACGATAATTATATTAATTAGTGATTAATTGAAAACTGACCGTTTGGCTCTGACTCTTTGTTAATTATAATTAAATGTTTAACTTCCAAAAATGTGTAATATTTAAATCTCTTTCACATTATAACAAAAATAATAAAATCATAGCAATTAAGAATAACATTTTTTTTCTTATTTTTGGTAATTGCAGCATACGTAGATTTAGTAATAGTTATATAAAAGAATAATAATAAAAAAATATCGTATTGGGTGCCGTATCGTAGAATTACTGGGATTCTTGAGATACGTTTGTTTATTGAGATCGTTAAGGTAACGGTGAGAGGTAACACAAAATCTTAGAATTATACCGAATACTAATTTATATTATTGTTTATCTAGAGAATGTAATATCTTCTACTGATTTAAAAGACATATAAATATATATATATATATATATAGAAGATATTACATTCTCTAGATAAACAATAATATAAATTAGTATTATTATTAGTATTAGTAATGTACGAAATTATTAGCAAAGCTTAAAACGTGAGATAAGTATTCTAAAAAACATACTATATTATATAGACAAAACAAACATTGATATTTCATATTTCTTGGTAAGTACCTACTTTATATCATATTGTTTTTAGTATTTGTCCGTTTTATACTTTACTATTATAAGACGCAGATTTGGTACTAACTTATCACCACCGTTGCTATTGCAAAAGACAATAGAAATCGGTATCTTCATTTATAGATTTTCTTAATTTTGAGAACTAATATTTGAGCCATTGGGTATGTATTGGTCGTTTGTACGGTTATATAGTACTAAATTAGTTGATTTTAAAATAAACTCTTTCGATTCTCTTTTTTATTAATATAATTCTAATTAATATAATGAATGATGAATGAATAGCTTCTTATTTCAACTAAGCTATGTGTTCATTTCTTCTTGTTTTTATATATAGTAATACTCTATTAGATCAAATAAAATATTACCAGTCATGTTCTTTATTTTGAAAACTCAATTAACAGTAAACAAATATTCTATAAGTTATGTTTTTTTCTGGTAAAAGGGTAAATTTGTTTAGAAATATTTTTTAATGGTTGAATTTCTCTATCTCGACTAGGCAATCCAATTACTTTAGATTTAAGCTAAGTGAATCTTCAAACCAAAGCCTCCTAACCTTTTAATTTACATCGTATTTAATTTGTGGAGTGGTATCACTTGTTTTTTTTTGCTAGTCAGAAAACATCTGAAACTTTAAATACCTACATTTAAATATGTTTATATACTTTGGAAAAAATAAAGCAGGGTAACTAGTGAAAGTTGCTTACGTAATTAAGACGACCCCAAAGGTACGGCAGGAGGAAGATAAGCTTCTTAATTATAGCCGGCAAATTGTATGGAGAGATATTGAATGAACTAATCACTCTTAGTGCAACAGAAAATTAGATGTGCAAGTGAGATTCAGAAATAAATCAAACCTTTTCATAGAAGAACATCACAGAAAAGATATGAGCTATATATTATTAATTTCTGTGTATTCTTCTACTTGTGATAGTGATGGATGAATAGTTTAGATATATAGGATTAATGGCCACTTGATACGGGTGCTTAAATCATTATACAAGACTTAAAGGTCTGTACCTGTATTAGTATTTAACAACCTTCTATATGGCGATAAGCAAGTTCTGCTTTTATTGAGGACTAAATTGCCATAATATGTCAATGAGACGAATTAAGTACATAAAAGGAGAAGTATAAAAGTTATGTTAAAAAGACTTTTATCGATTGTTAAATATAAAAGTGAGAAATAGAATAGAGTAGTTGGTGCTTTATACTCAATTATGGCAAGCACAAAATGCCAAGTGAGGACCCACGCTCTTGTATGGTACTAAGAAATGCGCATGGCGGAAAAAGCACGAAGTCTGCAATAATAATAATAAGGGCTCATAGAATTGTATATGGTTACTCCAGAATATGTAAATAAAGTAAGAAATATTATTATAAGAGAAAAGTATCGTCTGAAAGAATATAAAGTAAAAGAGATTGAAACAGGCATGTTACGTTAGTTTAAATATTTGGAAAGAATATTTACGAAATCAGTGAAAGTATCAATGACAATCGTGAAACAGATTAGCGATTGCTAAAAAAGGAGCAAATATAGACTACAAAGACTATCCACAACCGAGGCGGAGGAAGCAAAAATAGTTAATTTTTTTGGTTTTTTATTTATTCCATTGTCTCTAGGAGAAAAGCATGGCGGTGTGTTAGTGGTTGATTTAAGTCTAACTGAATTATATATAATTTATGTTTTTATGTTGTACAATAAATATATATATTGATGTTTATGAAATTTATTTTAACCTTATTGATATGAATTATTATAAGTTATAAAAAATATTGATTTTCAACTAACAAAGACTAACAATATCAATATATTTCTTTAGCAACAGAGTATTTTTATATACTTTGCGTAAAAGGTTAGTGTATCAATAATTAAGTAATATGACTCTTAGCTTTGGCGGCTACCGACCTAAGTTATAAAGAAACATTCAATTGGGTTACCTAAAATAGCCATGTATTCCGAAAACAAACTCATCAATATTTTAAATTATAATTTAAACCTTTAGACTGACAGCAATTATAGTCTTAATCACATATATGTATATCTTATCATATTCCATACTTTCAGTTCCTGTTATCACTTTGATTGATCATTGATCGGTGACAGGTGCGATACCATCATGCATGCACCGTGATTACAACATGTTAGATTTGTCTTCACTATCAACCGTCACAAACATTGTGATGATCACTATCATAATCATAATTATATTCCGTAAACTAAATTAGATTAATTTATAATCAAAAATTAAATACAAGAAGAATGACAATTATATTATATAATTATTTAGTTATTACGTTAGACTACAAGATTCATAGTAATTGATACAAATATATTTTAAATAAAGCGAGAATCGATATTTAACTTCACTTTTTTTGTTTGTAGAGGTTTTATTTATTTAATATTTATCATATTAAATTTCAGGCCTTCTAATTTGAAATTTGGTTTCCTTAGGTCAACATATCTTACTACTGCGGTGATTGAGTCTAACAAGAATCGTCAAAGTCGGAGCACAACTTGAATACCTGGATGGAGGCAAAATATGTCATAATTGAACAATAAAAGCATAAAGCTTATTTATGTGACAGATACACACATGCCGGATAAGTTCAGTTACTATTGAATGTAAAACATTACATTGAAATAATTTTAATATTTTTGTTAATATTTAGTTAACGCGACTCAAAATACTATCTCTGATATCAAATTTAATTAGTTTTTAATTAGGTCAGGCACCGGAGTAACTAAGCGAATGTTCAGTTTCGGCGGCAGACCGGAAACTTGAGAACCGAAGATTTATCCCTTCCCTGTACCCTAACTAGAAGCAATTATGAGCTTCTTCAGGGAAAGAAGCTTTTAATTGGTTCTAGTTGCTTCCTTCCTTTTGTTTGATTTAAAAAAGTATAATAATAATTTTTACTATCGCGGATGTCTTTCCTTTACACTAGACTTACTTATTTAAGTGAAAAAAAGTAATTTAAATAGATGTATTCGAGTTTGATCAGTATTAATTGACATGAATTAACAAAGACAATAACAGCCAAAGTAAATAAAATAATACGTTTAGGTAACTAATTCTTAAAGAAAGGATCGTATGGTAAGAAGATTAATGTTAATGTTTTTGTAATATCTGTACCAATTCTTCGTTACTTTTGATAAAAAAATTGTTACCTGTCTTCTTTATTATGTAACCGGTAACACATTTATTAAAAAAAAAACATGAAAAAAATGTGCTAGTTAGAGTCAGCGGTACTTGAGGTAGGGAGAGTGGGGCTGGTATTAACAATTTTATATTATGATTTATACTTTCAATAATAATTAACTTTTTGTTTCATTTTTTATTGAAAACATGCTTTGGTTATTCAGTTATGATATTACTAACTAAAACCAACAGCTAGCTAAGTAATTTCAGAAAGAGAGCTATGAAGACAAAAAAAAGTCATTTGTTAATATATACAACGCATTTGAGTCAAATATTAACAGAGTTGGTGTAAGTATTAACGTTAGGGACAATTATTAACAGAGACTAAAATTCTATCAAATACTTAAATAAAATGTCATTTATATTAATGAAAATGTTTTTATTGTCTAATAAATCAGTACTTTTTATGATAGGAACTGAAAGAATATAATATATTCTTTTAAATCTACACTAAATTTATAAAATTCATTATCAATTATCCATCCGGAATTAATACCTGCACCTATGGACTTAGGCGGCCTATTTTGGACAAATAAATTGCTATACTTGATCCAGGGAAAAATTAACATACATGGTATGAAATTTCCAATAGCATTTACCGCTGCCGCAATTGTGACGAGAGTACCCCGTTCAGCAGATGTGACTGCTCCTACCTGCTTGGAACCTCGTTCTTAGATTTTTTCACCGTTGTGACTCCAGTCTCGTCTACATTCCATATTCTACTCGGAGGAAACTTGTATCTTTGAAGCACTTATCAATATTTTTCGAAAAATGAATGAACATTAGTACGGTTAAATGATGTTGCCCTGCTTAAGCTCGTAGCCTCTGCAGTCAGAATAGACAATGACGCGTTGCGCTTCATAAATCCTGCAAACTAATCTTTGCCAGCTTTTCTGTCTCTTTTTCAAGATTCTGGAATATTATCTATCTTCTATCGAATGGTAAGCTCGTAAGCTAATTTTTTGACATCATCAGGTAGCAATCCGAAATAGATATTGGCACATTTTATTAAATAATCTGCTATCATTGCTTCTTGCTCAGAATTGAAAACTCCCTCCCTTTTTATTTTTACTTATTTGAACAGTGTTACATGACAAATGTTGTATTCGGTAGCAACATCTCTATATTTTCGGTTTTTTATCAGAACTTCCTCAGCGGCAAGCTCAAATACTTCTTGAGACGTTGACCCCCTTGTGTTCTTTCTTTTGTAATTTCTTATTCTGTAAAAAATACTTATTGCAAAAAAAAACACTCCGTTAATGTCACATACTCATTTTGTTATTTTAGCTCCAAGGTCTCTTTTAATATCTCATCAAACGCAGAAAATAATCTAATCAAAATAATTACAAACAAATAACACAACTTTAATGTGAATAAAATAGAGTTGCATATAGGATTAACTATAATTCAGTTTAACGAAGAAATAAATCTCAAATCAATTTATGACAAAAGTACGAAATGTTTGTTTACCTGTCAATCTGAGGTCTCTGCGCATAACTATCACTAGCGATGACCGACCGATAACTGACAAATCAGGACACTTTCGGCTGTGTATATAGGGTTTCTAAACAGAGTCTCATATTTTTAACACTTCACGTTTGGCGGGAAAAAGCTTGTTAATTAAAACCAGCCCAGCGTTCCCCACTCAGCGGACTCAACTGAGGTAAATAACTCAAATAATTTTACTAAATGAGATAACATAATGATTAAATTAAAATCCTAGGCGCTATTAACCATGAGCAAGTGAAGACGTACACCCCTTATTTGGCAGAACAGGAGATTGCAGTCAAACATTTATTCATATGAAGTGCTGTAAAAATAAATGAAGTTGAACATCACCCGAAAATTTCTGAATATTATAACTTGGATTATGACTATAACGGCAGGCTTGATATTCAGCTATAGCTACATATCAGGAAATTGCACATCCAGGTTGACGCCCCAAAGATTAACGTATATCCACGATGAAATTATATTCAAGTGAATGTGATATCCTAATTGCAAGCAATATAATAACCTATGTTATGTTGACTCAAATTGTCGAAACAGGACAAATAGATATATCCTTCCAATAAAAATTTAAACTGCCCAGGAAATGCGGGCAAAATAAATTATGGTTATTTTATACTAATCAGTCTGCCCGTTGGCTAGTTAAATGGTCAGTTTTTGCTTAGCAACGTGTGATGGTCCACGCAATTAAAGGCTTTGGACAAATCACAAAATACCCTAATTGTATTCTGCAATTCCTCCCATGCGTCATAAATGTGCTTAAGAAGCGTGGGCATTTACCCGTGGTGAAAACATATTGTTTGTTGACTATGCATGATTTTATTGCTAAAGACGAACTCTGTCTTTTAGTTAAGAGCTTACATAAGGTCGGTAAAACAGAGATAGTCCTATAATTTCCAGGTTCAAATCTATCGCCACTTTTAAACAAAGGAACTACTTGTACTTTACTGAAATATACCGGTTTCAATACTTTTATTGAAAATTAAGGTGCTAAATAAATAATTTAACCGACACAAAACATAACCGGTTTTTTTATTTTTTTTCAATTTTATCTGATGCAACAAATTTAAAAGCAAAATATTTATTACTGACTCTAACGTTATTATTTAATTCGGCGATTGGATCTGATGATGAAGAATTTAAAACACGCTTATTTTTTTTTGAATTCCAGTAAATAATGTCTAAAAAATAATTACAGTTACAAATTTGGAGGCTAAATTTATCCCTGTATTTATTTTAATATTATATTTTTTTTACTTTATGAATCTATTAACAGTCCTGGTTTTACCAGTAACACTAGATAAAATATTCTAAGTTGCCTTTATTTTATCTTACCTTGTACGCGAACGTTCTTAAATATTTTAGAGAAATACCTAACATTATTCTCTTGAATACCGGATCATGATTCCGCCACGTCTCACAACGTAAATCATATAATTTTTCTCTGCTTCTATAAATTCTTACGGTCAAAATGTACTTCATCTCAAAACGGAAAATTTTCTCTAACATTTGCAAAAGTTTTATTTGTAATGTTAGTAGGGGAAAGTTTATTGGAATAAATTTTACATATAAATTTTTCTAAAAATATTCTATAAGATATTATGAAAATCGTATCAAAATTAATTTCATAGTTAAGCCATGCTAACTAACATAAATTTCAGATTTTTTCCAAAGCCTTATTCTAAAAACATGGCAATTACATGATAAATAATACAAGAGCGCATTGTAATAACATCAAATAAAGACAAAAAAGTATTTTAATTAAATCTCACGTCACAGGATAATAATTTATAAACATGAACGTTAAGTTATTTTGTTCAGGTATAAGTTATTTTATGCAAATGAGTCGGGTGACACGGTATGGAGTGTATGTATATGTGTGTATGTAATAAATAATAAGGCTTAGTGTTTGATTAGTTTATTGTTGTCGGATATAAATTATTATGACGATTTCCTATTTGATATTATAAATAAGAAAATATATATTTTACGATGCATTTCTTTCTAAAGTGCCCTATAAGATGGTAAAAATAATTCAAAGAATTTCGATGTCACCATTTTCTATTAACGAACCCGTAAAAGAAATTTGAATTAAAAGAACCTTTTATTTTAAGTTAAACAGCAGCTTGTAAATTAGAAACGTTTTATTTAATATTGAACACATGTTATAGTTATATTTTACGTTAAAGGATGATATTTAAAACATCTACTGTTCCCACCCACCATTCTACACACACACAAACTCACACACGTGTGCAGTCACACACTTTCGTTAATTAAATAAGATGTCGTGAGATAGGAAATAAAAGAGGAAAGTCACAAAATGAACCATTTCCCTGTCAGTACCTTATCTGGGCTTTTAAGGTAAGCAAAAATATATAAATATAAAAAATAGAATTATATTTAATATTAACATTACAATTTTCCTAAAATGGAAAATATATTTTTCCTTTTTTACATAATAATTGGTAGAAATAACTATAAAATGTAATAAAATTATTCTTCTAATGATTTCATTAGGTTGAAATTAATGTATATTTTATTATTTACAATGAACTATTGCAAACCATTTCATTTACATCCTCCCTGATATAAAAGACAGCACTTATTTTTTTGTATAAATTCATACTTAGTTAGGTTTTATTGTATAGCCCAAAAAGAAATTACTATGTAAAGAAAAGCATACTGTATATTATAATTCGGTACAATATAACTACAAATACTTATATTGTAAGGAATTTAATAATAAACTGCTAACTAGAGAGGGCAACAGCTAGCTAGTTCCTTCTTTTATACCGTCAGGTAAGTAGACAAGAAGCTGCACTAATTACGTTAATAACCCTGGCGCGTTCTAATTAATACATTTGCATTTTTCTTACATTTTACTAAGCTTGAAGCGAATAAAAATGGATATTAAACGTTTTATACAGCTATTTTAATTGCAATTAACGTTTTAGGGATTCCAGTTGTGTGATATCGATCAAACAATTTTATTTTAAACACATTAAAAAGTTACTTGTATAGATTACATATCTACATATACATAAATCATTCATGGATTTACTAATTTCATTTACAACTACAAGCCAACTCATTGACATATAAAAGCTCGACAGGATACGTACTGGTGCAATTATAATATGTACTCCATATTATGTGTTTTAATTTGTAGTTATTATAAATCCGCAGAAAATGCCAATGAATAACAAAGTATTGAATTGATAGTGTGGTTACGAAGAAGTACACGTACTTGGTAACTTGACACAGTGGCCTTATCAGGTGTTCAAAAATGTTTCGTTATAGTGTAGAAGTGTATATAAAGTGTAAAAGTGGTTTTTTATGTTAAAAAATAATAATTAGTTTTCGCAGAAGCTTCCCGTAGGCTATTTAACCCGAACGTCTTAAAGTCTATAAAGTATTTATGGAACCTAATTAATTTTCTGTCTCGGTTGCAATTCTATTTAGAAACCCTTTTAAACAATTTGTTCACAAATATAGAGTTATATTTCATTGTTTTAAATCTACAAGACAATGTGTTATATACCATTTTTATTTCCACAGTAGTTTAACTAAAACATTTTCTAATTGAAAAATTTAAGACACCTTATCATAAAAAGAAAAATCTAAAAAACACTTATAAGACAGTCAGTTATGGAGAAGTCTATGGGAGAGGAGAAGTGTGGTAAAATTATTATGAAAGATATTATGGATATATACATAAAAAGGAAAAAAAAATATTCTCTAATGTGAAAAAGAAGCTTTAATACAGATGAAACTAATATCCCAAAGGGATATTCAGGAACTATTTTTGATGACATCAAAATCGTCAACATAATGGAAATTATTATTTAGTTTATAAGTTTCAATGAATAAATAAAAAGTAAGGTGATATTTTCAACCAAACATAAGTAATTGTAACAGATAAGAAATACGAACCAGTCAATATGCAAATATCCAAGATATTTTCCGA
Organism: Melinaea menophilus ssp. n. AW-2005; assembly: GCA_918358695.1. Lineage (NCBI taxonomy): Eukaryota > Metazoa > Arthropoda > Insecta > Lepidoptera > Nymphalidae > Melinaea > Melinaea menophilus. The sequence goes on along the minus strand of OU911055.1, from coordinate 3,106,220 downwards.
ACGAACTTTGACGAAATTATGAATGTTAAAAAAAATTGATTGATTGATGACTGATTTTTAAGTAAAATGATTATTATTTATTGAAGAAAAGAAAATGTTAAATACATGTTTATTTATAATTACTAAAAAATTACAAAAAAAATGTGATTAATAATAATACAAATTACTAATATAATTAAGTAATGAAAATAAACTAAATCAGTAAATTATAAACAGCGCCATCTCTCGACAGTAATGAAAATTTTCCCTGTCCACAGATATCCATACATCCATCCATCCGAGAAAAGTGAAAACAATACAGACAGAACGAACAAAGTTCGGTCGTGAAAATTTAAGGATTAACTGAAATAAAACTGGCTTGCATATACTTGTATATGCCTTCGTAAAAGTCTGTTTATGTCGAGTGCGCCCTACTAACTTGTAGCAAACATGTCATCAAACTGGCGATAAACAGGGTTCTAACTTTAACGACTATTTTACACGTGTACTTGATGGTATGTCTTTGAAAGATTATTGAGATTAACGGCAAAGATCATTTTTACAATATTTGTATCTTAACAATACTCGTATTTCATGTGGATACAATTTAATAAAATTCGCAGGAATTTTCTGATTTCAACACTTAAGTTATATTTAATGAATAACGATAGAGCTTGTGTTAATTACATTATAAATGTATGAGCGGGTGAATATCGCTTGAAGTATAAAAAAGTAAATTCGTCAAATTTACTCGTAAGCTAAGTAACTTTAACCTACTTCTTGAAATTATACATCAAAAATAATAATTTATTATACAAATGTGCTTCGGAAATGCCTTTTAAATATGGTAAAATATTTCTTTACAAAAAAACTAAGAATTTCGCAGGAATTTTTTTATTAATGAACCTACCATAGAAAATTTTAAAAATGAACCTTGTATCTGAAATTAAATTATTTAAAATTAAATTTAAATTATATTATTGTGCAGTCGGACAAAACTGATAAAACAAAAGTTAGAAAATCAGAAAAGTTACACCTTTTGAAAAGTATCGTCTTCCTGTTTACATAAAGTCATACTTTTGGGTAGAATATTATGAATGAATCGAATGTTGTGAATGAATCGAATGATGATACTATAACGTCTCTCCCAAAAGATAAAATTGCCGCAGAGCTAGAGTCACGACTTCAATTCCATAAACAATTTACGATAGGTGCTCAAACAAATAAAGCAGGGCTAGGATCAAGTAGGAAAGAACAAGACTTAGAAATTATAAAATCCTTTATTCGGCAAGATGAAAACGATAATTACCGGTTGCACGCGATGAGATTAGAATTGCAAAATGAATGGGTGACCATTATTAAAATTTTATCTTAAAGCATTCCAAATGACTCTCCCAAATTAAAATAACTTAGTAAGATGGGGCAAAGCCGCCGACAAATCTTGCAACATCTGCGGGGAGGCAGTGGGGACCGCGAAACACTTGTTAGTAGGGTGTAGGGTACTTTTAAATAGAGGTAAATACTTGCGTCGCCACTATAAAGTATTAGAAATCATACGAGAAGCGGTTAGTCTTTCTGTAGCAAGAGGGTATAATGACCACCTAAATATCAGTGGAGTTCGTAAAGGCAGGTTCGTCCAAAAAATCTAAATCCTTATTCCATCTTGGACGCGTCTCCTGATTGGACTCTCATGATGGACACGTATGAAAAGCAATACAACATCCCCGGGGATGTTTGTGTTTCGTCATCTAGGCCGGACTTATTCCTGTACTCAAAACGACTAAGGCGCGTTATACTTGTGGAGTTTACTGTACCCTGGGAAACAAATATACCTAAAGATCATACATTTAAGCTTAACAAGTATTACGAACTATGTAACGAACTGATTAGGAATAAATTTATAGTTAATTTATACGCTGTAGAAGTAGGAGCGAGAGGTATAACAACAAAATCTCTCTACAATTTATTTAAGGATCTCGGCCTTTCTAGAACGATCATCAGTTCATTTCTGGAACGTATTTCAAAGGCAGCTTTAGTAGGTTCTTACGATATTTGGTTAGGTAGGGAGAGGAGCGTGAACAGTGAAGGTGAGTGCATACTAAAGGGGCCCCTTAAACCTACACCCGGGTCGCAAGTCCCAGGCATTTTTTGCACTCCTTTTCTTGCAACGCGATGGGCCCGGCACCCGCATGGTGAATCCATGGAATGCTAAGAAACTTCGTCTCATATTTCATAACACAAATTATATATTCTCAGTAAAACAGAAAGGAGCTGTAACACGAGTGCTGTCTAAGCAATGTTAATATAAACTTATAATTTCTTGCTTAACACAATATTATGAGATAGAAAAGATAGAGATATAAAACAATGTTTTATTTCTTCATATAAATGGAAGAATTAGGAATAATATTGATAATTTTAAATAATTTGTTGGTTTTCTCTCTGCTGTTATATATACGTAGTCTAAGGGGAATGGAGCGGAGGTCAGGGGGTCTCAACCCCCCACAAACTCGCACACGTCAAATGGGCAAACTTTGTAAATGTAGACAATCTACGAAAATATAATTCATTAACTTCCCATTGTTGTTCGTCCATCGTTATGTCATGGTATGGTACCATAGCATATTATATACCTATATTTACAAATCTGTAATAAGTTATTAGTAAAATAAATTTAACTTTACTGTTCTGCTACTAGTTTTGGGTTCTAGTGTCGCCTTTGATTCCGAACTATTTTAAACAGTAAACCTTTTATTACACAACTGTAAATTTAGAAACATTTTGCAAAAAAAAGACAAAGTTTGTGTGCAGCGAGTGAAAATGGAAAACATAGCTATATAATAATATGTATTACACGAATACAAGTTAAAATAACTTTCTATTTCCTAGATATTATAATTGTGTTAATAATCCAAAATTATTATTTTTTATCAAATGTTTTTTATCAAATAGGTTTATATATAATAGTTACTTTTGAGTAATTTAACCAACAATAATGTAACTATGGTAACGATGTATACAATATAAATATAAGAGATATAAGTATAAAAAAGTAGTCCATGATACAAAGTTATTAATAGTAAATGAATAAGGAATGATGAAAGAACGTATCTTAGTATTATTTTATTTATTTTTTTATTTTATTTTACCTTTACGCCATATCCCTTGCGGGGTAGCCAGACAAATGTCACAACAACTATCCAAATACAAATTGAACAACCAAGCTGACATAGCGCAACCTTGCTTAACACCCGATTGGATGTCAAACCAGGGCGACATGTCAGCTCCTACTCGCACACAGGCTGAGTGATCTCTGTAAAGAGACTTTACAGCCTGTAGCAAGGGTCCGCTCACATTGTATCGGGGCAGTATTTCCCATAATTTCTTTCTCACAACCCTGTCAAACGCCTTTTCCAAATCCACAAAAGCACAGAAAACCTTTTGGTTTAGGGCCAAAAACTTTTCCGTGATTATGCGGAGGGAAAAGATCTGATCTATACACCCTCTTCCAGGTCTAAAACCTCCTAGGGCCTCCCACAACAGCCTTTCAGATCTCTCTTGCATTCTTCTCGCTAATATTTTAGCATAAACTTTACCGCCCAAGCTTATCAAACTGATAGCCCTATAGCTTGCACAGTCTATCTATGAACTTTTGCCTTTATACAAAGGTACGATGACTGCACCTCGCCAATCGCCTTGGACCTCCCCTGATTTCCAGCATAAATTGCACAAAAACCAGAACAAGTCCCAGACGCGTGGCCCACCATATTTGATCATCTCGGCAGTAACTTCATCTGCTCCCGCAGCCTTACCACATTTCAGACTTCGAATCGCGCTCTCCACTTCTTCCAAACTAATTTCACCATCGGCTACATCCGGACTCAGCATTTCGCTGGTACTCAAGGCCGAGGCGTCCTCACATTCATACGTCTCCTTGTAGAATTCCGCCCACCGCTGCAAAACGTGTTCTTGCTCTGTTAAGATTTCACCGCACAAATAACATCCAGATCTTTGTCATAATTCAATCATCTTCTGTTCCATTCCTCCTCTTACATTCCACGTAGCTATTTGTAGCTCCATCCTCCATCTCCCGCCGTTCGGAACATGGCGTGTTAGTTGGCGGTCCCCAACGCCGAGTATCTTAGTATTAGTAAATGAATTATTAGTTTTGAAGGTCAAAACTAAAATTCATTTACTTATAATAAGATTCAAATTACTTACAAAATATTGTTTCAATAAAAATTTAAACAAACCGGAATGTACCGCCAATAATATTCCATAACATTTAATCAATCTTGCAATTATATACCCGAATTATTATAAGGACAAATTCTATAAAAGCATTAATCTACTTCTTCTTGCCCTTATCCCAATTTAGGAGTCGACGCAATATGCTTTTTCCTTCCATACTCTCCTGCTACACGTCATCTCTGTACATACTTCCTTTTTCTCCATATCGTTTTTCACGTACTCCATCCGTCTTTTCTTCGGCCGTCCTGCACTTGTCCAACCCTCCACTACCATACCCAGCACTCTTTCTTTTTACTAACACTAATTACACCAAAACCAACCGGAGGTTAGTGTTGCTATATATGCAGAATGTTAAAGTAAATGTGGATAAATTAAAAATAAAGAAAATAATTAATTTATAATAATAATATTGTAATATTAACGCGAAGAACTGATTATTTTTGGATACAAAGAAGTATATTACATTTAATTTAAATTGATATAATACTAAGTATATTAATAACACAACAGTTACTAAATTATATAATTTACAAAGCACTAAATATAAATAATAAAATTCCATACCATTCCTTTATTTTTCAGGAGATTTGGAGTTTTTTTTTGTAAGATGTAAGAAGAAGACGAATTAGCTTGCGGGTCAAAAATGATTTGTGATCACCCATGACTCTTGCAACATCCGAGGATTCACAAGAGCATTACCGGCCTAGGAAGTGGGAGTAAACGCCTTTTTTGAAGGAACCCATGTCGTATCGATCTGGAAATACCGCCGATGGAAGTTAGTTCCATATTCGAGTGGTACGTGGAAAAAAGGTCCTTGAGAACCGCACAGTGGAGGATCGCCACGCATCCAGGTGCTACGGATGTTATTGGCGGCGATGACGCGCTGTGCGGTGATGAAATACGGCGGTAGGCATCAGATCGAATAGCTCGTCGGAACACATCCCGTGGTAAATGCGGTAAAAGACGCACAGAGATACAACGTCTCTACGCAATGCCAAAGAGTCCAGCCGTTCACAGAGCACCGGGGTCCCGACAATCCGAACGGCTGTCCGTTGTACGCGGCCAAGTGGTAGAAGCTGATATTGGGGTGATCTGGACCTGAGATGTATGATGTAACAAATGTCACCTTTACTTAAAGTATAAAAGCTTTACGATATAGATCGGTTTCGAGTCCTGTTTCATTTCACAGAGTAATTGTCTTATTATGAGATCAATTTTAATAAACGCAAATATACCTAATACACGTAATATTGGATGGAATAAATGTTATGCTATAATTATTATTGACACACATTCTAAATATTCCAGTGAATGTCAAAAGTTACTTCATCAGATAACTTCAAAATTGTTTCAAACATTTCTAAAGTTTTTATTTTGTATAATAAAAAAAAATAGAAGACATCTATCAGCAATTAATATTTATATACTTCCATACTTGTTAATCCAACACAAAAAACAAATTAATATGTGAAAACTTTAAAAGCATTCTATAAGTTCATGTGGTAATGACCTACTTCGTCTACTTGACTTTAAAATTTGCGAGTATTTTTTGTTGTACTGCAATTATAACCTTTTAGATATAATATTCATCTTCAAATAAAATCAAAGGTTCAAATCAAACAAATTGGTTTGAGCTGTACCAGAATAGAAAATAAATAAATAATTGATTTAAATTTTAAAGATGTTCATTGTTTGTGTCACTCTCATTTGAGATATATCTATATGCCTCTTAATCAGAAAAATAAAACAGTTTCTATAGTATTATAATTAGGTACAATAAGACTACACATACATATATTGTAAATAGTTTAATAATAAACTGCTAACTAGAGTGGAAAGCAGCTAGCTAGCTCCTTCTTTTATAACGTCAGGTAAGTAGACAAGAAGCCGCACTGATTACGTTAATTACTCCGGCGCGTTCTAATTAATATCTTTGCATCTTTCTTACATCTTACTAAGCTTGAAGGGAATCAAAATGGATATTAAATGTTTAATATAGCTATTTTGATTGCAATTAACGGTCTAGGGATTCCCATTATGTGATATCGATTACTTAAAAACAATTTTATTTGAAATAGACGAATCAAAAGTAACTTGTATGGTAAGGTTTGCATATCTACATATATAAAAGTTATTCATCGATTTACTAATTTCATTTAAAACTACAAGTCAACACATTAATATATAAATACTCGATAGGGGACCTACTGGTGCAATAATATTTGGTTCATTTGTGCTTTAGTTTGTATTCATTTTAGTTTGGCAGAAAAAAATGCCGAAATGCCAATAAATAACAAAAGATTGAAGTGATAACATTATCAACTTCATAATCACATGATTATGAAGAAATCTGCTTACTTATTAACTTGACACAGTGGTCTTTTTTCAAGAGCCCCAAAAGTGATTTTTATTTTTATACAAGATTAGAACAGAATTCTAAAAACCAATAATTAGTTTTTACAAAAACCGTCCGTAGGCTTCACTTACGCCAGACGTCTTAAAGCTTATAAAGTATTTATGGAACCTAAACAATTTTATCTCAATTGGAATTCTATTTTGAGACCCTTTTAAACAATTTCCGAAGAAAGGTAGATTTATATCGCTATAAATCTACAAAAAAGCTGTTTTGTAGGATTTTTTATTCCTGGCAGTGTAGCTCGGCAGTTTAACTGAAATATTAAAACATACAAGTTATTAAAAGCTTTCTTTTTATTACCACGTTTTACTTAGCTCGTCTTCGTCACGTCTGTCTATTTGTGGCAATCAAATCTTTCAATCGAAATTTCACCCACTTTCCAGCTAGCCAGAGCTTTGAAATTTTCAGGATCGCTCAGAAGTCGATGACTACGCAATATTCAAGCACAAAAAAATTCTAAAAAGTAGAAAATAATTAAATAATAAAAAAAAATTAAAAACCCACGTTTTACAAATGCACTCAATACAAGAAAATAATTTTGCCCTATGGCAGCTCTGAGTTTCACGTCTGCCTCACTCCATCATCCCTCAGCTGCAGCTGTTGCCTTAATTTGTGTCACTCGTAATCTTGTACTAAGCTGAAGACTAAAAACGTGGGGCGCATCATTTGGTGATTAGGCTTATACATGTGTATTGATTAGTTCTAGGTGGTTTTTAATTTTTAGTCAATTGAGAGTGAATTTCTGTGTATGCGTTTGATAGCAAGGCTGTTTGAGTTAGAGAGTTAAGTTTATGAGACAGGTTATTTCATTAACCAATATTACTGTATTTTGAATCAAATAAGTTTTTGCTTAGTCTTGCCATATCTATTGTTACAAAGAAAGACAACTTTTATTGTACGCAACATTTATTACAATTACAACTTGTTAGTTTAATATATTAATATAAATCCATTAAAAATATATGAAGCGTATTTGAAGTGGTCACCTTCGGCTGCAAGACAGTCCTTAAAACAAGGTTTATACAAGGCCAGTTATTAATCGCAGCACGCACTCTTTTTATGGGAAAATTGTATACTGTCAAACGTATGGATTGTTTTAGAAGAAAATGAAATAATACAATTAACAATCGTATAAATGACTAATTGCAAATTCAAAAGTATTTTGTTTATTCTTAAATAATTGGTTAAATTAAGTGTACGGGATATATTGTAATTAGGTGTGAATAAACGTATGTCAAGCAACGTCGATGTTTCACTAAATCACGATCACGTAATGATGACTCACACACCTAAATAAGTATATATCGAATGGACCTTGTTATTAGGTCTTTTGTCAGATATCAGATACCAGTTTACGTTACGTTATTCAGATACAGACATCAGTTGGGTAATCTAGCCAATCAAATAAAATGTAAACTGAAATCTTCAATATCAGCACTAGTCTTCAATAAATGAAACGTATGACATTTCCTAGTGAAGTAGTACTAGTCTTCAGCGTGGCTGGAAGTCAAGTGATCATTCTTTAGCACCACTCCACAATATACATTCCGTTGTAGTGTTATCCACGTAGTGACGTTATCGGGACGGTGCTGCTACCTCTCGGATAACGTGATGCATCGCGTTTAAAGTTCTCATTCATGACCATCACCAACATATGTGACTTGTAACTATATGTATAACTGTAATTTTTTAATAGTGTAACCAAAAATCAAGTAACTATGGCAACAATGTATAAAATATATTTATAAGAGATATAAATATAATAAGCTGTGATCAATAGACACCGAATTTAACTTTTGATTTGATATTACGGAGATATTTAGCGAAGGATGTTTATTGTTTACCAATTTACCACAATTAATTTTAATTAATTGTGCATACAATGTTCATGTAAATTGTACAAAAGATTGTATATTATTCCGTTAATATTATGTTAATATACGAGTATAAGGAGAAATGCTTTTTTCTTCAATAAAATCATCTGGGTCGTTCATGATAATTGTTTAAAAGTTGCAACTTTTGAAAAGTATTGTCTTCCTGTTCACATAGAGTCATATTTTTGGGTAGGATTTTATGAGAGATGATATTTAATACAATAAGTTGCTGTCTAAACAATGTTAATATAAACTTATATTTTTTAATATAATATAATGAATATATATATAGAAAACAATATTTAATTTTTTAATATAAATGGAAAAAAATTGTACTAATATTGATATCTTTAAATATTTTTTGGTTTTCTTCTAATTAAAATTTTCTAATTAAAAAAATTTAAGACACGTTATCATAAAACGAAAAATCTAAGAAAACACTAATAAGATAGTCAATTATTGTCAAGTCTATGAGAGATGAGAAGAACAAAAATTATTTCAGGAATAAAAGAGGGGGTATATATATATGAAAAGGATAAAAATAATTATTACTCTAATGTGAAGAAGAATCTTTAGGAAGAAGAGGATACGAAGAGAAGCGCCGGAAGAAGATGGCGCAACCAGCATTCTTTTTAATCTCAAATACTGGTAAAGCTAATACCCGAAAGGGAAATTTGAGATCGGATTTCGATGGCCTAATTTTTTTGTAGCATTCAAGGAACAATTAAAATGTAAATTGGTATTTAAAACCAAAACTACGTAACTGTAATAGATAAGTAATATGCAATTTAAAAATTAACTGAAACAAAACTGGCTTGCCTTCGTAAGGATCTAACTTTAACGACTATTTTACACGTGTGCTTGATGGTATGTCTTTGAAAGAAAATTGAGATTAACGGCAAAAATCATTTTTTACAACATTTGTACCTTAACCAATATTTATAGATGTAGTAAAATTAACAGGAATTTTCTGACTTCAACACACTAGTTATATTCAGTTGATGATTTGCTGAAAATGGTAGAGACCTTGTTAATATAATTTATGGGTGGGTGAATATCGTCTGAAGTATAAAAAAGTGTATTCGTCAGATTTATTCATAAGCTAAGTGACTTTAACTTGCTTTCTGAAATTGTACATCAAAAATATTTATTTATTATGCAAATGTGCTTCGGAAATGTCTTTTAAATATGGTAAAATATTTCTTTACTAAAATCCAAAGAATTTCGCAGGAATTTTCTTTATTAATGAACCTCCTATAGAAAATTTTAAAAACATACCTTGTATCTAAATTAAATTTTCCGACTGCACAAAACTGATAACACAAAAGTAAAAAAATCAGAAAAGTTACACCTTTTGAAAAGAATCGTTTTCCTATTTACATAAAAACATATTTTTGGGTCAAATTTTATGATATTTCATAACACAAATTAGATATTCTCAGTAAAATAGAGCTGCATAACGATTGCTACATAAACAATGTTAATATACACTAATAGTTTCTTGTTTAACATAATGTAATGAGATATAGAAAACAATGTTGTTTTTTTAAAATATAAATGGAAGAGTAACGAATAATATTGATAATTTTAAATAGTTTGTTGGACGTCAGGGGGTCACAACCTCCCACAAACTTGCACGCGTCAAATGGCCAAACTTTGTAAATATAGACAATCTACAAAAATATAATTCATTATTAACTGTCCATTTTTGATCGTCCGTCGTTGTCATGTCATGTTTTATGGTACCAAAACATACTATACCGCTATATTGACAAATTTGTAATAAGTTATTTGTAAATTATTTTAACTTTATTGTTCTGCTACTAGTTAGGGTCATGGTAAAAATATTAAATTCTTTCTCTGCGAACTCACTTGTAGTATGCTGTTGTGGTCTTCGATTCCGAGTAATGTTAAACAGTAAACAGTTTATTTCGCAACTGTAAAATCAGAAACATTTTGAAACAAAAATAAACACAAAGTCTGTATGCAGCGAGTGAAAATGAAAAAACATAGGTATATATTATATATATAATACACATAAAAAGTTAAAAAACTTTCTTTTTTATAGATATAATAATTGTGGTAATATTAAATAAAATTTAAATATTTAATTTAATCAAGTAACATTATTGTTTTGTATTAAATAGGTTCATATATAATAGTTACTTTTGATTAATATAACCAACAATAATGTAACGATGATAGCGATGTATAAAATATTTATTTATATTTATTTATCTTCAAGCGATATCCCTTACGGGGTAGACAAATACGACGGAGCGCCAAACGCTACGGTCCCTGCATACCTCTTTCGCCTCAGCCCCAGACATCAACTTCTTGATACATGCTCTCCGGGGGGTCCTCATGCTTTTTACGAGACCTTCCTTCAGTATCATACATACAGTGTTTTTGAATGTCACTCGACGCCCCTCCCTGTCTCACTTTTCCTTAGTAAATCTTTTTTACCATTCTTTCGTTCGACTTACCCTAACCACCCCTGAGCATGTTCTATATTCTTACCAAGACATCTTCGTTAGTACCTGCCATTCTGTGAATCTCTTCATTGCTGATTCGATCAGCTAGATTGACATGGCATATTCTGCGAAGAGATCACATCTCCACAGCATTCATCTTTCTTACATTCTTCTTCTGTTACCCACGTTTGGCTGCCGTATAACAGCGTCGGTAGCAAAACCGCATTGTGTACAGCCAAACGACGTTTCGCTAATATTGCAGCCAAAGCACCGTTGACTCTGTTACCGGCAGCAATACGTCTTTCCACATCCATTTCGTATTTTCCGTCTCTGCTAAACATACTTCCCAAATATACGACTTCATTCACTTGTTCTATTATCTTATCATTCACGTTGATCTTACATTGTGCTCTTTCTTTATTTCTTTCAAATATCAGAACCTCCGTCTTATCTACATTCAGGTTTAGAACATTATTTTCACACCCATCTTTCAGAGTGGTGACCAATGCCTGCAAATTGCATTCTGATGATACAATGAACATAGCATCATCTGCGTATAGCAAGCAATTGACCTTAAGGTCACCTACTTTCACTCCCATGTCACTGTCCTTCACGCCTTGAAAACAACTATCTAAATACAAATTGAACAACCAAGCTGACATAGCGCTACTTTGTTTAACACCCGTTTGGATGTCAAACCAGGGCGACATGCCAGCTCCTACACACCGGCTGAGTGATCTCTGTGATGAGACTTTACAGCCTGTACCAAGGGCCGCTCAAATTGTATTGGGGCAGTATCTCCCATATTTTCTTTCTCACAACCCTTTCAAACGCCTTTTTCAAACCCACGAAAGCACAGAAAACCTTTTGATTTAGGGCCAAATACTTTTCCATGATCATGCGGAGGGAAAAGATAATAATAATAATAATAATACTATACTTTATTGCAACCACAACCACAAAGATCTGATCTATATACCCTCCTCCAGGTCTAAAACCTCATTAGGCCTCCCACAACAACCTTTCAGATCTCTCTTGCATTCTTCTCGCTAATATTTTAGCATAAACTTTACCGCCCAAGCTAATCAAACTGATAGCACTATAGCTTGCATAGTCTAACCGTGAACCTTTGCCTTTATACAAAGGTTCGATGATTGCACCTCGCCAATCGTCTGGGACCTCCCCCGATTTCCAACACAAATTGCACAAAAACCAGAAAAAGTCCAAGACGCGTGGCCCACCATATTTGATCATCTCGGCAGTAATTTCATCTGCTCCCGCAGCCTTACCACATTTCAGTCTTCGAATCGTGCTCTCTACTTCTTCCAAACTGATTTCACCATCAGCTACATCTGGACTGAGCATTTCGCTGGTATTAAAAGCCGAGGCGTCCTCACATTCATACGTCTCTTGTAGAATTCCGCCCACTGCTGCAAAACGTGTGCTTGCTCTGTTAAAATTTCACCGCTCTTCGAAAGCACCACTTTCACTAACTTCTCGCCAGAAAAGCTTCGTGTTTTCCAGGAAGTTGTTCGTCAACCTTTCATCCCTTTCTCTCTCAGTATTTTCAAGCGTCATCTTTATAAGTGCTTTCGTTTTGTGCTTTTGCAGCTTGCACTCTCTTTTTCTTATCTCTTTCATACTTTTATCCTTAGCCTTTGCGGCGTTGGGGACCGCCATCTTACACGCTATGTTCGGAACGGCGTAAGGTAGAGGACAGAGCTACAAATAAAATATAGCTATAAGAGATATAAGTATAAATAAGTAGTCCATGTCCATCCATAAAATTTTCAACTGATCGGAAAATACCGCCAATAATATTCCATAATATTTAATCAAACTTGCAATTATATACCCGAATTATTATAATGACAAGTTCTTTAAAAACAGTAAATTTTTTCTTGCCCTTATCCCAATTTAGGGGTCGGCGCAGTATGTTTTTAACTTCCATACCCTCCTGCATACATCATCTCTGCACACACACCCTTCTTTTCCATATCGTCTTTCATGCATTCCATCCATCTATTCTTCGGCATCCTTTACTTGTCCAGCCCTCGACTACCATACCCAGTACTCTTTTTTATACTAACACTAATTGCAACAACACCAACCGGAGGTTAGTGTTAGGTCAGTCAGCATCTAAACATCTGAAACAAACGACAGCTACTAAATGATATATTTTACAAAACACTAATTATAAATAATAAAATTGTATTCATTTCCTTTATTATTTCACGGAACAACATCTAATTTCTAAAAGATTACAAAATTTCTCCAATTAGCTGTCAGCAGGTAATTAACCAACCCAATATCTTCAAATTACACAATCGACAAATATTATTGTTATAATTAATATTTGGATGTCTCTATTAATATTTAAATTACTACAGAAATGAATATTCTATCCATAACCATGTAACAAATGTCACCTTACTAGAAGTATAAAAGCTTTAGAATATAGATTGGATTCGAGTCCTGTTTCATTTCACTGAGTAATTATCTTATTATGAGATCAATTTTAATAAAATCAAATGTACCTAATATACATAATATAGGATGGAATAAGGACGAATATTATGCTACAATTATTATTTACACACATATTCTAAATATTCCAATAAATGTCAAAAGTTACTTTATCAGATTCAGTTCAAAATTGTCTCAATCATTTCTTATTTTATATTGTGATGTCTATGCTGTAATGCTAATACTATTGATTATGACTAGCCTTATTCTAAAAATATGAAAACTACATGACAATACTAGATCGTATTATAATAACATCAAATAAAAACAAAAGACTATAATGAAATCTCACGTCTATTCACGGGGTGATTAATAACTTATATGCAAGGGCTTTAATTTAGTTGTAAGTTATTTAATGCAAATGAGTCGAGTAACACTATACGGCGTGTTTGTATGTGTGCGATTGTAACGAATTCCAACTCTTAGTCTTTGATAATTTTTCGTTGTAATATAACAGGTATCATGACGATTTCTTATCTAAAATTATAAATGAATAAATATATATTTGCAATGCAAATTTCTAAAATGCCTTGTAAAAAAAAATCAAAGAATTTCGAAGTCATAATTTTTTATTAAAGAACCCGTAAAAAAAATTTGAATTAAACAAACCTTTCATTTTAAATAAAACAGCAGCTTGTATAAACCTCGGCATAAAATTCAGAAACGTTTTATTTAATGTGTTCCTTCTACTGCTATAATTATATTTTCCGTAAAAGGGCGATTTTACTGTTGCTATTTAAAGCTACTACAATACATATCTACTGTTTCTATACACCATTCTACACACATACACACACACGTGTGTACACACACTTTTGCTAATTCAATAAGAAGAAAAATAAACAAACAAGGCCTAAAAAATCACACAATGAACTCTTTCCGTGTTAATAATACCTTATCTGGGATTTTAAGTTAAGAAAAATATATATGTATAACAAAATTGTTCTAATGATGTCAGTAAGTTGAAATTAATGAATATTTATAGCCAAAGACTTCATCAACATCCCCCTACAACAGGAGGCATCTGTCACTTAATATTTATACACATCCATACTTGTTAATCCAACACAAAAAACAAATTATTATGTGAAAATGTGAAAAGCATTCTATAAGATCATCTGGTAACGAGATACTTCACCTAGTAGACATTAAAATCTGTACCTTGTATTTTAAAAAAAAGTATTTTTGTTGTACTGCAATTATAACCTTTTAGATATAATAAACTGCTAACTAGAGTGGGCGACAGCTACCTAGCTCCTTCTTTTATAACGTCAGGTAAGTAGACAAGAAGTCGCACTAATTACGTTACTTACCACGGCGCGTTCTAATTAATATCTTTGTATATTTCTTACATCTTACTAAGCTTGAAAATGGATATTAAACGTTTAATACAGCTATTTTGATTGCAATTAACGATTTAGGGATTCCCATTGTGTGATATCGATTACTCAAAAACAATTTTATTTGAAATAGACGTTTTAAGAGTTATTTACTAATTTCATTTACAATTACAAGCCAACACATTGACATATAAACGCTCGACAGGGGGCGTACTGGTGCAATCATAATATGAACTTCTTATTATGTGTTTTCATTTGTAGTTATTATAATGCCAATGAATAACAAAGTATTGAATTGATAGGGTGGTTATAAAGAAGTACGCCTATTTGGCAACTTGACACAGTAGTCTTTTTTCAGGTGATCAAATCTGTTTAATTATTTAAAGTGTAGAAGCGGTTTTTTATGTTAAAAAACAATAATTAGTTTTCGCAAAAGCTTGCCGTAGGCTATTTACGCCGAACGTAATTAATTTTCTGTCTTGGTTGGAATTCTATTTAGAAACTCTTTGTTTAGAAAGATAGACTTATATTTCATTGCTATAAATCTATAGGAAAACGTGTTATATAGGATTTTTTTGGCACTTTAGTTCTGCAATTTAAGAGAAGCATTTTCTAATTGAAAAAATTAAGACACAATTTCATAAAATAAAATATCTAAGAAAATATTAGTCAAGTCTATTGGCTGGAGAGAGGAAATAAAAATAAATATTTCACTAAGCTTTAGGAAGAAGGGAAAGGTAAAGAAGCGGAGAAAGTTGGCACTACAAGCATTCCCGTTAATCTCTAATATAGGTGAAACTAGTGAAGTGATAGGTGAAACTAGGAAAATTCGGGATCCATTTTTGATGGCCACAAAATCGACAACATAATTAACATTATTATTTAGTTTGTAGATTACAAGGAACATTTAAAAAGTAAATTGATATTTCAAACCAAAAATAAGTTTGGCAATTGTAACAATTAAGAAATATGCAAATTTAAGGATTGACTGAAATAAAACTGCCTATATATGCCTTCGTAAAAGACTCTTTATGTCGAGTGTTACATGATAAATGTTGTATTCGGTAGCTACATCTCTATATTTTCAGTTTTTTATCAGAACGTCCTCATCGGTCAGCTCAGATACTTCTTGAGACGTTGACACCCCTGTGCTCTTTCTTTTGTAATTTCTCATTCTGTACAAAAACTTATTGCAAAAAAAACACTCCGTTAATGTCACATACTCATTTTGTTAATATTAGCCCCAAGGTCTCTTTTAATAACTCGTCAATTGCAGAAAATAATCTAATCAAAATAATTACAAACAAATAACACAGCTTTAATGTGAATAAAATAGAGTTGCATGTAGGATTAACTATAATTCAGTTTAACGAATAAATAAATCTCAAATCAATTTATCACAAAAATACGAAAAGTTTGTTTACCTGTTATTCTGAGCACATAACTATCACTAGCGATGACCGACCGATAACTGACAAATCAGGACACGTTCGGCTGTGTATATAGGGTTTCTAAGCAGAGTCTCATATTTTTAACATTTCACATTTGGCGGGAATAAGCTTGTTAATTAAAACCAGCCCCGCGTTCCCCATTCAGCGGACTCAACTGAGGTAAATAACTCAAATACTTTTACTAAATGAGATAACATAATGATTAAATTAAAATTCTAGGCACTATTGACCAAGGGCAAGTGAAGACGTGCACCCCTTATTTGGCAGAACAGGAGATTGCAGTCAAACATTTATTCATATGCAGTGCTGTAAAAATAAATGAAGTTGAACATCACCCGAAAATTTCTCAATATTATAACTTGGATTATGACTATAATGGCAGGCTTGATATTCAGCTATAGCTACATATCAGGAAATTGCACATCCAGGTCGACGCCCCAAAGTTTGACGTATACCTACGATGAAATTATGTTCGAGTGAATGTGATATCCTAATTGCAAGCAATATAATAACCTATGTTGACGCAAATTGTCGGAACAGGACAAATATAAAAAATAATCCTTCCAATAAAAATTTTAACTGCCCAGGAAATGCGGGCAAAATAAATTATGGTTATTTTATAATATTCAGTCTGCCCGTTGGCTAGTTAAATGCTCAGTTTTTTGTAAAATAAATATAGAACTAATTTCAACACCACTGCCGTAATAAAATATCGTAAGATAAAATGCTATAAAAATAACTAAAATAAACAAATCGAGTCGATTAACGTCAGTTAATTCTGTAACTTTTTTAATTGCTAAGACGGCCGAGCTGAGTTGGCTTAAGAGTGCTGAGAGACGGAGCTTTTTATCTAAAGTTATATGTAAGAAATTTAAAGCTTTTTATCAAAAGTGATGTCTAAGAAATATGTTGAATCAGTCAGGTCTAATACTTCGTTGTTAAGGAACAAGATACATTTTTAATTATTTAGAGTACGTTTGATTAGGAAGTGGAAAACTCCATGGATTTAGTAATCTTAGCATTTAAAACTAAATTATTAATTTTGAATCAACAAAGAACACGTGAAAGAGTATAACTTTCTTCATCATAATTAGTACAATTATGATCAACTTTAAAAATAAGCAAGCATCTACAAAAAATACAATGTCATATAGATCTTTTGCGGTAAAGGACCAGTCATTAATATAAAGTAAAAATAAAAAAGGGCCAAGAATAGATCCTTGTGGAACACCTATAATTAGGTGAATTATTTAATGATGTTAGGTGATTTAGAATTATTTACGTAACCGTTTGGACTCTTAGATTTAAGTAAGAGGCAATAAGATCAAGAGCAGCGGTACGTACATCATACTGGTTAAGTTTAGCAACGTTTGATGGTCCACGCAATCAAAGGCTTTGAACAAATCACAAAATACCCCGATTGTATTCTGCAATTCCTCCCATGCGTCATAAATGTGCTTAAGAAGCGTGACATTTACCCGTGATGAAAACATATTGTTTGTTAAATATGCATGATTTTGTTGCTAAAGACGAACTCTGTCATTAAGATAAAATCTTACTTAAGGTCGGTAAAACAGAGATAGGCCTATAATTTCCAGGTCCAAATCTATCGCCACTTTTAAACAAAGGAACTACTTTACTGTTTTTCATAAAATCTGGAAATATACCGTTTTCAATACTTTTATTGAAAATTAAGGTGCTAAATAAATAACCGACACAAAAGATAAACGGTTTTTTTATTTTTTTTCAATTTTATCTGATGCAACAGGTTTAAAAGCAAAATATTTATAACTGACTCTAATATTATTATTCAATTCGGCGATTGGATCAGATGATGAAGAATTTAAAATACGCGGACTTTTTTTGGAATTCCAGTAAATAATGTCAAAAAAATAAATACAGGGACAAATTTGGAGGCTAAATTTATCCCTGTATTTATTTTAATATTATATTTTTTTACTTTATAAATCTATTAACAGTCCTGGTTTTACCAGTAACACTAGATAAAATATTCTAAGTTGCCTTTATTTTATCTTCTGGATTAAATATTTCTAATATAAATCGACTTACCTTATACGCGAACGTTCTTAAATATTTTAGAGAAATACCTAACATTATTCTCTTGAATACCGGATCATGATTCCGCCGCGTCTCACCACATAAATCATATAATTTTTCTCTGCTTCTATAAATTCTTACGGTCAAAATGTACTTCATCTCAAACCGGAAAATTTTCTCTAACATTTGCAAAAGTTTTATTTGTAATGTTAGTAGGGGAAAGTTTATTGGAATAAATTTTACATATAAATTTTTCTAAAAATATTCTATAAGATATTATGAAAATCGTATCAAAATTAATTTCATAGTTAAGCCATGCTAACTAACATAAATTTCAGATTTTTTCCAAAGCCTTATTCTAAAAACATGGCAATTACATGATAAATAATACAAGAGCGCATTGTAATAACATCAAATAAAGACAAAAAAGTATTTTAATTAAATCTCACGTCACAGGATAATAATTTATAAACATGAAGGTTAAGTTATTTTGTTCAGGTATAAGTTATTTTATGCAAATGAGTCGGGTGACACGGTATGGAGTGTATGTATATGTGTGTATGTAATAAATAGTAAGGCTTAGTGTTTGATTATTTTATTGTTATCGTATATGAAGTATTATGACGATTTCCTATTTGATATTATAAATAAGAAAATATATATTTTACGATGCATTTCTTTCTAAAATGCCCTATAAGATGGTAAAAATAATTCAAAGAATTTCGATGTCAAAATTTTCTATTAAGGAACCCGTAAAAGAAATTTTAATTAAAAGAACTTTTTATTTTAAGTTAAACAGCTTATATGAATCGGAATACAATTTAGAAACGTTTTATTTAATATTGAACACGTGTTATAGTTATATTTTACGTTAAAGAATGATATTTAAAACATCTACTGTTCCCACCCACCATTCCACACACACATACGTGTGCAGTCCTGCCACACACTTTCGTTAATTAAACAAGATGCTCGTGAGATAGGAAATAAAAGAGGAAAGTCACATAATGAACCATTTCCCTGTCAATACCTTATCTGGGCTTTTAAGGTAAGCAAATATATAAATATAAAAAATAGAATTATATTTAATATTAACATTACAATTTTCCTAAAATGGAAAATATATTTTCCCTTTGTAACATAATAATTGGTAGAAATAACTATTTAATGTAATAAAATTATTGTTCTAATGATTTCACCGAATTGAAATTAATGTATATTTTATTATTTACAATGAACTATAGCAAACCATTTCATTGATATCCGCCCTGATATAAAAGACAGCACTTAATTTTTTGTATAAATCCATACTTATTTAGGTTTTATTGTATAGCCCAAAAAGAAATTACTATGTAAAGAAAAGCATATAATTAGGTACAATATAACTACAAATACTTATATTGTAAGGAATTTAATAATAAACTGCTAACTAGAGTGGGCAACAGCTAGCTAGTTCCTTCTTTTATACCGTCAGGTAAGTAGACAAGAAGCCGCACTAATTACTTTAATAACCCTGGCGCGTTCTAATTAATATCTTTGTATTTTTCTTACATTTTTACTAAGCTTGAAGAGAATAAAAATGGATATTAAACGTTTTATACAGCTATTTTAATTGCAATTAACGTTTTAGGGATTCCAGTTGTGTGATATCGATTACTCAAAAACAATTTTATTTTAAACACATTAAAAAGTTACTTGTATGGATTGCACATCTACATATACATAAATCATTCATGGATTTACTAATTTCATTTAAAATTGCAAGCCAACTCATTGACATATAAAAGGTCGACAGGATACGTACTGGTGCTATTATAATATGTACTTCATATTATGTGTTTTAATTTGTAGTTATTATAAATCCGCAGAAAATGCCAATGAATAACAAAGTATTGAATTGATAGTGTGGTAATGAAGAAGTACGCGTACTTGGTAACTTGACACAGTGGCCTTATCAGGTGTTCAAAAATGTTTCGTTATAGTGTAGAAGTATATATAAAGTGTAGAAGTGGTTCTTTATGTTAAAAAATAATAATTAGTTTTCGCAGAAGCTTCCCGTAGGCTATTTAACCCGAACGTCTTAAAGTCTATAAAGTATTTATGGAACCTAATTAATTTTCTGTCTCGGTTGCAATTCTATTAAGAAACCCTTTTCAACAATTTGTTCAGAAATATAGAATTATATTTCATTGTTATAAAGCTACAAGACAATGTGTTATATACGATTTTTATTTCCTCAGCAGTTTAACTAAACCATTTTCTAATTGAAAAATTGAAGACACCTTATCATAAAACGAAAAATCTAAAAAAACACTTATAAGATAGTGGTAGTTATAGAGAAGTCTATGGGAGAGGAGAAGTGTCGTAAAATTATTATGAAAGATATTATGGGAAAATTATTATGAAAGATATTAAGGAAAAAAAAATTCTCTAATGTGAAAAAGAAGCTTTAATACAGGTGAAACTAGTATCCGAAAGGGATATACAGGAACTATTTTTGATGGCCTCAAAATCGAACATAATGGAAATTATTATTTAGTTTATAAGTTTCAATGAATAAATAAAAAGAAAGGTGATATTTTCAACCAAACATAAGTAATTGTAACAGATAAGAAATATGAACCAGTCAATATGCTAATACCCAGGGTATTTCCCGAACGAACTTTGAAGAAATAATAAAGGTTTAAAAAAATTGATTGATTGACAATTGATATTTAAGTAAAATGATTATTATTTAAAGAATAAAAGAAAATGTTAAATACAATAAAGTGTGATTAATAATAATACAAAATAGTAATATAATTAAATATGAAAATAAACTAAACCAGTAAATTATAAACTGCGCCATCTCTCGACAGTAATGATTTTTTTGCCTGCCCACAGACATCCATACATCCATCCATGCGAGAAAAGTGAAAACAATACAGAACGAACTAAGTTCGTTCGTGAAAATTTAAGGATTAACTGAAATAAAACTGGCTTGCATATACTCGTATATGCCTTCGTAAAACTATGTTTATGTCGAGTGCGCCCTACTAACTTGTAGCAAACATGTCATCAAACTGGCAATAAACAAGGTTCTTTACCAACTATTTTACACGTGTGCTTGATGGTATGTCTTTGAAAGATTATTGAGATTAACGACAAAGATCATTTTTACAATATTTGTATCTTCACAATACTCGTATTTCATGTGGATACGATGTAGTAAAATTCGCAGGAATTTTCTGATTTCAACACTTAAGTTATATTTAGCGAGTGATTTGTGTGAATAACGGTAGAGTTTGTGTTAATATAATGGGCGGTTAATGTATGGGCGGGTGAATATCGCTTGAAGTATAAAAAAGTAAATTCCTCAGTTTTATTCATAAGCTAAGTGACTTTGACTTGCTTTCTGATTGTATACATCAAAAATATTTATTTATTATGTAAATGTTAAATATGGTACAATATTTCTTTACTAATATCCAAAGAATTTCGTTGGAATTTTCTTTATTAATGAACCTGCTATAGAAAATTTTAAAAATGTACCTTGTATCTGAAATTATATTATCCGACTACACAAAACTGATAAAACAAAAGTTAAAAAATCAGAAAAGTTACACCTTTTGAAAAGTATCGTCTTCCTGTTTACATAAAGTCATACTTTTGGGTAGAATTTTATGATATTTCCTAACACAAATTATATATTCTTAGTAAAACAGAAAGGAGCTGTAACACGAATGCTGTCTAAGCTATGTTAATATAAACTTATAATTTCTTGCTTAACACAATATTATGATATAGAAAAGATAGAGATTGAAAACAATGTTTTATTTCTTAATATAAATAGAAGAGTTAGGAATAATATTGATAATTTTAAATAATTTGATGAATTTCTCTCTGCTATTATATATACGTACAAAGACGCACTCCGAGGGGAATAGGGCGGAGGTTAGGGGGTCTCAACCCTCCTCAAACTCGCACACGTCAAATGGGAAAACTTTGTAAATGTAGACAATCTACGAAAATATAATTCATTATTAACTGCCCATTTTTGATCGTCCGTCGTTGTCATGGTATGGTACCAAAACATACTATACCGCTATATTGACAAATTTGTAATAAGTTAGTTCTAAATTAGTTTAACTTTACTGTACTGCTACTAGTTACGCGTAGGGGTCATGTTAAAAATATTGAATTCTTTCTCTGCGAACTCACTTGTAGTGTACTGTTGTGGCCTTTGATTCCGAATAATGTTAAACAGTAAATAGTTTATTTCGCAACTGTAAATTCAGAAACATTTTGAAACAAAAATGAACACAAAGTCTGTATGCAGCGAGTGAAAATGAAAAAACATATTTTATAGATATAATAATTGTGGTAATAATAAATAAAATTAATATATTTTAATCAAGTAACATTATTGTTTTGTATTAAATATTATATATAATAGTTACTTTTGATTAATATAACCAACAATAATGTAACGATGATAGCGATGTATAAAATATTTATTTATTTATTTATTTATCTTCAAGCGATATCCCCTGCGGGGTAGCCAGAGATGACGGAGCGATAAACGCTACGGTCCCTTCATACCTCTTTCGCCTCAGCCACAGACATCAACTTCTTCATACTTGCCCTCCGGGGGGTCCTCATGCTTTTTACGTGACCTTCCTCCAGTATCATACATACAGTGTTTTCGAAAGTCAGTCGACGCCTTCCCCTGTCTCACTTTTCCTTAATAAATCTTTTATACCATTAGACTTGCCCAAACCACCCCTGAGCATGTTCTTCTACATTCTTACCGTCACATCTTCGCTAGTACCTGCCATTCTGTGAATCCCTTCATTGCGGATTCGATCAGCTAGATTGACTCAGCATATTCTGCGAAGGGATCACATCTCCACAGCATTCATCTTTCTTACATTCTTCTTCTGCTATCCACGTTTGGCTGCCGTATAACAGCGTCGGTAGCAAAACCGCATTGTGTACAGCCAAACGTGCAGCTATGTTGACGTTTCGCCAATTTTACAGGCAAAGCACCGTTGACTCTGTTACCGGCAGCAATACGTCTTTCCACATCCATTTCGTATCTTCCGTCTCTGCTAAACATACTTCCCAAATATACGACTTCATTCACTTGTTCTATTATCTTATTATTCACGTTGATCTTACATTCTGTACTTTCTTTATTTTTTTCAAATATTAGAACCTTCGTCTTATCTACATTCAGGTTTAGACCATTATTTTAACACCCATCTTTCAGAGTGGTGACCAATGCCTGCAAATTGCATTCTGATGATACAATGAGCACTGCATCATCTGCATATAGCAAGCAATTGACCTTAAGGTCACCTACTTTCACTTTCATGTCACTGTCTTTCAGGCCTTGAAAACAACTATCCAAATACAAATTGAACAACTAAGCTGACATAGCGCTACTTTGCTTAACACCCGTTTGGATGTCAAACCAGGGCGACATGCCAGCTCCTACACACCGGCTGAGTGAACTCTGTGAAGAGACTTTACAGCCTGTACCAAGGGCTGCCCAAATTGTATCGGGGCAGTATCTCCCATAATTTCATTCTCATAACCCTTTCGAACGCCTTTTTTATATCCACGAAAGCACAGAAAACCTTTTGATTTACGGCCAAAAACTTTTCCGTGATCATGCAAAGGGAAAAGATCTGATCTATACAGATCAGATACAGATCTCTCTTGCATTCTTCTCGCTAATATTTTAGCATAAACTTTACCGCCCAAGCTAGTCAAACTGATAGCATTATAGCTTGCATAGTCTATCCGTGAACCTTTGCCTTTATACAAAAGTTCTATGATTGCACCTCGCCAATCGTCTGGGACCTCCCCCGATTTCCAGCATAAATTGCACAAAAACCAGAAAAAGTCCAAGACGCGTGGCCCACCATATTTGATCATCTCGGCACTAATTTCATCTGCTCCCGCAGCCTTACCACATTTCAGACTTCGAATCGTGCTTTCTACTTCTTCCAAAGTGATTTTACCATCGGCTACATCTCCTTGTAGAATTCCGCCCACCGCTGCAAAACGTGTGCTTGCTATGTTAAAATTTCACCGCTCTTCGAAAGCACCTCGCCAGAAAAGTTTCGTGTTTTCTTAGAAGTTGTTCGTCAACCTTTCATCCCTTTCTCTCACAGAATTTTCACGCGTCTTCTTTATAAGTGCTTTCGTTTTGTGGTTTTGCAGCTTGCATTCCTTTTTTCTTATCTCTTTCATACGTTTATCCTTATCCTTTGCGGCGTTGGGGACTGCCACCTAACACGCCATGTTCCGAATGGCGGAAGGTAGAGGACGGAGCTACAAATAAAATATAGCTATAAGAGATATAAGTATAAATAAGTAGTCCATGTCCATCCATAAAATTTTCAACTGATCGGAAACTACTACCAATAATATTCCATAATATTTAATCAATCTTGCTATTATATACCCGAATAAATATAAGGACAAGTTTTTTAAAAGCGTTAATTTACTTCTTCTTGCCCTTATCCTAATTTAGGGGTCGGCGCAGTACGTTTTTAACTTCCATACCTGCTACACGTCATCTCTGCACATACACCTTTCTTTTCCATATCGTTTCTCATGCATTCCATCCATCTATTCTTCGGCATCCTTTACTTGTCCAGCCCTCGACTACCATACCCAGTACTCTTTTTTATACTAACACTAATTGCAACAACACCAACCGGAGGTTAGTGTTCGGTTAGTCAGCATCTAAACATCTGAAACAAACGACAGCTACGAAATGATATATTTTACAAAACACTAATTATAAATAATAAAATTGTATTCATTTCCTTTATTATTTCACGGAACAACATCTAATTTCTAAAAGATTACAAAATTTCTCCAATTAGCTGTCAGCAGGTAATTAACCAACCCAATATCTTCAAACTACACAATCGACAAATATTATTGTTATAATTAATATTTGGATGTCACTATTAATATTTAAATTACTACATAAATGAATATTCGATCAATAAACATGTAACAAATGTCACCTTTACTTAAAGTATAAAAGCTTTACGATATAGATCGGTTTCGAGTCCTGTTTCATTTCACAGAGTTATCTTATTATGAGATCAATTTTAATAAAAACAAATGTATCTAATACACGTAATATTGGATGGAATAAGGACGAATATTATGCTACAATTATTATTTACACACATATTCTAAATATTCCAATGAATGTCAAAAATTACTTCATCAGGTAACTTCAAAATTGTCTCAAACATTTGTAAAATTTTTATTTTGTAATGTCTATGCTATAGATCTAACACTATTGGCTATGACTAGCCTTATTCTAATAACATGAAAACTACATGACAATACTAGATCGTATTATAACAACATCAAATAAAAACAAAAGACTATAATTAAGTCTCACGTCTATACACGGGGTGATTAATAACTTATATGCAAGTGCTTTAATTTAGTTGTAAGTTGTTTTATGCAAATGAGTCGAGTAACACTATACGGTGTGTATGTATGTGTGCGATTGTAACGAATTCCAAGCCTTAGTCTTGGATAATTTTTCGTTATAATATAACAGGTATCATGACGATTTCCTATCGGAAATTATAAATGAATAAATATATATTTGCAATGCAAATTTCTAAAATGCCTTGTAAAAAAAAATCAAAGAATTTCGAAGCAATATTTTTTTATTAAAGAACCCGTAAAAGAAATTTGAATTAAACAAACCTTTCATTTTAAATAAAACAGCAGCTTGTATAAACCTCGGAATAAAATTCAGAAACGTTTTATTCAATGTGTTCCTTCTACTGTTATAATTATAATTTCCGTAAAAGGGTGATTTTAGTGTTGCTATTTAAAGCTACTACGATACACATCTACTGTTTCCATAAACCATTCTACACACACACACACACACACACGTGTGTACACACACCTTTGCTAATTCAATAAGAAGGAAAATAAAAAATAAAGCCTAAAAAGTCACACAGCGAACTCCTTCCGTGTTAATAATACCTTTTCTTGGATTTTAAGTGAAGAAAAATATATATATGTATAAAAAATAGAACTGTATTTCCTATCAATGATTCAATTTTCCTCAATTGGAAAAGATTTTTCTCTTTATTACATAATAATTGGTAGAGATAAGTAAAAGGTTTTTATAAAAAAAAATATTGCTTTAATAATTTTCGTAAGTTGAAATTAATGTATATTTTATTATTTACAATAAACTATCGCCAACGACTTCATCGACATCTCCCCTAAAATAGAAGGCATCTATCGATATTAATATACGTCCGTACTTGTCAATTCAACCCAAAAAACAAATTACTATGTGAAAACGTGAAAAGCATTCTATAAGTTCATCTGGTAATGAGCTACTTCATCTAGTAGACATTATAATCCGTGAGTATTTTTGTTGTACTGCAATTATAATATTTTAGATATAATATTCATCTTCATTCAATAACCCGATTGGTTCCAATCAAACAAATTGGTTTGGGCTTTACAAAAATACTAAAAAAACATTAATTGATTTAAATTTTAAAGCTGGCGTGATCTGTTATACAAGCGTTATCGTCTGCTATAAAATTATCTACCACCATTATATATATTTTAAAATATTTCCAATATACTTTATCATTGAAAAGTTTATTTATGAATATTGGTGTGGTGGTCATTATTTGTGTCACTCTCTTTTGAGATTTAGGTATCTATATCTTTCTTACTCTGAAAAATAATAAAGATTTTGGAGTATTATTATTGGGTATAATAAGACTTCACATACATATATTGTCAAGAGTTTAATACTAAATTGCTAACTAGAGTGGCCAACAGCTAGCTAGTGCCTTCTTTAAAACCGTCAGGTAAGTAGACAAGAAGCCGTACTAATTACGCTATTTACCCTGGCGCGTTCTAATTAATATCTTTGCATCTTTTTAACATTTTACTAGGCTTGAGGCGAATGAAAATGGATATTAAACGTTTTATATATTTATTTTGATAGCAATTAACGTTTTAGGGATTCCAGTTTTGATATATCGATTACTTAAAAACAATTTTATTTGAAATAGACAAATTAACTTGTATGGTATGGTTTGCATATCTGAATATACAAAAATCATTTATGGGTTTACTAATTTCATTTAAAATTACAAGCTAACACATTAACATATGAATACTAGATAGGGAACGTGCAATCAACTCTATCAGTCTTTTTCAGGTGCCCCAAAGCGGTTTTTTTTTTATACAAAATTAGAACAGAATACTAAAAAACATTAGTTTAAACAGAAACCGTCCGTAGGCTTCACTTACGTCAGACGTCTTAAGGCTTATAAAGTATTTATGGAACCTAACCAATTTTCTGTCTCAATTGGAATTCTATTTTGAGACCCTTTTAAACAATTTCCAAAGAAAGGTAGATTTATATCGCTATAAATCTACAAGAAAAGCTGTTTTGTAAGATTTTTTCACCCTTGGCAGTTTAGGAGCGCAGTTTAACTGAAGCTTTAATACATACAAGTTAAAAAATCTTTATTTTCCTAGATATTTATTATGTTTGTGGTAATAAAATACAATTTTTTGTTTAACTAATATTAATGTGTTTTGGATCAAATAAGTTTATACTCTGTCTTGCCACAAAAATTGTTACAAAGAAAAAAAATATTGTATGTAACATTTATTACTATTACAGTGTGGTAGTTTAAAATATTATTATAAAACCATAAAAAATATATGAAGCGTATTTAATGTTGCCTCCATTGGCTGTAACACAGTCCTTTAACCTTGTGGACAGTTATCAATAGCAGCACGCACTCTTTCTATGGGAAAATTCTACACTGCCAAACCTATGGATTGTTTTAGAGGAAAATAAGAAAAGACAATTAACAATCGGAAAAATTAGAAATTCCAAATTCAAAAGTATTTTGTTTATTCTTAATTGTAACAGTATTTATGGCCAGATTAAATATATATCGAACGGACCTCGTTATTAGGTCTTTCGACAGATATTACGTCGACGATTCGTAATAAAAGAAAATGTAAAATGAAATCTTGTATAAAAGCACTTGTCTTCAGTAAATGAATGATATTTCCTAGTAAAGTAGTATTAGTCTTCAGCGTGGCTGGAAGTCAAGTGACCATTCTTTAGCACCACTCCACAATATACGCTCTGTTATAGTGTTATCCACGTAGTGACGTTATCGCGACGGTGCTGCTACCTCTCGGATAACGTGATACATCGCGTTTAACGTTCTTAATCATGACCATCACTAACATATGCTACTTATAACTAAATGTAAAACTGTAATTTATTAATAGTATAACCAATAATTAAGTAACCATGGTCACAGTATATAAATATATCTATAAGAGATATAAGTGTAAATAAGCAGTGATCAATAGCTTACTTCGACATCGAATTTAACTTTTGATATTACACAGATATTTAAGAAAGGATATTTGTTTTAAAATCAATAATTATTAACAAGCTACTAATTTACGAGTTTAAAATACTCATGGCAACTTCACCACAATTATTTTAATTAACTGCACATTGTACATACTTATGTAAATTGTACAAAAAATTGTATATTATTCCGTTAATATTATGTTTTAAGACTTCATAATTTCTACATACTTTATGTTGCTGTGTGTTTAATTTCATCGAAGATTATACCTGTTTGAAATGGTTGTATAAGGAGGGATACTTCTTCAATAGAACCATCTCAGTCGGTTATGATAATTGTTTATTATAGATTTCAATAATAACTAATAAAATTCCAACGGTCATGTATAAGAATTTGAGATAGTTCCTAAAAGACAATACGGATGATGTTCTCACTTCGAGCATTTTAGAGTGAATGTCTCAAGACTGCAACAGCCAGGTATCTCACTGTTTTGTTTGAAGGACGATTATTCTAGGAATGAGGAACGTGCAGCATGACTTAGTTGCGTTGCAAGGAAACATTGCATTTGAATTAGCCGACGCCGTGTATCTCATTTTCCTGTTTGTTTTGGGGCGATGATTATTTTGTTTACACCGCTAGAAACAAGTACAATCAACACGTCATGTTTGAATTCGCCGACGCCAGGTGTTTTATTGTTTGTTTATTGCGCCAAAATGTATTTTTTTTTAATTGAGAGCTTTGGAACTTTTGGCAACGTTTGACTCTTTTATTCCTGATATGTCACATAACAACAAAAACTAAATAGATAAACTTTAAAACCAAAACGACGCCAAAAATACAATACCTACACAATTATAATATGAAATACTGTACTGAATAATTCCATATCCGTCTCACAATTCACAACTTGTTAACGTACAATACTTTTTTCGTCCAAAGTTTATGAAGGTGCTTGTTCTATTTAAAATTAGCAGTATTGATCTATTCAAATAGGCAGACAAGGTCGCTGAATACAACTAGTAACAGTAATATTTTTTGTTCTGCTATGTTTTATTTTGTGCTCTAGTATGTAAAATGTCGGTAGTATCCTCTATCTCCAGGCAGAAATATCATTCAGCGTTGGGATAAACGCATTACAACTGAAACAAATTTCCGATTGTCCGAACAAAGTCCAAAGGACTTGTAATCCAAGTAGCGTTAGTTCAAGGCCCCAAAACATACGATTTGTCATATAATTCTTACATATATAAATCATATTCTTATTCCTATTATTTATATCTTAGCATAATTATTTTTCGTAAAAGTATATGAATTGAAAACTATTTTCGGTTCGTTCTGCATGTCTCGTCATTTCATGTGATATTTAAAAGACACTTCAGCATTTTTTAATATTTTATTGTAATATTCACTTTCTTTAACCGATTAAATGATTTACAATTCGTATATATTTTTCTCTTGCAGCACTAGCGATTATTATAATTAACTTTATTTAAAGTGATGCTGTCTCTAGCTTAGAATATAAATAAATTTTAAACATATTTATTGACCTAATTATATTTTATGACGATTATGGATTAAAGAGTCTTAAGACGGTAATAACTTCATCTTTAATTAATTTGAATCTCCTACGCAGATAAATAAAATGTCTGATAAACGTCTTTCCTTAAACTCATTTATATGGGCGTTACCGAAAGTTTAAAATTTGATTAGAAATTTCACCATTAAAATAAATATCTATATATTTTTTTCACAAATTAAATTTTAGTATTATAACTTCGTTGCTGAAAATTAAGATCTGATGGGGAAAGTGTTAAACAATTTTTTTTAATATAATTTTTTTAAGTTTAGGCTACATCAATGCCTAAAAATTAACGGAGGTAGGATAAAAGGAATAAGCTGTAGTACTTTGTAAAAGTTGCCAAGTATTAAATGTTTAACTGGAATGAGCCCTAACTCTCTTATGGCAGAACATGCCATCAAACCGGTTATAAAGGTTCTAACTTTTACGACCACTTCACACGTCTTTGCAATGGAATGGAATTTCTTTGGAAGGGTATTGAAATTATTGTTACAAAAATTTAACAAGAAAAGTATAATTAATTATCTATTTTGAAATGAGTATTTTAATTTACAATCGTAAATAATTTATAAATTTAAACGGCTCTTTACCTCAGCTATAAGTTGTTGTAAGCAAGTAAAACAAAGTAACACTATATATATATGTAAACATATATATATAATGTAATGAATGAGAATGATTTTAAATAAGAAAATGTTAACTCGCATGATTTATTCATAAGCGAAGTGTTTTTTTTTCATAGTCATATTTATTATGAATATTTTATTTAAATTTTCATTATGAGTGATGGTACGTTTTTACTTTATGAATAATTTGGAAATTTTAGGAACATTTGCAAGGGTGCGTATATAAAGTTAA
Source organism: Melinaea menophilus ssp. n. AW-2005 (assembly GCA_918358695.1). Lineage (NCBI taxonomy): Eukaryota > Metazoa > Arthropoda > Insecta > Lepidoptera > Nymphalidae > Melinaea > Melinaea menophilus. Next base: position 3,074,999 of record OU911055.1, on the reverse strand, counting down.
GAAAGATAGGGTTTTAAGACGAAGGGCGAAATTTAATAATATCTTAGACTGTCACCCTCCTAATACTCCTGAATAGATATAGGTCTTGCCAATTCAATATATGAATATGTAATAAGAAATTTATAAAAAGTACTCCTTCCTGATCTCTATTCATATTAATATATATATATATATATATATATTGTTTCTTGTTTTATATTAAGTCATTTGACATGACATCTGTTTTTTATATAAATATTAATTGTACTTCTGAATCTTGACTATACTAATCTTTACTTTTGAGGACTTCCACAACAAACTAATAATTAGCTCTTGTGTTTGAATTTAGGATTGTTTATTTTTATGATAACTATGTTTAAAATGTTTTAAAATTAAATTTATAAATATAGCATTGAGATAAACTGTGTATAATATTATTATTGCTGTATAAATAATGAAAAATTAATTACATTTTATTCATTTATTGTTCAGTGTACATCAAATAAATTTATTTAAAATAGTGACTTTATTGAGTGCAAAAATAAGAAGAGTGCTCTCAATAAACTATTAATATTACATTTATAAGATAATCTACAATGTTATCATAAAATGTTATAATTATTATCTTATTGAAAGGATGCCATTACGAATACAATACAGATTCATTTCAAGTTAAGTATTTCTACGTCTTGATGTTACTTAAAATTTAGAATATTTTGGACAACAAAAATGCGTGTAAAACAAAACTTTTCATAAAGAACTTTTTCTTTATTTAATTGGCATTTTATATATACTAAATAAATAAAAGGTTTAAAACGTAGATATACGTACAAATAAAAATTTAATTTAATCTCTCTTCCGTATTTCAATCAAATAAACTATTACGACAATTACATTATAAAACGAAATATCATCCATTTCCATTCACATTAACATTAACAAGCAACAAGGCAAACTAACTTGTCTGATTTTATTTAACAAATAAATATTTTTTAACAAGAAACCACCTTATCATAAAATAATCAACAATTAAACAACAGTATTTAAATATTACAATTATAAAAATTCGAAGCTTAACTCACATAAATAGTAATTGCATTTATATACTCATATTTTCTAGTTGTACTTAATGTGGATGATATTGTCTTTATAAAACAGAACCCAATCAATGATTAAATTAAATGAAAGCTTTCTAGTTAGTTAGTTAGTAAATACACTTATTAAGAATGTCGAGTTAATCAATCAAGCAATCAATCAAATAAACACATCATTAGACAAATAAGTGTTTAACATATTCATGAGACGCGATACATATTATCAGTATAAATAATTCCTTAAACAACACAACATGTAAATCATGAGATTACAAATAAATAAACGGAATGCTATATCAGCTCAGATAATTAATTATTAATTAGTGTATTATTATGAACAATAATATTACATTGATACTTGAAATCAATCCACCTTTATTACCTTGAGACTCACATTAATCGTAAAAAGATCTTCGCTTTCGTTATTAAAAAATAATATGTCAAAATACTTTAAGGATAGTAGAAGTACATAGTAAAGTTATAATTAATACGACCTATATTAGCACTAGACTGTCCATTATTTACCGATATCAGATCACTTTATATTTTTACGTAAGTTATAATTTGGTCGAGAAGTACGCTATACACGCTAAATAGACTTACGATACACGATGAAGGCCTCCGATATAGTATATACAAAGACTAGGTGTTCGTACAGTTAACGATCACTTGTCTGTTTGTAAAACAATAAACGTGCACAAGAAAAACGCGTGTCATACAATTTACCATAACGTGTACACACACTAGCAAGTGATGAGTACTCTTCAAAATATGTACCTTTATATCTAATAGGAAAATATGTAAACGTATCTATAAGAAGATTTACAATTATATTGAATACATTTCTAATTATTTACGGTGAGAAATATAACTATATGAAAATAGCGAAAACAGATCAGGGATTAGGATGTAATTATATTTAACGATAAAAAACCAACCCATTTTTTAATATTATTTACCCTTAAACATATTATTTTTCGTATATACGACTCAAATTTAGTGCCAAATAAATCACCATACATACAATTTTTAATATATAAGCACGTTAAATACATACACAAGATCTGGACAATATGAACTGTGAAATAACTATTTACAATAACAGTGTACACCCATATAGTTATTAACCAAGTACATTCGTACTTACTATAAAATGAACTTACTTATTACATTAAGATAAAAATTCTCACAGCTTTGTCTTTCATAGATCGCTTATTAGCGAGTAGAACGAGTAAATTCGTTAAATACTAAAGCTATTAGGTACATCTAGTACATATGTAGAGGTATTTGTAACAGTCATAACAATAAAACTCCAAGGACACTACTCGCTATGATAGGATGACATACAAACCATTATAAAGATTATAAACAAATATTTATAGTACACGAGCACAACTAAAACGGGAATAAGGACTTATAAATTCAATAAAGATCTGATTACGATTTTAATAAGGAAGGAAACCTTTATAAATATATTCCAGTTAATTTAAAAGGAATGCACTCAACTTGCAAGCTATCGTCGATATTAATAATACCATAGCAGTGACTTTGAGAGTGATATTGTGTTTGATATATAATTAATCGTTAGTTAATGAGATACGTGGGTGTTTTAAATAAATTAATTGTAAACACCTACAATAGTCTTACATAAACATAATAAATTTAATTTATAAGAACAAGGAAAATCGTTAGATAGAAATAAATTTGGATAACAAAAAAAGTCAACAAAGAAATATAAAAGTGTTAAGCATCAAAAAGAGTTGTCCCATAAAATTTAAAAATTACTGTTTTATGAGTAAATTCTTATGTTTTTACTTACACACGTTTTTAAGAACATTTTGTTAAAGCAGTGACACAAAACCGTCTGTAGTACATTATGGATGGAGTCTTTTGTTAATACGTCAGTTTAATCGAGATTGTGTTTCATCAATTTTTTGTCAATTATCTTGAAACACAGTGTATTTATTGACTTTATCTGCTGTAGAAGCTTTACTCTGAGTCCAAATGTTCAAATGAAAAAGTTCAAAACTTAAACGTGATATGGACATATATGACAAACAAAAAAATAATTTTTAAAATAATATTTAGTCAACAGACTATTTGAATTTAGTTCTCTTGTTATCGCTGTGAAAAAAATCACAATAGGGACAAAGAAGCTTGAGATCAAAGACTACATTTAAATAAATTATTATAGGCATTTACATTATTAAGAGATAAGCGACACATCGCCTACTGGGACACATTCTGTGAGTGCATCGAAATGAATCTTACAACAATATAAAGATTTAAGTCATAATACCCGCTTACAATTAAGTACAAAGCACACTTTTCGTAATGATATTTAGGCATTTTTTTTATCGTTGATTTTAATTATTAAAACTCAATTTACAATATCTATAAATGAAATTAAACAAACACAAAAGCTCTACCGCCTACGGTTACAACGTAAATGTTTAAATCGAACCTGAAATAAATTTAGTTGACATATTTAAATTAAACAATTATTAAATTATATAATAACTGTTCCAGTAATTATATTTATGTATTGTAGTTGTCTTTATCAGACTTTAACCGATTGAAAAATTATAAATTTATCGTTAAATGAGATTTACACATATTACAATCAAATGAACAATGAAATAGCATATTGGACGATATTTTAGGATATTTTTTATATATTTATTTTTAATTCATGTGAGATAGTATAATTGACTAAGGGGTGATTAAAGCTATATTGTGATGTTATTTCCTTCTAGTCCTAATAAATATGAATTTGTTACAAAAAAATGTTATTTTTAAATGATTTTTTTTTTTTAAAACGAATGTAATTAAAAAATAAATCTTAAACTATATCTGATTTACAAAAATATATTGAAGTACTTCTATTGACGGAAGCTAAAAATATATTTCTATGAGCAAGTGTATTTTTACAATCTAATTTCAATAATTATTATAATTATTAACGATTTAAAAATTTAATTGTGAATTAAAGTTATCTCTAAGTGAAATTTTGAAAATGTATCTACTTATTTTTTAATATCATCTTGGTGTTTGAGTAAATAATTTAAAATATGAGTTTATATGTTCAGTTTTATTGCTGATAAGGTATTTAGATACTCCAATTCATCCTTCCTCTTTATATAGATATAAATAAGTTAATATATTTCAGATGGCTGTTTCCAGATCTTCAGATACTATTTGAAAATGCTCTTGACCTGCAACAAAAAAAAATATATTTCACGTAACACAATATCAAAATAAAATAATTTGCATTTAAAAATATACAGTCATGACTTTATCACAAAGACATTAGCATAATTTCCAAATTTTACCTTTATTAAATTGACATTCCCTCATTCTCCGCATGTGACTTGATTCCAAATCTCATTAAGTCATTTTTATTATTTTATTTACTCTGATCCTTTTTGCAATTAATTTTAACAAAACTCCGCTTTAGTAATTTTAAAGATAAACACACTAACAAAAACATATTTTTTTACCAAGCTCTACTTATAAAATATAATAATAAAATTTAAATTAATTAAAGAACTAAGGAACTATCTACAGCGGGACCTGAACCTGCGACCTACGACCTACGTCTAACACTGAGAACTGATTTATCGCAAATTTAGCGTCATATACCGTTGCCCAAGGTCTCTTGCAAATTCTGAGGAATCGCAAAAGCGTTACCGATCTTGGAGGTGGGATTATGTGCCTTTTTTGAGGGTATCCAAGTCGTATTGATCCGGAAACACAACCGATGTACACACTTTATTCAACATCTTAAAGATATAATAAAGAAAGGACCTTGAAAAACGGAAAGTAGAAGATTGTCATCCATTGCATTGATTGACGATAACAAAATATGTTGGAATTATCGAACATACAATTGATGTGCAAGAGTGACAGAATTGCTTTCCTCATATACACACTAAATGCCAACCTCTCCCTTTTTAGGGTTCAGATGAGTAAGATCACAAGACCTTGACTACACTTTTCAGGTCACGAGTACTAAGATAGTCGCGTTAGCACTAGAGTGAAGTCAAAGTCACATGTTCGTAGCACTCGACTTAAGAACATGAAAGGGCAAGAGAGCGATCTGCCACATAGTGCTACCACAGAGTTTCAGAGAGTCAGAGTTCTCAGAGTTTAATACAAATAGTTCCATACCATGTAGTATCACATGAGCGTCAGCCGCAGGGCAATCTGGGATCATTGTAAGGGAAACAAATCGGCCCCCTTGGGTAGGTTGCAAAAATGGACCGCGTGTCACTGCAATTCGCTTGTAGTGCCAAACGCATTGTGTCTTAAGTTTTACGCGAGCCGGACGGAGAAAAGGCACTGCACTCCGTACCAGACAATAATCGGAGGACCCTAGGAGCACCTAAACCGTTATCTAGAACTTTCCAGGATGTGTAGTCAGAAGAACATCCTCTAACAGCAGGCTATCCTCTGGTAGATGAGTATGCATCTCAACTAACTGGGACAGGCCATTTGCCAAAGCAAAGTTAAACACAGATTTTCTCGGATACGTAACACTAGTTCTTTCCCATTAGAGCCAGCCAGATATGAGCTGCAGTAAGATAACTATAGCTAAGCTCTACCACTGAGAGTGTGAGTGAACAGAGCTATTTTAAATGAAATTTCTTCTTATTGAGTAATTTTTACCGGAGTCATTCTAAAATTTAATTATTATATTGTGTTTTAAGTCAGATTTCGTAATTTTGTATAAGTGTATATTCAGTTTGCCAATGATAGTCCATCTACTCGTACATATATTAATAATTAATAATTAATTATTAAAATTTAATGCAAACTTACTTTCGAGATAGGAAGCAAGGTCGTGGTCATCGGCTCTCAAGGCGAGGTGTCTCGGCGTAAGGCCGGCGTGGTCTTGCTGCGTAAGCGAGGCGCCGCCCGCCACTAGCATGCAGCATATCGCACGCCGCTTGTGTGCTGCGGCCTTATGTAAGGCCGTCTGCCCACGCTCGTTGTCTCTCATATTCAGTATGGCGGTAGGTGCGCTGGCGATTAAGTATTTCACTATCTCCTTGTTACCGTATCTAGTGGCTATGTGCAATGCCGTCTGGCCGGTCGAGTCTATCGATAACAGCGAGTACCCCGCCGAATGTAACTCCTTGATCTAGGATCATGGTTGTTATTATTATTAGGGTTATTTTTATCGGATCAGCTTATATAATTAGTTTATTGACGTACCATTTTCAAGTCACCTATTTTCGCCGCCTTAAGAAGCGTATCCGACGTTTTCTCTAATAAATTTCTGAAACAAAGTTAACGCTTCAGTACCCGATCCTTTGTAATTGATAATTTTAAAGTGATAATGTATTGTATTAGAGCTATAAATAAGGTAACAGAGATAAAGTATTTTAAATTTATCTGTTTATAATATAAGGATATTGTATAACTATTCAGTAAGATTTAGATTCAATATTTAGACTACAGAATTACATCTCACCTACAGCCAAACACTTCTTGATCAAATCCAAACAGTTTTTCGTGAACGCTGCATGCAATAGAAGAAAGAAGAAATAGAGTGCAGATTAGAATCAGAAAATGTGCCATGAGCTATATTAGAAACACGTGCGTTCTAATCTAAATAGTTGTTTCGTTTCGTTTCATTTCTACAACAATTTTACATAGCTAAAATGTTCTGTTATATAATGAAGCCTGCTCTAAATGTAGGACTACCTAGAAAATCTATTTGCTTAAGTCCAAACACATACTTTGAACTCACACGTTATTATTATTGTATTTGTAAAATACGAATCGAATAAACAAGAAGTAGCTTAAAGAAAAACATCTTTATATATCTAAGTGGATAAGATCTAAAATCTAGATTCTAGACTATGAGTAATAAGTTTAGCCGATTTGTTATTAAAAACTACAAAGAGTTTCTACTCGTATATTAGCCTTCTATTATTCATAAATTTATCAAATATACAGTCCTTCTGTCGCGTTCATGTCTAGAAGATAGGAAAGATACCGTCAGAGATTGTTATGTACTCATCTTTAAATGAAGGATCAAGTGTTATGGGTACTTACGTTTTAAACCGCGACATTGAATCGCGACTCGTTTGCATATTAACCGGTGGGCTTGTACTGAGTGGGGGCGAGTTTGAGTCTTGTATGGAAGGAGTTTTGGCAGGTTGGAGCGCTTTCGAAGGGGGTAAGGACATTTTAGTAGACGATGTTCCGAGTACAGCAGGCGGCGTTTGAGGTGATAGTAGTTCTTCTGAAGTACGCGCAGGGCTACCAAAACCAGATTCACTGCAAGAAGATTTTAAATTAGTGTAGTTTGCAGCTATGAAATAGTATTGTTTTATTCTGTAATATCTCACCATGCGTTGATTTCTGTTTCTATTTTAATTTTATAATACCAATATTTTCATAATTATAAAAGAGTAAAGTAAATTGCGACTGAACTTCGATTATTAAAAAAAAACTGAAAACTGATTATGAAAAGACACTCAAATGTAAAACACTTTCAACAAACGTAAGATAAAAATAATTTAAAATGATATAAGTATTAATTTAAAAAATGTAACGATTACTCATAACATTTAAATAATAAAATTGATTGTATAGGCTGAAACGTTGTCGTAATGCAGCGGTGCACCTGTGTTCTGCTTGCTAAAACGTAACTGGATAAAATGTAATTATGCACCGCGGGGGTTGTCTCGCTAATACGGATCAACTCGCTAAACGGATAAAATTGCAGCATAATACTGTCCTTCATGTAATTACAAAGCAAAAGACACACACCACCTATATAACTACAGAGACAGCTTTTTATATTATAACTAAATCTTAACCTGATGTTGCATGCCTAGCGATCAACATAATGATTACGAGGAATAATACTAACCTAGCATGTGATTCCGGTACATCCAGGGACACGCCAGCGCTGGGCGTGTCGACACTCTGTGATATGTCGAGTGACACAGATAGGCCTGTGGTGGTGTCGAGTGACACCGAGGGCCCGGTGCGTTCGAACGAGGCGGTGGTGTCGGGGTGAGCGGTGGACTCCGTATCGGGGGTCAGCGGAGCAGCGTCCAGGATGTAAATATTTTCGTGTCCGATATCCGTCGGATAGTGCAGATTCTCTTGTGCTTTATCGATCCTAAAGAAACGCTCTGCGGTCACAGCTGCAAAAAATATTTTTTTTTGTTTCCATTGAAATCACTTACATTATACTTTAAATCGAGGAGTAAATATATTGATTGTAAAAAATAAGTGGAATTTGACTTACAGTCGACAAACCACCAATCGACGAAATTCGAGTATACATGAGATTCTTTGATCATGTTTTGTATAAGTGTTCGCATTTGCTCTAAGTCGGCGGCCGGATTCACTTCTAAAGTGCCGATCCGTTCCGCTGGAATGGAAGACAATTTTGTACCAATTGACATCAATGAGACCCAGAAGCACCTCTCAAACGATACTGTACGTGCCCTATATTGATTTTCTTTATAAAAGACTTTTTTATTGTATCTTTATTTCTGGATATTTAAAAAAGACGCACGAAACGTGTCTTATCAATGAAAATTGAGTATTTTTTCCTGCAACTGTAATAACATTGCTAATAGTAAGTAATATTTCATATTACTATCCCTTTGTGTCGTGTTCGTAAAAATACGATGTATAATATTAAGGCGCTTCGCAGTACATGAAAGAAGAAAAAAACAAAATAAACTGCTACAAGGCACGTCTTCCTACTAACAATAACAAATAGTTTCATTATTGCTAAATAAATATACCTGTTTTAGCCAATAACTCTTTATCGTAATGATGACGTTCGTAGTCCGCCATTGTTATGAGATTCACTGTAAGGGCGAGTTTGTCTAACGTTGTTTGTCTAAAAATAACACAAACATGGTATTTGTAGTAATTACACTAAATGGATAAAATAAGCTTGAAAGTTTCTGCATACTGATTTCTTTAACTATAGTCATCTATTTAACATGTATAAATATTTACATAGGTACAAAGTAATATTCAAAACTACTCATTCTATTTTAATAATTATTTCATATAAATTTTAAACTTCCGGGGCCACATAGGCTGTAGATTTATTATCGTATAAAAATATAAGAGCTTTTCAAAGATAAATTTGCCATAAAAAAAACAGCCCGGCAAATTGGTTTTTGAAAACGCTTCCTTCTGTAGTCTACTCGTACTGAGTCGCGGGATAGAGCTAATGTTTATATACTTACGGTGCCAGCACTCTGCCTGGTTTTTTCTTAGCTAGCATCGTTGCTTGGTTCAGTCTACAGAGTGTTATGACAGATGGTGCGAGCCTGCAAGCCTCTCCGTCTACTTGCATGGGTATGACCTTTGTAGTTACTATTTTTGCAGTTTTGCATTGAGTTATACACGTGCCATGGCCACCCGCTTGTAACAATGGCTAAAATAAAAATAAATGAAGTTAAACCTAGAATCCATTATCGTAATTATTTAATAAAAAATAGATTACATTTTTTTTCGTTTTATACATTAAAGGCCTAAAACAATTTATTCTCTTTGTACTTGGAATTCAATGAATCAAATATTATCAATGTCAATAAATAAATAAATATATATGTTTTTGCATTGGAAAAACAAAACAGGCGATACAGAAATAGACAAAAAATGTTTATTCTGAACTTTGGGATTATATTTACAAAAGCCTGCACCGACATAAACGAATTTCAATCGACAAAGGGATCGCAATTGAATTATGGTTTTTAATCGAATACAAAATGTCATTGCACGATATACGCTTCTATAATGGGGCACTTTGACCAATAACCACTTGGGGTTTGGAAGCTACGCTTAGTGCTTAAATGTAAATGTGTTTACTAACCAATTGGTATGTAGTTAATCCAACAACTTCTATGAGACCATCCTCAGTGGAAGGTTCCGCACTCCCGCCTGACTTATTCCAAGGGTGAGTGCCGCCTCCGTAGCTAAAACAAAAGTTGATAATAAAAAAATCATAAATAAAATGAAAATGATTCTAAAAACCAATGGTACCTTGGAATGTTTAAAAATACAATGGCGTGGACTTTATGTTCTTTTAGAACAGGCGTGTAGTCCTTGCCGTCGCACTCCATGGTGACAAATTCTGCAAGACCCTTCCACTTCCGCTGCATCAGATCCTTACCACCAGCAGTTCCATAGAACAATTTGTTTCTGATACGAGAATTAAATTTTTCTGGATGAGCCTCTGAAACAAACATAATATTAAAATTCAATAGTTTTATAGTAAATATGAAATCCTACAAACTGATATACGATACTGTTAAGTTGGAAAACCGTAATTTAATGCGTATAAATCACAACTTACTAGTTCTTTAAAATGGGTAAAATGTTTTTATGTTTTCCTTGTTTGTTTTAAAACTATAAGTTTTATTAACTACTTAAAAGAAAATACTATACATATTTCTCGTAGTTTTACCTCTAGCCTCGTGGAACTCGAGAGCTATATGCGCATCCACTCCGAAGGAGAAATAGTTATTGACCACGTTGAGAGGCAGTTCGGGCTTAGCATTACTGGTATCTTCCCCCGACGCTGCTTCATTTGGTTCCACTTTGAGCTCCCATCGATCCAACAAAACTGTGTCGCTCTCACCGATATGTGCGAGGATCTTCGAGATCGGCTCATCTTCATAACCCTGTGTTAATATACATATTCCCTCATCTATCATGTTTTAAGGTTTTATCATAATTTTTTGTTTACTTTTATGATTCTTCTTTTATGCAATTACAATATTTTTAATTTTCTTGATTTTAGTTCGGATCTATCCCGTATTCTATTACACTTTTGTTAATTTAAATAAAACTCGAGATTTCGAAGATCACGAAAACAAAATTACAATTATTTTATTTAAAAACAAATTATTTTGAAAAATAAAATACATTTAATGTTAATAAACACAAGATATATAATTTTAGATTTTTAAAGTAAATATTTTAGGTTCTCAATTCCGCTATTTTGTGATATGATCTAATGTATGAAATAATTTAATGAAACAGTGTAAAAGTCAAGTACACGTTTTAGAAAACCTTTCTTTTCATATTCAATAGCTAAATGTTACTTGATTAATATTGATATTAAAATATGATAAAATAATAAAATAAATCTTAAGAATATAAAAATTAAAAAAAAAGTAAAAATAACACATTAAACATTACCCCTCCCCAACCAAGTGCTCTTGCTAGATCGTTGCCGGTACCAAGTGGCAGCACGCCCACCGCCGGTCGCGATCCGATCCGATCCAGCACGCTAAGCACCCACCCTACCGTGCCATCACCCCCACATGCCAGTACACGTAAGTTTGGCACTTTCCGAAACATTTCTAATCTGAAATGCAAACAACTTGATGGCACTATGTTCTTGAATTACAAGTACTTTCTATACAAAGTTGTAGTATGTATCACTATTTAGCAATTCTTTAGAAATTATTCTCTAACATTTTTGCTGATTAGCTTCCTCGAGTAGCGTTCACCCTATTGTGTGATTTGTTTCATTTACTTTTTATTTTTTAAGTTAACACAGAAGAAAAAGTAATAAAAAAGAACTTTGCTTTCTTTTCTGTTTAATAATAAATTCAATGTGTTTACCGCGTCTCTTAATAAGTTTGTATGTAGTTTGACTCCACTCGTTAGAGCACAATGTTTACAAAACTTATTTAAGTTTGTGTAACTTATATAATTTATAAACTTTGACGCTATTTGTCTTCATGGTTATATGTTTTAAACAATTACCTTGGCAAAAGAACAAAGTCTGTACTATCGCAATCACGGCGTAAGCAACTTTTAGGCTATGAATTATGGAAACTAATATTTTGTTTAGTACCCAAATAATTCAGGCTCATGTACAAACAACAAATTTGTTGATAATTGTACAAAGGATATTCTGTACTAAAGAGATAACAGACGAGTTATAAATAGAGTATGTCTTGTAGTATGTGCGGTTGCAGTTATATTGACTATATTTTAAACATTCAACGGATGATAAATATTTTAGTTTTATGGAGTACGACTGTAATAATTAAGTTATAATTTTAAAACAAAAGATGTATCTGTCGCATAATTGTTATATGCACGTGAATTTAGGTCAGGCTAGCTTCCCTGCTGAGAGAAAAAGCCACGCTATATAAGAGGCATATGTTAACTACAAACCCACAAGAAACTACTGCACATTTGAATAATAAATTTAAACAATAATTCTGAGTGAGTTAAAAACTGAAAAAATAGAAATATACACAATAGCAGGCAGCAGCAGGTATTTTATATTTGTAAAAGTGGCAAATAACTATACAATAGAATTATTTTCAGTAATTATTCTAAACAAGAAGTACTTTAATCGTTTATTAACAGACAGATGGTAACGACAAAATTCAATGTTGCATATCAAAGAGGTCTTTGTGGAAGATCAAAGAGCATATTAAGTGAAGCGAAGTGTAACAGAACCTCTTACAACATGCAATTTGTTTTCGTCTGTCACAACTCAGGCTAAAATACATGAATTTTCTATAAGTAATTGAAATGGTTCAGTTTCATTACTGTGTCAGTTAAATATATTAATATCAAAAATAAATATTGATGTCTTGACGGGTATTTATTATTAAATATTTTCCTACATAAGTTTAGCGTCTCCTGTTGAAAAGGCATCTATATTTTCATGTAATTCAGTAAAGCACACAATATTTTCTTTTTTTATGAATAATGAACTCACAGCAGTTAGGGTTCTTATATTTTTTTTAACGTTATAAACAGCAAAACTAAGTTTTTTAACCAATTTATTTGCATGGGATTTTCTTTAAAGTTTGAAATTACTAGTCGACAACAAAAACTATGGATTCACTTCAATTGCTTTTTCATGTCATAGAAATTCTGCACTTTTAGTTTTTCTACTGTTCAAACGTTTTTAAATTTATACCATCCATTTTGTAGAGAGGATTGTAGTTAATTAAACAACTTTGATTTAAAATGAGTGTTTACATGAAATTAAGGTAAAATGTACTAATTGCATCACTGTAAACCAATGGAGTGTGTTCCATAAAACATTTTGGATACAAAAATGTTGTAATTTTAACTTTTCAATAACGGGATATCTATTTATTATATTATCTTTTTAAATAAATAAAATAATTAAAATTTCAAATATTATAATGGGTGACTTTAAGTTAATATTTACCCGGGTCCGGGTCCGCCTTGAGTGAGATCGAACACTTGTCGGGGATTAAGCAGCCACTGAAATTTCTGCAGTAGTTTAGCACCTTGATTGCCCCCGCTCTTCGGATTAATAAAAACCAGCACCGGTTTAACGTTGGCTGTCGGGATTGGCTTTATTACGAACGTTCTTTGTTCATTCTTAGAGTCTTTGCCTTTTTTCTTTGCGGTATTTTTCTTTTTAGGAGATTTCCGTAACGAAGATTTAAAGCTCCCTTTTCGTGGTAGTTTCACGATCCAAGATGGCGGGACAATTATGTTAGATTGGATACCTAATGATAAATTGTTTTTACTAATGATTCTGAACAAAATTGCTGGAATATTATTAAAGCTTTTATATCTTCTTTTATCTAATTACCTAATGAGCATTCTTCTCCTATCCTTTGTATGTTAAAGCAACTGTCTTTATTGTGGTAAGCGTCTTTACACCACGAGCAACTCAGCGCTACAATTTCTTTGGAACTAAATGATAATTTAGCTTGAAGAGACTGCAAACAAAAAAGAATCCAATATTAATTATTCAGTATTTATAAATTAAAATATTAAAACTGAAAACGAATATGTAATGTAAACTGGCGACTATGTAATAGCGAGGATACGCACACGATCGCCTGTATCGTCTTTAAGTTCAATAGGTTCAATAGCCTTTTCTACAGGTGGTGATGTTATGCACCAGCCGCAGCAACTGCGCCGGAGGGACTGTGACAAACAACCATGCAACACACACATGCAAAACAAATTAATGTTGTTAAAACAAAAAAAATAAAAATAAAAAAATTACATAAGGACAAAAACCAAATTATGAAACATATTTTTATAATAGAATTATTTTTATTATTATATAAATATTGATTTCTTATATACTATATGTTGAAATTATTTTCAATAAATGCATGAAAAGAACTAATTAAAAATATCTTGTTAATATTTTAAAGTTATTGTCCTTACTTAAAATAATAATTATAAAGCCGTGCAACATACATGAACTAAGTAACGTGTGTCAAACTAAAATAAACTTTATGGCTTATAGGCAAAGTATGTAATTGAGAAAGAGAATTGCAAGCTCAGAGCTAAAAATGAAAAAAACGCCATGTGTACGGTATGGTAACACGTCATTAAAAATGAAGTTTTAATTTCGCGTCGGGAACTGAACACGGCTTTATTCGTGTCTCATGCGAGGTAAATGCAAATCATACCAACGAGGGCGGGAAACTCAATAGCATGAAACACGACATAAAATAACGAAAGGTAGAAATTAAACAATAGATAACAACCCCCGTTTTGAAGAATAAGTCGCAGAGAATGTTTTTCAATACAGATTTTACAATATTATTTAGAAATTTTCGAGAACTTTTTACGTATCAAAAGAAAATATGAGAGTATTCTGCTATCGTAAAATATCCATTCTATATTTTTAAAATTCTTTGCAAGCTATGTCCGTAACAAATGGAACGAGAACAAATGGAAAGTCGATTCCAACATTCAAGTTATAGGTAAGCCGCAAGATAAACTGTTACTGATACCTTTTATCTAAAGTTAGCGTCATGGCTTCGGAGAAATTAAGCTTTTATTATTCTTATGTATAGTATTTATTTTGAATTTTACTTCAAAAAAATTTATTTACGGCTCTTTTGTTTACTTTATATTTGAATTTCGTGATTCAAATATAAAGTAAACAAACGTATATTGTCTACCGAAATGTTGAGGATTTGGGTAGAGAGTATACATTTTTAATGACTTTAACGAAGGACAAAATTGTATGTCACTTTGTCCCTTGTAGAATTCGTTTATTTGTATACGGGTAGAATATATATTTGACATACATAAAATTAAATAAAATATTCTTACAAAAAAAATCTTGTAATAGTTATAAAGTGTATACATTAATTATGAGAAAACGGGCATATAATTAGGAACCGTGTGTTTCTATTTTAAGCTTTCCCTTAATTGACAAGGTTTACATCATTTTTCGCTACTTATCTAATTAAGTATATAATGTATTCTGTGTAATATTATTTATTTGTTAATCTTTTATCTACATTTCAACATTGTAAAAGATTTAACAATAACAGCGGTTGTAAGGGGTTTACTTGTTTATTTGTAATTGTAGATGCTCACAAGTCTTAACAATCTAAATCTTATGTTCTCTCTCTCTCTCTTAATGTTTAATAATTGACTACTGATATGTCTGCTGACACGTGGGATACGAATTTTGAATTTCGTTGTTAAACACACAATAATTACAAAGATTAAACTTTCACATAATACTATATTCTCTCAAATTTTAAAACATTTTCAAGTATTAGTTGTAACTTTAAAAGTTTGTCGCTACGGTGTTGGAAATTTTTAGTTTTAGATTAAGCTTTAAAAATTCTGAAAGTGACCAACTAGAGAGAACTCACGTTTTCTAATTAAAGACAATATTTAAGTGACCTACGTAAAAGAAATTCGTTTTACATTTTAAGTAAGATTTTAAATTGTTGGAAATTAAACAAGATTATATATTATAAAACATATAATATATTATTACTATGAGTGTAAGAGTATACTAAATGAGAAATAAAATAAAATATTCCACTATTACTGCTGGATTTTTTATTTATTACTCTTTCATTTGTGTCTCTTTTCTACCTTAACATTCTTAAAGTTAAATTTTATTTTATATTTGGGGTGTTTATTATCAAGCAAATGAAGCAAAATAAACTTAATTGTGGTAAATGTATTAAACACAACATATATAAAAAGCAACAGAAACATTTATAAAAATGATATTCATTAAAGAAATAAATGAAGGATGACAGTGGTAGAACATCAATAATATCCTCTTACCTTAGCGCAAGCTTTGCACTTGCCCTTCTCTGAGCGCCTATGGACCCAATGATGGTGTGTGTGTGTCTGTTCCCGATACTGACGAATGCCGACATCTCGGAAAGTAGGCTTACACGCAAACTGCACGCGGTCAATCAGAATGTCTATACATGCTTGGTGGGCTACGATCTTACAAGCTGAACATTTCAACCGTACTCCGTGTTTCTGTACACAAAGAAAAAAATTTTTGATATCTATGTTATTTTAAATATATGTTCTTGCAAATTATATTAACTTTAAATAGTTGAAATAATTTGAATGCAGCATTACTCGAAATGTTAATCACACGGAGGCTGTAAGTGAATCACTGTGTAACTTCAAAGCAACTCGGTACTGTAATGTCATTGATCAGCCGTGAATGTGCTCGAGGCACCAAAATGTCTAAAAGCTTTTTATGATAAAAATAAAAGTTAACCTTTTTATCAAAAAATACTTTACCTCCTTACCCTTTATACATTTTACTTATTCCCTTACAATCTGAGAACTTAGATTTCAATTTGAGGCTTTTTTAGTTTTTATTACCTATTATTATTGAATACCTATTTTTATTACCTATATTTATTGACTTTTATTATAAAAAACTCCGTTAATCAAAAATATCTCAATTATATTACGTATATATTTAAATGTGCTTCCTTAAATATCCGATAGATAAACAGGGCGTGAAATTAGTTAAACTCCCGGTTTCGATTGTGAAACCAATATCATATATATGAATAACAATAATAATTTCTGCGGCGGCGGAATGACAAAACAAAACTAATATTAACTTATTACCTAAAGTGAAACCCACGACAATCGTTATCTCCATAAAGTTACAAGCTCAATAAATAACTTGGCAACTCTAGCGTCGTGCTTCAATTTGCTACGAACCTACAGGTGACGAGGTAATTTCGGTATAACTTTGAAGTTTACTTGGCAGTTTCAACTAGGATATTAGTTTGTTTGTAAACTAGAAGTTGCCTACAATATTACTGTATTATTCATTCATTACACGAGTATGGTTAACAGAAAAAGCATTAAATTTTATTATATCATCATTTGTATGTCACTTTTACCATGACTTGATGGTGATGACCGAGTATTCAACTCGGTGATGGTGATGGTGATGACCAAGTTTGTACAAATTACTATAAACACAAATAAACAAAATAAATTTTACATTATTTAAAATCGTTGGAGTTTAATATTTAAATAAGATAAACATAAATTATAAGAAAATAAAATACAAGATTTCTATGGATGCCGCGCTACGAAAATACTTTGGAACCACCAAAAAGTAATTAAAATCTAATTAATAGAGGCTTATTATTAAATAGAAAAGGATGAGCATAACGATTTAGAAAACAATATATTAACTTTGTTAAATATTCATATCTTTAATTCAATTATCTGGCAAACAAATAAGTCTGATGTCAAGTTCGTTACAACAATATTACGTACTAAACTCATTATTGCCAATCGTATTCATACAAGCATCGCCGTAATAATATTAGCAAAGGACAGATGTATGTGGGAAAATTCCATACAGGGCAATTTTGTAAGTTGCTGACTGTAGTGTTAAACCGCAGGAGCACCTGGTGCTAGCTTTAGAGTATTGCGAAGATTTATCGCTATTGTATAAAGATATTCTCTTGTACAACTTTCACTACAATGATATTAGACAAAGGCTGTAAATTATTTATAGTGAACCACATACTGTGGTCAGACGAAAATAATATTAGAAATTCTATAACCCATAACTTAATAACTTTATAAATAACTTAAAGTATTATATTTATTAATTACGTAGATGTAGCGAGCTAACCGCAATTAGCAAATGATTGTAGCCATGCACCCAAAGACAGTCTTTGTTGTATCGACAGTGACAGGACATTGAGGGTTAATGGCTGGGTGGCTCATTAATCTTACATTCAACTTACAACGACCAACACACAATAGATAGGAAACTTGGTAATGGCTGACAGCGAAAATATAATTTCTTGCCCTGTTGCTTCTAAACTTATCGCGTTATATCTTTATATTTAAGGCTATTTTGTATTTAATATTCTCGCGTTAACGATTTCAAAGGCTTTGCAAAAACGAACGCAAGAGGGAGAATTGAGAAGCACGAAGGCGTTTCTATGGAACTCGTTAATAAATGGAATCGAAATGTGAATACATCCATAGAATTACATCAAACAAATATAAAGGAATAAGAGTTAAGTGTAATTATTGCTTTTACGAATACTTTGCTTGACGTAGGTTAATAGATAGAATACATAAATATGTTTAAATCAACACACAAAGGAATTTGTGTAGAATTTCAGAAAACATGTTACTATAAGTTGAATTTTGTTTCTGAAATTTAGAAACATGTCAGAACTATACATTATTTATGAGGAATTTAGAATTCGTAGCGGTGAAGTGAACATAAATAAAATATATAACTTTTTATTGTTATTAAAAGCAATTTTAACGTATGTCAGTATTTATATTACAGTAAAATATACAGTATATAATTTAAAATTAATAACATGTAAGTGCATTAATGTTTGAAAATAGTAACATACATACTGTATAAGAATTTGAGGAATAGAAAGTCATTGTATATGAATAATTTGATTCTGAATGAAAATATCGCTATTCAAGAGAATAAATTGCGACCTCCGACGAATTGTTCGTGACAATGGAAACTTGGGGCAAATACTTTTAACAGACTTTGAAAGGCAAAAGATAATTAATAGTGAAAAGAGTTAGTAACTTCAGTTATTTTATCGATTAATTCCAAACATTGTGGAAATTTAAACAGCAAGAAAAAAATAATGTTAAGGGTAAATAAATAAAAAAGTATGTTATAAATATTTCCATAAAGAAATATAATCGAAATCGCTTTCTTAGCGGTAAAGAACTGCATTGAGGTATAATGAAAGACCAACATTATATAACATTTAAGGACAAGTTTCTTTAGACTATATACTTTACCATTAAATTATATTATCATATTAAATAAACATTTCATAGTTTTATATATTTATTATATATTACGGTAACAATTTATTATAATTAAACTTGCTATATATTATATGAATAAACGGAGAATTTTTATAGATTTTTCTTTATCATTAGAGCTTTTAGTAATAGTTTTTTTTATTAATTGAGGATGTGCAAAATAAATGGCGAATAAATGATGATAAACTAACACTGCGTCCGATTATTTCAATCAGAGATAAAACAATTAATAGTAAACGTAACTGTATCGTAATGTATATTTTCATATAATTAATTCTCCCATAGCGCATGCGTATATAAATTTATGAATTATTAATTAATACAGCGTCGCTCTATAACACCAACCTGCCTACAAATAGGTGATATTCACTTCATTGTATATGTATTTGATATGGGGTAGTACTTAAATAGACATACCTGGCACTCCGTGTCTCCAACATAGCAATAGTCTCCCGATACCGAGGTCGGTGCCCAGAGATGTTCTCCGCTGATGGCTGCGTCAGTCCAATCTGGTGTAGACCTGATCACCCTGGCTCCACCGGGCTCACTGGTACGTCTGTTGACAAATAATACGATTTACTACTATGAAATATCATGTACCTAGTATGAACATTATAGTACAGTGTATGAAGGGGTATGTAAACCATCAGAAATTCCATTTATTACGACTCAATTGTTAACGAAGTAATAATTAACAATATTTTCCCATATATGGTGGATGTTCTACATCTTAAGATGTGGAACTGCAACCCATCTTATGATTCACTGAACATTATTAGATTACTGCATTATTCTTTATAAATGTAAGTTAAAATGAAATATTTATTATAACCAATGTATAATTAAAGCCACAACTACCATAAATACAACTATACATAATTGATTGCATGCTAATATTTAAGTGTTTATGTGAAATATAATATACTCATAACCAACCCTATGATATTTTAATAATACATAGTACTTTACTTCTGCATCAATAAATAAACAAATGTTATTTCATATTTATAGAAATTATATTTAATTCTATTTATATATAGTAATAATTTACATTATTATATATTTTTTACATTTATAATAGAACAAACATGTGTCACAATTGTCAAAGACAACATGTTAAACTGATTTCTTGAGTATGACATTGTCGAATTTCCGTCATAAAATCTCGATTATTTTATATATATTGTTTTATCAAAATACAAAAATAATGATGGAATCTTAATACAATAACAATGATGGAATCTGTAATTATATTTAACGGAGAGAAGTATTTTGTTAACAAATACCAATAAGTTTAAAAGCAAAATATTAATTTTCAACTTTTAGGTAAAATTTCAGTCAATTTATTAATTTATAGCATATGGGTTTCAACCCTTTCATAACATATTTGTGTATTTGATTTAATTTGTAAAGTTTTGACAGTTAATAAAGACCAGAACTGATTAAAGTACTTTATTTTAGTTAAACTTTGTTGTATGCTCACTTATACGATTAAGTATAACGTAAAAGTTGCAAATGAGGAGCCGTTACGATGTTGTTTAAGTGTCTTTAATCAGTTCACTGAAGCAATTTAGATATGTAAATTTCTCACAAAAATTTATGACAATAAGCTTAGGCTATAAGAGAAAAATAATGCAACATATAAAATAAAAAATAAAGTTTGATAACACTAAGTAAACAAAACAAAAATACAATCCCATTTTCTTCTGAACTAGGATTGTCAGAGATGTTCTGGTGATAACGTAAACAAACTACGAATACTTAAAGAAAATTTAATCTACGAGAACCAAGTTGTATGTATAAATAGTATGTTTATGGTTATTTGGTTTTCTGTTCCGTATATTTATAATTTTAATTACTTTTTCTTATTATTATTAATAAAGATACTATTTATCATTTTCAATTTATATTCGGATATTTTTCTTCAAGGCGTAAAAGATAGTGACATGGGAGTGAAATTAGGTGACATTAAGGTCAATTGCTTGCTATATGCAGATGATGTAGTATTCACTGCATCATCAGAATGCGATTTGCAGGCATTTGGCTGTATACAATGCTGTTTTACTAACAAATCTGTTATACGGCAGCCAAACGCGGGTAACAAAGAAGAAGAATGTAAGAAAGATGAATGCTGTGGAGATGCGATCTCTTCGCAGAATATGCGGAATCAGTCTAGCTGACCGAAGTCACAATGAAGAGATCCACAAAATGGCAGGGACTAGCGAAGATGTCACGGTGAGAATGAAGAAGAACGTATTTAGGTGATTTGGGCACGTCGAACGAATGAGTAAAATGGTAAATGAAATGAATGACAAAATGGTAAAAAAGATTTATACAGGAAAGGTAAGCAGTAAGAAAGGCAGGGGGAGGTCTCGAGTGACCTTCGAAAACACATCTATCTATCTATGAAACACTATCTATCTATCTATGATACTGGAGGAAGGTCACGTAAAAAGCATGAGGATCCCCCGAACAGCATGTACGAAGAGGTTGAGGTCTATGGCCGAGGCAAAAGAGGTATGCAGGGACCGTAGCGTTTGGCGCTCCGTCGTCTCTGGCTACCCCGCAAGGGATATAGCGCGAAGCTAAATAAATTAATTTATCATATAAAAATAATTAAATTAAACAGAATACTTTTTTATTTAATAATTGTTGTGCCTGAAATTGAAATTTAAAAACAATTCTTAAAAAAAACGCTTCTTTTATAAAACTCTTTTACATAAAAAATAAATAAATAGAACAATTTGAAAAACAAATTCAAATATTTTAAATTTGTATTCTTTCTTTAGTTTTGGTTGCATTCTCTATTTTGGCACGATCAAAGCCGCTCACTATAAAATTGTATAAAAAATTAAAAAGTATTTTTAAAGCTTAAAGAATAATAAAAATAAAATAGTACAAGTATATTTCTAATTATACCAAACAGAAGCTCCGATTCTTTAATTTTTAACGAGAATCTTCTCTGAAATATATACAAAAATGGATTGCGCTCATTGTAAAAGGACTATGGAGGGGTGTGCATCAATAAAATGCAGCCGCTGCGCTTCCCAATTTCACCTGGAGTGTGTGAGCAGCGAACACCTGGTGCCCAGTACGAACAGCTGGAGGTGCTGTAAATGTGAAATGTGCTTCTCTCCCACCTTAACATCCCAGGCCTTGGACGCTGCGGTTCGAGCCTAATAATTTAATACATATGTTGTTGTTGATCCTAAAATCTTATAGATGTCTTTAGAATTGAAATATTTTTTATTTTTCTTTTAACTGATTTTGTAAGGGTGTATGTGTTGTTAGAAAAAGTATATAAACGTATTTCGCAACGGTTAAGCTTGATTTAACTTTTATATAAATGTAGAATGAAGAATTCTAACAGCAGTGGTACGAATTCCAGTCCCCGAACTCAGAATTACGTTAAAACGTCTCCACCTTATCTTTATCTCGATGTTTCTATCTTTGTAAATATAATTGCGTTTTAGTGAGAGTTTTAGAGTTTTGTCCCAGAGGTAGTAGATTCCAGTACTGGCCGTGTTAGTTTAATTCTCTATTTATTTAAAGTGTTAAACAGGTAAAGCAAACTAATACTATTTACCACACTGCATCAATATAGTATATACTCCTAATAGGTTTATGAATTTATGAATTCTTTGAATTTACCTAGCATCTTAATATTTACCTAGATTTTATATTAAAGTTTTAGCTTAGTCTCACTGCTTGGTAAAAATATAATTTCTTATAGTAGAATACAGCTAAACCCAAGATTTTTTCTTCCACCATATCATCCAAACTTTGGTAATCAAGCCCGGATCCGGTCAAAGGCAGATAGCAATGGTTGGTCAAAGCAAAGCATAAAATATGGTAAATAAATGTAACATAAATTTCAACGGTAGCTTCTCTACTTAAGCCACTTCGCAAACAAGTTAGTACAGAGGCAATCCCTTCTAACGTTGTTTAAGCCGCGTATTTACTGAGGAGTTGACGTTTCAGTGTAAATTACAACCAAACTGTTTTCAAAACCACAATTCCAACCCAGAAGCCATTCTACGTATCGTAAACTCTTAAAAGATGATACGTATTTTCTCATATGGATTAGACGGAATTGAATATTTTTATTGTCCGTATATAAAAGGTGTATCACTATTGTGTAAATAAAGTAGAATGGATTAAGATAATCTCTATACTTCATCCTTTATACCTCCAACCACAATAGAGAACAGCGGCCGCTACTACTACTCTAATACACTTGTTTCGCATCCATGCTCGTAATTGTTGTGAATTTTCTGGTTTTGTTTCTTTTGAAGTATTTTTGATGGAAGATCAAAGGTTTTATTTAAATAGGTAAATAATGTAATTAATGAAACGTTGGACTCTATTTGGATGCAACCGGTGGAATAGGTTTAGGAGTCTTTGTTAGTGTGAACAAAACATATATCACTATTATTATGAAATGTTAACGAATTAAAGTTGTTTATTCTTCAGCCTGTTCCTAAAAAGCTTGATAAATCACTAGAACCTCAACAGTTTTCTTGTGAATATGCTACTTATATACCTATACGTCTCGACAACTATTAATCCCGAGTCAAGTTTTGAGCCACGATAAACGTGCCCTCGTCATATTTCGAAGACTACGATAGTTTTAGAACTCTGCTTTACATAGAAATAATGCCACTCCGGCTCAAATATACATACAATATTACTAAAGTTATCTTTGAAGATCTGTCGTAAGCCGCAGACACTATTCTGAATAAGCTTCTTTATGAAAGGGTTTATGCAAAATGTTTAGCATTTTTTGTACAAACTTATCCTCGGAATAAGCCTAAGAGTAAATATAATGATATAAGTAAGTTACATGAGAAAAAAGTAAATTATTTACCTACTTAGCTACCGTACTTTGACATACCTACTTATATATTTGGAAACAAACCTTTTCTTTGGCAATTTATACTATTTCTTTTAGCTCTCGATGACAGATCCGTGTGAAAACTTGAAACATCGTCTTTTTTAAATTATGTATGCATTATTTTATAAAATATGACGTTTATACACGAACAAGGTTATACCGTAGTCGAAGAAACTGATAGGGATGGAACCATATCGATAAACAAAACACGATAACATACCCTATTTTTTTTACAAAATGTAAGAAACTAAACTACTGCCGGATACTTTTGTACAACTTACAAGATGTTGATTTACAAGAATTAATTATTGATTGATAATACCAACTTGTTTGAAATTTTCGAAGCATTTGTAAAATAAGTAGGTATAGGTACTTGACATTGAAACGAAATAATTATAATGATAGGTAATCTTTATTTATTTTAATCAAAATGTGATGAATCGTCACTAAATAATATATGCGATCGATATCATTACTTATTTGGTCACAACACTACAAATATCAAATTTGAACTGTCGTCGAGTTTAAAGAAATGGAAATAATAATATATAATATATATATATTATCTAATAGGAGGTTATTATATGCATTCTAAAATTTTCAACACATTTAAAATTTTAAACTAACAAACTAAAATATTATACCCTTGTGGGTGCTGAAGTTAGCCTGACCTTTAGGTAATACTTTTAACAGGTGAATAAATATTTAAAGAACATAATAAAATGTAATTTGAAGTAAGAGCTCTGAACTGGACTTTTTAAGAATGTAGTTTGTTCAAGTGGAGGCATGCAGTATAAAATATCTACAAATTTTATTATGTTGTTAATGTTTAACTACAACTGACATCGAGTTGTCGGTTACTTTACAATTTTTTTATATGTAACTGTCGCTTTAAAATAAATTCCAATTTAATCTTTATTTAACTAATTTATCAATAAATTTTAAATAAATACAAAAAATATGCCAGCTATACTCAAAAGTGACTAAATAAACAACTCTAATACTTTTACTAAATTGTATCCTTAACATTATGATATCTTAACTCCTAGACGCCACTGATAAGGGACAAGCTAAAACATACACAGCCCCCTGTTTGTCACTACAAGAAGACCGCAATCAAACACTTATTATTCAAATATTAATGTTGTCTTGAACAAATGTATACAGTTGTACACCACCAGAACTTCTAAATATTATAACGTGGATAAGGAATTTAAAGGCTACAGCTGCAGATCGGGAAGCTGTACATTCAGTAGAACAAGCCCAGAAGTGTCACGTATACTCGATATAAAAATAACGTAAAAAAAAAACGTCCTTATGGAGGAAAAAGGCCTTGTAAGTCTATGTCGACTCGAATTGTTGAAACAGGAAAAATAGAAATGTCATTCCAATAAACTTTTAAAATGCATGGGATATGTCGGCAAAATGAATTACGATTAATTCAGAATTTTAAATCAGCTTAGAGGCTAGTTAAAAAGTTAATATCGAAAGTATTTCCGATAGAAAGAACTGGAAAGGTACGATATCAAATTTAAAATAAGCAATTAGTATATATATAGTATTGTAGTAATATTAAAGTGAAGAGCTGATTTTTTTTGGTAACACAGGAGCATTATTAATTTATTTCTTTTTAATATAATACTATCAACACTATCAAAACAATAACGGAGGCAGCATCTAAACATTTGAAACGAATGACAGCATTTAGCAGTAGGTACGCTATCAACTTATATAATTCATGACTTAAGCAAAATATTAAATATAAATAATAATGTAGTATACCTATATTTTTTTTATATTTGTAGAAACTTAGAGTAATTTTGGCTAGCAACACCTAACTTCTAAAAGAATATGAATTGTGACAGTCCAATTAAGAAATCTTTTAATTTACCAGAAATTAAATATGTCACAAGATGTGGTCATGGTTAAAAATCACCTCTTATTTAGCGGAAAATAAAATTTTGTTACAATAGAACAACGTTAATTTCGGTAGGACCGTATTTATAAAATCCTAACGTAATCATTATTTTATAACCATTTAATATCTAAATGTTTCATTGTAATAATTATAAAATAATATTTTTACTTATACAAAAATACCAAGAGAAACTCGACGCTTTTGCGACAAGATCTCTAACTTTAAGCCTTGTCTTTGCCATCTGCGACGCAACGTAACCTCACCCTTTATTATTTTTTCAAGATACGTAAATCAAAGTGAGCAATATATTATTTCAACAGAAAAGAGGATTGCTACGTCGATAATTTTCTTCGTATAACTCATAATAAAACAAACACCCCAAACACCCTTTGGTACCTTCATATGACATTTGATAACATGAAGGGTATTGTATGTCAAAGGCTTTACAAAATATTATTATTGTCAAACATTTCAGGCCTGTTATTTTAATTTTATTGTATTTTATAAGCAACTAACTCAGGCTCGCGACTCTGTTTGTATGGAATACAAATAATAAACATTTTCTATTGATATTAACAATCAAGTCTGCAACTGCTGGGCATTCATCCCTTTCTTTTCCCCTTTTCATTTTTAAATCAACCCTTCGACACTTAAACAAGCATAAATATAACAAAAATTAATAATAAGTTTCACAAAATTTGCGAAATTTTATCCTATTTCACTTATATAGTTTTTTAAAGTTTTCATTTATACATATGTTTGTTATATTATTTAATGTGGAGTCCACACAATTTTTTGTAATCTTTATTTTCGAAAAGTCGTCCTCCATTAAAACTTTTACTTGTAGTTTTTAACAGGCCATGACACAAAAACGAAAAACAATTAGAACCTTATGAATATGACATGAAAAAAAAGTGCTCAATTCAAATTTTGTTTCTTGAATATTTTTTTAAATACATACTATGTGATGAAGTATTTATGTGATGAATGTTATAAAAAAGTAAAAAAATAAAATAAATATAGATATCATTACCAAAATTGGAGATAATAATATTGTAAACATTATACAAATTAAATAAAACATTATATCAAATTAGACAAAGGTTTTATCGATAATCCTCCAAAATCTAAATTTGGGATTGTATTAATAATATGTGATTAAATATAAAATTTCAGGTACAATATGTCTTTACGAATTCAAACATCATTCATACTTTATTCAGATACCATTAATACCTTAAAACTAACACGCCATTTTTATAAAAGCTTTATCAGTTAAATGAATGGTATTTTTAAATAATCCCATTTTATAATACAATTAAAATGGAATGAAAACTTTCTGTAGAAATATATCTAAAAATTGATATTGAATTCACAAAAGTAAGTTATTTGATTTCATATTCATCGCATCTTAATAAAAATATTGGACAAGTATTCGAAGCTATAATTTATTAAATGGAGTAAAACGGATTATCAAATTAAATTAATTTATAAGGCAGTCGAGATAAGTTTTTTTTTTCTTCGCAGTTTTATTTAATTAGTGTTGTATGTTAATTTGCGAGTTAAATTAAAATAATAATAAATTAAAGAGTTAATCGAATGGTATATAGTTGTAAAGGAGCTGAACTATGGTATCACCGGTAGTCGTTAAGACAGACTTACATTAAATTATTTATATTTTATAACTCCCTTGTCTGGTTTTCGTATATTTAAGTTGTCAATATAGTGTTTACTAATATACATGTTAATGAATATAACAGTTGATGGGATATTAATTATTATTTATTAGGAAAAACCTATTTATACACACATATATATATATATATGTATATGTGTGTGTTAATCCGTTTATTATATCCATTAAGTAATAGTCATTTAACAAAATGTATTTTACATATATTGTAGTATTATCCGATAGATTATATTATAAAATTCATAAAAAATTTAAGCGGATTTCAAATCAAGTTATACAAATTAGTCTTACGAAAAAAATTAAAAAACATAGCTTATATTTTTTATAGTAAGATAAATAAAGCTTCAATTAACATGATAAAATCGAAGATGTTTTTTCTCTACAAAATATATTTTATCGACTACAAAATCACAGACATATGGCTATGAATAAATTTGGACTGTTATTTTACATACTATTATTCTAATATACATATTATAATTATACATATTATATTATTATTGGATAAAATTATAAATACATATTATATTTTGAGGATGACGTCACTCAATATAATTGTTATAATATTTTAATGAAATTGGATAAATAAGAAAAACATACATTACGTACACATTACAAGTTCCAGGTTGTCTTAATTCTAGAGACAAATGAAACTTTATTTTTAATGTCTGCGATAACTGAGAAAAATAACGCAAGTAGTTTAATTGCACGGTCGGTAGAAGTATAATGAATTGTTTTATGGCACGCTTATCGCCACGACCTCGTGGTCGGTTAGCTACCTGCCGTGGTTTTTGCGCAGAATCCTATACAAGTTTGCAACAATTAATTTTGTTATAGTTATAGTGTGAACTCAAAATCAATTTTGGTTATATGAACTACTTAGGTTAATATTTTTCATAACGTTGCTATATAACATTAAAATCTTCGTTTATTTTTGTTTCTTTTTACATTCACAAAATGTTGTCAAAGGAACTTCTGTAAATTGTAAATTGTAAATTGTAAATCTGTCAACTATAATTATATTAAAACTGTAAAAAAAGTGATGGATGTTCATAAAATAAAATGTGACGAAAACCACATTTTACTATAATTATATTGATACTTTTCTGTTTATGTATTGTTGATGTCTTGTATATATTTATCACTTGCTGTATAAATAAATGTGTATTATCGGTGAACCCTACAAAGTATTACGAGAAAAGCCGGTATCTAAATCTAGTGCGACCGTAATTACAATCTTCCATAAATTAAACTATTTTTATGACTTTTGTTCACCTCGTATAAATTTTTTATTACGTATTTAATTTAAAAGCTTCATTATTGTTTTAGTTCGTTAATTCAGATAATTTTGTGACGCAGGTTGCACTGTTCCCTGATATGATGAATGCTGATATAATCTATTTAAATCAACCTAAACTAAAATCGTTTTAAGAAGAAAACTATCCTTATTTACATAATGAAATAATATATGTCATTTATGATATTTAGGACAAACATATTTTAGATTAGTGTACAAAAATTTTGTTTCCGAAAGATAGATTTAATCGTTCACGCTATATTTTTTTGGGGTGTACATTTTTATTTCATATTTTTATTAATGTTCAAAAAATTACTATAATAATTAAGTATGATATCATTATGTACATCCTAGGTTGTTCCAATAATTGTTAGTGAAATGATAAATAGTACAAATATGAAAAATCTTTATTCAGAGCTTTTCAAAATAATCCATAAATAATCATTGTTATAAAGAAAAGTATAATGACAATATATACAGTAAAAGTATAGTGATTATACCTACATGAATGTCCAAAAATTTAAACCCTCTTTAGTTTAAATTTTTGTAATGAAATAGGCTATCAATTCTAAATAGTATCCGGAAAGTAGAAGTTATATTTACGTTGTGACTAACAATTTTTGGAACAGCCCTCTATATTTTTATATTAACAACTTTGTTTGTTTGTATGTTTGTTTTTAACGAATAGACTTAAAAGCCACTGAACTGATTAAAAAAAAACATCTTGAAATTTACTACATTAGTTACCTGAGTAAAACAAGCTACATTTCATCCCAATGTTTATAAGCATGATCTAAGCGATACCTACGCGAATAAAATCTGAGTAATTAAGGTGCAAAATTCACCCTACAATAAATAAACAAAATAAATTCTAAAGTCTCTAACTCGATAACAAGAACCACACATCATAAATTTATTACAAATAAAAATTATTGATGCCCAGCGATTTGGACATGGGTGAAACAGTTCTTTATTGTATTATATTAATAATAATATTCGAAGCGGCTTAAATGGTTTTGTTAAAACTTTTAATACAACGTATCTTTTAACATAGCAAATAAGTGTACTATTTAAATAAGTATTCATAAATGTCAATCTTGAAATTTCATAATTTGCGCTAGAACATATTTGCGTTTATCAGCTGGTATTTAAAAAATTACAATAATATACATAAAACAATTCAAATAACATTTCCTTCCTGGTAAAAATAATAATATTAATAAAGTAATTTCTTTAAGGAAAAAAGATTTTGTTATTAGGGATGGTGCAGTACATATGGTTATATGAGTTATGAGTATAATAAGATAATTCCCAATGCGTGAGACCCCAACAATGTTTCTGGAAAGGTAAGCTTATTAAGTATCCCTTTCCACGTTCATTGGTCTAAATAATATTGTAAGTTTCGTTTGTTTACAATGTATAAGAAAATCTACGGTATAACTATTAAATTTTGCTTATATATATTTTGCGTTTCTGTATCAGATATTTAATTTAAAATTATCATTTTTTATTGCGCATTACTTTACCAATATCAAGAAGTTATATTGTTTTATCAATAAAATAAGTTAATGGCGCGTTTAACAATTACGTTGTATTCATTTACAAGAACATCAACATCAATTTATCGATATAATTACCTACCAATTACCTTATGACTTTATTAGGCGTACCAGTCAAGTAAAGACCATGTACCGGTCATTATAAAGCAAGGAAGTTAATAAGTTGACTTTGCAGATTTAACCGCTAAGGCTCAGCGCACATGAATTGCTTTCACAAGTTACTTTGTCTTGTGTCAACTGCAGAACTACGATACTGAATAAAGATAAAATCGCTTCGATAATAGTTTATATATAGTACAGAAATTCTTTGCCAAAAATTTTACTATAAAATTGCGTGTATCTCATTCGACGTCAACGGAGCAATAATATATATTTTATAAGTAATATACGCGAAAAAAGTGGCAAAACTAGTGAGTGACGAGTTTTTAAAATGTCAAGATGAATGTATTAACATAACATTATATACTTTTAGAGTTTTTTTATTACATTAAAATAATATGTTTTTTGCTATCTCAAAGATATTAATACTCATATGGTGTACATCCGCCTCGAGATACAACCTGTTTCATCGCCTAATCAGACCGGTATTCGTATTAGGACAAGGCTAGGGAATGCGGCAAAGGAGTAGATACATTAGAAATTAGGCGTATTAATTATTGTCTAACAATAATTTGCACTTGTATAAAGTAATATATCTTTATTTATTGATATTATAGATTTAAAATTCTTAACTTTTGGTTTTCAATAGAAGTAAAAAATTTATTAGCAATATTTTTTTAATTAGAAATCAGTGTAATATATTGTAATTGTCTTAGTGTTTACACTCGTGTCCGACATATTAAATCCTAATTTAGCCGTATTAATTGCAGATTTTTATTTATTCGAAGTTTTTGTATGCTTAGTAGCATCTTTTATCATAACATTATACCTGCTATTAAAAATATGCATATAACAAACAAGATACATTTTTTGTTTTGGTTAATATAATATATATATTTGGAAGGATCATATATGCATGTGCAGGTGAAATAATTAACATTAATATAATATAATCAAAACATAAAGTAAAATTATTTTGATTGTAGCTCCACGTATTAAGTGGACGTATCTGCTACGGTATTTGCAATTATCTTCACGTTGAGTGTGGTTTGCTCGTGGTCACCGGGTAATGAGAGATGATATCGGCTACAGATGTAATCGGAAATAAAAATATTTATATGTAAACATTTACTTGAATTATTTAACTGCAACTAAGTTTGTTTTCCCCTACAATTGAAGGTATATTCATCAAACATTCCCACATTGACAAAAACATTCAGTTACGGGCATTGTCATTTACGTTTATAAGATTTTTAAATTCAGCAGACATCCGATAATGGTTATATTCAGATGCAACGTAACAAAAAGTAAAATAACCATAATATCCTTTATAAAAAAATACGATCTTGTTTCAATAACCTTCGTTTTTTCCGTTCCAACGTCGAAAGCAATTAAATAAATGATGCCATTCAATAAATATCGAATGCTCGATTCTATGTTTTCTAGGAATGTATTGATCGTCCCTTTAACCATAGCGATAGTTAACACACACACACACACACACACACTCGACATTAATTGTATTTATATTAATAATCATCATCATCTCATCATCTTCCTGCCCTTATCCCATTTTACCTCTCCTGTCCTCTACCTGTCCATTCCTCCACTACTATACTCAACACTCTTTTGGTTACATGCCTTTAATCTCTCCTCATAACAAGCTCATACTACTCTATCCACAAATTTAAATTAGTAGTTTCTAAACAAAAATAATCTTGAAAGAAATCTTAATTTAAGAGCGGAAACTATATATATAAAATACGGTTTAAAATACCGATTCAAACATTATGAATAAGAAATAATTATATTAATAATAAGTATAATGTTAGCTAAGCATTAAATTTATGCATTTTATTATTAATTATTTTATTATTAAAGTGTTAAATAAATTAAGTGGCTCATCTCTTTAATCAGTGATTCTATTTCATTATAGTCACAAGTTATAAATAATTGTTAGTAAGAGGAGACTGCGAATGTTCTCGAATGAGTAATATAAAGGGTGTTAACTATTTTAATAAAATTAATAATGATAGGTCGAACTGATTGACTGGAGCTCCTATACGATTTGTCTTGTTCGGATTAGTATCAAACTTTCTCAGAAAATTAACTTAAGGTGTAATCCTAGCATTTATCGGAAGATATCCCTGTTTGTTGCAACTTTTATATTTCAGATGACAATGAGTGATGGTAGCCTTTACTATAACTGGAACTGAAGCCACTCTGTTGCCTTAAAAACATTGAAACTAAAATCATTGAAATTTTACGCCACAAAAGGTAAAAACGTGGTTCAATAGAAACGGAAATCATGGCCTTACTTATAAAATTTGAAATATAAGCCTTATAATTATTGACTTAAGGTCCCCGGTGGTATTTGTCATGAAATCACTGACCCGTGCTGTTGTCACAAGCGATGCGTTACGGTAGGTAAGCGTGAACGTTAAGAGTCTGTTCACAGTAAGCGATGCGAGCGGGAGCGGCTTTTATCAAATGACACATAATAGGATTTGTCTTAAATTTACATAGAAAATAATAATATCCATTCTCGTTTGGCCTTCATTGCGATAGAGGCCAGTATATATAATATATTGTTAGGAGTATTAAAATAAAATATTACAAATAGCAAAATACTTATTATTGCCATTAGTTTTTAGTGGATCGAAATATGTGGAACTTAAGTTGTTGAATCATTTGCAGGATTTATATTATATTATAATATACATCACCTATTGTTATATTTTTTTTGAAAAGAGCAACTGTTGAGTTTCTGGCCGGCTCTTCTCAACAGAGCAGCATTCCGAGCCGGTGGTAGCTTGCTTACGGACGGACTACACTGACCTTTTTTTGTATTGTAATAATTGACGATTCAAAAGTGCGTGTAAATGCCTACTTGAATAAAGATATTTTGAATTTGAATTTGAATTTGATTAAAATTGGAAGTATTTATAGATTGTTATGATTTTTTCATTAACCATTAGCTGATACTGTAAGTCATGAAAAGTAAGTCATGAAACTTACTTTATATTATATATAATTTATATACTGTTCAAATTTTAAATATTAACAAATTAATCTTAATCGGTGAAACACTTTTTCGTTCGTTAAATCATCTTTAAATTTACAACAATAAAACAAAGAACACAGGCAGGGTAGGGCTCATGTATCACGAAGGGTTAAATAAAGCAAGGGTCACTTGGACCTTCACCTATGTTAATTTGTGTTCCGGTTTCTCAGAATGATTGGAATATTACAAAAGTATTCCAACCGTTATATATAATATAAATATAAATATAAAATAAATAACGCTCTTGATGTTGGCTCCGTCAGTTAACAGGTACTCAGCGATGCATAATAATTTTATAATTTCATGTCATTAATGTATACTTACAAGTGTATTTACAAGAAATGTCACGTAATACTCTGAAAAGTGACGTTCTTTGATCCATATAATATTTTATATGGAATTTAGTGACATCACTAAATTAGTGACACTTTTGGCACGTTTTACAATAAATAAAGCCGTTATTATTATATGTTATAGTCACATTTATTATATCTTCCGGATTCCAAAACAAACTTATTCACAACAGAAAGATGGATAATGAAAGAAATAAAGAAATTTATCTTTCATCTGTTTCTTTTACTTATACGTACATATGTATATCTATTGCTCTTGTAATAATATCAGGATATTATTGTTTTATTTAGACAATTTAAGAGATGTAATGTTAGAATTTTCCTAGATGCCTCGCAAAATGCTTAAGGATTTCTCAGTATTCAATACTTCAGAACTTACATATAAAGTTTTTTATATAGATATCCTACTTACATTTACGTATATTAATTTGTATAGCCATCGAGTTGCTATTCAATATTTAAATCAATATTTACAAATCACTGTTCATATTACAAAAAGCATCTAAAATACATATTATATACTAAGATTAGTTTATCTTATGACCACGACTGAATAACATTAAACTTTTCCTTGCTAGTAATAAATACTTGTATGTAAAAAACATTAAAATTACTATCTTAATTCCTTTTAAACCACAAAATAAAACTTCTGGTAAAGAATAATGTATGTCAACAAAAATATTGTTTACAATCAAAACTAGAACATAGATATCAATGTACATTAGTTATCATCATCTCATTCTTATCAGATAGCACACCCACGTGGTTCAAACTGATAATAAAAAAACACTAGACGATAATTACCTAAAACGTACCTGCGTCGCGTTTTCCTCCTTAACTTAAGATTAGGACACTTCTTGAACACAGAAAACGATACACCAAGGAAACCCATTATCACATTAATATCACAGATATTTTATTTATCACTAAGTATAACGCGAGTATGACAGGTGTCGTGGAAGAGTGTGTTGTGACTAAGCGGTGAGCGCGTCGCGCGACGGAGTCTGCGGAGCGCGGCCCGTCGAGCACGACGAGAACGCGTCACCGCGTGCTCGGTGCGGTACATTACCAATTGACCATCTATATGATTTTACAATTTTCATCAAGAACTCTCCGTGTATATCGAACAGTTAATCAATGACGTACGCAGTGAGCATTGTTAAATTCCTAAGTCGCGTTATAAACTGTTCTTATTCATTGCTAAATTTCTTCTGATGGCGAATTAATATCATTTAATTGACGCTTGATGGGGAATGCCGACTAAACGTTTTGGTGATTATGGGACTCCATTGACTGCTTATTCAAAATTGTTATAAAACCGAAATTGCGCTCTAATGATGATGAGTTTACGTATAGTATGTGCCGACATAATTGATAATACTAATTATAAATATCACTGAATCACTCCAATTTACACAGCTTCTTATATATAGTTCAATAATTTATTTAAAACACGTTACCTAAATACATCAACCTGTTTATTAACATCTATAATCAACATTAAACCAGCGATTAAAACCATATAGCATATTATAATAGTCTTTATAATGAGTAGATGAAACTAATGTTATATTTTAATTGTAATAACACCAACTTCTTCTACCTTGATATTTTAAAAGTAGTACTAAGATATATATGAAGTATTGCTGTATATATAACATAAGCTCAACATGTAGTGATAGTTATAAAGACGAGGTCGTGCCCACAGGTTTATTATAATAAAATGTATATATTTATATATATACACAGTATCCTGATAACCTTGTTGTCTTGGAAAGGACATGAAGGCGAGTAGGTATCACTTACTTATATAAAACCAAATATGTTGTCTGTATAGTCGGTCGGGTCAGCCGGCACCCACACTACACGTCGATTCAAAAGGATAAATGATCATAAATTTAATTGTTCAGCGTCATTCATTATATTCAATCAAAGTACAGAATAATATTTGATAATGTATCACGCTGAAACTAAAATATGCAATATGTTAAACCAGAAATGTAATAAAAGCAGAAATTGTTCTGGAATATTTACCTTTCCTGTGAGTTAAATATTGAATATAGAATGGAACCTAAATAGTACAATTTTGTAATATGTGTAACAGCTGATCATATAGCGACTATAATAGTCACTTGAATTATACGTATGAGTAAAAACAAATGTTTAGTTACAGCATTCTAAGCACCATACCAAGTAGAAGGTCGGTTGCATTACCTAATAAATTATAAAAACAAAACAAAAACAAGATGAAATATTTCATTCACATCCAAATTTGTAAAATTCACTTTATTATAAAATGAAAATTATATTTTTGGCCATAGTCCTTACAAAGAACAAGGTTACAGTAGTTTTTTTAACATATCTTTAATAATATATAAAAGTATATTTATTTTTGAATGTTAAACTAACCTAGATTATAAATGTTTGATTTATTGTTATTTGTTAAAATGAATTTGTCTCGTATAGTAGGCGTGTAAAGATCTGCTAACCACTGTTTATTTAGTGGGAATTATAAAACCATTTATTAAATGCAGAACGATGTCGCTGGCCTACAGAAATTGAGGGTAATATAGATTTTCCACAACCACAATCTACATAGTTAAACATTTTATATAAATACGTAAAAATTAATACAATCAGTTTTTTAAAGCAAATTCGTTAACATAACAAGAAACTTTTTATACCTATATCAAATACAAATTAAGATATATAAAAATTTACTAACATACTTAACATTGCGTTTAGCATGACTTCCAAGACAAGGAAGTAATAGTGTTTTGTGGTATCACGATTATCACGTGTTAGTATTACGTCATTAGTACGTCAGTCATACTAACCAACTAATAATAAAATCAAAATATGAATAAAACAAAACAAAATGAAAAAAAAATTACACCGACCATCAAACATGAAGTAACATCAATAAGCTGTCCTAGTCTAAATGGATTCGTCGTTTATCATAAGTAATATTAATGTGAGTTTGTTTGGTTGTTACGCTCCCACAACCGATTACCATTAAATTTTGCACAAAAGTTCTCTGGGGTACAAAGGATCTTTTATTCCAAATAAAAGTATTCGCGATGGAAACGAAAATAACCTTTATAGTCGTTCAACGTAATAAGACTATGTTTTCACGTATACAATGCGGGCGAAGCCGCTGTCAAAAGTTAGTTTATGATATATTAAAAAATTCTAATTAACATTTAGATTTATTTGTCGATTATAGGCTCTCGAGTACCAATTCTGCATTACAACTTAACCTGTTAAACAAAAATAGTCGTTGGTTAAATCAAAGTATTGGATTTCGAATTTGATGATTGAGATAAAAAATCTTTTATTATAATTTTGAATTGCTCTTGATTACATACATACATCCTCACACCTCTTTCCCGAAGAGTAGGCAGAAATCAAAGACTTCCAAATTCTAAAATTCTGATATATTCACTTTTCTACACTCTAATAAATATCTTAATGCTCGTCGGTTTCGATTACTTTCCCTTCCCTTCTTCAGAACATCCTCAATCTGATCAAGAAATATTTGTCTACGCCTATCACTTCGGACCTTTCCATCCACAGATCCCTTATATATCCGACTTGTCAATTTCGTTCATCCTCCCTACATGACCAAGCCAGCTAAACAATCCTTTCTCGATCCAAATCACCAGATCTATCCCATCACAACGCTATAATTACTCGACTATTCATTATTCTATCAATCAGTTTCATACCTATCATGCTTCAACAACATAATTTCTCTCTCTCTTTCATTGCAACAGCATATATCTTACTTTCATCCTTCTTATCCATACCCATGTTGCATTTCCATTCATTAATGTTGGAACCAATACTCCCCTATATACAGACATACGAGTATGAGCCTTTTTTGAGACCTTTTAACTATTCATAAAGGCGTGCAGTGCTCCATTATCTATATTACCTATTAAATCTTCTTGTCTCTTGTAAACAGAACCTAGATATATAAACTCTTTCACTTGTGCAACTGTCTCTCCATTATTAAAAATATTTGTCGTCTAACAGTATTTTACCTATTAATTTTATATGTATTAGAGTAATTTTGGAAATCATTGACACAGTAGGAAGTTGTAGTAGCTGAACATAGAATCACTAAAAATTTACGTTAATTTCATACCAACTCTTTTCTTACTCTGAAAACTAAATTTGAGATACTACAGTTTATGTTTTAAGTAGAATTGTTTAAACCTATATAAGGTGCCATGAAAATCAACATACTTTTAAATTATGTATTTAGATAAAATAAAACATTTATTCACATACTAGATACTCTTAGGAGAACTAATTCGGATTAGATAGGAGGAAAACGAAACCGAGTTTAGACTTTCTTATAACATCAGTATCAAGCAATATTTCTTGTGAAAATCTTCTTTTTATGTAAACACAAACAATGTTAAATAAATTATTATAAGATAATATTAAAGACAATTCCTAAACAGAGCAGTAGTGGCATATTTTTAATAAATATATTATTTATCTTATTATATATTCAAATCATGCAAAAAATTTACATAAGATACTATATAATATAATGCAGTGCTGTTACTACTGGCTCGACACATGTACCACATGTAACTCACATAAGATTCACTTGAAATATTTGTTAAAGCCGCATTTCGTACGCTAAAAGAGCCGTCAGATGAAGTACCCAGTAAAAAAGCGAGTAAATCAAAATTATTTCGGACATAACAAATCCAAAATAACACTTGAGTTCTTAGAGTTATTAAGCAATAAATATTAATTATTATGTAACTTATAATATATCAAAGTCGTTATTATCTTACTTACGTGGTGTATATAACATACAAACCGTAAATAAGAGATTAAATGATCTTATACAAATCACTCTTACAACATTTTAGCTTTTACCACTGACTTTGTTCGTAATGTTTAAGTTTCTTCGTATTTGAATTTAGTGTCTTAAATTATTCAATCTCTACATATTCATAAGTATATCAAATAAACGCTAGTACGCGGAGCTAATATTTTTTGGTTTCCTATAATTCTAGATCTATAATATCTTCTAAAGTATCTCTTTGATTCATATAATGTAATGGACAATTCTTATTAAGTAGTGGTGTAACAAAAGTATATATTTAGATAAGTTGTAATAATGAGGAGAAGAAAACAACAGCCTTGAAAATAACTTAATATTTTTAATTGAAATTTCTAACATAAGAGTAGTTATTGTGAGTTAACCATAAAAAAATCTTTGTAATATTTTATCATCATTCATCAGACATCTTTGTAATATTTTAGTAGACTACAATTCTATAGAACATTACTTTAGTTTATCCCTACTGGTTTAAGCAGTGCACGCCACTAAAGCTCCCAGCGGGCTAGATTTTTTACGACCGCGCGATCGCATTATCAATAATCGTTATATTTTAGTCAATTTACTTAAAAAAGTAATGCCCTATAAACTTAAAACTTTTTGAGAACGACACTATCTTTTGGTAAAAACCACACAAAAATCGGTTCAGTACTTTTTGAGAAAAGTAGTTACATACAGACAGCTTTATAATAAATATGGATAGATTGGAGAAATATTAGTCATTTATGAATATGGAGCAAATTATTGCATGACCTAATATTTCATATCCTTCATCATCATGCGTTAGTTTTAAAAGTTTCAGTCAGTTTATATTTTGTCAAAATACAATATCAAACACCTTTTTCCGCGACGTAATTTATGATGTGTGTCTGCTGTATTTTTCAATTTGTACACGTACGAGAAGGAACATTAAAACTTTATTCAGCCATCAATCATCGTAACATAAGCTGAAAGTAATTTCATGGCAGCACACGAAATAAAACGAATGAATAGCGAGTTTTCCTTTACCGTGTAACATTTATCTTACAAGGTTCAAGAATGAGGCGTCAGCACACAATGCCAACGAAATAAATAATACTTTTACCTAATTTACACTTGCTTAGATGATTTATCAGGAGCATATTGTGAGGAGTATAAATTTAATTTATCAATTTGATCACGTCTCGCTGAAATCGTATTACAGGGCTTCATTCATGTTTTGTTTTATTGATTTTGTTTCTCTTGACTTCTGAAAGCGAACGTTACAAGTCGTTTTTCATTTCTCTTCATAAAATGACTACGATGTTTCAGTGTGTACTGATATCAAAATGTGAAAAAATATATTCTAAACGAACATAAGTAAAAATTTCGTTATAGATAGAGGCTCTGTTTATTTTGGTCCGACTAATTAACAGATCACAATAGCACAGCTAAATCTGGGATTCGATTTATGTTACCAACTAGACGTAACTGGGTCATCATGAATGTATGATGCTTTGCTCCTGTCGATGATGTGATGGAGTAAATTGGACAGTTAAAGAGCTGGTTGGCATTCAGAGACTTCCCCCAGATTTGTGTGTTATGATTAATGATACTTCTACATTCAGACAGCTATTATATCGTACAATCAATTAGAACATCTGTTATAAGTGTCGCTCAAACGATCGTTAAATGTTTATGAAATATATTTTTTTTCTATAAAATAACGTTCATTCTTTTTAAATTATATTAGGATTTATGAGAGATTATATTTTAAAAGTAAAATGAATTGGCCATTCTTTTATTAAATCAAATACAGCCAGTTCTTCCGAGATTTCCAATTAAAGTATATTTATATTACTCATAATTTCCAAAGAATAAATTATGCATAATGAAGTGTACTTATTCTTGACCTCTTCGTGAACGAGCTTTTTATAAATAAGGTCAAAATCGACATGTTGCGGAAATAAGAACGGACAATAAATACCAATAAACTGTTGTAACTTCATTCAGAATATACACTACTAATAAAAAGTCAAACTTGTTATTGTTTAAGAAGAAATAATATGAAGATTAATCACTTTAACGTCTTACTCGAGATACTTTCATAGCATTTTCTCTTCATCCATAACTTTTACAGATCGTATCTCCGGAGATTTAAGGTAAAGTATATTTATTGTCGGTTAGATAGCAGCGATAGATATCAACTGTCTTATTTAGGAAACTGCCTGATATTAGGCACTTAGCAAAAAACAAATATGTACGAAATGCGACATTTCCTTGAAAACAAATTCTTTTTTTGGAAAAATAAATAAGGATTCATTGTAATTTATTAGTCATGTTGCGTTGGCAAAGATTTTGGATATTACAAAATATATATATATTACGTCACTGATATACATATGTAAAAATAACATTAACAAAAAAACTAAAGATTCTGTATAATATAAAACAGTGTTACATAATTTACTAAAATAAATTGTACGAAATAAATCTCTTTATAAAAAATAACATCACAAAAATGAATTGTTTGAGGAGATATTAGCTTAGCTCCTAATTTATTTACGACTTTCGAGTTTCATTTTGTTTTAGCAATATAGAGGTGCCTTGTTCGCTGTTAATATGAAAGATGAGCAGTAATTTGACCTCAAAAATAGCAGTTTTATTTTACATTTAATGAGAGAATGTATTTAATAAGACTAAAGATATTTTGAGTCTCATTAGAATATTATTTATTTAAAAAAACACTATCATAGTTCAATACAGTTTGTTAATTGTGTTCAGTTAAAAATGCATGTTGAATCCGTCCCAAACAATTTAAATTAATATTAAATACATTTAAGAAAGAAGTGGTTTTAATAACATGATGTTATCATGTTAAATAATCTTTGGTAAAGAAAATACGTAAGTAACAGCAGTAAAGATAATTCCAAATTATAATTGTAATACGCGATACTTTAACTTGTCATCAAATTCGATATAATAATGTTCGCTACCTTTATAATGTAACCAATACAATCCATTGCACAAGAAGCCTGTTGGTTTTCAAAATAAACCTTCGTTCTCTTCACTTTATATCTGAGGTTAATTGTAGACGCGAATAAAGCTCGGGAAAATTTATAAACAATTACGCACTTTCCAGCGCCCCGTTACATATTATTTGTTAATGGTATGAATTAACGAATATAGCTGGTATATAACGACATAAACAATATAGTATTTAATAATAATATTTTTAAAACGAAATAATAATAAAATTGTTAAATAAATTATCCGTCCTACCATGTGTTGCTGAACAATGAAACAAGAAAATAAAGAATTGGTCTGAAGTTGTATTGTAGTCAGAAAAAAGATTTAAAATGCTTCTTAAAGTGAGTAGTTTTTATTAAAATCCATTGAGTAAAAAGACTGTTGGAACCCAAGTTGTTTCTGAATATTTTCACGATGTTTCACTCTTTGATAAATATTTACCCAGAGTGAATAATTAATGTCTTTCTTAGCGGTAAAGCCT
This sequence comes from Melinaea menophilus ssp. n. AW-2005, assembly GCA_918358695.1. Taxonomy (NCBI): domain Eukaryota; kingdom Metazoa; phylum Arthropoda; class Insecta; order Lepidoptera; family Nymphalidae; genus Melinaea; species Melinaea menophilus. Next base: position 3,032,617 of record OU911055.1, on the reverse strand, counting down.
TTGACGTAGACAAAGGTTTATCCCTCAATATTATTTCTACTTTATTTTAACATTTTCTCTATCATAAATAATCAATTTTGATTATTTTTTATGCTGTTTCTACTCTGTATTCTGTCAAATACATTGCAATAGTAAGATAACACATCACATTTATTAATGACCATATTTTAAATATAATTCATTGACAATATAAACAGATGTATAGTAAATGTGCCGCATGTAACACAGGAAATATAAACATATCAGTTAATTAAACATTTCTAAAATAAAATTCACAGATGCACCTTTCAAATAAATTATTTTTTTATCTAAGTTCAATTCTAACTAAAATAGTAGTTAATATGTAAAGTGTATTTTACAAGTTTACTCGTCAAAGTTGAAGTGATTGCAAGCTTGGCAATTTAATACCCGCAATAACTGTAATCTATATTTAATCTACGATTAAATAACCAATAATTATCTTATAGACATCTGATCCAGTTGTAGTCAAAATATTTGGAAGCTCCATAAATATCTTATATATAAAATAAGATGAGGCTTTATAATTCTCTCTGAACTTCCAAATAAAGTCCATAAAGGATTATGAAGCGGTTGGGAATTTATTTAATCATTCCAGCTTAACTGGTCCCAGTAAACAGACCACTCACCTCATGCATTTCTGAGACAGAGATGGAGTACTGGTAAATGTAAAAAACGGGGTAGTTTGGAAGCCTTCCAAGGGCCAGAAATATATCAGAGGTTTGTGTACTCTACATAAATTTCAATGTGATTTTTTTATTATTAATCTTATATATTTAGCATTTTACGGCAATAGAGTTGAATTTTAAAGTTTTATGAGTGTCTTGTTTCATGGCTTAGTTAGATATAAATGTAAGGTAACAATAATATTACAGACATTACTTGAAGAAGTCCTCATTTTTAACACAATGCATTCCTATACTCCAACAGAGAATAGCCTCACACTTGACGCTCTTCAAAGAGGTCCCTTTGTTCTTGGCAAAATATCTTTGTTTCACACTCCAGTGGAACTAATAATAAAATATAAAAACTTATATATACAATATAAATATCATAATATAAAATACAATTTAATATTATCATTAATTAAAATTGAATTAATCATATTGATCTAACCGGCATTTTACTGTTTTAATAAATGTTATAGAGCGGATTTTATCAGATTTCATTATTTTAAATCATTACTGTATCAGTCATTGTTTAACTAACATATTTTTTCAAAGTTTTGTTCATGTTTCACAAATTATTTTTATTCCCGTTTTGTTATTTCTGGAACTTAAATAATAATCGAAGGTATACCTAAACCCCAAAATTAATTGGTGAAGTTTTCGCTCTATTTGTTAAATTGAGTTGGGTTATATGTCAAAAAGTTAAATTACTCTAACCGCTAATGACAGGAAGTGTCGATATTTTAATATCAAGTTAACCGCGAAGTTTATATCAAGAGTCAATCAATGTTCAAAAAATGGCTGATATCAAAAAAGGACGTAATATTGAAATTTATAACTTATAGCAGTTGATATATATACTGAGTGTTTTAAATCTAGGATAGCTTCTGTTGAACATGAAAGTTTCTTTGAATAACTGCTATTTTAAGACTCATTCGCATTGATGAAATTGGGCATAACATTTTTAAAACCGATTTACAATTTAAAAACAAATCGCGATTGCATTGAACCTTTAATATCCTGCTCAGTAATACAATATTAGAATAATTTCCGCTTATCGATTATAATTTATTAATAGTATTGCTTGTCGTTTGTCCATTATGTTAATCGATTCTTGACGTATAGGATTAGTGATTGTAGAAAGTAATAAAACATTGTTATTATGGATTCAACCATAGAGCCTTTAATGGACGTGGAACAATTACTCATTTTGTTGATATTAACTGCAGAAAGCAATTGTTATATACGCATATATATGGTGACTCTGTCTGTATACCTGTCTATTTGATGTTAGTTTATCACGCAAAATTTTCATGACAGATTTTGATGAAATTTTGTATGACTGTAAAATATTTCGTTGGTCAACTTAGAAGATAATAAAAATATTCAAAAATTGACGGGAATATAAAAAACATTTTGGACTATTAGTGCAATACAACGAAATTATAATACGCATTTAAATAAAACCTGGAATGGTGTATACGTCAACTTATATGCTACTTTTCACCACGTCGAATCTTGTAATTCTTACAGGTACACTTATAATTATAATTACATATAATTTGAAGCGAAAATGGTAAAGGAGAAGACAAACAAGTTCACTAGTAAGCTAATCACTAAATATAAATATAAGAAATATCGTTTAAAAAAAAAAATCAAAACCCTAAACATTTAGATTGCCTCTGGATTCATCTACCCATTATCTAACAGCTCGGTAAGAACATAGCGTCATAGAATCATTATAATACTATAATTCAATGTTAGCCACAAGAAATACATACGCATTCTACATTTCTCCTGAAATACTTTTTTTTAATTGTCTCATAATTTTGTACTTCAACTATAGAAGCTTTCAAAAGTATACATTACAACGAAAATTGGTTATGTATTTTACGTATGGTATCATTTTCTTCAATTATAAGAGTAGATTATTAAAATTACCCTGTTTCTATTTCATTATTTTAATAACCCTAAATTATCTTGTAATTAATTTCTGTAATAAGTCAATTATATACTCGTGAAATGGATTATTTACCTCTGGCTTGGCTTGGATTGGATTTGAATCAATATACTTACCAAAGCGCCGGCAGAGGGAATACTCAATCAAACTTAATACAGACACAGAATACTTAACATTAGCTTCTGAACTTTAAGTTTTGTAATTATTCCCAGTAAATATTATTTATTTATACAAAATATTCATAATTTCATTTCATTAATTGATATATAAAGTTTTGCTAAAATTCGCCGCTATTTCTAAGAATTTTAATGTTGATCTCTTTATACTTTACAATACAATTGTTTAGGTAATTGTAACTTCCATTGTAAAACGTACATTTTAATCGGCTGTTGATAAATTGCTTGTTAATGCATTCGAATTTCTCTACTATTCTAAAAGTTTGTTTTGATGTATATAGAAATGTCATGTCTAAACATAATCTAAAACAAAATGAAATTTAATTTTATATTTGTCCTCTTACTATTTAGGTTGATTTTAATATTCTAAAGGACAATATTTATTTCAAAAATTTTTATTTTTACCCATTGAAGAAAATTTATAAGATATAAGTATGGTTTACTTCAGATATATTATATAATAATATAAAAGATAAATAAAAATTTGTAACAGAACTTTCCATTAATAATCTGGGTGAGATAGTTACATCTGTCTATATATTTGTTTAGTGTTAATCTAAATATAACACAAAAATATATATTTATTCCCATAAATTCCATGGCGTCACAATTGACAATAGATAATTTTATCGCACTATTATTGTTGAATCTATATTAACGAGCGAATATAGACATACCAAATATGAGTTAAATATTTCATAATATCCATTATTTACAAACAAACATGCAGCTTAAGAATCAAATAGATTTCTCGTCATAAAATATATTAAAAAATGTTTATATATAATGTCTGTATAATCTATTTAATATTATTAATAAAGAGGTTGAATAAAACTGGACTCTTAACCCTGGCAATTAAATAATCTATTTAATATTATTAAAAAAGAGCTTGAATAAAACTAGACTCTAACCTTAACCCCTGACAATTAAAACTGGCATAAAATAAATCACACTTTTGTCCATCCCACGTCACATTTGGAGTTAAATAAAAACTTTATAGATCATAAAAACGGTACCGACAAATCAGGTCAAACGACTATCTAAGATCTGTCAAGTGGGGTCGACGTCAATCATAAAAGACCTATTCAATAAACAGCTCTGAGACATCGTAAAATAAATATCATGGCTCATAAAATATTCGCAAAATCAAATATAATAACCATAATTAGAATACGATTCTAAAGAATATATATTCTAAATAATATATAATTATAATTCAGTGTTTATTCATGCAGTGCTATCCTGTTAGTCCAGTGGTAACTTGAATTGCTAATTCAAACGTGGGTTCAATTCCTGAATAATTTTGTGTGATCCATGGATTGATTGAGTCTGTGTTGTTTGTCGTTATTCAAATGTATAAAAACTCCCAAAACGGCGATAATTCTCTAGTGCTGGTCTTCAATTATTTTTATTTAATTTAATTTATAATTAAGCAATGACAAAAAAATACATGTTAATTAGATTTAAATACAAATAGAAGTATTATTTCTTACTGTAATGTGAATAATGTATCAATAATTAAAATTTATGAGAATTTATTTAAAAAACTAGTTAAACTGGGATGAGATTCAAAGATTGTAGATTCATAACTAATGTTGGTATAAATATACTTTTAGATATGTATTTGTTTTTGAACCATGTTTTTCTCATGACAAACAACTTCAAACGTCATCCGAGTTCGTTACGCTATCGCGTCATGATTAAACAATGAGGATCCAAACTTTTGCTTTTAAAATATGAACTGTTCAGAAGTTTTTTGATCGTTATTTATAATTCAAATTCATTCCTTTAATAAATATAAAACTGATGAGTTATCTGTGAATAAGTTTGTACTCATGAATTTCAAAATAAAATATATTTTTCCCTTTACTCCAATTCAAATATTTATTTTTTCTTATTTCCAGGTATTTTAGGTTAATAAATGTTTAACCTCTAATTATGATAAAAAGGGAAAAGGGCTTCAGAGTTCAACTCAGTGATACGGCTCTGGGTTCTACATCGTACAATTCATTATAAAATATGCCTTCCATGGAAAATTAATTAAGCTACGAATAATCTATATCCGACATCTCATATGAAATTCTCATACTTTTGAAATTAAAATTTGTGAACACTAAACAATAATGTTTAATTTTGTTAGTCAATTTTGAAGTACGACCAAGAAGTACCCACTGTTAATCATATAACATATTATTTCCATAAACAAGTACACGGTAGTAATAGAGATTCAAATATTGAATACATTGATTGTTAACGAGTATGACGTGATTGACGCAACGTGCGAGTGTGGTCCAACGAAACCAACGCCATCTTGACAACCCACATAATGATATATTAAAACATATATGTGTGTAAAACGTGATTTAAAAACTTTTATTCCAGGTATAAACTAAAAGTATGTAAAATATTATTGATAATTTTTAATGGTATGTCAAACAACGGGTAACAGAGGAATGGCATCTGATAGGCCATTTAGCATTCCCGGCACGTCCCCGCAACAGGTAGCCGAGGCGACTCACAGACCTACATCCTGCTATTCTCTGCAATTTTATTATAACGAACGTTTAATAATTTAAAAGATTTTTTTTACTATTACTCTTCATTCATATTTTTTGCTATTTTATTATACTTTTAGTGAGTAGTATTGCCATAAATATTGGTTTGTGAGATTTTTTTATTTTATAATTAAATACTAAAATATTGCTTCTATACATCGCAACTTCGGTAAATTTGTACTACATTAATACTTCTCCATATCCAAATTACAATTAAATTATTCTAATGTTAAAGATATCAGATAATCCATTGCAATATCGCAACGTATTATTAATTAATTTTACTTCGACCATTTTGATTATTAATTGGACTTAATTATACTAACACTAGCTTCATTATAGGTGATAGCTACGATTATAATTACTCCATTATTATCACATATACGTTCTATAAAATAATTACGAACATTTCTTGCTTAAGTATATTTTAAAATACCCAATAGTAACTTAACATTACTATTAACTCATAGTATTTTATGTTTTTGCAAGTAACTAACATTTTCCGTAATAAAAGGGTAACCCAAAATCAGTTTTGTTCAAACTTTTATATCGTTTTAGTTATTCTTCGTTCTTGAATAAAACAAAAAGTCACCTACTGCTCATTATTATAATTGAGGTCGATAATGTCTCATGAAAATATATTGTCACAAAATTAAATTGTGATGCCGATAAAATAAATTTAATATTACATGAAATATGACAATGAGATAAATATAAGAACGAATCCCAAAAATACACTTCATTAAATCATCAAACATTAAATTATTTATATAAATATATACATATATATTTATATATATATATATATATATATATATATATATATATATATATATATATATATATATATAAATATATATATTATTATATATTTAAAATATAATATTTATATTTAAAAATAATCATGTTCTTAGTATGAGTAGGAGTACTTGCTTACATTTTTATATATCTTTTATAATCATTACACACTTATAAAATTTATTTTAACTACGAACGGAATCGAAAACAATATATTTTATATAGATTTTATTAAAAAAAATCTCTTTAGTGTCATGCGTCTAAAATCAAAAAACAGTAAGGGAGCGTATATCTCTATGTTGAATATATTTACGTACTATATTTATTTAAAATTGAAATAAAATTAACAGGACAAAACATTTTTCAATTATTAATGTCAAATACACACAATTGCAAACATAAATTTCGGTTGTGACATATTTGAATTGAACTGCATGCTAGGATTTTCAATAGAAGTCCAATAGATACTAAATAAAGACTTTTATTATACAGTAGATTACAGGAGATACAAAAAAACGGGTAACGACAAGTTAACTCAATTCACAGAATAAATTGACCCTATGACAGAGGTCACAGGTTCCAGACTGCCTGTTTTAATACTTTTTTCATTTCTATATCTTAAAAAAATAATAAAACAAAAGCAGATGAGAAAATAAAAGACAATTATAAAGAAAATATGTAATTTAAATAAAATAAATAAAAATGTAGATGTCGAAGCTTTTAAACAAATAAAAACTAATTGGTTACACGCCTTTAGGGAAAAGACTATAACCAATATGTATTCACATTGACCTAAACAGTATCGGCTGAAAGCTTTTTAGTTAAACAATAAAGGCTCTTTAACTATACTCCAATTTTCATAAGTAGACAACCAGCAGAGTTAATTAATTAAGCGTTGGATATGACCTACTTATGTATTTTAATATTAATAATATTGAAAAAACTTATTTATGTCACTCCTACTATTTTATAATAAATTTTCAGTCTAGTCTTTCTAGAAATTTTATGCAACAAAAGGATACTTTTAATATGTTTTTTTTAATAAATATGGACCGAAAAATACATCGACATGGACAAAACTTGAACCTGATAATCCTGAACTAAGATCTTTTATTTTATATTTATTAAAAATATATATAATAATAATTTCATTGCAACGTAACACGTATCTAGAAAATATTATTGACCCTATCGCAATTTCGAATCCAGTTCTTATTAATGGAATTTTTAATCTACATTTATAAATGAGTTAATTAACTTAAAACGGCTGAACATTTTTACACACTCTTTATAAGTGCACAGAGGATTCATTGACCTGAAATGATTTTTAATGTAAGTGAATAGCGGTGGTCCTCTCAAACGTCATTTACGTAATTGGAAATTAAATTGTGCCGACAATCAAGAACACACGTGTCCCAGAGTGCCATCGAATATTCACCATCGACTGACAATTCCATGTAATCGATTATCAATTTTTAATTTTAAAATACATGTCTTTTAAAATTAAAAATTGATCAGTCACGGTCGCAGTTATCTAATGTTGATTTAGGTCTGTTAAATATTAAATTAACTTTGAGGACGGTCCTGATAGATGTCGTTCATTAAATTTTTTTATAAACTGTTTATCTGGACGTCAAATTTTTAAACCATATTTTTGTCTACGAAATGCAATATAACTGTATCAACTATGAATATTGGAAAGCTCAGTAGTAAAAATAGCCAACCATATCCGACGCTCATAACCTAACTGCTACAGTAGGTCGCTATTTTCTCTGTAAAATATTTATTATTTAACTGAAATAATAAATCCAATCAAACGGAAATTTATATATTTTTCTTTGTTTCTCTTTTTGGAATGTATTTTCCGACATATTATAAATGTATATTGTAATATACATGTTAATTGATGATTGATGTTTTTTAATTAATATTTAAATAAAGAGTTCATTTATTTACATTTAAATTTAAAATAGATAAAAAATATTACTTTTTCCCTATTCCCTATTAACCATACCATTTGTTATAGCAAAGTATTGAAAAAATATTTATGGAAGCCGACATAGAAGTTATCGTTTGGAATGTTTTGAATACTACCGCTACCGCTATGGTGTCGTGTATGTCCATGTCCATATGTGTAAATACACTACAGTCTAGACGAATAATATTAAATACTTACATAAATTTAGCATTTTATATTTACTGCTAAGTAATTTTATCCATGTTTGAAAACTTTCTTTTTTTATCATAGTCTATACGTATATACAATAAAGAAATTTAAGAATTTATACCATAAATGCTTTGAATAATGTATCACTTAGATCCATTATTCACTATAAAATAAAACGTGCAGTTAAATATTTTGTTTTTGCAAACATTACACAAACTGAACAATTTCCAATTTTATGTATATTTAATACGCGTAAAGTGTGTCTGCACACTGATAAAGCAACTATATTTTGTTACATATTGTAATTTACATAAACTCAGAACTTATGTAGAGCATTATTAAATGTATATAAAAAACTAACTTCGGTTCGACATTTTCAATGACCTTGTTTATACCTTGCTTACTATATTCATTGATTGACCCCAATTTTACTAATTTTACTAACTAAATAACGTGCGTTAACGGACAATGGATATTAGTGTTTAGAATTAACTGGTCTGAAAGTTATATGAAAAGAGATCGAACAATTTAACCGACCTTATTGCTCTGAATGCTATCTTAGACTTCCTTTTGTTCTTTATGGCCATTCGTCTCCGACTTCGCGCTGCGTTACAAGCCAGGAGTGCTCCCTGAGCATCATTGTTGGTCTCATCGCTGGAGTATCCTTCAATCGGCACGGGCAGGGCAGCAGGCGCGCTCCGGGAGCTTCCCGCGTTCGCGCCTCCCAACCCCGCACCCCAGGAGAGCATAGAACTCCTAAAAGATCTGAGTGCCTCCGTTGTACAGGCCCTCTCGTTTTGCAGCAATCATGCAACAACATATCGGCGCAGAACACCGAAGGATCCTTTAGTATAATAGTCACGTACAATTATCACTTTTGTTTAATTTGATGTAACGTAATACACTCGAGTGACGTCAGCACTTTGTCGCATTGGAGTCCATTTAATAACGAATTACCACAAAACCACGTGGCCAGTACTTCAATATGCGATCTGTGTGCGAGTGTCATTATCACAAAACAAACATTATGGTATCTAGCACATATTAGAGCGAACCAAACAACCAGCGTGCTCGTGAATGCGTCTTTTATAAGGTGATATCACCCACTATCATAGTTAATATAAGTAAAACTATTGACTGAAGCACTTTGTTTTTGTTATCATAATGTTAATCGATCCAACACTAGGAGTGTTCAAATACTGTATTGGAGATTCATTTTTTACAAGGTCCCTTAAATTATATCAACCTTGATAACAAATTTTATCAATTAACATCCATCGAGGCTTCAAGGAAGATGTCACTACGTCTTACTCTCAATTGAATTTATAAAACGTGTCTTCCGGTTTTTGTCAATCGATTTTCCTTTTTTATGGGGATTTAGAAGATAAGCTTCTGACAAATCTAGTTGACATTGGTAGAGACATCCGCGACCTTCACACTGGAATTTATTTATATAAATTGCTCAAACACTTTATGTTATGGAACTGTACAATGTAAAGTATTTATTTCGAGAACTGTGAAGTCAACAAATTCGTTTGCCTATTATTTATATGAGCTTTCCTGTTATTGAAATTAATAATAATGAGTTAATAAATTAAACCACAATTTATATTTTATACAAACAAAGCGTTTTGAGGCAATTTTGAAACAGTAATACCAGAAATCATATCATTAATATATAAACGATCACTTCCTTAAGCATCACCTAACACACACTGACACTCACGATAACGGTTATAAGTCCCGAGACGTGTGTAGTTGGGGGAATAAGCGTATGGACTAATCGCTTTAGACTAAACTAAAGGGGGTCTACACGGCTGCGCGTGCGCCGCTTTGTGTTTTGTCTCGCGTCGCCATCGTGCGCTCCGAAATAGAAACACTTCCTACACTGTCATCTCTATGGACACACGCTGTCGTGACGATAGATGTCTTTTATACATCTCTTACTCGCTAATTTATACACAAGTCACAGTAATAATATACATGTGCATCTAATTATAATTGTTTATTACTATACTCCTTATTTATTTGTAATCGTGACGGCAATGTATTCAATGGCTTATGAAACTTTTTTTTTTAAATAAAATATGAGGTATTTAAGTTTTTGTTATGATAAAAATGTTACTTTGTCATTTAATGTTACAACAAAATACAGAGCATAATGTAGGTGTGAAACCTAGAGAAGATTATATACTTTTTTGTCTCGTATTTGGCGCATACATTCTGACAAAAAAATTCGTGACCTTGAGTAGTATAAAGCCTTTCTTTTTAAACTCGCACAAAGAAAGTATCTTAGTACTTTTCTTAAGAAGTTTATTTTCATAGCTATTGATAATATATTGATATATTATTATATTGATTCAGACCTTACTAATACCGTTATCTGTAATTTATTTAGCATACATAATATCAGAGGTTTACTCCTTTTTATACTGAAATTATATATAAGAATTTGTTAATGTCAACAAATAAGATCAATTATATTAATAAGTAAACTTGTTCTATTCTTTCTAGATTATATTTTTTCTTTTAGTTACTAATCTATAACTTAAAAGGTCATCGTAAACTAATATATAACTTAAAAAATTTATTAACTTAAATGATTATCGTAACACTGTACTTATTTACCAAATCAAAAAGTCTTTTTAAAACGGTACATAATTAATAAATACATTTTACTTAAAATATATATTTAAATTCATTGCCATAACTTTACTCTTTTTATAATTTTTCAAAACCTAACTCTTAACGCCAGAATGTTTTCAATACATTTGTCAACATCGTTTCTTGAGTCTTTGTATTTTTAATCAATTATTACATGTCACATTTACTTTTATACAAACGAATTAAAAATTTGCTATCTGTATTGAATAACTTAATTTATCTGAGTCTACTCATTCTATATATCATGAAACTAAAAACGGATTATAATAATAATTAAATGAAATTTACTTAATCGTAAATAGTTCAATGCTTAAATACAATTTAATATTTAAAATAATAATAAATGTTTTGAAGCAACCGATCTCGTTAAGAAATTTAAATATATCAATACAAATTCAATAAAATACGGAAATGGAAAGGTAATTAAGGCCTATCCAAATATTTAATACAATGAAGCTACTTTATGATATTAAAATTAATATAATTGATTATTTAAATTTAATATATAACATATATTGTATTTAATTTTTTATGTTGTTTTTGTATGTATGTATGTTGACTATCGTGATTTTCGGCCTTGAGGCTCTGAATTATTTATTTTATTTGTTTTAGTCTCGTAAGATATCAGTATAAACATAATTTAATAATATTATGTTTAAATAGTAAATAAATATAAGAGCATTGCTTCAGATAAACAATTTTACAAGAAGCCGTATTAGTACAAAAAAATCACCAAAATAGGGAAATCTGCGATCATGAAGTGCGCTGCAAAAATAAAACGACTGTTGCAGTAATTTAAAAGCGATATTCTTAAGAACACCTATTTATCAAATAAACACATGTAATGAGTACAAACAATTGGAACGAAGGTGCTTTGAACGTTTGTTTTTCCATTTTCATGTGATCATTTCAGTTCAAAGCTGTCTGTACAGGTGTTAGTAAACAAAAGTAAACAGTGATTGACTGTAGCAGGTCTAGAAATACAAATAAAGTGGATGAAATCAAAGTATTGAAGCACGCGACATTTTCGCAACCCGGATGGGTGGAAGAGCGTCCACGATATTTGCTACACATCTGCCAAACGAGAAATCTATTTATAAACAGTAGTAAGCGCGTGATCAACAACTCTGAGATGAGTTATTTTAATCACAATAAAAACCATTAAAGATTAAAGATCTATCGACCACGGACGGTCCGAGGCCATTAATAGCATTAATTTATTTAAAAATAATCGTCTATATTTACATATATTTCGTTGAATGTTCGCATATGTTTCATGAAATTTACTGAATATTGAAATTTAAAATTGAATTTACATATATTTCATCGTAATATTGCTTATATTTCATTAAATTGGCTCTTTATTGTACTAAATGTTGATTCAAATTTTAATATACTAGTAGTTATAAGCAAATATCGTCTCTGGCTTTATTATTTATATCAAATTTACAACGGCAATCAATGCCTTTTATTAATTCAATACCCACAGTAGATAAATTTTCAACTTTAATTATACATTTACACCGACATTCCTCAACGTCACGATACATCACTTACTTTAAAACTGTCATCAAGTTGACTTTGAGTCTAAAAATAGATTGCGTAGACGGTTCATTTATAATCATATCAAACATAATAATAGTAACTAAATAAGGATCCCTTAAATTCGTTGAATATGCTACAATTAAAAGGAATATTGTTTAAGAAGAAGGAAAATGCGAGTTTTATAAACATCATAAATTAATCTGAGCCCGCCCGGCCCAAACACGACACTCTCGTTAGCGGTGGAGAATCTGAAGCTTAATTATTTCCGCGACGATTATCTACGATACAATAAAAATAATGCGACAGACTATACTTGCAAATATACTTACAGCCAATGCCCGTACAAAGGCTCAATGAGGACATTTTATAATATAAATTACTCAGGATAAGCTATTTAATCTTCACTTAATTGGTGAGGAGTCTGCCTGGCAGTGACACATTAACAGGCTTACTGAGGCTAAAATATATTTCACCTACTTATAAATGTCATTTTTAAAAATAGTTCGTTCAAAACTGTTTAGTGAATGATTTCAAAAGAATACAGATTTGCAAAATAGAATAGTATTTCTTAAAACATTCAACCCTTTTCTAATCACGAGGCATCGTTTGGATTAAAAAAGCTTCTCGGTTGCAATGAGCATTGCGACAATGCCACCATTGTATGTGTCACTCAATCGAGAGTGGCGTAAGCTTTTAATCCAGACCTTTAATAATGCACAGCTTAATTTTCTAACCCTTAAAACTTACTCAGCGTTTTCAAATAGGCGCGGCGGTAGGAAAGTTAGAAATTAAATTTCATGAAATCCTCCCAGAAGTTCGACAGCAAAAATTTTACCACCAATTCAAGACTCGATTAAAATTCTCACTGATCCGGTCTTGTTATAATTATTGAAACGTGATTTACATAATATAAGTTACTTACAGACTCGAAAAGACGCGGTGAAACGTTTTATTTTTTAATTGGTCTTATTGAATATTATCAAATTCAAACAGATTTGTATAAGAGTAACAACACGGTGTAGTTTTGGTAAACTAAATTATTAAAATTAAATTGTTTTTGGATTTCTTTTAGTAGTTTAATATTAATTGTATTCTTTACGTTCATACAATTATTTTTTTCTATGACTGAGACCCTACTAATCCTGTATACATTGTATGACTTATATTAATATATTTCAACAATAAACTGCAAGAAGATTAATATGTAAGCAATTAATTTTTCAATCCAAATATAATGTTAACAAGATATAATATTGATTTTGTTAAATTTAATCTGTGACTGACTGCAACCCCTGAGATTCTATTATTACCTATCGTCTAGTTTTAGACTTTGAATATTTCAGAACTAGATTCCTAATAACATTATCGATTTTATCGATAAGTTTTTAAAAATAAATAAATTTTACAATGCATCAGAAATACTAACTGAAAGGGATATTATAAATATCAAAGCAACTTAGAGACAATACGACTAAATTTAATACGAGTGTTTGTCATATTATAACATCTTACTTAGATATATTGTATGTCATATAGAGAACCATTTACATGTAGAGCTGAGAGAAACAATGATATATCGACAACAATAAGAACACTCTACAAAATACACGTACAACCTCTTACGTGTGATGTATATATAAATAAAAATTAAAATAGCTTACTTTGGATTAACGACGAAACAATATTACATACATTTATAACACTAATCCGGAAAAAGATAAATTTAAACATAAACAAACAACATCAAAAGGGTAAAAAACAAATCTTCATCAATCTTATCTTATTGTGTATAAATAACTCAACTAAAACCTCAATTATTATGTACGAATGTATGATGTGTTAGATGGATCAGAGACAACACTTAAATGTCTTGTCTCTAAGTAACGCTTTTGTTAAACGGAGACGTAACGCCCACAACAGCTATTTCAGTCACGAAATATTTTGCCACAATCGTATGAATACATCATATTAACACAATATAAAATATTACATTGATCTATAATTATGTTATGTATTATGTTTATCAAAAGAGTTATGGTATGCAGGCTTTAACACAAAAGCACTATACATAATGTGTGAATCAATAACTTTAAGTAATTAATCAACTCCGAGGTTAATGATAAATTGCTTTATGTAATTTTTTTGCACGTTAAATGTTGTTTCGTGTACATTCTAAGCTTTGCTGGTAGTGAATGTCTTTGAAGCATTAAGCCCGCCTTTTGTGCATTGTGCAATGAATAATTAAATAAATAAATAATATATAAATAAAAAAAACAATAGTTTTTGTGTCAATAAGTTTTCAGTTTATCTGATGGTTTGTTCGTCTAACACGCAAAAACTATGGATTTAAATGAACATTGGTTATTATTGTCTGAGTCCATATGGATACTTTAAACAACAGAAAAATCTTTGAAAAGAAAACATAAAATGTTGATACTATAATTACAGCAAAACAAACCTAATAGGGACGATTATGATAAAATTCAACTATTAAAACAATATATCTATATTTTATATTAACTATGCTAAATTTGCTTGCTTCTACGAAAATCTATCTTATTTGGTTTTATCATCTATAATTTCAAGAGAACTATAAATACGGCCTTTGTATGAATATTAATTGAACGTAGATGGCTTATTATTTGGAAGAGGAAGGGGAAAGGAGAAGAGGGGAGCAGATAAAGTCGTTGGCAACTCGTCCTTTCAACGTAATCTAATAGAATATAATTATAGTCCATACAAGTAACTCTATTATCAAATTTGTATTTACTTTTATATTTCTTCTTCGAAACTTCTATTAAAAGAATGTACCTTCACCTATAAATATACTATATATCTTATATGGAATTATATTAGAAAACGATACAATAATATACATAATTATAGAAAATTTAATGTAATTGAAAAGCATAATAATAAAATTAAACAAAAAAGATACAAATTGCCCTAACATTACTTAGCCCTTAGAATGTTAAACAACGTTCACCGTAAGAATTTCTTTATTAAATTGAATTTTGTGTCAGTGCCAATAAAGACATGCGGAGATTTAAATATCTTACACAATTTTGATGTACATATATTTGTTTCTGTAGGGTTTGACGGATTTAAATATTTTTTTGTGAGTGTTTGAGTAGTTCTTTGAGACCGTATTCACAATTGAACCTGGTAGGTGGCACTGTCGCAAAGGGCCGTTCATAAGTACGTAAGGTCCAAGGAGACGTTTCTAAAATTAAACTTTTCGTGAGAAAATATTTTTTACTAATAATGAATCATTACCTTACTACTATCACTCGTATTCATTTTTAAATAAATAGTAAAATAATCAATAAAAAAAATTACGTAAGATGAGATTTTACCTGTAGTAAGAATTGATAATATTTAAGCTACCCCCCTTAAATGCATAACCTTTTTTATGAACGACCTCCAATAACTTTTTAGAATTTTAATTATTTACTGACGGACCTGTTTTTCCTTATATATAATTTTAGAGATATTAACAATACATCTCTATTAATCATTTGGAATGTTTTAAATGTTTGTAATATATCTCTTATCCTTATCAACCTGAATGATCTATATACAATGTTACATATTTCGTGTTTACTCTTGGTCATGCAACGCGTTCAAGAATAGAAAAGAGAATCTACAACTTGAAATACTTAAGTACATAAGTATGGCATGATGAAGTACAATGACCCTTGACGATATTTATATTGAAATTATAATATTTTCTATAAACGAATATTATTTTAGAAGGTGATCGTTTTTAACGCAAATTTGTAACATTAGAGCATAATAATATTTTTTGTTTTATTGATCAATAATTACAATAGACAACATGGACCCGTACAAGTTAAAAATAATATATTAAGATAGAATAAAGCTAAAACAAATTAATAAAACTACAATATAATGTAAATTTTCTGTGAACAGACAAGAGGAAATAACACAGTCGTCAGTGCAGCGATTATCAAGTTGTTAAATTCAAATAGTGTTTGAATCAGCAAACCCAATTATTACATGTCACGTTATAAACATTAACCCGGGTTTCTTTTTTTCTATAATTCCTTTGCTTGACTTATTTTTTTAGTAACTTTACACTTACCCCTATACTAAGAAATGTAACTTTACTACATACAGTAAAGCCGCCAAAAAGATAAGAAAAACAATTAATTAACAAAAAAATTTTGAGTTATAGAAATCTTTATGAATTGATTAGTTCTTTAATAAATATTTTATTAATTTGGTAGTTAAATTTTATATAAAAAAGGTTAAATATACTTCAATCCAAGTTAATCTCACTAAACATCATCTTGAAATACCTATTTTTCTTATCAAGGTGGTCACCCAATGCTATTAGAAGATTACCGCAATCAATTACAAAAATAGAACAATTACAAAAAACATAGGATAAAAATCATTAAATAAAAATAAATAATGTTTTAATTCAAACGCACATTTACTTTTATACAAACGAATTAAAAATTTGCTATTTATATCGAATAACTTAATTTATCTGAGTCTATTCATTCTATATATCATGAAATTAAAAACGGATTATAATAATAATTAAATGAAGTTCACTTAATCGTAAATAGTTCAATGCTTAAATACATTTTAATATTTAAAATAATAATAAATGTTTTGAAGCAACCGATCTCGTTGAGGAAATTTAAAAATTCAAAAATTCTAAATTCTAAATATCTTTATTCAAGTAGGCATCTACACGCACTTTTGAATTGTCAATTATTACAATACAAAAAAGGTCAGTATAGTCAGTCCGTAACTAAGCTACCACCGGCTCGGAATGCTCCTTTGTTGAAAAGAGCCGGCCCAAACTCAACAGTTGCTCTTTTCAAAAGAAATATAACAATCCTAGGTGATGTACATGATAATATAAATAAATATATCAATACAAATGCAATAAAATACGGACATGGAAAGGTAATTATAAAGGCCTATCCAAATATTGAATACAATGAAGCTACATTACGATATTAAAATTAATATAATTGATTACTTAAATTGAATATATAAGATATATTATTGTATTTAATATTTTATGTTGTTTTTGTATAAATGTATATTGATTATCGTAATTCACGGCCTCAAGGCTCTGAATTACCTAATTTTGTTGTTTTAATTTTGTAAGATATTAGTATAAACATCATTTACCAATATTATTATATCAAAGGTGATCGCTCCGACCCAGCTAACTACGGACCTATCGCCATTACCTCCCTTCTGTCCAAAATAATGGAAATTATTATCAACCGACAGCTCCTAACGTACCTCGAGGATCACCAGTTCATCAATGACGCGCAGTATGGCTTTCGCCATGGTCGATCAGCTGGTGATCTTCTGTTATACCTTACGCACCGTTGGGCAGCGGTTATTGGAAGCAAGGGAGAGGGTCTGGCAGTTAGTCTGGATATGGCGAAAGCCTTCGATCGTCTATGACACAAAGGGCTTCTTTCGAATCTACCTTCCTATGGGCTTCCCGAGAGTTTATGCAAGTGGATCACCAGCTTTCTCACTGGGCGGAGCATACAGGTCGTTCTCGACGGTTTTTGCTCGGACCCCAAGCCCGTGAACGCTGGTGTACCCCAAGGCTGCGTGCTATCCCCAACTCTGTTCCTCCTGCACATCAATGATATTTTGGATATTTCCTATTAGATAGTTGTACTGATGACAGCACTGGGGGGGATGCGGTATATTCCGGTAGTGCAGGTCTGTCCCGGGAAAACGTCGACGAGTGCCGAAAGAAACTTGTGTCTTCAATAGAGACCTCCCTGGGGATGCTCTCTGAGTGGGGTGAACTGAACCATGTTCAGTTCAATCCCCTAAAGAAACAGGTTTGCGCGTTTACCACTAAGAAAACCCCATTTGTCGTATCACCGCTCTTCGAGAGCACTCCTCTTATTGCCTCGCCAAGTATCAGAATACTGGGTCTCGACATTTCGAGCGATTGTCAATTTCGTGGTCATCTGGAGAGCAAGGCCAAGTTGGCCTTGATGAAATTGGGAGTGATCAATAGAGCGAGGCAGTATTTCAAACCTGGTCAAAGACTTCCGCTCTATAAGGCGCAGGTCCGGCCACACATGGAGTACTGTTCTCATCTCTGGTCCGGATCATCCCAATATCAGCTTCTACCAATTTACTGCATTTACAACGGGGAGTGTTCCGAAGAACTATTTGATCTGATGCCTACCGTCGAATTTCACCACCGCACAGCTCGGTATCGCCTCCTTTACCATCCATACCACCTGGATGCGTGACGATCCTCCACTGTGCCGTTTTCAAGGACTTTTTTCCCACGTTCCACTCGAATGTGGAACGAACTTCCTTCGGCTGTATTTCCAGATCGATACGACATGGGTACCTTCAAAAAAGGCATATATTCTTATTTCCAAGACCGGCAACGCTCTTGTAAATCCTCGGATGTTGCAAGAGTTCATGGGAAGCGGTGATCACATACCAACGATAACCCGCAAGCTCGTTTGCCCTCCTCTAAAATAAAAAAAAAATATGTTTAAATAGTGCATAAATAAAAAGCATTGCTCCAGATAAACAATTTTATAGAAATAAAGACAAATCTGCGATCTTGAAGTGCGCTGCAAAAATAAAACGACTGTTGAAGTAATTTAAAAGCGATATTCTTAAAAACACCTATTTGTCAAATAAACACATGTAATGAGTTCAAACAATTGGAACGAAGGTGCTTTGAGCGTTTGTTTTTCCAATTTCATGTGATCATTTCAGTTCAAAGCTATCTGTACAGGTGTTAGTAAACAAAAGTAAACAGTGATTGACTGTAGCAGGTCTAGAGATAAAAATAAAGTGGATGAAATCAAAGTATTGAAGCACGCGACATTTTCGCAACCCGGATGGGTGGAAGAGCGTCCACGATACACATCTGCCAAACGAGAAATCTATTTATAAACAGTAGTAAGCGCGTGATCAACAACTCTGAGATGAGTTATTTTAATCACTATAAAACCATTAAAGATTAAAGATCTATCGACCACGGACGTTCCGATGCCGTTAATAGCATTAATTTATTTAAAAATAATCGTCTTTATTTGCATATATTTCGTTGAATGTTTGCATATATTTCATGAAATTTACTGAATATTGAAATTGAAAATTAAATTTACAAATATTTCATCGAAATATTGCTTATATTTCATTAAATTGACTCTTATACAAATATAGTCTCTGACTTTATTATTTATATCAAATTTACAACGGAAATCAATACCTTTTATTAATTCAATACCCACAGTAGATAAATTTTCAACTTTAATTATACATTTACACCGACATTCCTCAACGTCACGATACATCACTACTTTAAAACTGTCATCAAGTTGACTTTGAGTCTAAAAATAGTTTGCGTAGACGGTTCGTTTATTATCATATCAAACATAATAATGGTAACTAAATAAGGATCCTATAAATTCGTTAAATGTGATACAATTAAACAGAATACTCTCTAAGAAGAAGGAAAATGCGAGTTTTATAAACATCATAAATTAATCTGAGCCCGCCCGGCCCAAACACGACACTCTCGTTAGCGGTGGAGAAGCTGAAGCTTAATTATTTCCGCGACGATTATCTACGATACAATAAAAATAATGCGACAGACTATACTTGCAAATATACTTACAGCCAATGCCCGTACAAAGGCTCAATGAGGACATTTTATAATATAAATTACTCAGGATAAGCTATTTAATCTTCACATTACTGGTCAGGAGTCTGCCTGGCAGTGACACATTAACAGGCTCACCGAGGCAAAATATATTTCACATACTTATAAATGTCATTTTTTTAAATAGTTCCTTCAAAACAGTTTAGTGAATGATTTCAAAAGAATGCAGATTTGCAAAATAGAATAGTATTTCTTAAAACATTCAACCCTTTTCTAATCACGAGGCATCGTTTGGATTAAAAAAGCTTCTCGGTTGCAATGAGCATTGCGACAATGCCACCATTGTATGTGTCACTCAATCGAGAGTGGCGTAAGCTTTTAATCCAGACCTTTAATAATGCATAGCTTACTTTTCTAACCCTTAAAACTTACTCAGCGTTTTCAAATTGGCGGTAGGAAAGTTAGAAATTAAATTTCATGAAATCCTCCCAGAAGTTCGACAGCAAAAATTTTACCACCAATTCAAGACTCGATTAAAATTCTCACTGATCCGGTCTTGTTATAATTATTGAAACGTGATTTACATAATATAAGTTACTTACAGACTCGAAAAGACGCGGTGAAACGTTTTATTTTTTAATTGGTCTTATTGAATAGTATCAAATTTCAACAGCTTTGTATAAGAGTAACAACACGGCGTAGTTTTGGGAAACTAAATTATTAAAATTAAATTGTTTTTGGATTTCTTTTAGTAGTTTATATTAATTGTATTCTTTACGTTCATACAATTATTTTTTTCTATGACAGAGACCTTTTAATACTGTATACATTGTATGACTTATATTAACATATATTTCTACAATAATATGCAAGAAGATTAATATGGAAGCAATAAATTTTTCAATCCAAATATAATGTTAACAAGATATATTGATTTTGTTAAATTTAATCTGTGACTGACCTGCAACCCCTGAGATTCTATTCTTAACTATCGTCTAGTTTTAGACTTTGAATATTTCAGAACTAGATTCTTAATAACGTTATCGATTTTATCGATAAGTTTTAAAAATAAATATATTTTACAAAGCATCAGAAAGACTAATTGAAAGGAATATTACAAATATCAAAGCAACTTAGAAACAATACGACTAAATTTAATACGAGTGTTTGTCATATTATAACGTCCTACTTAGATATACTGTATGTCATATAGAGAACCATTAACATATAGATCTGAGAGAAACAATGATATATCGACAACAATGAGAACACTCTACAAAATACTCCTACAACCTATCATATAATATGAATAAAAATAAAAATTACTTTGTAATAACGATGAAAAAATATTTCATACATTTATAACACTAATTACACTTAAATAAAACACTTAAATAAAAACGGAAAAAGATAAATTTAAACATAAACAAACAACATCAAAAGGGTAAAAAAAAACAAATCTTCAATGTTATTTTATCTTATTTTGTATAAATAACTCAACTAAAACCAATTATTGCGTACGAATGTATGATGTGTTAGATGGATCAGTCTGGAAGTAACGCTTTTGTTAAACGGAGACATAACGCCCACAACAGCCATTTCAGTCACGAAATATTTTGCCACAATCGTATGAATATTTCATATTAACATAATATTAAATATAACATTGATCTATAATTATGTTCTGTATTATTTTTATCTTAAGATTTATTTTATGCAGCCTTTAACACTAAAGCACTATACGTCAGGTGTGAATCAATAACTTTAAGTAATTAATCAACTCAGAGGTTAATGATAAATTGCTTTTGTGTTATTTTTTCGCACGCCTACCAATGTTCTTTCGTGTACATTCTAAGGTTGGCTGGTAGAGAATGTCTTTGTGGCATTAATTCCGCCTTTTGTGCATTATTTTGTATATTGTGCAATGAAGAATTGAATAAATAAATAAAAAATAAATAAAAAAAAATGAAAATACTATCTTACATATATATACTTTAACTTATAGTGGTGAGTCCGAATATATAGATGTAATATATTTCTTAATAGTAGTTAGTACAAGAACATGAGAACTTTGAAAGTTTATCTGTTTGTCTGTTCGTCTAAAGAGTGAAAATTTAGGATTTAGATAAACGTTGCTTATTATTGACTGATTCATTATGAAGGATACTTTATACTACAAAAAAATGTTTCAAAGGAAAACCTAAAATTAATACTATATTTAGAGCAAAACACTTGTAGATTACAAGGAACTGTTTTGATAAAATTCAACTTATTAAGTCAATATATCTATATTTTATATTAACTGCGGTAAATTTGCGTACTTCTACGAAAATCTCAATCATTTAGTTTTGATCTATAATTTCAAGATAACTATAAATACGGCCTTTGTATGAATATTAATTGATCGTAGATGGCTTACTATTTGGAGGAGGAAGGGGGAAGGAAAAGACGGGAGCAGATAACGTCGTTGGCAACTCGTCCATTCAACGTAATCTAATAGAATATAATTATAGTCCATACAAGCAATTCTATTTCCAAATTTATATATTTTTATATTTCTTTTTAGTGACTTCTATTAAAAGAATGTACCTATCTATAAAAATATAATATATACTTTTATATTAAAATATATTATGAAACGAGACAATTATATATATAATTACAGAAAAATTAATGAAGTTGAAAAGCATAATATTAAAATGAAACAAAAAAGATACAAATTGCCCTCACATTACTTAGCCCTTAGAATGTTAAACAACGTTTACCGTAAGAATTTCTTTATTGAATTGAATTTCTGTCAGTGCCAATAAAGACATGCCCAGATTTAACATCTTACACAAATTTGATGTACATATATTTGTCTCAATACGGTTTGACGGATTTAAATATTTTTTCGTGAGTGTTTGAGTAGTCCTTTGAGATCGAATTCACAATTGAACCTGGTAGGTGGCACTCCGTCCATAAGTACGTAAGGTCCAAGGAGGCGTTTTTAAAATTAAACTTTTCGTTAGAAAATATTTTTTACTAATAATGAATTATTACCTTACTACTATAACTCGTATTCATTTTTAAACAAATAGTAAAATAATCAATAAAAAAATTTACGTAACATGAGATTTTACCTATAGTAAGAATTGATAATATTTAAGCTACTCCCCTCCCTTAAATGCGTAACCTTTTTCATGAACGACCCCCAATAACTTTTTAGAATTTTAATTATTTACTGATGAACCTGTTTTTCTATGTATATATTTTAGAGATATTAACAATACATCTCTATTAACCAATGTTTGTACTTTGTCTGTTATCCTTATCAACCCGAATGATCTATATACAATGTTACATATTTCGTGTTTACTCTTGGTCATGCAACGCGTTCAAGAATAGAAAAGATAATCTACAACTTGAAATACTTAAGTACATAAGTATGGCATGATGAAGTACAATGACCCTTGACTATATTTATATTGAAATTATAATATTTTCTATAACGAATATTATTTTAGAAGGTGATCATTTTTAAAGCAAATTTGTAACATTAGAGCATAATAATAATATTTTTTGTTTTATTGATCAATAATTACAATAGACAACATGGACCCGTACAAGTTAAAAATAATATATTAAGATAGAATAAAGTTAAAACAAATTAATAAAACTACAATATAATGTAAATTTTCTGTGAATTAACGTAACAGACAAGAGGAAATGACACACTCGTCAGTGCAGCGATTATCAAGTTGTTAAATTCAAATAGTGTTTGAATCAGCAAACCCAATTATTACATGTCACGTTATAAACACTAACCCGGGTTTCTTTTTTTCTATAATTCTTTTACTTGCTTTATTTTTTTAATAACTTTACACTTACCCCTATACTAAGAAATGTTACTTTTCTACATACAATAGAGCCGCCAATAAGATAAGAAAAACAATTAATTAACAAAAAATCAGTCTATAATTGGCAGTCGTGCCGATCCTGCCAATTATAGACCGATTTCAATCACCTCCATACTCTGCAAGATTATGGAGCGTGTATTGAACTCGCGCCTTTTAGCGTACCTTGAAGGTAACGATCTCCTCAGTGACCGACAGTACGGGTTTCGCCGAAATAGGTCCACTGGGGACCTTTTAGTGTACGCTGCGCACATTTTAGGCGAGGCCATCGAGAAGAACGGAGAAGCGGTCGCCGTCTCTCTTGACGTCTCGAAGGCATTTGACAGGGTCTGGCATGCGAGCCTTATAAGCAAGCTTTCAACATACGGCATATCTCCTGGTCTGAGCGGCTGGGTAACGGACTTTCTGAACCAAAGATCTCTCCGAGTAGTTGTCGATGGGTGTTCGTTGGAACCCTTGACAATAAATGCCGGAGTGCCTCAGGGGTCCGTTCTTTCTGCAACTCTCTTTTTGCTGCACATTAACGATCCCCGAACCCCGGCATCTATGGGTATGCAGACGACAGCACAGTTGTAGAAAGATACCTGCCGAGTAGTCGGGCTAGTAGAGATCAAGTACAGTCTGAAAGAGAAGCCATGGTGCAACGTTTGAATGACAAACTTCAGGCAGTCTCCGCATGGGGCAAAGCCAATCTTGTCAAATTCAACGCCACCAAAACGCAGACGTGTCTGTTCACCACCAAAAGGAGCCCTTTCACCTTGGCTCATACTTTCCAGAGTGTATCTTTGGAATACAGTGACCGGCTTCAGTTGTTAGGCTTAGAGATTTCCTCGAACCTCAACTTTTGTCGGTGTATTGAGTCCAGAGCAAGAGCAGCTGCAGGAAAGCTTGCCGTTCTTGCGAAGGTCCGTCAGTACTTTACACCGGGACAGCTTCTTGTATTATACAAAGCACAGATCCGGTCGTGTGTGGAGTACTGTGGGCATATATTCGCTGGTGCCGCTAAGTCTCATCTTGCGGTTTTGGACTCAATTGAGAGGCGAGCAAAGAGGCTTATAGGCGACCCTGAATTGGTTGAAGCCAACCTCCGCAGCCTTGAACACAGGCGTAGAATTGCTAGCCTCTCAGTATTCTATAGGATACATTTTGGTGAGTGTGCGCAGGAATTACATGATTTCATTCCTGCATCCCCCTTCCATCACAGGACGTTCCGACGCACGGCGGATATCCATCCTTACGCTGTGGACATTCCCCCTGTCCGAACAAAGCGCTTTGCTTCGTCTTTTTCAGTTCGTACAGCGAAGGACTGGAACAGCTTGCCTGCGTCGGTATTTCCGTCCCAATACAATGTGGGTGTCTTCAAGAAAAGAGTGAATAGGTTACTGGGTTAATGCGCCTTACCATCTATGTCTACATTTCCACTTTCCATCAGGTGGAATGTAGTCAAGCACTAACCCAGAGGATAAAAAAAAAAAAAATTGAGTTATAGAAATCTTTATGAATTGATTAGTTCTTTAATAAATATTTTATTAATTTGGTAGTTAAATTTTGTATAAAAAAGGTTAAAATATACTCCAATCTAAGAAAATCTCACTAAATATCATCTTGAAACACCTACTTTTCTTATCAAGTTGGTCACCCAATACTATTAGAAGATTACCGCAATCAATTACAAAAATAGAACAATTACAAAAAACATAGGATAAAAATCATTAAATAAAAATAAATAATGTTTTAATTCAAACGCACATTTACTTTTATACAAACGAATTAAAAATTTGCTATTTATATCGAATAACTTAATTTATCTGAGTCTATTCATTCTATATATCATGAAATTAAAAACGGATTATAATAATAATTAAATGAAGTTCACTTAATCGTAAATAGTTCAATGCTTAAATACATTTTAATATTTAAAATAATAATAAATGTTTTGAAGCAACCGATCTCGTTGAGGAAATTTAAAAATTCAAAAAATTCTAAATTCTAAATATTTTTATTCAAGTAGGCATCTACACGCACTTTTGAATTGTCAATTATTACAATACAAAAAAGGTCAGTATAGTCAGTCCGTAAGTAAGCTACCACCGGCTCGGAATGCTCCTTTGTTGAAAAGAGCCGGCCAGAAACTCAACAGTTGCTCTTTTCAAAAGAAATATAACAATCCTAGGTGATGTACGTGATAATATAAATAAATATATCAATACAAATGCAATAAAATACGGACATGGAAAGGTAATTATAAAGGCTTATCCAAATATTGAATACAATGAAGCTACATTACGATATTAAAATTAATATAATTGATTACTTAAATTTAATATATAAGATATACTATTGTATTTAATATTGTATGTTGTTTTTGGATCATTTACCAATATTATGTTTTAATAGTGCATAAATAAAAAGCATTGCTTCAGATAAACGATTTTACAAGAAGCAGTATTACTACCAAAAAATCATTAAAATAGAGAAATCTGCGATCATGAAGTGCGCTGCAAAAATAAAACAACTGTTGAAGTAATTTAAAAGTGATATCCTTAAAAACACCTATTTATCAAATAAACACATGTAATGAGTACAAACAATTGGAACGAAGGTGCTTTGAGCGTTTGTTTTTCCATTTTCATGTGATCATTTCAGTTCAAAGCTGTCTGTACAGGTGTTAGTAAACAAAAGTAAACAGTGATTGACTGTAGCAGGTCTAGAGATAAAAATAAAGTGGATGAAATCAAAGTATTGAAGCACGCGACATTTTCGCAACCCGGATGGGTGGAAGAGCGTCCACGATATTTGCTACACATCTGCCAAACGAGAAATCTATTTATAAACAGTAGTAAGCGCGTGATCAACAACTCTGAGATGAGTTATTTTAATCACAATAAAAACCATTAAAGATTAAAGATCTATCGACCACGGACGTTCCGAGGCCGTTAATAGCATAAATTTATTTAAAAATAATCGTCTATATTCACATATATTTCGTTGAATGTTTGCATATAATTCAAGCGATTGACTGAATATTGAAATTGAAAATTGAATTTACATATATTTCATCGTAATATTGCTTATATTTCATTAAATTGGCTCTTTATTGTACTAAATGTTGATTCAAATTTTAATATACTGGTAGTTATAAACAAATATCGTCTCTGGCTTTATTATTTATATCAAACTTACAACGGCAATCAATACCTTTTATTAATTCAATACCCACAGTAGATAAATTTTCAACTTTAATTATACATTTACACCGACATTCCTCAACGTCACGATACATCACTACTTTAAAACTGTCATCAAGTTGACTTTGAGTCTAAAAATAGATTGCGTAGACGGTTCGTTTATTATCATATCAAACATAATAATGGTAACTAAATAAGGATCCTATAAATTATTAAATATGCTACAACAAAAAGGAATACTGTTTAAGAAGAAGGAAAATGCGATTTTTATAAGCATCATAAATTAATCTGAGCCCGCCCGGCCCAAACACGACACTCTCGTTAGCGGTGGTGAAGCTCAAGCTTAATTATTTCCGCGACGATTATCTACGATACAATAAAAATAATGCGACAGACTATACTCGCAAATATACTTACAGCCAATGCCCGTACAAAGCCTCAGTGAGGACATTATATAATATAAATTACTCAGGATAAGCTATTTAATCTTCACATAATTGGTCAGGAGTCTGCCTGGCATTGACACATTAACAGGCTTACCGAGGCTAAAATATATTTCAACTACTTATAAATGTCATTTTTAAAAATAGTTCGTTCAAAACTGTTTAGTGAATGATTTCAAAAGAATGCAGATTTGCAAAATAGAATAGTATTTCTTAAAACATTCAACCCTTTTCTAATCACGAGGCTTCGTTTGGATTAAAAAAGCTTCTCGGTTGCAATGAGCATTGCGACAATGCCACCATTGTATGTGTCACTCAATCGAGGGCGGCGTAAGCTTTTAATCCAGACCGTTAATAATGCATAGCTTACTTTTCTAACCTTTAAAACTTACTCGTTTTCAAATTGGCCGTAGGAAAGTTAGAAATTAAATTTTATGAAATCGTCCCAGAAGTTCGACAGCAAAAATTTTACCACCAATTCAAGACTCGATTAAAATTCTCACTGATCCGCTCTTGTTATAATTATTGAAACGTGATTTACATAATATAAGTTACTTACAGACTCGAAACTACGCTGTGAAATGTTTTATTTTTTAATTGGTCTTATCGAATATTATCAAATTCAAACAGCTTTGTACAAGACTAACAACACGGCGTATTTTGGGAAACTAAATTATTAAAATTAAATTGTTTTTGTATTTCTTTTAGTAGTTTAATATAAATTGTATTCTTTACGTTCATACAATTTTTTTTTCGATGACTGAGACCGTATTAATCCTGTATATATTGTATGACTTATATTAATATATTTCAACAATAAAATGCAAGAAGATTAATATGTAAGCAATGAATTTTTCAATCCAAATATAATGTCAACAAGACATAATATTGATTTTGTTAAATTTAATCTGTGACTGACCTGCAATCCCTGAGATTCTATTCTTACCTATCGTCTAGTTTTAGACTTTGAATATTTTAGAGCTAGATTCCTAATAACAATGTCGATTTTATTGATAGGTTTTAAAATTAAATATATTTTTACAAAGCATCAGAATTACAAATTGAAAGGGATATTACAAATATCAAAACAACTTAGGGACAATACCACTAAATTTAATACGAGTGTTTGTCATATTATAACGTCCTACTTAGATATACTGTATGTCATATAGAGAACCATTAACATATAGATCTGAGAGAAACAATGATATATCGACAACAATGAGAACACTCAACAAAATACACCTACAACCTATCATGTAATATGTATATAAATAAAAATTACTTTGTTTTAACGACGAAACAATATTACATACATTTATAACACTAATCCGGAAAAAGATAAATAAACATAAAAAAAAATTAAAAATTATAAAAAAACAAATTCTTCAATGTTATCAAATCTTATTTAGTATAAATAACTCAACTAAAACCTCAATTATTGCGTACGAATGTATGATGTGTAGATGGATCAGAGACGGCACTTAAATGTCTTGTCTGGAAGTAACGCTTTTGTTAAACGGAGACATAACGCCCACAACAGCTATTTCAGTCACGAAATATTTTACCACAATCGTATGGATATATCATATTAACACAATATAAAATATAACATTGATCTATAATTATGTTATGTATTATTTTTATCAAAAGAGTTATGGTATGCAGCCTTTAACACTAAAGCACTATACGTCAGGTGTGAATCAATAACTTTAAGTAATTAATCAACTCAGAGGTTAATGATAAATTGCTTTTGTGTTTTTTTTCGCACGCCTACCAATGTTCTTTCGTGTACATTCTAAGGTTGGCTGGTAGAGAATGTCTTTGTGGCATTAATGCCGCCTTTTGTGCATTATTTTGTATATTTTCAATGAAGAATTGAATAAATAAATAAAAAAAATTGAAAACACTATCTTAGATATATATACTTTAACTTATAGTGTTAAGTCCGAATATATAGATGTAATATATTTCTTAATAGTTAGTACGTACAAGTACATGAGAACTTTGAACAATAGTTTTTCCTGTCAATGAATTTTTAGTTTATCTGTTTGTCTGTTCGTCTAACGAATGAAAATTTAGGATTTAGATAAACGTTGCTTATTATTGGCTGATTCATTATGAAGGATACTTTATACTACAAAAAAATCTTTCAAAGGAAAATATAAATTGTTGATACTATATTTAGAGCAAAACAAACCTACAAGGAACGGTTTGGATAAGATTCAACCATTAAGACAATATATCTATATTTTATATTAACTGCGGTAAATTTGCTTGCTTCTACGAAAATCTCAATCATTTGGTTTTGATCTATAATTTCAAGAGAACTATAAATACGGCCTTTGTATGAATATTAATTAATCGTAGATGGCTTATTATTTGGAAAAGGAAGGGGAAAGGAGAAGAGGGGAACAGATAAAGTCTTTGGCAACTCGTCCATTCAACGTAATCTAATAGAATATAATTATAGTCCATACAAGCAATTCTATTTCCAAGTTTATATATATTTTTATATTTCTTTTTTAGGACTTATATTAAAAGAATGTACCTATCTATAAAAATACTATATATACTTTTATATTACGATATATTATAAAATATATTATACAATATATTATATAATTATAGAAAAATTAATGAAGTTGAAAAGCATAATAATAAAATGAAACAAAAAAGATACAAATCGCCCTCACATTACTTAGCCCTTAGAATGTTAAACAACGTTCACCGTAAGAATTTCTTTATTAAATTGAATTTTGTGTCAGTGCCAATAACGACATGCCCAGATTTAAACATCTTACACAATTTTAATGCACATATATTTGTCTCAATACGGTTTGACAGATTTAAATATTTTTTTGTGAGTGTCTGAGTAGTTGTTTGAGATCGAATTCACAATTTAACCTGGTAGATGACACTCCGTCCATAAGTACCTAAGGTCCAAGGAGACGTTTTTAAAATGAAACTTTTTGTTAGAAAATATTTTTTACTAATAATGAATTATTTTCTTACTACTATAATTCTTATTTATTTTTAAATAAATAGTAAAATTATCATTTCTAAAAATTACGAAATATAAGATTTTACTTGTAGTAATACATAATAATAATATTTTTTTGTTTTATTGATCAATAATTATAATAGACAACATGGACCCGTTACAAGTTAAAAATAATATATTAAGATAGAATAAAGCTAAAACAAATTAAGTAACCTACAAATGTACTGTGAATGTGTATGACAAACGTAGAAGACAAGAAATTACATACTCCTTGGTGCAGCGATTAGCAAGTTGTCAACTTCAAATTGTAATTGTCTGAATCTGGAAACTGTCTGATCGATGTGTCACGATTCGCCATGCAGGCTTCAACGAATACCGTTGATGCACTGCACCAAAAATTTAGTTTAAATAAAACTCTAAACGTGTCATTATACTGACGTTTAAAATTTGAAAACTTAAATTTATACCATAATTGAAAAATACACAGAGCTGTACAATAAGTTTTAAATGTAAACCAGTATCACTGAGTAGGCGTCATGAACACATTTATTAAATTTTCTACTTATGATCAGTTTAACGTAAAAATTTAATTACAGTGACGAGGTCAACCTAAGGTAAGTCGTCACAAGAGAGCACATAATCATCAAAGCACGAACGATCCCAACTGACAAAGTTATCTTGGGAGTCGTAATAATGCTTGGAAATATAAATAATTTTAGGCAAAACATCCACTCCTGCTATTTTCAGTTATGCCATATAAAGTTCTAATGAACTTTATTCGACTAAAAGCCCCACTAAGGCCGAGAAAATGCGCATAGACCTTAGTTTGCCGCTTATCGTTACATTTACGATCTACTTTAAAAAAAATATTTCTAAATCCATTAGGCTTTGTTTTTAAACCCGAACTGAGCACCACATAAAACAATTATTATATAAAGGTACAATATATAATATATTTAGATAGAATAGTGATAATATTCGAGTCTATTAATGATAGTTAATGATAGATATGGCAATTGAAATTAGACGATAATTACTGGTAGAAGTGGAACTTGTTGTTCTACTTTTAAATGCAA
This sequence comes from Melinaea menophilus ssp. n. AW-2005, assembly GCA_918358695.1. NCBI lineage: Eukaryota > Metazoa > Arthropoda > Insecta > Lepidoptera > Nymphalidae > Melinaea > Melinaea menophilus. The sequence goes on along the minus strand of OU911055.1, from coordinate 3,000,805 downwards.
CTAGTCATAAATTAATTTTTAAAAATCTTTGCAATAATCTGTTTATTACTTTTGCCATCGATAGAAACCGGAATTAAAATTTTGGAATTTGATAATTTATTACTATACTACTAAAATATACAAACTTTTTATCCAGACATGTCTTGTTTATTTTATCATTCTGTACATTCAACCATTTCTTCTTAAACCATTCTCATAAAAATCAACTAATATAATAGTAACATTATCTATGTGATTAACAATTGAACTATGAATATAACACAAAATATCTATAACATACTGTAAATTTTGTAAATTTTCAATGTTATTTTGAGGCATGTAAATGAAAAGACACATGTGATAGTTATTATAATAATATAATTTAATGGTATACCCGTGAGTCATTACAACTAAACACATCAACATTGTTCAATATGATTATAATGATTGAACAAAAATAACAGTTTATTTTAAATATAAGTTTCATTACGTAAATATTCGTATCTATATTTCCTATACACTTAAGTTCTAATAAACATATAGCTAGATTTTGTTTATATCTTAACTGATGTTTGAAATGCTTCTAAATAAAGCTTTTAAATCTTTACTTATCGCGTTTACCCACATTAGCTTACATAGAGGTTCTGGGAACAGCCTTCATAGCTTATGGTATATTATAAGCTTGTGTACAAGTGTATCGGTCTCTCATACAAGCGAAAGGAGATATTTTACCTCAATAAGCTTATTATTAGTATACAAGAAGATATAATATACACATGACGATACACGATTTAAAAATAGTATTTTCCCAGACTCGGTCAATCAAAAAGATAGAACAAAAAATGTTTGTATGTAAAATTTTAACATCTATGTCGCTCTCACTACTTAATACTGCGTATCTCCTTGTCTCGCTCTTTTGGTGGTAGGTTTTTCAAGATGGCGTGTTTCTAACTCCCTATCATATTGGTAACAGTTTGTGGTACTTTTTTCTGCATTTTAATTACTTGAAGTCGCATAAGTTCTTACTAAAACAATTTTTCATTCATTAATCGAAAATGATGGAAAAATGATTTTTACATTATACGTTCATTATTTTTTTTCGAAGTTACAAAAAAATCGGTAAGTGTTATATACCATTATGGATTTCAGATTAAACGCGTCAACTTTTAAAAGTTGTTGGCAACATTGCGAATTGTACATTTTTTTTCAAGTCTTTCGATTGAAATTCGATTTAAAAATGATTTAGACCAGTTAGTATGACAAAAAATGCATTTTTCTTTTAATCCGCCAATTTTTTATATATTTTTTCAAGATTACAGTAGAACTACTAAAGGTAATACAAAACTGAAATTAAACATTTAAAAAGTCAAGATTTGTAGTCAAAAAAAGTTTTTTTTAATAGCATTTTTATTAATTTTTCATACATTTTTTTAAAATTTTTCTGGGATTACCCAGTACCTACTTCATCACCTGTTTTCAATTTGACGTTGATTTATGGGACACCAGGCACATTGCTTATACGAAGTATATGTTAATTCAAAAAAATATTTGTTTACGTTTATATGTAGTGCAGCAATAAGAATAACATAATGATTTAGTTAAGTGTCGTGATGTACAGACACGTGGATACGCTATATATATATAAGCTCAAGTTCACATTTCTGTTGTCACGGAACTTCACGGTGGGTATTTGCTTAGCTTGAACGTTCTAAAATCGTAGTGCATTCAGAATTTCTAAGTAGTTACGTATATTGGCGGAATAACTTAAGGAGATAGACAAATACAGGTCAAAAGTATTAAGTGACTACAGACGAAAAATATATATTTTTAGCAAGATTACTTCCATGAATAAAGGTTTAGAAATCATTCACTAATAATCAAATTTAAGTTTAATATCAGATTAAATTCTATATTATATTCGTAAACTCAATCTGTGATACAATTTTTATGCCTACTATAATATTAAATTTTTAAAAGAAATGGGTTATTTTATTTCTTCCACATTTTCCGGCCATGAGCAAGAATATACGAGAGGATTATCTTGTACAACCACTAAGTAGCTTCTGCGTTCTAATTAACCTATTGTTAGAACTACGTCTCCCCAAGTGGCCAATTTATCAGATTTAATTGGTGACGTTATCTCAGGAATGTTACAAGACTGAGATTATTTCGATTAATCCTTAACGTATAAATGCCAAATTACGATATAGCTAATAAAATTTATGTTATAGCATTCCTTTTTAACGCGTAATCGAATATTCTTTTGTATAAATTTATTGAAATTGTCTGAATGACATTTCAATAGATATTACTTAAAAGGGAAGACGTTGAGACGGTCTCAACAAAAGTCCCTGATAAAAACTTGTCACTATCATTTAGTAGCAATGACAGTCGCTATTGTTACTTTATTTACTTCAGGCGTAAACGATAATATAATATGGATAATAAAATGTGTAAAGAGCTATATATTCTAAATTGTTAATTGTGATTACGGACAATAAATGTTATCTGTAATGTTTATTAATAATACATATACTAAATATTTATTTTCTTATAGTTATTTTACAAAACTTACAAAGAGAAAAGGAGTTACAAAGGAGTAAACGCAACCATAATATAAATAAGCTGGGAAAAAAAAAGAAAAACGAAAATGTTAAACTTTTTATTGCGTAACGACTAACCTGGTTTCTAGAGTTGGTAGTACTGGAACAGGTTGAGGTTCTTCGGACACTTGATAATGTGGTGAGGCTTGAGATGAAGTTAACGACAAGGCCTTGTAGCGCGACTGTTCAGCGGTAGGCAAGACAATATCAACAGATCGCGATCTAAGACCATTCCCCGGCACTGTCAATAAATCGCCACTCTCACTTAGTTCCTCAGCTCTGGCACCCCCGGATACTTTAGAGAAGCAAGAATCAACAGACGCAGCACGGTCACGTTTCAATTCAGGGACGGCTAGATAAATGTCATGAACCAAGCTATCTCTGGGTATATTGTTTGCACCTTCCTCGGATGCTCGTACGTTCTCCAGGGAACTTCCGGTGGGTTCAACAAAGAAAGCTTCTTGTCTTGATATGGAACGCCTCCGTTGAGGAAGTCCCGGTGGTTCATCGATGGGTGGTTGCAGTTCAAATGAGGGTGCTCCCGGTGAAGGCGGAGGTGACTGCAGCAGCGGTGGTAATAGCGTTTTAAGCAAAGGTACTGGTACCTTTGATATTTCGACATCACTCTCATCGTCATCACCATCATCGTCTTCCGCCGAAGACGACGCTAGTGGCCTTTCAGGTGTTGACCTTTCTTCGCTACGACGTGCCAACCAGGTTTCCATATGTCGACAATGAACACATGGCGGCGGAGTCCCTTTGCCAGACCGTCGTCGCGACCATAGCCGGGGTACCTTTACCAACAAAAGAAAACTTTATTTTAATAAATTCAATAATAAATTACTTTACAAATAAAAATATATTTTCACAAAGATATATTACCAGGGCAGCAGAGGTACTGAAAAAATATTTTTTATCATAGTAAAACTTTGTAGGAAGAACAGATGTAATTACATATTGCCTAGATGCTATTACAAACAGTTCTATGAGGTAATAAAACATCCTATTGAACTTGTTACCTGAAAGTTCTGTAACAATGTTATTATAGTTTTTTTAAATTTAAGACAGTAATGATACCAAATTAAAAGCCGTTTTTTTTGTGCCCAAAAGGTTTTAATATAAGTAATTTTTTGTATGTTTACTTTTGTTACCAGACACATCAAGCAAAACTATTATTATATTATATACCATATGTAGTATATATCGTATTTAACATATAGGATGCATTCTCAGGTGCGTATTATATATGTTACAGTTATATAAAACTGTAACAGCTCGAGCTAAACATTAAAATATGTATTAAATATATAAACCGTGGCATGAGAGATTTAAAATATAACTTTGTATCGAAAGATAAGCGAATCTTAAATTCTATTAAACCAAGAATGCAATGCGTTGAGAATCATCCCTGGATATATTGTAACCACATATTAAAGTAATAAAAGTATGGCTTCATATATTACAGATACCTGTATTTAGACCAGCATTCTTACCATAAAAATTCATAGATAACATTTGAAATGAACTTGAAATATTTTATTGTATTAATATTGTTTAAACTATTTGTATATATGTCTATAATAGTCTAACGTGATTGAAGAAGAGAGAAACGAAGAGAGAACGAGAAAGTACCTTCTATTTAATATTATTTATTAGGGTGGGTTATCAAATTATTTATAATAGATTGGTCTTTGGTTCAAATTAATAAGTAGACTCATCGAAAATTAAATTGAAATATTAAATTGGAAACTTATTACGAAATTAGTTTGAAATTATATTTAAGAAAGTTTAATTACCTCAATAGATACTTTGTAGTTACTTTTCCGTAAAAAATAATATACAATTTTTTCCTATTAATAAAAAAACATTACAGATAAAATTCTTAAATAACAAGCATTCTTGTTAAATAAACTTTATAATTTGTGAAAATATTAACATTATTATAAAATACAGGAAGTTAAATGTTAGATGAAATAATTATTTTAAAGTTACTTTGTCTTATGCTTTAAAGAGAAGACATTTAAAATACACATTTCTTAACCAAGATAGCTTAGCACATATTTATATTTATTATTTATTTATTTAAATAAAAATATTCTGAATATTTTGTTATTACTAAATCTGGTACATAAATAAATAAATAAATAAATAAATAAATAAATAATAATAGTAACAGTTAGTAGAAGCACCAGAAATTGGCTGTAGTTACCTCATTTTAGTTTCAAGGTTAAAAGGTCACCAACCTCAAGATAAGTGCCCGAGTCATCAGATCCGGCGGAGTCGAAAGAGCGACTTCTAGCGCCCTGCTGTGGCACGGAAAGCAGAACGCTGGAAGATGAGCCTCTCGCCGCTTCCAGCTGAATTTCATCGAACGACGCCGACCGGACCTAAAAAAGAACTACAGTTTAATTACAATAAATAACAATATTATATATAACAACTGTATATAAGAAATTTATAGAAGCAACAATGTATTCTATTACGTTCTTATATATATCTAGTTAATATTTCTAACACATAAAATTATCTATAAAGATTATTTGAAAAAAATACAAAGAAAAAGGTAATAAAGCTAATTGATATTGCTAATATTTTCTGAAATTTTCAGATTAAACATTTATTCTTAAAGAATTGTTAATGAACTATATAGAAAACACCAGAAAAACTGTTGATTTTAGTATATTTGAAATGTACATTTCCGTAGTGCGAACAAACTTCAAACATACGGGATTAGACAGTACGGAGCATTAGTCTACAGTGTCACCCATTTCCATGCATTTTTTTTTCATTTAGCTAGAACCTTTGTCTTGATGATCTTTTGTCCTATATGTCTTTGTTAAAGTTGGCATGTTACATTTTAAATTTAAAATAATAACATTTAATTTTATTAGGAATAAATAATACAATAAAATGTTGTGTTCAACACAACCCTATTACTCGTCTGGACATGTAATTATTACAAAACCACAACTCTCTATGTCTGAACATATTATTTTATTTTAGTATAAAAGATCTCAAAGATTAAAATTATAAAATCCCAAATCAAATATTCCAAAGAAAACTATAACATTTTGAATACTTTACCCAACTCTCAAACATCGAAGTGTTTTTACAATTCAATGAGCTAGTACTGAGAATGAAGTCCAAAAAAATAAACGATCCTTTCCATTTTCAAAGAAATTTCAAGTCCTCTCCAGACAGCATTTAATGGCCAATAGATATATTTATGTCAGATCTCAGACAAATATAGGAATTGTGTGAAACTTAAAGATAAAAGATTCTCTTGGAATGTAACACTGAAATGAATAACTTTTTACTTTCTTCCATGAAAAATATAGATAAGTTCGTAAACAGAACTGTTTTAATTTCCGAACTGTTATATCTATTCGCACATGGCTTTGCGTATGCATATAATATTTATTAACGCTTTTAACTGTTACTTAATTTAAAAAATAACGTTATATCTATACAGAATTTAAAATTATATTTAATCTTTGGTTTAGAATTTTGTAAAATACCGTCAGAGCACCTGCTCCTTAAAGAGAACGTCAAAGCCAAACTCGAGATAGTCTTTGTGCTTTCAGAGCTTTCGTGACGTGTTCTCTTCTCTTTTATATAAAGTTAGGTAATTTAACATTAAATATACTTCAACTATTCGTACTTAAATTTCTTTATAAAATTACAACAATTCTAAAATAAATAATAATTATTATCTTGAATCTTTTATTATCTCTTGATCGCCGTTAATACTATATTAAAAGCGAGTTTATAAAAACTTTAAACCTTTCGACTATTTTTATTTATTTATTTAAAAAAATACTAATATGTATTTTAAATAAAATATCATACGTTATGAACAAAGTATCAAACGGAAAAGCCTTTTCATAATATATACAGAATTGTCATTATGATTGGTTGGTTGGTTGTGTTGGTTGGTGGCTTGTGACAATTTTGGAGTGAAGTAATTGATATTAAGACTATTTCATTGATTTGTAGAAAAATATTTGATATATACTAAACAACATATTCGTTTCAATCTTTTTTTTTCCTTCTTATGTTATTATGATTCAAACGCCGATACATAATTTTTTGAAATGGATTATACTTAGTGTCAAAATTCTAACATCACGTACAAAACTCACTACAAGTGAACTATAGTAATAAATATGTAATTAAGGACTTCTTTTTCATTTATTTATTTATATATTTTCCACTTGAAATCTATACTAGTGATCACTTGTGTACATCAAATGGAAGTGACAGGAGGGCTTATTTTGATATCGTACGTATCTAAATCGTACCATTGCATCGCTGATTGCCGTTCAATGTTAAGCACCACTAAATTTAACGCTATACAATGACATAATAAAAAGAATGTTTGTTTGAGAGATTTCTACCACTTAGCCTTTAGTATAAAACTTAAATGTATATAAGGAAAATTTCATATTCAATGTAACGTTGCTGATATAAAAACCTTTGTTGTTTTAGAAAAGAGAACTATCCGTGCAATTTTAAATCTTGGCATTCTTTAGATACTTTCTAATTTAAGCAGTCCAATGCACTAATGGTCGCTGGTCAGTATATTTTTGGAAATCTTAAATATAGGCTTAGGCTCAGGCTTAGGCTTGGGCTAGGTAAGTCTAGACTTAGACTTAGACCTAGAATTTAAGTTGACTTTGATTTAAATTTTGATTAAATGCCAAAAGAATGTAAAATAAAATACTTGAATATATTCATAACACTGACACCTAATAAAATAATATGAAATTAAACGTTGACATGTTATTGCCGAAGACAATTACTACTCAACTTTTGTGAAAAGGAGTTCCTTCAAGATTATCCTCAGTAAAAGTTCTAAAGACTAGCTCCATCTGCATAATAGATAATTGTAGTTACAAAAAAAAACTTTAGAGGAATGCTATCCATTTTATCGTAGTTCTAGGTCGAAGCTATTAAGTTACTAACAGCAAACTCTCACTAAGTTGAGCTTATTTCACGTATCAAATAACGACTAAGGATTTATCACCTTACATTACTCTTATTCTGACAAAATTTCAATTTCCTGCTTGCTAAGCACTTTGAGATTTTTACAATCAGATATCGCTCATCCACAACGTACATCCACAATGAGTTTGCTGAATGGAAAATGCATTACGTCTGGTAAAATGGAATAATTCTACCAAATACTTTATCATATAAATTGAAATTCCTATATCCGACAAAAATCCTTAGTGCGATAAATAACTTTGTTATAGATAATATGATAATTATATTATAGCTAATTAAATAGATAATTATATAATTACCTTCAACAGTTACATCTATGATAGTAACGTCTGTGAGGATGACGGCAGAATAGTTCAAAAAATCCATGCCCGCAGGGGAACACGCGTGGGTAGACTCTTTTAAAATATAACTCACTACCTAAGAATAACACCCCTTGCGAGAATAAACTGTGATAATTTTATTTGGCTTAGTCAAAGGAGTACCTAGTGCGTTGCCTTAAATTTAGAGTAAAAAATAACCTTTCTATTAAAAATATTTGCGAAGAGAGAATGTTTACCTGAAAAAACTTGCCGTGGTTTTACCTACCTCTACCTACTACTCTCGGAAACGGTACCTTTTACGGAAAAAATTTTGGTACCTAAATTTAAAGTAAAAAATAACCTTTATATAAAAATAACTGGTAATATATGAATGTTTACCAGAAAAAAGTTATGAATTTTTTTCCAAACATTTTCGGTTTTTTTACCCCCACCCCTAAGTTATTGAAGTTAGGTTTTCGGCTTATCTACATTAGTTATAGGTATTTATCAAAGACATCATATAATATGAACGCGATTGATTTACTTTGTATAGGTTATGGTCGAAAAACTGAAATCAGAAAAAGTGAGGTCCTAGCGCCTCCCCTAGCCGGATTTCTCTGGTTAACGAACTTGACCTTAATTTTTGGATGGTTGATTTTTGTGCAAAGTTTGAAAGCGATCCGAGCGAAACTGCGGCCGCTATCGTGCTGACAAAAGTCGAATCTGGACGCACGCACGCATATATATATATAAACTTTTTGACCAATACTAGTATTAATCAATTAACAAATTTTATTCTGATCTTCTGTGACCCACCTGTTTGGGCACTTCGAGACTGCTCTGAGTCTTCATGTCCTGGGGCGTGGGCGTGCGGGATCGCTGGAAGGTAGTCCGAAGACGCTGCATGGCGGGCGGGGCGGGCAGCGCCGCTCATGTCGCGGGCCCGCCCCGCCGCTCGCTGCGAGCGCCACCCTCACCAACGCTATAAGTTACAATACCTTGAATTTGTTATTTCATTAATTATCGGCAGCAACTTTCTAATTAGGATCATTTAATTAAACTATGAGTTTTGATTGGAATGTATCTACGCTAAATAAGATTACAATCACTGCCACTATTATGAAAATTAATTTTACATTATTTTAATATCTAGCATTTATAGCGTAAAGTCAGCTACGATTAATATACTTTAATATTTAAATCATTACTATTAAAAAATAATTCCTTTACCTTATCATGTTTTATTATTGTAATGGAGTGGTAAAACTCTTTTGGTACAGTAATAATATATTTCGAGATATAAAACTGAAGATTTTATATCAAAAAAACATAATAAATTTAAAACTAAGAGGCGTGTAGTCACGCACTGCTCACACGACAGACACGTGAATAATTCACAACTTTTCTTTTTGTCACTTTTGTAAATCATCCTGATATTAAGCGTATAAAAAATGTACGCTTTTTTACATTTTATAGCACCTGTTTGAGTCATACTGATGACGCCATTTTGGATCTTGAATATTATAATTTTATATTTGTTTTACAAAAATACGTTTTGTATCAGACAAAAATTTTATAAAAGCGAAACTGTCTGTAAAGAAAGAACTTAAGTAGTAAATAATAGTAGATGGCTGCTTTATATTATAGACTATAATCGTAATATTGTAGACTATAATCTGCTCTACATTATAGACTATAATCGTATAAACACTCAAATTATACCTATCATATTCATAACAAATTAAAAATAATATTTTTAAAAGAAGTGAAACAGGTTTCAACAACCATGGTTTTTTTTCGCATATTTTGTATATATATCCTCGCATGTATATATATGCGCTTTTCAAGCATAGCTCGAAGTAATTCCCTCATTCTCCTTTTTTCATGGGGGGCGCCACTTAAATAAGGTTTTTGAAATTAATAAAATGATTTATATATAAAAATAGAATAATTTTACTTAAAAATTTAAACAGATCCTTATTTCTCTTTCAAAACTTCACGTTCTTAAAAGCTCAATTTCAAATAACAGAATTATTTCTTAATTCTATTTGAAATTCATTAGAGAATTGATTCGTAATTAATTAAAACATTGTTTACTTGTTATATAGGTATTACAAGTAAACAGTGTTACAAATATTTTTGGCAGAACTGTAAGTAATCGGATGAAAATTAATTGCCTTTAATATGCTAATTCCCTGTTTAATAAACATAGCTCCATAAAACGTCACTCATACATAAGTAATCTTAATTCTTCGTTTATAAACGCACAACAAAGGGAGTAACATCTCTTTACAATCACGAAATGTTATGTTGTAATAAATGAGTGACAAAATAAATATTTTTATGATTCTACCTTTATGGAGGTACGTAATAATTTCATGATTAAAGCACACTCCGGGGCTTATTAAAACAAAAGATATACTATCGTGATACACAATAATGTCTCACTAAAACACAATGAATAATACAATTGTGTATCGCTCGAAATTATGTATTCATTTGATTCTTGTAATTGTTGGAGTTCGTATACGTTATTATAGCAATTAAAATGTATAACCAATTATATTTATAGTGATAATATCTTGCGTGTACTCAGTGATAACAAAAAGCTGAAGTTTTTTTGTTAAAAATATGATAGTCTTTTTAATTTTATAGCTGAAACCTCGAAAGAGGTTTATGCAAAGGCTATATAATATCATATTACTACTGTTATAAAAAATATTATAATGTTCATTCTTTTTTTTCATCTTCTAAGGAAAACAAATAGCATTTACAATTAAATGTCTTAAGCATTACATACAGGTCATACATTAGCCAATAACGTTTCCATATAACATAAAGGACGTGATAAACGACTAATAAAAGAAAAATAGTTTAAAAACTTACCATTTAGAAAGGGCGTGGCTTTGATTGAATTGAATTGAATTAAAATATATATATATATATATATATATATATATATGAATAAGAAATCTCGTAATAATAAGAACACTAGTTTCTTTTATCTACAAGAGACACACATATTTACTGATTTTATATCTAAAGTGGTCAATGGTTCTACATTTGTTATTGCATGCGTTACAAGCATCTTCTCTAGAGAAATTTAATTCGCAGGAACATATACGGTTTTAAATCTATTAAGGCATTTAAAAAATTTTCGTTATATATTTACTAGCATATTAATATATACTTCATATTGGGGATTCCAGACAGTTAAAGTTGACAGTTCTAAGACCTTATTAGTGAATTATAAAGTAAAATAAGTGATTTAGGATTTTTAAAATCCTTTGTTTTGCGTAATATAAATCCTGACATCTTGTTTTTCAGTTTTCTAGTCAGATGCAATTTAAATAATAATTTAATGTCCAACTGAACTACTAGGTCTTTCGTCTCGTACACTCTTCGCAATTTTACAATGTAAATGATATCCGAAATGGAGTACACTTTGTTTTCGTGAGAACGTGATGATTGAGCATTTATTGATATTTAATGATAACCGATTATTACTGTAATAAACACTTAAGCGATCTAGTCCATCCTGGAGCTCGATGCTGTCTTTTTATATTTTATTATTTTAAATATTTTGGTATCATCTCCGTACATCAGTAATTTATTTATTTATATAATTCTTTATTGTACAATATAAAATAGTGTACAAAAGGCGGGCTTAATGCTAACAGGCATTCTCTACCAGCCAACCTTAAGATGTGAAAGAGAAGAAGTACGTAGGCGTGCAAAAGAAACAAAAATAAAATACAAATAAAAAGTGTTGATAATATTAATATGGAAATGTAATATAATACATGAGATAAGTAATATAATTATGTTTATTTTTAAAAGATTGGATGTGTTATTCTTTGGTTAAATAAGAATCTTTCACCTGACGTTTGAAGGTCTCTCGAGAACGGGCTTTTTAAGAGACTCAAGTAATTCATTCCAGAGCCGAACTGCAGTAACAGCAAAGGAGTTGGACACAAAACCAGACCGATGAAGAGGAGTACTGCTATAAATTTCTAGAAGAGCGGAGTGATCTGTCATGTGAATCAGATAAGAAAGAGAATTTGCATTTAAGATATGAAGGAGTGGAAGGATTAAACAAAAGAGAATATAGTAGACACAGGATTCTGACATTCCTACGAGAGCGAATGGGCAACTAATTTAATTTGGATCCAAAATTCAAAACATGATCGAAGTTACGCAGGCCGAAAATGAAACGAATACAGGTATTAAGTAAACGTTCAAGCTTATTAAGTAGATCTTCGTTGGCGTCCAAATAGCACACATCTGCATAATCGAGAATAGGCAGTAACAATAAGTTCACTACCCGTAATTTAGTATTGAAGGAGAGAAAATTTTTGAGCCGTAACAAGGGGTGAAGTGTTTTATAAAACTTTCGTGATAGCTCTCTAACATGGACATTCCAACTAAGAGAATTATCTAAAAATATTCCTATATTTTTGATATTAGAAGTGAACGGTATTATACTATTATTATAAATAACATTTGTTAAGGAATTAAAGTCAATCTTTGCCAGTTGGCGTGTGCTACCTATAGTGATTCCTTGACATTTACAAGGATTTACTTCAGTACCATAATTTTTAGACCAAAGTGATAGGCTGTCCAGAACGGTGTTAAGTGAGGATATTGCGAATGCGATCGAATATACTCCAGTCTGTATATAAAGCTGTAAGTCGTCCGCATAGAGATGATATTTACAGTTAAAATTAGAAGTAATGGAGTTGATAAAAATAGAAAACAATAAAGGAGACAAAATAACGCCTTGAGGGACGCCAGCAACCACCTCGCACCAATCGGAAAGGCCCTCATCAGTGTGAATTACCTGCTTGAGTCCTCGAAGATAAGAGGAAAACCACTTGTTAACAGAGACCGAAGCATTACACTTGTACAGCAACGATAGTAGGAGGTCATAATCTACAGCATTAAATGCGTTACTGAAATCAATCAGCACAAGTATGGTCACATGTTGATTTTCCATGCCATGTCTAATGTCTTCAGTAACACTCAATAAAGCGGTAGTTGTACTATGCCCAATGCGGAAAACTGATTGCAACGGGTCAAAGAGATTGTATTTACTAAGAAATTGGGAAAGTTTAGTATTGAAATAGGACGATAGTGGGTTAGTAAAGAAGGGTTGGAGACCTTTGGAAATGGGAGAATAAGAGCCTTACGCAATAGAACAGGGTAAGTAGCTGAGGATAAGGAAAAGTTTATGAGGTAGATGATAGGATATATGACGGAGTCTATAATGAACATTATCATTATACGATTGATTCCGTCACAACCAGTAGCCTTAGATGTAATAGCTAATAAATATTTCCTTACTTCGGTCTCGTTGACAGGTGAGAAGTTAAAAATTGAAATGTCGGGTTTAGGCAAATAATGGATAACTGAAAGTGTATCAGCTTTAATTTTGGGATCAAGTACAGCGACGGAAGAAAAATGTTGATTGAGATGATTCAAGTTAGGAAAAGAGCAATTTAAAAGATTTTGAGATTTACCAATACCCACACTTTTAAGAAATTTTAAAGTTTCTGACACAGATGCACAAGTTTGCAGATTTATATACAGTCCAGTTCAATTCGGAGCGGTCAGTTTTGAATCTTCGAAACGCATGGTCCCTCTTTGCCATAGCTTTTTTAACGACGTTATGGAACGATAGTGCAGAGCGATGACTCAGTTTTACTTTACGAAGGGCCGTGTTGATCAAAAAGAGCTAAAATTTGTTCGTTTAAAAATGTAACCTTTTCGTCGATGGTTTAGAGTTATGGATATGTCTTACGACATCATTGATAAAGATATTAAATAGAAGTGGACCGAGATTAGAACCCAGGGGACCACCAGGAACAAAAGACATAGTCTACCCTTTTACCGTGATTGCTTGGAAACGTTCTTATAAATATGAAATTAGCCATCTCAAAAGATCACCATGTACGAGTATAACAACTGCCTCTATCTTTTTAATTAAGATGTCATGAGATATTTTATCAGAAGCTTTAGAGTAATCGGTATGCAATGCCTCAACCTGGATACCTTTGTCCACAGCCTCCAAAAACAATATCAAGAAATTCGCAAAAGATTGTTTTTTTTTATTCTACTACAGAAAACAATTTGTCATATATATATATTTTTCAAAAAGCTTCGGAATGATATAATATATAATTTAGAAATGTGATTTAGAATGCCATCAATAGATCTAAACTTATTTGCCGAATATTGAATGCTTCCAAATATTGATTTGCTTCTGTATTCCACGTGAACGAAGTCGTAGTCGATGCACTGATTTGCGGAAATCAGCCGGAAGACAATGTCAAGTACAAGTAGAAGTCCTAAACATTATCGGGATCAAAACAGGGACCCGTCGATGATTTAAACCACATTTGAGCATTTACACACCATTTGAGCTATGTTTGTGCGCTATACTATAAAAAAAACATGTTTCTCATGTTTTAAATGTCATTCATTGTCACAACAGTTAAAATAACTTCAATAATATTATTTAAGGTAATTGTTTTGGAACTTTACACAACTTAGCTGCTGGGTATTACAGTTGAAATGTTAGCTAGCATTTTGAATGGGTTCTCAAATTACATTCATATTTTTATATTATATTATTTATAGATATATTTTGGCTATTCTGGATTTATCGAACTCGATTCGAATGTACAAAGTGCTTTCAATAAAATAAGTAAACAAAATGCTCATATTTGTATATTTCAGCCATTTTAACTTTTCATATTAAAAACAATATTAACATTTAGTACTTTAGTAAAAAAAAAATAACAAATATTAAAAGTAAGGCAATGTCAAATAATGTAAAATGTAGTTTTATAGCCGTATTTATTATGTGTACCTTATATTAATAAGATTTACTTAATAGCGTTAATATTAAACAACAACTGAACTTCATTAAAATATAACGCAATTAATGTTAAATTATAATATCACATAAAAAATATTTCTCTCGACATTTTTTAAAACCTCGGTATACATTATATTTTGATATAATATATATTTAAAAATAGTGTTATAAATATTCTTTATACCTTAAATATTAAAGTAAACTGAGTATTGTAGTTTCATTTCATATATCTCCTTAGAGACTTGGTAATTTAATGGAACATAATTTTATATGATTATAATTAAACATATTATCTTAGGGTTAGTGCATATTAACTATTAAACTAGAAACTAAATGTATATATATATATATATATATATATATATATATATATATATATATATATATATATTTGTCAGAAACAATAACGATTACATTGAAGTTGGCAGTTTTTGAGTCTAACTAACTAAATTGTAAACAAAAGTCGCGTGTTTAAATGCGGTCAATTTTATTTCAACGTGAACACTATTAAGTATACGATGTGAATAATTAAAATTCACCACCAAAATTATATTTATACTTACCTTTTATAACGATTTAATAACCTAATTATACAAACAAGTGGTTAAACCTGTCGGTCGAAAACTTATTAGGGTGTGAAATATTTTTTAACGTTCATAAAATTTTTCAATCTTGTTAATTGGCCGTAACAAAGGCCCTTATAATAATTAAATATTCACAAAGCCACTCATTTCCACCATTTCCGACAATACTTGTCAGTGACGTGTTAATCATTTTAATCATATTAATCTACGCTTAATCTTTGATATAGGGCAAAAGTCATTAATTCGTATTATTTATTTATTAGTAGGTTTTAGGAGGCTTTGATAATAAGAAAGAATATTTAATGTGATTTTAATAACAAGACCGAAGTCATTTCTGTCGATGTAAGAATGGTACTACAGTATCTGTTTTATGTAGTAACCCAGTCAACTATAACAAGACATTGAATTGTTTTAGTCGTTTTCAATTGCTTCAATGTGCCGCTTCACAGTACCTATACGTTATATTTTTAATTACGCAGTGGTTGTAACACATTTCAATTATATCTGTTAATAATTAATAGTTTTCTGCAATATTGGTGGCACAATCAGCTCCGAATCTTGCCTTCCTAGAGGGAAAAACCGTGTCTGTCAGTTAAATTTTGCGAGAACATGAAATATACTAATATTAAATACATATTTCTTGTGATCTACATCTTTTTAAAGATTAGGTTAATTTATTTTTGTCTGTTTTAAACGAATATTCTACTTAATTTTGCTTGAACTTAATTAAAATATAAATCTCTATAAAAAGAAATAAGAATGGATATTACAAACTGACACTAGCGCCGCACCCCGGCCACGCATGGGCGCAATTTACATTTTTATTTAAACACAATACAATTCCTTTGCGAACGCTTTGGTATTGACAGTTCAGTTACAAAATAACCTAGCGGGATTTTTTTTACTTTTTTCCTATAAATATATATTTTTTATTTCTATATGTTATATATATTATAAGCAGACGTACAAATTACTGTTTTTTCTTTCATCCTTTGCTATGTTTAAATGTACTACCATACTAATAAATTTAAGATATAAAATACAATATTTAAACTGAAGTCTTAATATAAGTAATATATTTGATTAGGTTAGGAGTAATAAGTGCTCTTCTATGAAAACCTGGTTTTGCAATCGATGTTATACTATATATAATTTTCATTTTATTAGTTTCCTAAAATAAGATATACATATATATTATATTTTAGTATTCTTAGAACATCAAACATATATAATACATTTTTTGTATAGTAAGTAAATAACATCTTATTTACTTTATTACAATTCACAAAGCTTTGTTAAGATTTATTCACTTTACTATTCATTCGTTCTTATTTTTTTAAACACTTAATAAAATTTATAATAAGACGGCATTTATGAAACCTGAGCTAAATTAAAATATGTTTTTCAGTCGTTTTCATTCTTTAAACAAAGGATGTTTGATTTACTACATTATAGAAAGCGTTTAGAGTTTAATTCAGGCACAATATATAATTATTACAAGAGCCAACCTTAAAGAGTATATTTTTTTATAGATAATGTAGTAATGTAATTTTAAAAGTATGTTTTTTAGAATTTTATGACTATGTACAATATTTTGTACATTGAATGTCTGAATAAGTTTCTTTTATACATTTTGAATATCAAAATGAAAGACAGGGAAATCAAAAGATATAACTAAAATAAATAAAGTTATATTTATGTTTTTATTTTTGTCATGGAGAGATTAGGGATACGAGTACAATCCTAACAGAGAGACATTCATTGGTTTCATGTCTATTGGAAGACTTGGAAAGTTTTTCAGATATGTATTTATATTTAATCCATCAATGAAATATTTATTTACAAGATTAAAACAGACTCGATGAAGATTTTTCTTTTAAAAAAAGGCATTTCTTATTATTATTCGAATATTAATAAATAAATTGTTTCATAATAATAGTAATTTTTATCCGACTCCGAAAAAACAAGCGAATAATTAAAACAAATTTTCAAAGACATTCATTTAACTCTCTTAAAGAAAGTAATTAAGAAGGTAACATAACGAAGTCATTACGTGAAATTAAGAAGGGAATTGACTGCGCTGGTCGTGAATAGTGTATGAGAAGGAATAAACCATGATTGGCTAACGAACTACTAAGTCCAGTCAGCTTAATCAAAATTAGATTCCTATCTCGGAATTTGAGATACCCGTTTTTTGACATCCAAATAGTTGTCTCAAAACCTACATGTAGTAAGGTGTCCGCGTCTATTAAAATGTTTTTGCAAATCAATCATTTCCTTTATATTTTCGCTATTAATATTTATAATCAATATTGTAGACGATTAAATCGCCTATAACTTTTATTTTAGATATTTTTTTATACGTTGAATCGTTTTCGAGATAGAAGGCGAAGGGCGTTGTTAGAGCATCATTTAAGAACAACTGGTAGTGCCGGTCAAAAACACGCCAAGTATGAATTTGTTTGTTATTACTAACCTGCCCGTGTTGTTATAGAATTGTTAAAATACTTTATTTATACTTCAATTCTAATGTAATATATATTAAAAACTTCTTAAAAAACAGAAGGAAGTTCCCATGTAATGTTTGATCTTATACTACAAGAACTAGTAAAGCTCTCGTACAAAAACAATAACAACAAAAACAAGTCTCTCATATAAAACATTTACAAACGCTGCATTTAAAGCATAAATATTTTCTAAAACAAAATATTAATTTCTATGTCAATGTCGCTGCTAAGTATGAGTAAAAATATATTTTCATTACAATAAAATGTGTATTTTAACAATTATAATATTAGTATTCTAATTATTATTATATTATATTAGTATTCTAACAATAATAATAGTTATACAAATTTACAATGAAATTGAAAGCAATCTTTCATATCTCTTTAAGTAATTTAAATAAAATCTTATCTATCTATCTTAAAAATACATACTATTAATAAAAAGGTTTTTGTTAAAAAAACAGTTTTTTGTTAAGAAATTAATAATATTTGATATATAGTTAACATTATATGATATAACTTTTGTTAATAGTAAAATCATATTCAGCAAATATTTCTATGAGACCGGTAGCTTGCGAATGTCCTCCATTGTCTTAGCTACGTGCCTCGGATGCCGTCTGTGGTC
This sequence comes from Melinaea menophilus ssp. n. AW-2005, assembly GCA_918358695.1. NCBI lineage: Eukaryota > Metazoa > Arthropoda > Insecta > Lepidoptera > Nymphalidae > Melinaea > Melinaea menophilus. The sequence continues at coordinate 2,982,321 of OU911055.1, read as the reverse complement.
TTAGATCCCAAATAATCCTCTTAAACGGCTTCTATTACACCTTGATATCATTCCTTTTAACGAATAATACTTATTTTGCGTCGTCCTCAGTTATTAAAGACTTCAGTTGACTTTAATAATAATAGATGACCGTTTAGAATGAGGTACATTAAAAAGAAATAGTTTGTAACATATAATAAATATACAATTTTGTACATACGTCCAAAAAATAAGTATTCTTTCTTTTTGTATAGATATTATTGAAAAATCATAATATTATAAGGTATTCATACACATACAATACATACATACAAATATATACTTGTACGTTGTACATAGTGACGAATGGAAAGCGAAGTACACATGAACAGTATGGTACAGTCAGTACTGTATGAAAGTTTGCAAAGTCATAATCCCAACGGATAGAGAGTATTACAAATCAATCAATTTAGGTTAACGAAAGAACTCACATATAAATTTTATTACTTAATAACGATATTTTTTTAAATTTTCTCTAAATTATTTTCAGATAAACCTATACTGTTGTTATGTATTTCTGTAAAACATACAATAAGAACAAACTTATTTTGTTGTTTCGTTGCGATTGAAATCACAAAATAATGATTTGGGATCAGATTCAGTTGTGAACATTTCTTCAATTTTACAAATTTAAAAACAGATCTACATAATAATCCCCATAATTTTTATACATTATATAGATTTTTACTTACAATCAAAGCAAATCTAAACGTACAAAATACACTATTAACCTAATCAGCCTGATTATTATATAACTTTGGACACAGCTTATTATTTCTTTTATAAAGATGACAATATTTCATCCACGAAATATAATTCTTTGTTATTTATCATCTAAATAACGTCTCAGCAGACTAACGGGTCTCGTTACAACATTTGACAGTTATTAAGTTTTCCGCAGTGCTAACTTACTCAGCAAGTGACTTACTTATTTCCATTCTCTATTAATTAAACTTTTTTATGTGCATTATTATTATAATTTTAATATTTCAAGAGTCATAAAAGATAATTTATAAATTTTATTTAAAATATAATATTTTCCGAGTATAACAATATGGTAGCATTAATTTGACGCTACCATGTGTTTCAATAAATAATAAATAAACAAAAAATGTTTTTAAACATATTCTAAAACCCTCAACTATAGTGCCGATAATCTTTACTTGGCTGAAGTTTCTTTAATGCTAAGAACACCACTAAATCAAAGTTAAATAAATAATTTGGAAGTTGCGTTACAGAGATAATACAAAAAAACTTAAACCTCTTTTTTAGTCGAGTATTAAGAGTAGTTAAAGCTATACGTTATAAAACTGTGAAATTTTCTAAAAGTAAACTATCAATACATCAGGATTTCACGAAACAAATGCCAGGAGGTTTAGAGTTAGCGTGTGTCAGGCTTAAAGGAGATAACTTTGAAACGGGCTATCGGCATTCAAGTTTCGTTATCCTTTTTAACAACGAGAAAATGTATTTTATTTCTATGCCATCACAGATTTGCATATGATACTTTAATAAAGGTTGGTATAAAAATATTACACGAATAATAAACCAAAAAATAAAAACGAAATTCTTTAATATTCACAAAAAAACTGCAAGAGTTTTATAATGTTATATTACATATTACCCACAGCAATGTGGCTGGACTTTAGGTCACCGCAAAAATGTTTCTAGCTTTTAAACATAAACTGAATTTTCCACAAAATCATTATACGTTACATAGCAATTTTAAAACACTGTAAGCTTCATTCATCATTTAATTTAACCACATCCATCCAATCACCACGTGATAAAGACTGGCCGATATCTCACAGCATATAGTGCACTCTCTTTATCAATCTATTAAATAAATGAAAAAATACTAATAGAGTTAGTAAATACTCGTATCCAATAACAAGTTAATTTAGAAATTTAATAAAATGTAGAAATAATATTGAAAATTATTATGTTTGTCTCTTTGGTTCTCATTTGTGAAAAAACAACTTTTAAAAACTTCCATAGAAAATATAAAAGAGAATATCATATCTTTTTTCAATTTATAATTTGTGTTGCTTCATAATTAACTTTTCTTCTAAGCCTTGTGAAAATAAGTTACAAAAATTTTAATATTTAATTATCTTGCTAGTAAAAGCTTTAGTAAAGAAAGTTTAGACAAACGTTTAGAGAAAAAAATATGTAAATGAAATTTAATAATGTAGTTAAATAAAAATAGGCATGCATTACATCACAGACCTCTGCAAAGGTCCAAAGGGTAGTTATGAAAGGGAGCCGACAAGAAAACTTATTCGTGCAAAATACCTATTGGAAAATGCTTGAGCATTCAACCTTAAACTCAATCGTTAGAATTTATCATTTCTCTACGTATGTAAGATACTTAAGTATTCAAAGACTATATATAATAAGCACGTATAAATTATCGCTTTTTTATAAAATAAACAAGTACAATTCATTTTAACATTAAAGCCTAAATAACCAGGTAAAGGCTAGGCAATACAGCAACAAAATTGCTTATAATAAGTACACTCTGCAGTGAAGTAGGAGTAAGCTTAATGGAATCATACTCCCATGGGACGCAAAGGATTCATTCGAAAATTAATATTAAATTAGAATCGTTAACTATTAACAAGCTTAAGTGACTGCTCGCGACGTCACACCGCTCTTATTGTATTAAATAAATTAAATTAATTATTAATATTTACATTAATGGGATTAGTTCATAATATTTAAATACCTTAGCAGATAAGAGGATTTTATAGATTTCATTCGAATCGATTGTCGGATTTATATTATATTATACTAGAATATGTTTTGTTTTCATCAGAGAATACGGAAATTTACCGAAGTAAAAACGATTCTAAAAAAAATAAAAAGTATTAATAAACTATTTTTTTTTTAATTTAATTTTAGGTATTAAGCAAACAGACAAATAGGCAAACAGACCGAAAATACTGTTTTAAAATAAATAACAAAGCATAATATAAATTTAATCATTAATAATTATATTAAAAGGATTCATGATAACATAAAACTAAGTATTTCTAAAGATCGCAATAAAAACTAATTTTGGTAGTTCATCTACAACCAGCTCGGATCTTACTCGAGAGGGGATAAACAGAATAACTTTTAATTGCACTCTTTGGTCTGCACCCGGCTTACAAGTTAAATAATTGATTAAGAACCCGACTTTAACTAACTAGAAAGACACAATTAATTCCGGTTAAATCATTAAATTAGGTATTTTAGATTTGAAAGTTAATTTCACATATATATATCTTTTATTACAGAATAGTCATTTAAACATTTTTGGGGTGGAGTTCTCTCGTGACTACATGCATTGTATACGACCTGTTATTGATTTTCGAACCCTAGTTTTATCAACAAAACCGCGTACATTTTTAACTGTGGAATGTCAAACAACGTGAACATATTTTGACGAAATAATAATTCTCATATAATCAATATAACCTATTCAATTCAGATATTATTAAGCTATTTAAAATTTCAAATAATTACACACAGCTTGTAATAGAATTTCATCAGAAACTTTATATTGTACTCAAATATTTATTATTTGATACTTTACAAACCATTCATAAAGTTAGTATCCTGAGGGACGATAGATGTTGAAAATATTATCGTGCGAAATTGAGGAGGAGGAGGCTTAGCGCTTAGAGGAAGTAGCTTCTGATTCAGATAATCGTTTTTCCTTATGGAAACCATAAATATCCTGTGTGGGAAATGATCATTAAACGAGGTGTAGTGGAAAAATTTACATCCTTGCTATTTTCAGTATATATTTACTGGTTAAATAAGGAAATAAAAAATTAAGTACAAGCATTTATAGATATTTTCTAATACAAGAGACAACAACTTATTTCATAATTATATCTATACATGTAAATGTATGTTTAATTCGATTAATGGTTAAATATGAGTAATATATATATAATATATAATTGAGATTATCTGTACATAGGTTTCATAGGTACAAGCTTTTAGTATCACAAGTATATAGACAAGGTTGCGTTAATTGTATGTTTTCTTATCAGATACTACACATTTTTTCATGGAAACTTTTGAGATTCTTATTGAGAAATACTAGAAGATGGTATTAAAAATGCTTTGATGATATCATATACCTACAACAATTTAATCTCTCTTAATAATTAACTTGAAAGTGCTTTTCCATATATTTCTTAACTAAACTAATACTTGTTAAAACAGTGTTAGGTCGATTTTTGTTATACACGTCACATACAACATCGCACTCGTAACAAAAAACTGAAATAGAAAATTGAAATTATATATTAATATAAAACACAAGCAAACCCTAAGGATCGGCTTATAGAAATTCTATTTAATAAAAATAATGTGCAAAAGTCAAACTAAGATATTTATGCAAATAATATTGCAAAGAACTGCACTTACTTTAACCCGATACTGTGGCACATTCTCGTACCCCCCACCACCCCCTTTAGAATTTTTCTGTCGCAAACTATTAGTTTGTACCTCTTACTGCAGCTATTATACCGCAATGAAATGATGTTGGAATATTTGTACGCAATTCTAAGAAGTATTTATTATACTTGATTATATATTTATGTATATTTCATCATAAAATCATAATTGACAGAGTTCCCACAATTTTTGTCGCACTCAAGTCAGTTGAGTCCTAGAAATAAAATATTTAAAAATAGTGAAAAAAATAAAATTATAACAAAAGCTTAATAAGGTTTATTCTACATGTGTTCTTATCTTATCTATGTACATAGAGAGGGACTTGTTTTGACAAACGCATATCCTAAATCACTGAGGATTAGAAACTTGTTTTTTTTGTATATTTCTTTTATGATAAAAAGAGATTGTGAGAAATTCCACGCATAATGGAATTAAATAGGGGATGTAATCTTGTATACAAGGCAGTCATTATGGATGTAAGCAACATTACTTTTATTGACATGATGACATCTGTCTCCGGCGCGAAGCCGCTCCCATTGGCTGGTTTAATATAAAATACACTCAAGCGTGGCTCTGGTATTACACTCGAATTTTATTTTCCACATAAAAGATACCGAAAAGAGCAGTGTAGGTAGAGTGAAAAGTACTAATGTTTTTTCAATACAGCTCCACGAGTATCAATAGAGAGGGTTTTTCTTTAGAACTTTGCTAGGTTGGTAAATTTAAATTAATGCTACTAACCATTAAGAACTAATTTCTTATAAACGGTCCTTAGATTAAAAAAGTTTAATATATATATAATTTATTTAACTAATTTTGCTCTTAAATACTTAATGAATATGTAGACTAAAACTAAAATCATTTTAATTAAGGATATATTTAATAACCAACAGGGAGCTTTCAGTCTTATTATAAATAATGTTTTTGTTCTTGAGTATCCAATTTAAAATTATGTTTAATTTATTTCGTCTCTTAAACATTAACAGAATTAAAAAAATCATATTTTTCACAATTATTTGTAAATGATACTTAAATATACATACATTCCATGACAAATATTTTTTAAATAATAGAAAGAGTAAGAACCTTAAACCCGATCTCGCTTGTCGATTTGACGGTGAGTTCCTTCGTCAAATAAAATTCAAACTAAAATTAATCTAACAGAAATTTTTATCACGGTTGAGGTTCGACCTCGCAGCACAGAGTGGGGTCACCTCTTTCATCTCCTATCACTCCTATCCTCTACACACTGCTCTAATACTTTTCATTCTCTCTCCGTATAGCAACCGGCAAGATCTTTCAAGAAAAAATTAAGGACTTAAATGTATTAGAGGGGGTGTTCCAGTACACTTGGATTATATAAGTTTTTATTAATATGATGAATTTACACAAGCCAACCGTTAATTGAATGTAAATAGTAAAAGCCATCACATTTCATTAGATACTAAATTGTTAGCTTTGATTCAGGACCCTTAGCGACGCCAGCCGTAAATTACATTTACACGTTTCGATTCAAATTCATTGCTCGTTAGTTAATAACGTCAGAATAAACTCGACATATATATATATATATATATAATCCTGAAAGCTAGTAGAGGAAGACAAACAAGTCGTTTAGTCGCTTGTATCGGTCGTGTTTGCCGACTCATTAGTTCAGTGCTCGATATAAGGCATGGCCCTTCGAAATTCAAAGGAAAAAATAGAGTACTTTGAAGATGTTGCTTTTAAAATTTATAAATTGTGTTTACATTCTTATATTTTGAACTTAATAAGATCGTTGCTAGAATAATTTAGATAATCGGGTTGTTAGTACAAATAATATATTTATTATTCAAATACTTTTATCTTAGAATCATTAAATCTATTTGTATACGTAGTTAATGAGAATATTGGCTTTTTTAATGATAATAAATGAAGAGATAATACAAGATGATCTAATTAATTAATTGGATATTCTAATAAACATTCCCGGCGAGTGAACAAGAGGAAATTAGTTTACGGTTTTGACTTGATTCATAAATAAATAAATAGGCTGACTACATTCAACATAACCCGGACCATGGCTATATTATTCATGAGTCTCAAATATGCTGACTGTGCATTTCGCTGTTCGCCGACAGTTTTGTAAAAGTTTCGCACTACTTTTATACAAAATAAACCTTTGTGAATTAATCGATGCTTTCATATTTAGATATGACTTTACGAAATGTAATAGTGACCCGGGAAAAGTAAAGCTTTATTTTATTTTTAAAGACATACCGACATAAGTACGTATTAAACTGATTTAGGCCCTAAAAAGTGTTATTTTATTCATATTTTCAGTAGTGTTTTCTTACATTATATCTATATATAAATAAGTATCACAAGGTTAATTACTTACACATACTAATAGATTAATGTAATTATATTGTATATTTTCGTTAATAAGCAAAAGGTGTAATATATTTACTAATAGAATGATACTAATTGACTGTTACGCGCCGGTAACCCTCGGGAGAGCTCTTACTAATTTCTATTTAGCTGTCAGGTGTAATCAAACAGGGATCCTCTCTTAATTACTCGTGTATTTTAATCACGAGTCCGACCGACCCTATCTCAATATTCGTCAGTGCAATGCGATCTAGATTACTGAATCAAACATGGAAATTTGTTAATATAATTGTTGAATGTTGAATTCATAACCTTGTGTAAAAATTTTAATAGATATTATATAAGAAAATTTCAATTTGAACACCGCCCAGAATAACTAAGTTTTAATCAGGAGTAATTAGTTTCTAATATATTTTATTACTAATCGGCGGATAATGTTTCATGTTAGACTTCCCGTGTTCTTGTCAATTAAGGAATAAAGGGAAAAAAATGTTTTGAAAGAAATATTTTTTATTATTGTAACGTTTGTACCAGTGTTATTTGAGCGCACTAATGGCGATTTTTATTAAATAGATAAAGTTATTATTATAACAGGAAATTGTGTGAGGAAAAATTTCTTTGTTTCATTTCGTTTGTGGGCAATCGTGGCCCGGTTTATTGTAAGGGTTTGTATATAAAAGTAATAATAACATATAAAATAGAAGACGAAGTCGGCGTTTATTGCATCATTAATATAAACTATATGTATAATAGAATCAATATAAATTAATCAATTAATGAAGTTAATAAAACAAAATCCAGATTAAATATACCAACATATTCTCTAAACTCCAAACGTATGAAATAGCAAAAGCTTAAAAAAGGTTTTGATAACGGATATATCAACAAAAAAAATCCGTCAAAATAAACAGTCCCTCTTTCTCCCCGAACGAATAAAATGAAGATATATTGTGGCAATGTATTAGATGGCCGGTGTACTGAGGTGCTGCGAATGACAACCGTCATCAAATTATTGTTAAGGATACTTCAGTTAAGTGTGGCGGACCTACTTGTAAGCCTATTGTAATAGGTCACAAGTAGGCTTTACTTCGTATATATATATATATATATATATATATATATATATATTGTTGTGTTATTGTTTAAATAACCTTTGTATCCAATTAATGGTAAATAAAATATACATTATTAAGTAATGTTTCGGTATAGCGGTTTATTTATAGAAATAAAAACTCGACAATAGCTGTTGGTAACGATGTCAGGGTTTCTTTCAGTGAAGGCTTCGCTGAAGTATAGTTGGAATTACGTATAATATTGTACTGAGTATAAACTTTAGTATATACTCATCTCACTCATAATTCTAACGCTTCGTTAGTATAACTCAAATAGTTTTGTTTGGTAATCAGTAACAGATTAATTATACATAAAAATATAGTGATAAATAAACATAAGTAATGTTTAGTTCTTCTTCTAAATAACATTGATATAATATTATATAAATATTCCAAACTATCCCGTTGGTTGTCCGTTCAGTATAATATATTCTAGGGCTCATTAGCTCAAAACATATGCCAACATTAGAAGTAAGACAGGTAAAGTGTGAAATGGGAATTTACAAACTGTCCTTATGAAGCAGAAACTACATCCCATGGGATTATGAATACATAGTAAAAACTATTCTAGCTAAGCCCCGCGACTATGTCCGTGAACTACAAAAGGGCGTCCCACGTTCGAGACATCAGTTTAGAACTAATAAGAATGTGTAGGTGATGTGTGGGTTACTCTCGGAAATCGGATTATAAATAGCGAAAATAATTTTAAAATCCTACTTCCAGTACCAGAGCTTAGAGTTTTCAATAAAAAATTAAGTTTCTAAGATATTATCGACCTGGTTTTTTCTCAGGTTGATTTGATTACAATAAATGTTTTCATAGCGACGGCGCCCCGTTAAGACGTATGTGAAATTGTTAAGATATTTTTAGAGCGGGCTGCACTCAGCTGGGTGAGCTCGGTTTAGCGTCGGATTGAATCGTAAAGCAACATTGACGTCAGTGCTGTGCCTCTTTACCTACATATACTTTCATCTGGATACGCTAACAAAGCGCCACATCGGTCGTTAAAATTCTCTACTATCGCGCTATAATTGACTCCAAAATGTTACTATAAAAAGTAGTTTGTATTGTATTCGTGTCACTCGGGAGATGAAATCTGAATTAAAAATATTATTTTGTTTCATTTTCCTATCATTATACCACATATTTTAAAACATTATCTATTAAAGCTGTTATAATTTCAACTTCATAAAATAATATATGAAATTTAGTAACATTAAACCTGCATTCCTAGTTTAGCATAACCAGCAAAAGCTTTTTAGTATGCTACTTTGCGGAATATAATATGTTCAGAGTACCCACGGTAACATTATTTTATATATTCGGTGTTTATTATGCGGGTGAATTCTGCGGCTACCAAGATGCAATATTTTGAAATCACAAATATTAGATAAGCAACATTGTGTAGACCGTAAAAGATTATAATTATAACAGGTTTTAAAATATTCTAATATAGTTTTTTTTTATAACACTCGGCTCTTAGAGACTTGTACTTTTATTAGCTATGGGTCGTAGTCTCAATAAATTTTTCATAATTATTTATTATCTATTATCTAATGTTATAAACTTTTTAAAAAGGGTTAATAGTTAATATTTTATTTTAATAATCCGCGTAGTAAAAAAATATACAAAGTAATATTTAATGGTCTTCTTGAAAAGTAATCACAAAGTATTAGATTTTATTTAAACTGCGGTAACGTTGAGTTGAATAATAAGGTTCACGCACTACATAAAATTTCATTCAAATTTATAATAGAAGTCTTGTCGTATTGTAATTATAGTCCAAGTATTTTTTTGTGTTTTCTCGTGAAAATTTGAATTTTTTTCCGTCTAAAAAGTATCCTTAATTTTTTTTACGTAGAATTTTTTTTAGTTATTTAAATTTTTATAGTGACACATTCAAATTTTTACAATGTCTTTAGATTTTGTAGTCTAAGACATTGAGTGGATTAATTATCTGTTGACAGGTAATTTTGTATTCTCTTAGAAATTAAATGTCGCAGCATAAATATCAAAGAAAGTATATACTATTCTATTATCTAAATGAAGTGTTTTGCTGGAGTCATAAATTATATAAGTTAATAATAAACTCCTAAATGTTATTTAAGAGTAGCTGTTATTGGTTTAAGATGTTTAGACGCCGTTTACGATGTGATGATTTGACTATGATGATACATATTTTTCGTTCTATATTAAATTAAATTTAATTTAATAACACTTCTTTGTTCCCAATGACGATCAGTTCTTCATTTTCATCATCATAATCATCATGTCAGCCTATAGACGCCCGTTGCAAGGCTAGGCCTCCCCAAAGATATCCACGATGACCGGTCTTGCGCATCCATCGACTTCCTGCGACCTTGACTATGTCGTCGGTCCACCTAGTAGGTGCCTAACTACGATAATCTTCCTGCTCCATCGACCGTCGGTTGCACGAGTAATGTGCCCCGCCCACTGCCACTTCAGACGAGCGATTGTTCGAGCTATGGAAGTGATCTTGATGACTTCGAGCAGAAGTGGCCTCGGCATCAAAATAAACGGCGAGTAACGGCGGCAATGTGTGAAGACCAATGTCTTAGACCAATTTGTGTTGCCAGTGATGACTTCTTCAATCAAATATTATTAAATTAATTATCTTCTTTGCTGGTTATTTTTAATCTATCCACATTTAACTTGACGTTCCATAAGTGTAGCAACACCATTTGCTTATTTGGATATTTTGGATTTTTTTTTTTGTCATGACCTTTCTAGTACATTCTATAGGCAGCACTTCCGATATTACTTTTAAATTATCCTCCGGGCTGATTAAATATTAAGAAAGAAACATAATTCATTTTGGCAGCAATTCCCGGGTAGTATAGAAGTTTATTGTAAGGATATTTCTATTTGTCTTGTTTCGACATAGGCTATTTATTGTATTGCTTGAGAGGCTTATTTCCTCCATAAGGAATATTTTTATAAGGTGATTTTTTTATGTAAGAGGAGGACAAACGAGCGTTCGGGTCACAGATGATACATAATCTCATCCGCCCCTGAACTCTTGCAACATCCGAGGGTTCGCAAGAGCGCTGCGGTTTTAGAGGTGGTTCATTTTTTGGAAGTACCCATTTCGAGATCCGGAAATACCGCCGAAGGGGGTTCGTTCCGCATCTTAGTGGAACGTGGGAGAAAGATCCTTGAAAACCACATAGTAGAAGTTTGCCACACATCCAGGTGGTACAGGTGGTATTGGAGGCGATGTCGTGCTGTGCGGTGACAAAAATTTGGCAGCAAGCATCAGATCCAAGACCTCTTCGGAACACTCCCCATTGGAAATGTGATAGAAGATGCACAAAGAAGCAAAAGAGCTCAGCTGTTCTGAGCACCGGGTCACCAACAATGCGAATGGACCTCCGTTGTACGCGGTCAAGCAATAACAGCTGATATTGGGGTGATCCGGATCAGAAAGGAGAACAGTACTCCATGTGTGGCCTGACTGGCGCCTTATAGAGACCAACCTTATAGAGCCATCTTTTTGACAGAACTGAAATACTGCCTAGCACTATTCATCACTCTCAATTTCATCGAGGCCAACTTGATTCCTCAAATAACCACGAAAGTAACCATCGCTCGAAATATCGAAGCCCAGTATTCTGATACTTCGCGAGACAACGAAAAGAGTGCTCTCGAAGAGCGGTGATAGGGTTTTTTTAGCAAACACGCAAACTTTTGTCTTTTGGGGATTCAATTTCACGAAGTTGATTTCACCTAATTTTAAGACTATCCCCAGGGAGATCTTTCTAGAACACACAAATTTCTTTCAGCACTCGTTGACGTGTTGTCGAGTGAGCCCTGAACGAACGGGAAAACCCTTGTGTTGTTACGCGAATGACAATGGATATTGAAAATATCTATCATTAATGTGCAGGAGGAAAAAACTTGCGGACAACACGTAGCCTTGGGACGTTCATGGGCTTGGGATCTGAGCAATAACCGTCGAGAACGACCTGTATGCTACGTCCAGTGAGAATGCTGGTGATCCTATTGCATTAACCCGCGGGAAGCATAGGAACTTTTGACACACATAAAGGCTTTCGCCATATCCAGACTACCTGCCAGAACCTCTCCCCTGTTTTCAATATCCGGTGCGTAAGATACTAGGGGTGCCAACAGACCCTCAATTCCGACTCACTGCGCGCGCGAAATCTCGGGTGCCGTTTGCATATTGAGCGAAGCGAGCCCAGTGAAATGACTCATCGTTTCCCATTGACTTCAATGGGATCAGTTTTTTAACGATTATTCCTCAACGACATGACATTTTTCTAATTTTTTACACCATCACCTAATGCGTATCTTTTTGAATGCAAAATTTCATAATTTTCCGTCAAGTAGTTTTCGAGCGTATTCGTGACAAAGAATGTGAAAAAGTCTCCAGTAGAACGCTCCGCTCGCTACGCTCGCTTCGCTCAATAACAAACAATCACTAGCCGCTCGACCTTGGCTAAAGCTATACCGGTCATCGGTCATACTTACGATCCCCGAAGTACGTTAGGAGCTGTCGGTTAAAGATGCTCTCCATTATTTTCGAGAAAAAAGAGATAATGGCGATAGGTCTGTAGTTAGCTGAGTCCGACCTATCACTTTCTTTCGAGGTTGGATGGACAAGATGCACACTTTCCCAAGACTGGAGTTACGACTTTAAGGTAGGAGTACTAGAATAGACACTTTAGCACTGGAGTCTGGAGTCAACACGGGGGCAAATGTTCGTAGAACCATTGGGGAATTACCATCAGGCCCACTTGATTTATGAACATCCAAGGAAAATAGAAGCCTTGCCAGCTAATCCCCAATTTTGACAACATGCTTGATTTTTGCTTTTTGACGATTCTGGAGGCAGGGTTATATATCCTGGAGACTGGGCTTCCTATTCTGTAGCTGAATGTGCAATCTACCATTATATTCCTTCCTCCTTCGATCCTTGTTGTAGGTACTATTGAGAAATTAAATGGTAATATATAACTTTATTTATTTGTTCAACACTACATAGTAATATTTTAAAAGTAATTGTATATGTGTATTTAATAAGGAGGCTGTGTATGTTTTCGCTTCTCCATGTCATTGGCATCTAGAATTTTATTTTAAGAGATAATTATATTAGGGAATTCATTTAAGTAACGTAAATTATTTGAGTTGTTTCCTCAAATGACCCACTACTGATTTACTCTCAATTAATTAATAAATTAGTTCATATAGATTAAATTTATAATTTCATTTAAATGCGCCACACCTTAGTAGGTGACATACTTGCAAAAGTATTAAAGTAGTAATTTGAATAGAGCAAAAATCTCTAAGCCAAACCAATTTCATTAAAATCCTTGCAGCAAAATTTGCGTGTTTTGTGTACATATAAACAGATCAACAGACTTCAAAAACACAAAGTAAAAGCATATTTTATTGCGTTACTCGAGATATTTTTTATGTGTAGATTATTTTTTACGGTATAAACACCATTATTATTATAAAAAAAGATTATTAAACGTAACTATTAAATGTAAACAATATAATAAACGATATAGTTAAAGACGAATAAATCAATGTAACGCGACCCAGCTCGTGGGGAGGAATCCGAAAGCGTTCCCATGTTCCCGTCAAGTAACTAAAAGTCGACCATTGTGTCTAATGCGTTTATAAACAGCGGACATTCTCTTGATATTTATATGTACAATCAAATATATATTTATTAACAAAATAATACCATATAAGGGTCACTTATAAGTAGATTTTAACATTAATTGAAATTAATTAAAACCTTGTCAGAACCATAATTATAAACAAGATTATTAAATTTACCAATAATAGCGTTTGAAAAGTTTTGTTAAATTTAATTTTATAAATGATTTATATTTCCAAAATATGCTAACAATGTTTATCAATAATTTTTGAAAAGTTTTCTTTATATTATCCCGGTCTGGTCGACCTTTATTTACACCTCCTTATAAATTCACGTTGGATTGTTTAGGATTAACCTATAAAGGGTAGATAGCATTATTAAGCTTAAATATAATTTGAAACGTTATGTTAAAATGACGTCAAAGGGAATTAAAAATCTATTCTAACCGATAGACAAGTTATAGCCAAGTATATCTAAAAATAAAAATTTGAAAGTAGTTGATTCAGAAGTATTTATTTATGCACTGAGGAGGACTGAGTCTGAAATTCAACCCTTTAAAAGTGAAGATGTCGTAAAGTTATATATTAAAAATATTATATTATATATTGTATGAAATATAATAATATACTAAGCTCCAGGATTTTATTTTGTTTGCGTGTTAAAAAATGATTTACGGAATGAACACTAATATTCTAGGTTTCTTTGAAACAATGGAAGATAATTCTTTCTTTGCGCTGAAAAAGATTTTTGAGAAAAAATCCTTTATAGGATAAAACAACGGCAGAATCGTGATTTACTAGTTTTAATAAAGTATATTGCGAATAATTAGGATTTATTACAAGTAAGCAAGAAGCGTCGGTGCGATATAATAAACAATATTTTATTAAATTGATGTGGTAAGCGAATTAATAAAAATGGAAACTACAAGTATATTGCCCAGTAATTCCCTTTTCGAAGCATAATTTATCGTAATATTATAAATATGGCAAATTTAACGGTTTGTTTTATGGGATTCGAAATCTTATTGATAGACAATTTATTAAGGACAATTATGTATGTCACTACTGCCTACAACCCCACCGGTGACGCTGTCATGGAAAGTGGGGCTAAGCAGACATTACAAAAAAATACCTTTACAACCATTATAAGGAAATGGTTTAAAAAAGATATCCCTGAGTATACGAAGTAACTTCTATAAATTCTATAAAAGAATATGCCAAAGTGGAATAATTTAATTTTCTTCCCAGAATTTGGGGAAAAATCAATAGTTTTAAGGTCTTACAAGTTTGTAATCGTTTCTGTAATCCTCGCACACGAATTTCTGTATAACAGATAGTAAATGTTTTTATTGTTTGTTATTTCGATAAAAAATTGTAAAAACCATGAAATAAAAAAAAAGTTCATTATTTAATAAATGTTGCAGATAACACTTCATGGTCGCAATAAATTTACATACAACAGATAACAAAACATTTAAAAAATGTACAATATTGATGGATTTGAGTTTTTTTTTTGTATTTTTTTTAATTTTATCACTATTACAAAAACTAACACATATTTTACGATAAGAAATGTACTTTAACAATAAAATAAATATTTCCGAAGCTCGTAAAATGTTAATGGACTAAAAAAGGCGAATAAAGTAAATAGTAAAACTTGAAGAACCGAAACTATAAATACGGCAGTCTTTGTTAAGAACTAACAATAATTACTATAGCAAAAGTTTGCTCCTCCAACATATCCAAGAGTACGGTCATGATTAAAGGATTAGATTGTATCCTACTCAGAACTGTAAATGGTAATTTAATACTATAAGTTCCGGTTCCGGCTACTATATTAGCTATTTGATTCATCCCATATTAAAAAAAAACAAGATAGAATGTTACTTTACACTAGTGTCTTATCACACTAACAGCACGATCTAGTAAAAAACGTGTTTAAAATATTTTTTAAAAAGAATATTATTTTAATGATTTTTACAAGAACTTATGGTAGTCACAACTATATAATCTAAATTCTCTTATATTTTAATAGTATGTTACTCTTTCCATTATTATTTTATTAATAGTGAGTAGAACATGTGTTAAAAGCGTGAACTGGACGCAATAACAATTAACGAGTTACTCTAAGTAAATATTTATAGGAATGCAGCACAGCACGTATTCTTTCCCGTGAAATTGAAAGTTATACTCAGGTTTATAGTCGTAAAATATATCTCTACTATGTGTGATGCTGAACTCAAAATAACGCTGTTATTGCCGACTGTTAGATTATGCCGGCTTCTAATAGATTACTGTATGTAACGAGCGAATGAAACAAAATCCTTTCATATGAAATCGTTGTTTCAAGAATTACATCGGATTTAGAAGCAATTAAACATGATATTAAAATGTCCAAATTAATTGAACAAAAAATTTTATATACTGATACAGAGGTTAAGTGAAGTAAATACTTTTTTAGTATTATCATCCTCTTACTCTTGAAGTGATTATTAAAGGAATTCGTAGGGAGAGTGAGAGAAGCGAATGTCCAAGGGAGTGCTCCTTTGTCTTAGACTCCTGAGTCCGTTCTGTGATAACGCATTTGAAATTTCATAAGTGGACGTCCATGAACAAAGGTATCACTTTCTATGGAGTCGACTATCTCTTCGCACCCAATCCATAGAATAAATAACAATTAAAGTATCTACTAATGACACAAATTAAGTCACTCGTGACCTATATTAAAAAGATGTTGGATATTTGGCTAGGTTGGATTTTTTGGTGTTTTTTTGAGATAGCTTAATGAGTATAACCTTATTAAGATTAATCATCGTAATAATAAATTATAATAATTTACAATATATATAATATGATCGATTTATTTATCAAAACTTAAAGATAAACTAATAATATTATATTCCTTCCCTAGTTTTTCAATCTATGAAAGTATCTATTTTTATATTTATGTGGAGAAAACAGTTAATTAAAAAGACAAGGAAGATGAAGGGAAATACTTGGTTAAGGTAGACTAGTTATCGCAAAGCAAACTGAATGTGGAATGTAACGAAGTGGAGGCCTTATACTCATACGTACCACCAGATCGACATCACACATCGACATTTTACCAATTTGTGATGATCAGATGATGATAAGAAGAGAGAGATTTCTTTATGAATTAAGAGAAATTGTTCTCTCCAATAAAGGGATAAAATATACATTTACAAATATATATATATATATGTATGTATGTATATATAATAAAAATGATGTATTCGATATTAAAATAAACATTTCTTATAAGAGAGATAAACAAGAATTGTTTTCCATTGTGACACAAATAAAACCCTCGACTGTTACTGGGTGACATGCCTTATCATCCCTTAACGTCCTTCATGTTACGATAGAAATAAGCCGTGACCTATCTTCAGTGGAAAATGTTAGGATTTTTTAAAACCCATTCTCTGAACCCAAACCCTTCTTACATATTACGATCCTGAGGGTTTATCTTGTATCTGTGAAGTTGGGTTTAATATTTTATTCGGTTATCTTATTTTTGTATTTAATTTAAACTTTACCAAATTGTTTAATAACAGGTTGTAGATCAACGAAGTTGTTTAAACACAATTGTTCTTCTGATGGAAACGTCTCAACCTGCGGCGATTTATTAAAATGGAGGTAACGTAAAGTAAAAAATATGACATATATATATATATAAAATATTTATGTCATATTTTTTACTTTTTGAGATACATTTAAAGTTGTTATATTAGTTGTAAATGTATAATCGAAAGAATGTACTTTATTAAATAATTAATTCTAACATAAAACTTAACAAAAAAATCAGTTCTCACACAAAAAAAATATTACATACAAAAGCAAAATAAAATTATATTTTAGTTTTAATAGTAATAACACTATTGCAACTTTTAATATAATAATAGACAACTGTTAACACTAGCATATTAAAATTCATCCAACATACAAATATTTATAATAATACTTGAATCTGTTTATATCTGATTATTTTAGAGAAAGTTCGGAAAACTTTGCGTGAAATGTTTACCCTTTATGTTATCAAAACTTTTTAAAACTAACAAAACGAAACTGTAAGATAATAATGTATGATATATCTTTGGAAATAGTGGCAGTGACGATAGCTTAATGATATCTTATAATTAAAAACAACTTACCACTGCTAGAGTTGATGGTACAGTTAGTCACCCACCGTCACCGGCGCACATAGTGATAAATGGTACCAGGATAACCAAATTCACTGTATTATGTCTGTCGGAGTAAAACAATTCAGGCGGCAATAATTTTTAAAGTAATAAGAAAACGCGGTTCACGTTCGATGTTTACGGAACGAAAGCCCGAAGCCGGGTACAGCGTCCACAAGTTAGAAGTCGACTGACGAGCTTTAGGCGGGCGGCCGCGCCCCTTCACTTCGTCCCCCGCCCAATGCCTTAAAAGTTCTTTGAATTGTCACTTTCAAGCCTCCACTTACCATTCAAGCTTGATAACAGTATGGGAGCTTTAATTTTACTTTTTTTAATATTATTTTTCACATTTGTCTTGTCTTGCTTTAGTCGATTGATGACTTTAGTTATTTCCGTAAATATTATAATTTCCACTGAAAACAAATAGATTCCCGGGGGTGCTTCGACCCGGTAAAAATTTTGGCATAAATAAAGCCTCATTACAAATTAAGATTACTTTTGAACGAATCCGCATTGTTATGATAATGGAAACGGGATCTCTCGTGCTTCATTAATATTAGAAATAATAATTCATTTACTCGGAAACTTTTAATTTTAAATCAATTATTTTAGAAAATTGATTCATTTAAATTATATTATTATAAATAAAATAAACAGTTTATATCAATTTCTCTACTGGGTTACTCAAAGTTTACAATATTGACTTAAAATATAAAGTCAATAATGTAAGACAGACAAGCTTTATTCGTTTCAAAAAAAATACATTGTCAAATATCGTTGAAGAAATTGGGAAATAAGAAAAAATATCAAGAATGAGAATAAATTAAGTTGGCTAGCGATAAAAATTCTTACTGATACCTGTATTAATTTGTCAATTTGTTTTAAGATCTAAATAGTTTTTGTAAATGAAAGTATCAAACTTTTATGTCCGACCTAGGTTAAAATAGGCTTTAAAAATTAAACCATCAATCCATTGTTACTTATCATTATTAAATTAATTTTATTATATAAGATGTTCTTAAAATGTCCAATCGTGTAACATTATCCGACATAATTCAATTTTCTATTTCACTCCGTTGAGATGATTGTTTACTTGAAGTTCTTTGATTACGTGCGTGGCCTGGCATTGTTCGTGTTTTGCGTAAACAATCTATTTTTATAAATTTATGATTTATTATATACGTATTATTCAATTCTGTATGTTCCGATTTCCTACACTATTGTAACTCTTACGCGCCATGAAATGAAATTTCAGTTACGTTTTTCCAATCAAGCTTTTTTGGATTGACAATTGAAGTCCTTTCCAATTTGTAACAAACAGGGTAACGATACAATTGTAGGATTTGGACAAATTGATTTTCTTTTAATACTACTATCATTATTTCCATATATATATATATATATATATATATATATATATATATATATATATATATATATATATATATATATATAGTTAGTTTGTCAGTCGGATCACGTTCTGAAAATCACGTCATGTTACTCGTATATTATTTGTGTTATCAGTTCTTAGAAATAGATAACAAGTATGCACCGAATTTGTACTCACCTATCACACTTGTATATCATAATTTATCTAATATTTTATTAATATAATACAGTTTATAATTATATTAAAATACATTGAAACATTTTAATTTCATATACCTTCAAGTATATAATATTTAGTACAACTTACCTGAAAAGAAAGAAATCATTTATTATTTACGGTTTCTTATTTTAATTATTATCTATATAACAAATTGTGTATGTATTAAAATGATTTAGAAAAAGATAAAGATAAACATATAACATTAAATAAAATTAGATTTAATATTGAGATTAGTTTACTTACCTTTATTTATAGACTGAACTAATAATACACATGAACTAATAATTTCTAGCGGTGAGAAAAACAATGGTAATATATACATACAAAATAAAATTGACTAGAGGAAAATATTGTAGGTCGGCGCTTAAATAAAATTACAATCCTATATTTAACTGCAACAAGGAGAAGTAATTATTTAGATATTTATTATCTTATAACCCCTATCTATATTTAAAAGAGATATAGCGAATAGATTTTATTTTGTAATACCGGAAATCCAACGGAAATCCGGAATAACGGAACACATCACGGACTTTTCTAAAGATAGCATTACATGTTCTAAAATAACTATTATTTATTGAGTTAAAGATACCAGTGTTTATTATTATGCTATGTCAGATACAAATTCTCATCATTTCAGATGTATATTTATAATTTAAATGTAAATTTATATTTGATGCGAATAAGCAATCACCAACACTTGCTTCCCTCAGAAACTCATTTGTTGCTCATCTGGAGTCACGTGCGGTCCTCCGAAATTCCTTTACCTAGCTTTGAACAGAATTATATTGATCCTGGTAGATTTATTAAAAATCCACGAAAATAATTTGTTCTTATTCTTTTAATACATTTTTAACACTACTTTGAATGTTTTTAAATAATGTTTTACACAAAACCTTATAGTGCACATAGTTATATATGATAATTAAATGAAAGGTCTCCGTTTAATTTGAGTGATCTGATATGTATATATCTTATTATGTATAAGAATATATTGTATTAATTCTGATATAATGAGAGTCGTTAAGCAGATTACATAGACCAAGGATTCCCAAAGTAGGTTGGGAATTTCCATTGGAATCGAAATATATTTTCCAGGGGTCGACATATACAGGTTTAAAAAATTAATTAACACAAGTTATTATTTTAAGCTTTCAAGATACTATGTAAGTTGTGTTGCGTGTGTCAAATTGTTATAAGAATGGCTTATAATTTAGGATTGTTGCAGTTTTAAAAAACTCAACAAGTCGATAAACGAGTAAACATTCGTACAAGATGAAAAACTCCGCCCGTATTTTTAAAGTATCTGTCTATGGAGGGATGAGTTTTTAGTTCATTTTTGAAAAGGCTTCTCTTGCATAAAATAGTTTGGGAATTCCTGATTGACAATTGAAACTTAACATAAAAACGTATAATAAAGTACCAAAAAAATCAGAATATATTACGATAGAGTGGGTTTTATGTGATGTAGATATAAAAACAACACCAAGTTACGAGGCCCAGTAATTATTTTATTGGGTTTAACAAAAGTTGTCAGTTTATAGTCCATTATAGTTGGGTGTAAATTGATTTATTAATAAAACTGATAACAAGGCAATAACATCAAATAAAGCGGCTTTTAAAACAGATATTAATATTAAACTAAATTTATTGATTTCATGTAATAGTAGAAATTTAATAGCAATTTGCAATGAACATTCTCAATGGTAGATTTTATTTAATGTTTATGTAAGCTTTGCAGAGTCTTTATTGGTTAAATATCTATAAGTGTTAGAATATTAATCACAGTGAAGATATTTTGGTTAAAGTTATTCCCAATTCCCGTTATCTAATATTGAAAACTCCCGTCTTATCCCGTAGGATTTGTTTATATTATAAATTAATTGGACGACTACAAAACAATGACAAAAACATTAAGCTAACATAACCGTGGATCTACAACCGCAGAACTACCCACTGCCAGCGGGGTTTTATTTAGTAGAACAACCGCAACTCGCGGGCACAAACTACGTCATGAAATTCAGCATAACCCTATACCTATATTTTCACCATATATCACAAAATATTACATATAAAGTTGGATAAAGGGAGGTACAAAATTGTGTAAATGCATATTTGGAATTGCATATGTGTATGATTATGATATATAAACTAAATGAATAACAAGTTATAAGCTGCTGAAAATATTTTATGATAATCTACTAAAATAATACTTTAAACGCTCCAAAAAGCATAATTTTGAAACAAAAACCAAAATAAGAGAAAACGGCGCTGAGAATACGTCATATAAGAGACAGAAGTATATAATTTGTAATAAACACAAGCGAAAAAAAAACTGTGACTGCATTGACCGTGATATTTATCGTGGCAATGCCTTAAAGAAAGCAAAACGTCACGGGCGCTATGACGAAGGACAGACCGGCGTAACTCACGTTTCTCGTATGACGTCACTAGGAAAATGTACCCGGCATCCCAGTTTTGGGTCAATGGCCAATCTACAAATAGAAAACATCCAATTTAAATTTATCATCGTATTTTATATCGCGCTAGTCCAAGGTTCAAATCATGTTTCACGAATGCTCGTAATATTAAAGCAGTGCTAAAATATAAATACACCGTGTGTTTGTATGGAATAATGAGAAATGCTATCATTTAAATGATAATATTGTGAACCACTCAACTAAAATACCATTATAGATACGTTCACTAGCTCTAAGTACACAAAGTCCCACAGATCTTACAATTTTAAAGATAAAAAAAGTCTACTATTACTTTTTGTTTTACCCCATTCCACTTTTATCTTTGATGGGACTTTTTACCAACTATAGGTTACGTTGCAATTTTTTTCAATATACATCTAATCCTAGCTTAAAAATAGCTACAAATAAAATCGGTATGTACCCTTTCTCGCTGGGGTCCTCATTGGACTCTGTATCCACACCATTGCAATCTTCCACATCACTCATATCAAACGATCACTGCACTGAGACGCTCGTAACTCGTCGTTCCAATACCGAACACTGCCATAATTCGCCCTTGGTAATAGATTACCTTTTACTACAAGGTATATTATTAAATTAAGTGAAGTTACCTTACGGCCAGCATGAAGCATGCGCCATCCGGGGACGGGTCACGAACGCACGCTTACGGCTTCTGCGTAATCCTTTTAAAAACTTACTTGTTTCGTCCATTGTGTTAAAAATATATCTTCAGACATTTCACACTTACCTTACCTTATTTAATTTAATAGTGTAAAACACATTCAGGCTTCATATAAGTCGTTCGTTTTTCCTAGCGATGATATTTGTACGATATGAACTTTGCCTTACTATAATGCACTTACTATATTTTTGTTACGTTTACAAATTTATTTCCATTTCAAAGAAGTAATGGATAAACTATGAAAGTGCCTATTTCACATACTCATACTTAGTCGGTAGTAATCATTTAAAATTTTATAAACGTTAAAGATTTCTACGTCGAGTTGAAAAAGTCCAATTACCTGTAGTTCTCTACGGAAAAAAAAGACTCTCGTAGTAGGTACTATTAAGGCTATTACAGATTAGATACAGAGCTATACACTAAAACAATGAGCCTCATTAAACATTTATCTATTAGAGCTTGCTATTACTGAAAAGAAATTACTTCTAGAATATTTTAACTATGGAAACGACATCAAACAATTAAATTTTAATTTTACCTGTACTTATTTATTTCTTTGTTTCTTGTTGCCTGTTCCAGCTAACACCTATGAATAATATACACATGACTCAATATACACATATATATTTATGATTCGATGAACGGACAAGATCCACACATTAAGGGTCAGTTTGGATAAACCATCGTTTTCTTATAGGAGTACACGCCATTACTCCCTAGTGAAACGTAAATCAAATATCATAAGGTCTTCAATCAATCTGAATAGCTTCGTTGTCCACAAAGTTTTAATAGATTGCTTTCGATATTGCTTGCACTTACCCTAATGGCCTAGTGACCGAATCGTATCATAAATGTTATGTGGTGTAATCTTCTAAAATGTCATTTTTAACATTCGTTCTTTCATATTTTTGAATTATTTTAAGACATTTAAAATTATATTTTTAACTTTTATAAATAATAAAAATTTACGTTTTTCTTCGTTACCTGTAGTCACATGTCTATATGTATACTGGGGTAAATGTACTACTAGACAATTCTATAAATATCCCATATACAAATTGCAAAGCCATAATAAAGTTCAGAATTTATATATAACGGATACTTAAGTAATTTTGGTCAGTCATAAATTTAGGCACTGCCAACCCGAGGTCAGTTTTAGGATGGAGTAGATCCAAATAAAGCGTCCTCTTTTCACTCTTATTAGGCCAATAACATATTGTAAGATAATTATTTGATGGTATTTAATATTGTGGTACAGTGTTTAAATATGTTATTATTGTAATACTTTGATATACACCATAAAGTTAATAATTGTGTATGGCAACTCAAGAGTGCATTGTGAAAAACTGATTTTTTGATTTGGGTTGTCTGTAAAATATAAAATACGGTAATTGTGTCATTAAGGATTGATTCGTTGAATTGTGAATACAAATTAAAGTGAATAAATAAGTGAATAATAAAACAATAGTTAAATCTTGTTTTGTGTTATTGCTCAATACTACCTGAGTTGATTTAGTAATATATTTAGCTTTGGCTTTGGCTCTATATCTTGACCTGAAGCGTACACTCCGTCGATTGTATGTACGGCCCTGAATAAGGGTCAACAAGATAAAAATTGCTCATATTTACAGAAAGATAAGATTAGTTCCCAATAGACACATTTTATCGCTGGAGTGACGAAATGTACCTAGCCTATGCTCACTTATAGATTATTCATGTCGGGAAGATTGAAATTACAAAATCAATCATTTCGATAACTATTGACGTAAATTGGGATATGTACTTCTGTTATTGAAATGAATCATACATTACACTCCACAGAAAATGACTAACACTACAATATTATCTCAAAATAAGATTATTTATTTTTTATCGCAAGTCCAATTATTAACAACATAATAGTTGAAAAAACAATATAACCAATGGGCACCGACCATTAAAATACTTTATTGGCTATTATTTTTTTATGCCGTACGCAATAATAAAAAGAAACTTCTTGACACCAAAGAAACCTTAGACACGTTTCTAATATACTTGTAATTAGTACTTACTAGTAGTTATTCTCAAATTAAGGTAACGGAATTATTTGAATATCAACGGAATTTTCTATGAACAATTTTATTCCGGTAACTATTGATCAAATTCCGAATAAACGTCAGTACATAATAAAGAAATATAAAGATAATCATGACTCCTAAGAAAAATACATGACACAGTATAATTGATATCTATATCAAGTTTGATCTCAAACATGATTAACACAAATGTTATCAATCAAGAACATTTAACAGATAACAGAACGTCTGTCGTAAGTTAAGTATCAAAGTCGACGACACGGCCTTTTAATGATATAAATTAAATAAAACAAAATTTATTGTTTATGCAATCATTTATTTCCACATTATTTAATAATCTAATGTCGTGCCAAATTCAATACACACACACATACAGCGACCAATCACTACAAATATACAATACATACAACACTTAATGTTCATAACAAATATGAAACAAAAAACTAAAATCAATCTTCTAATATGGGAATAGTAAGAACACTCGTCTGTCTGAACACAAATATATACTTATATATATTGCAGTTCTTTATTATATATAGTACATACTTCACTACGATTTCCCTTTAATTGATAGACCAATTTAACATATAATTTTATATTACTATAGGTAATTGAAGACCTTGTTTCGACATGTATATATTTAAACAAAATACGCACTAGTGTTCGTTTCTTTAGAAATGAGTGTCAAGAGAAAGATTTTTTCAAGCCAAAACTTAAAGCAACATGTAATAAACACAGACACGTGCACAATTTTAATATATAAGGGACGTATTGTGTGGCAGTAAAATATAATAATGGACATATGTATGGTGAGGTGGCTTCAACTCTAATTGGCTGACCAAACTTCAAAATTGTCTATTTCAATGTAATATTTAAGTAACGTAGTTATAGACGGTAGTTATAAGGTGACAATTATATAACACATGTAGATTTAAGAGTGTATAGTTGTATATAACCTACAAAGACTTCAACTAGCAACATTAAAATTACTCTCAAAATGTAGGGCTCCAAACTTACTTTACGTAATTAAAACTGTCTGTCCGTCTGTTTAGTCATCAAGGGCATTTCCGATACAGCACCTACTTTTAGCATTCAATTATTTTTATTACAAAAAAAACTGAATGAAAATAATTTATAAATGAAATATCCTATAACACTACATACTGAAATTATTTTAAACGATTCGAATCTGATATCTTAACTTGTAATGACAATGTTACAACTACTTAATACATTTATTTATGACTAGTGAAATATATAACACAGAGACATTGTTATTGGAATTATATATATTAAAAAGTACAAACGAGATTTATTTGTTAACAACAAAACCAATTAATATTTGTATGAACAATTTACTACTTACATACTTTCGATTTCTTTATGTAATCTCAAATTAGGTGATCCTTTTCACATTTTAGCGCTTTTTGAAAGACAACAAAATAATATTTTTTAAGCCATATATATATATTTGTTAGCTATATATAAATATAGCTGCATAAAATTACAAACAATTGTTCTAAGTTCAATAGTACAAAGTTCTTAGTTATCTCTGTCCTATTATCACTGGATTGCAATAAGTAAGAAATAACTTACCCAAAATAATGAGTAACAAGATTTTATATATGACTTTAAAAATGCTACTTTTTTAGTGTCTGTAATTAATAATTATAATTTTAACCTTTATATATATACATATATATATTAAGTACATAATTATTGTAGATATGTAATCAATACTGTTTGTGTCAAACTACAATTAAATGGTGTGTGCTAGCCTTTAGTAATATTCATGATACAACTTAAATTAAGAAAAAAAAAAAATGTTTTTAATAAAATTACCACAGAATTATATTTGTGCTACCTTACAATATAATACTTTTACTAGTGGTTTTAAGTAATAACCCCTCAAACAAACATAAAGCACTCGTCCGAAACATAACAACAATCTGATAAAAAAATACTTTTCAAAAACTCAATATTTATTTATTTATTCCTCAATACATATCCCACATATCCCGTACATGTACAAAAATAAATAACAATTTAAATTATGCAAGATATACAAACTAAAACATTATTACTCCTTAAAAATTTTAGTCTTTGGTAACATAAATTGGGCGATTAATCACTTACTTGTTCATGTTTTAATCAATCTTTGATAAAGATATCACAAGAACACAATCTATCATGCGTCGGTCGTTCAATACCTCTTAAGTAATTTGTGCAATATTCTATTAAAACATTAATTAAATACACTAAATATTATAATTATTACAATTAAACCGTTACCGGAATCTTAACTTCTTTATTGACAATGTAAAATTTATGCTTCTTCCCTATGAGACCCCATATGACCGCAATATTCTCAATAACAATGTTCAGCGGTATAGTGGTCAAAGCACCAACAACAAATAAAAAGAATTTTAAAGTACCAAATCTATGAATTGGAAATGATTTAATAACACCAAATATGTACATGTATATGTTGACCGCCCCAATGAAACCGATTATTAAATCTAAAAAATGTGGACACGGTATTGGACACAGAGCAGCGAGCAGTATATTACTTGTAGACAGTGGCAGTGTTACCCACGAGTAACAGGAAATTGCAAGAAATATTTTATAAAATACTGGTATTTCCTTAGAATGTACTACTAATAGGATACCTTGAATCCACCTCTTCCTTTGTTGCATAAAGTCCCATAGAGAAAATGGGGACTTCTCCCACATCTCCCCTTCTACAAAATTAAATGAATAGCCGTCTCTATATGCTTTCATGCCAAAGAAACAGTCTTCTGCCACAGATCCATCTAAACCATTGTCAAAAGATACCTTTTTCTCCGCACCAACCTGAGGAAACATAATATTAATATTAAAAATATCAGTTTAAAAATACTATATATAGTACCAGATTATTTCAAACTCACTTGGGTCACAACATAAGATCCTTTCCAGCTAAAAAGTGGCTTATGAAATATATAAAATTGAAAACGAAGTTTCCCCATATCGTCAGCGACACGGAAACTATCGGCCAGTGTAGTTAGCCAATTTACAATAACTTCATTTGCATAAGTGATAAGGCCTTGACCAAATTGACATTGTCCATCCAACACAAAATTTAATACCCCACGCACAGAGTTCTCAGTTAATAATGTTTCCTCATCTAGATGTACAATCCAATCAGTGTCCGCCAAAATGTTAACATTATCTTCCAGACAGTACTGGAGGGCTCTTGACTTGAAGAGGGCACCAGTCTTTGTTTTATACTCAGAGGGAACCACAACCTCTCTCACTCGTCTATGTTTTGGCAGGTTTATAGCTTTGTCAGTTACAACTTCAATCATAAAGTTCTCCATTCCTACATCCAAGCACAAATTCATATTTCTTGTCACATTGTCTCTTACAAGTTTAGGAAAATCTCCTCTGGTTACTACTCGAATACAAATAAAAGGAGCCAGTAACGGTGATCCTTTTAACTTCACTTTACCAGGAAATGCATTAAAAAATATTAAACCTCCAAAGTTACAAAGAACTTGTGGTATAGTGAGGAGAGTGAGAAGCCTGAGAGTATATAATATCAGGGCTCCAAATACTGTATAAGTTTCCCAAGGATCAATGTATGGTTTTTCCTTATCATCAAGGTTAATAGCCCCCGCTAACACCAAAAACAAATATATAAATAATATAAAAAATGTACAGTGTAATAAATGCTGCACTCTTCCTCTAAGCATCCTAAAACAAAATAGTTATCATTAAAATGAGAATCAGTAACAATATTACAATAAAACAGGTATATATGACTATCATCAAGTTTGCTGATAACAAATTTAACTAGTTTTATATCTATACCTAAATGACTCACAATTCATGATTTTTGTTAAGTATAGTATGCTGTACTCATGAGTAATTTTGACGGTGAGAAATTGGAAATTTATATATCCATAAAAATACGTGAATATAGCCGCTAACCATATTTACGAAATAAACAATAATCATATTAGAATATACACTTGGCCTTTGTTATAAACAAACGTCAACGTTATTTGATTATAACATAAATTTAATATAGAAAAATATTTTCTCCTTTATTATTTTATTTATATTTAATGCAATGAATTATATTATAAAATAAATGAATTACCTTCTGTCCACTTTAACTATTAAATTAATAAATATATCACAGCCAACGGGAACTATGGTATAATATGCACCATTTATATACGATTTGATAAATGTTGTCAATATTTAAATAAAATACTGCACTAAACAATACTAACAAACAAAATTACACAATTATAATATTACAGCAACATAGCGCACACCCGCCCAACTGACATTCAAACACAGATATTTATATTTAATATATTATCATGAAAACGGAACTGTGAAGTCAGTGACAATCCTTCAAATACCAATACTGCATAAGCACAGAATATATAATAGACGGATAAAGTTAAGATAAATATTGATGAGAAACTATTTTTAAATTCTATGGTTTTTAAAATTACGCAGATTTGGAATTTTACTCTTACATTTTCTATACAATTTTTTTAATTTTTTTTTCTTTTAATTGTTCAAGTGTTGCTTTTTTGCAGAATGAATTATTTTAAGGATCATTAATAAAAATTATTAAATTCTTAGCTAGTTTATAAAAAAGTTAAGATTACCCTTACAAACTTCAAATGATTTCTCCTTTTAACAATCCAAGGATGAGGGGGGATGGCATTTTAATTGAGTAACACATAAATATTCTTATTTATGTGTTACTTCCAAAAAGGGTCTAATATAAGGATAAGTTAAATAGTATTCTTGGAATTTCTTTCTAAATAGTATATATAATATTTTTCTTTTGAATAATCACCGAGAACAATTTTCAATGAATCTCGGTGTCTGGAGTTTTTAGCTTGATGTAAAATTACCAAGAAAGGGAGTTGTCATCTGGCCCATTCTACAGATCATAGAGTTTTTTGTCAGGACTAAAAAGCGTTTGAGATTAAGTAACTCAGAAATTCATGAGATTAGGTTTTTACTTATTTTTCTGCTGTATGTTTTTATTCTTTATGATATATTTATATATTTTATCAACCATCTAATAATGATAATATTGATTATTAATATCTTTTTACCAGTTTATAATATTTGGTAAAAATAATTATTTTAAATGTGGATTCAAAAATTCTTTTATTTATAGATTTGTCAACCCTGGAATAAAGTTGTTATATGTTATCGTAGCCAACCCTGATTAAAAATGACATTCAAACGTCAATGACTTATCTGCCACAGAATCCAAAGCTCCAGTCAGTGTTAATCAATGTTTTATAAAATTATTCCGTCAATATGTTT
The DNA here is from genome assembly GCA_918358695.1 of Melinaea menophilus ssp. n. AW-2005. Lineage (NCBI taxonomy): Eukaryota > Metazoa > Arthropoda > Insecta > Lepidoptera > Nymphalidae > Melinaea > Melinaea menophilus. The sequence continues at coordinate 2,952,326 of OU911055.1, read as the reverse complement.
ACTTTTTCATTAAAATTATAATTTGCCTGAGGCAAATATGTATTGGTTGAAATCATGACTTTATTATTACTGAAAAGTAACAGTCACAAGGTACAAACTTACATACAATGCTGAGACAATGTATGGGAAATTGTAGTTGGAAGAGAAAGTGTCTTAAATAATAATAACGGGTCGATATGAATATGTCTGTGTCGGATTTATCTGTTGGATGTAGATTTGCGGATTATTTTGTAATTTGTGGCCTCGACTTTGACTCCGGGTTAGAAGCTGATGGACTGAGTGGTGAATATAATAATTCTTTCGTTATTATTATTTTATATAAGACATATATGTATTTATTTTTTTACAATTATAGGGGACAATCTGCATATTTCGCCACTCGATCGTTCATACAAAGGAAAAGTTTTAGCTCACTATCCTGAGAATGTCCACTCTAATAAGTTTGATGAAAATGCAGTGTGTATGGTAAGTAAAAATGCATTAGATATTATTTTATCAACAATATCGAAAGTACAAAATAATAAGTATTTATAAAACTATTTATTTATATTAATACACAGTATATCCTTCACAGCTTTGTCTGCCAAGTAGTCTTCAATTCAAAACTCAAAAACATTCATTAGAACCAAAGTTTCATAGTTTTGTAGTGACAAGAGAAAATGCATCTAGATATTATGGATTCAGTCTTATCTTCTATGAAGAGGTTCGAAACCGGAATATTTGCAATGCTATGCATACACTGCAGGTAAAACTAAAGACCACAAACTGTTTATCACCCTATTGTCAACAAATCATAAGTCATGTTTACTCTCATTAAAAAAAACATGTTGTGACAGGAGCAAAGTTTACTGAGTTATAAATAAAATTTATAATTAATGAATACCAAAGAAATGTGATTCAGGTCAGCGATTGATCCAAGAATGTAGTGACAGTTGTTTCTAGCCCCTTTCCCACTAATCTCAGCGATGCAGGCAGTGTGGTCTTTATTTAACTGGAGGCTTAGCGTCAACATTTAATATTCCACACTTTTGAAGTGAGAAATTGCATTGGTGCTTATATAGATTTGTCCAGACAAATGCCTAACAAATGAGTCAATATTTTCCTAACTTGATACACTATTGTTACAACTATTAGATATTAGCATCAACATACAAAATTAAGTTTACATTCTATATTGAATTAACTGTTGCAGGCTATGTATATCACTGAATTATCGAGTGGGCAAACTCCACCAGGCCATAGAAAGGGTTCAGGCAAAGAGAGCTCCAGATCTTTGCCCAGATCATTCAAACTTGCCCCACATACAGGGGCCGCACTCACATATTACGATATAACCAAAGATAAACTCTATGTAGCCAAAAGTATAGCACTTATATGTCAATACCCATATGTCAGGGTAGCACAATTATTCTTAGAGAATTTATTTAGGTATGTATTCTCGGTAACTTAATATTTAATAAAGTACTCTTACAAAATATTTATAACAACTCTAAAATAAAGTAGCAATAATCAAACATATATATATAATAATTAATGGTTAATTTATATAACTTATTCTTTTAGGTCTTTACCGAGACAACCTGGCCCAGGTCTTAGTCCTGAGTCATATGTCTACAACCTGTTGTATGAAGTTCCAGTGCCATTGCCGGGGCAAGCTTTACGTCTTTATGTTCCTCCATCTGAACCTCATCTTGATTCAATACCAGTTGTAAGTGTACGCAATGAATATCTGAACAAAAATAGAAACATTTATGATTTAGTTTTAAAAGAGGAAAGGGCAGACCCTTTTGCTATAGGAAGGTTGGACAAGAATAAGATACATGTTTCAAGGGAAGGGACTTAGGCATTCACTATACAAAATTTTGCTGTAACAGTCTTGTCCTAGTGGTTGTTTTGTGGTTTAATAGTGTATAGTGTAATGAAAAAAAAATGTCTATACATGTGAAAATACCTGTTTTAATTATATATTTGTTGTACTTTTGCAGGTGATAAGAATGCCAAATCCTCCCGAGGAGCTGCCTCTGCTGGATTACCCTCTGCGTGTGATGTTCTCGCTGTTAGGTGCCGAGTGTGTAGTACAATTGTTTACTTGTGTGCTGCTAGAGCACCAGGTGCTGTTGAGATCTAGCGGTAAGTTGTAGCACATTTAATGGCTTATTCCTCTAACTTTGGAGGTTAATGACCCTAACTTTAATATTAAATTGAAACCCACAAGTGTATAATATCGGTTTGATATCTTAGATAATAGATTTTTTTTTATATTCAGAGATCTTCAACAAAAAGGAGGTTTTATTAGAAATATTTTATAAGATTATAATATTTTAAAAATTTATTTTATTCTGTGCTTGAATATGTTCGATGTAAGACCTGCATATTGTGTTTCAGACTTCAACAAGTTGATGTTAGTGTCCGAGTGCGTGGTGTCGCTGCTGTTGCCGTTCTCGTGGGCGTACGTGTACGTGCCCATACTGCCGGCGCCGCTCTACCACTTCCTTGATGCTCCTGTACCTTTTGTTATGGGTATGTAAATATAAATTTTCCATTAATATTATTTTTAGGGTTCCCTAGTACAAAAACTGTCCACTAGGAACCTTGTAGATTCGTCATATCCTTCCATCATTACAGCGGTTACGGTATAATAAAATTTTGAAAATATATTTTGTTATTGTTTTGATTTTCTTTTCTTTATGCTTCAAGATGAGATAGGTTTTTGAAGAATATGGTGGGTTTGGCTAAACTGTTTCTCTTTTAGGGGATTGGTTTGTGAAACATTATAGTTTTAAAGTGTAGATTTTCATTAGATACAAGAGTTGCCCACCCCCCCTTACAAGGGTACTAAATAGTGTAAGGTTACGTTAAAATGTGTTAAGCTTAGTATGTTTTTTAAATCAATTTTAAATAATTCCGTAAATTAATAGCCAAGATACGAATATCAACACCTTTAGTCATTGCCCCACAACAATTATTAAAGTGTCATGAATATAGTAACACAATTAAATACAAAATACTGGCAACATTGTCCATGGGGCGATGACAAATAAAAAAAAGGTGGGGGTAGTCGGAGAAGGGCCTGGCGGACGTGGACCGAGCTTTAGTCTGGTGAGAGCATCGGAAGAGTGAAGACAAAGAAGATTGTGAACCAACCAATAATAGTGAGATTGACATTTTGTAGTGAGAAATTATAACAAGACAATATATATTTAAAATGAATTATTGAAGTGAAGTTTGATTTATTCCTCCGAGAGTAAGGTTCAGTTTACATTTCAGAAGTGGGATAATCTACGTAAGTACCTTCACTTTATTTGGTGACTTTTGTACAGATTTATTTTTGCAATTTTGTTATTATTTTTATATCTACCGTCATAAAATTAATAATGTAAAAGAAGGAATGAATTATATTTTACGCTAATACATAGATATTACTCGCTCTAGTTATATAATTGTTCTGAATAGGGATTATTAGAGATTCGTAATTTGTGTTTGTAACCTGATGGTCAAACAAATGATTCATTTTCAATTTTATTAGCTATGATTAAAAATCTTATCGGAAGTCTTTAATATACCATTGTAGTGAAGAAACATTTTTATTTAGCAAATAGGAAGTAGAATTATACAAATATTTTATTTGAATGGCCTTTTAATCTATATTATTTTATAAAATAATATTGTTTGCTTATTTAAAAATCTAATATTAGAAATTTGGCTGCGAGTTTTAGAACATGAACGAGGGAAAGGAAAGGCGGCTAGAGACACCTTCGTGTAGTCGAAGACGAAGTCAAGAGGGGTCCCGCCGCAGCCAAACGGTTCGGTCTCCGATACGTAGCCGCAGTCGTCTCAGTCGAAGCCGCGACAAGGATGCGGCTCGCCACCGTGAACGAGTCCAGCAGCTTGAACGAGAACTACAACGAGAACAAGAACTTCTGCAGCGTCATGAGAGGGCATCGCGGCGTCTTGCCTCGGAAGAACCTTGTGCAGCATTGCGTCGGCGGACCACTGCGAGACCAGAGGCACCACGGCGCGAAGATGAGCGACGGGAAAGGGACGACCATGAGCTTCGCGCATCACACTCCAGGTCACGTAGTCCATCTTTTTCTTGCAAAGATGTTGTGAAAATAATTCAATCTATTAGAAAAGGTCTTGAAACTCAGCCACTGTCGCAAAGCACCACCCATGTGAACAAAAATATAGATAACAAGAATATTCTTTGACTTTGACCCTTCTGTCAAGAATCAGAGAATAGATATGTGGTTAAAGAAAGTCAATGAATGTGCTGCGGTATATGGATGGGACGATAAGACAACTATTCACTTTTCACTGCAAAAGCTGCAAGGATTGGCCAAGACTTGGTTCGAGAGTCTAGATACAATCTTATATACCTGGGAAGAGTGGCAAGTTAAATTAAAAATAGCATTCCCTCACGAACAAAACTATGGCCAAAGCTTGGAGGATATGTTAAAACGGAAGAGTAGGTTTAATGAACCTATTGAAACATATTATTATGAAAAGCTAGCTTTGTTAAACGTATGTGATATTTCCGGTAAACGCGCTGTCGATTGCATTATTCATGGCCTTAGCGACAAGACTATGAAATCTAGTGCCCTGGCATTGCGCTGTTCTCATCCAGAACAATTATTGCAGTTTTTGATGAGCAATAGGGATGCGATGAGCCTTCAGCAAACATTTCATCCAAAAGACAGAGGTTTTTCGAATACTGTAAAGTCTACTAGCGGTATCCCGTCTACACCAAATATTAGGAGAAGCTCAAATCAAAACTTACATTGTTTTAACTGTAAAGAACGGGGTCATCCATACTTAAACTGCCCTAAACCGTTGTTGAAGTGCGATCGCTGTAACAAAATAGGACATAAGGCTGAACAATGTTTCAGCAAAACTGTAGGTTCTACTACTAATGATGACGGCATTCGAAAGACTATGTGTATTTCTAATTCCAGTCCAAATGCAAAATTTACTAAGGATGTACTTATTAACGGTACTAAACTTGAATCTTTTGTGGATTTTGGTAGCGAGGTGACGCTCATAAAAAAATCTGTAGCTTATAAACTAGCGAATGATCATGACAATGTACCTACAACTATGAAAGGATTCGGTAATGAATTGGTACACTCGCCTGGAAGCATAATTTTTGATTTAGAAATTGATGGTGTCAGTGCGAAGGTACTGTGTAAAGTTGTAGACGACCCGCTCTTGGACAAGCCATTGTTGATTGGTCAATCATTTACCGAACAACCGCACATCATAGTATATAAAGATGCGACAAGTTTGCAATTTATAAATGTAGGTACAGAATTGCCTTCATTTGATTTATGTACAGAACAAGATCGATCCCTTAAAGGCAAAATACTTGGACCTACGAGTCTGTTTGGAACTGCAAGCGTTAGGATTTGTACTGGATCTATATATGATGGAGAAGTACTCGTAAAGAGTAAGCTAGTGGGTAAACGAAACAACCAGTTCTTTATATATGGTGGTGTTTACCCAGTTAAATGTGGGAAGATGTATATAACTATCACTCCAACAACTACATCATGCTCCCTACAAGAAAACGCAATAATCTGTCGCATGGCACGGGTTAAGGTTGTTAACAGAATAGCCAAATCTGATACGGAGATAACCGAAGGTGGCGTTGAGACCCCATTTAGAAAGTCTATTGATGAAACTCAGATTCAGCTAGGGGAAGCGGTGACTGAAGACGACAAAACTCAATTAATCGCTTTATTACACCGTTTTAACCATTGTTTTGCGTCTTCCTTATCAGACTTGGGCTGTAGCGATGTCACAGAGATGACTATTGAGTTGAATAACCAAAAACCCGTTGTTTACCGGCCTTATAGACTTTCTCACTTTGAAAGAGAGAATGTTCGAGATATGGTGAATGAAATGTTGGAGGCTGGAATAATCAGAGAATCTACTTCAGATTATGCCAGCCCGATCATTCTTGTTCGGAAGAAGGACGGAAATACGAGACTATGTGTGGATTACAGAATGCTTAACTCGATAACATTGAAAGAACGATATCCTATGCCTGTCATAGAAGATGAAATCGCTAGGTTGTCGGGTCAGGCATGGTTTGTGACTCTAGATCTCATGTCTGGCTATTACCAGGTACCGATTGCAGAGGACTATAAGCGGTATACTGCTTTTGTCACACCAGACGGCCAATACGAATATAACCGCATGCCGTTTGGGTTAGCAAACGCACCAGCTGTGTTTCAACGCATGATGAACAGCATTCTAGGACCAGCACGTTACTGTAAAGCTACAGTTTACATCGATGACCTGTTGATATATGGCGGGACGTCCAAAGAGTGTTTGGCTAGATTAGAAGACGTACTAAAATTAATAGAAGGCGCTAATCTAACACTCAATTTATCAAAATGCAGTTTTTTGCAAAACAGGATTGATTATCTTGGGTACGAGGTAAGTGCTACTGGCGTCAAGCCCGGCATGGCGAAAATAAAATGCGTCAGAGATTTTCCTCGCCCAGACAATGTTCATGGTGTACGGCAATTCCTAGGACTAGTGAGTTACTTCAGAAAGTTTGTCAGGGGATTCGCTCTGATGGCGCATCCTCTCAACAAGTTGTTGAAGAAAAACGCTCCCTGGGAATGGTCAGATGAGCAGGAAAACGCATTTAGGGCTCTGAAGGATACTCTTATAGATAGACCAATCCTGGTGATTTACAATCCAAATGCAGAGCTGGAGTTACACACCGATGCCAGTAAAATAGGAGTGGGAGGCATCCTATTGCAAAAGGCTGAACGGAGTAATAATTTACACCCAGTGGCATATTACAGCCGACAAACGTCTCCCGAAGAAAAGGTTTTTCATTCATATGAACTTGAAACGTTGGCAGTCATATGTTCGCTCAAAAAGTTTAGGGTGTACCTTCTCGGTAAGACTTTTAAAATAGTGACAGACTGCAGTGCATTACGTGCAACGTTTCAGAAACGGGATCTCATTCCGCGTATTGCTCGTTGGTGGCTATTGTTACAAGAATTTGACTGTAACATTGAGTACAGAGCGGGTACCAAAATGGCACATGTTGATGCGTTGTCACGTAATCACGTCACGTCACGTAATCCTGTGTTGAACTATGACAATGGCTTTCACGAAAAAATACCGGCAATTTTAAGCATAAGTAACAATGACTGGCTATTGACTCTACAGTTAGGCGATCCAGAACTGGGTAGGATTCGGGAAATTCTTTCCAATAACGTGGACGAAAAGGAACTGCAGTATATAAAAGATAGTTTTGTGATACGCGATAATAAGCTCTATAGGTACATAAATCATGATAAGAATGAGACTCGTTGGGTTGTGCCGAAAGGTGCTCGCTGGCAATTGTGCAGAATGAACCACGACGACATTGGACATTTGGGTTTTGAGAAAACCTTAGATAGAATAAAAAAGCACTACTGGTTTGCTAAGATGTCTCGTTTTGTAAAAAAATACGTAGGCGCGTGCATTGAGTCTGCATTTGCAAAAAAATCAAATGCACGAGAGGGCCACTTGCACCCCATTCCGAAGGTAGAGGTGCCTTTTCATACGCTGCACATTGATCACGTCGGTCCGTTTGTGAAGTCAAAGCGTGGTAACACTCATATTTTGGTAATTGTTGATTCTTTTACCAAATTTGTGTTTATCAAACCAGTGAGAAATACGAAGGCCCAGGTCGTGATTAATGTGCTGGAAGAGGTGTTTTACACTTTTCGCAATCCCGATAGGCTAATTACTGATCGTGGCAGCTGTTTTACGTCGCATTTATTCCGAAGGGTCTGTTTAAATAAAGGAATCAAACATATCTTAAATGCAGTGGCAAGTCCGCGAGCTAACGGACAAGTGGAACGGTATAACCGCACCATTTTAAATTCACTAACAGCACAAAACCTAAAAGATAATGAAAAGGAATGGGATAGAAAACTAGGAATGATTCAATGGGGCCTAAATAACACTAAGCAAAAGACAACGGGCCGAACACCTGCAGAAGTTATATTCGGTGTTAATATGAACAGCGAGGTAAATCCAGCTTTGAATGAAGTTATCACGTCACCAGAACAAACTTTAGATTATGTAGCAATACGTAATGAAGTTAAAGAAAGGACAGATATGGAGCAAGAAAAACAAAAACGTTATTACGATAAAGGTAGAAAAACAGCACAAACTTATAAGAAAGGGGAACTAGTAAAAATACTAAAGTCTTCATTCAATAACGACGGCAAAAGCACAAAGTTGATGCCCTCATATGAAGGCCCTTTTAGGATAGTAAATGTTCTTGGAAACGACCGTTACAAAGTGGCTCCTATCCCTGGGTTTGATGGGACGAAAAATAAACGCAGAACTACTGTTGCGGCAGATAGATTACAGCCATGGATACATATTACTTCGCTTGAGCTGACTGGCGCTGATTCTGACTCATGTGATAAAGCAACTGATAGTGACTGACTGATTTTGTAACTGAGATATATAATTATGACGACACATGTTTTGTATTGTTTTGATTAAGTTACTTATAATATAGTCGATTATACATTATGTTGGTTTTAATGTTATTTATCACGTCATGTGTGAAATTTAACAAATAGGGCCACAGTGTTTCTTCTAGTGCAGGTCGGGAGCGAGAATTGATTGGTTCGCAACTCGACTAGGAGAATAAATAGCACATGAATTGAAAAGTCCTTGAGAATTGATAACGTTCATGGCAAGGCAACAACATTAACTACAACTAAGAATTGATGGGTTTAGTTGTTGTTAATTTAATTTTTGAAGTTGTTAGTTGTAAGTGACAACTAAAAACTGATTAGTTTAGCTGTGATAGTTCCTTGAGAATCGATTGGTTCAAGGTACTCTGATTTTAATTTATTAGTGATAGACTGAGAGTTTATTGGGTCATTTAATATTGTAATCATATAAGATAACTAATTAAATATTGATATATATATTTTTTATATAGAACAACGATCTTTAATACTATTTTGTTAACTTAAGATGGCAACTCCTTTATATTTAATGCCGAATGTAAGGTTATCACTTGATTCGTGTATGAGGACATACACAGTGTCAGGACGGTCGAATGTAAGGTTACGTTAAAATGTGTTAAGCTTAGTATGTTTTTTAAATCAATTTTAAATAATTCCGTAAATTAATAGCCAAGATACGAATATCAACACCTTTAGTCATTGCCCCACAACAATTATTAAAGTGTCATGAATATAGTAACACAATTAAATACAAAATACTGGCAACATTGTCCATGGGGCGATGACAAATAAAAAAAAGGTGGGGGTAGTCGGAGAAGGGCCTGGCGGACGTGGACCGAGCTTTAGTCTGGTGAGAGCATCGGAAGAGTGAAGACAAAGAAGATTGTGAACCAACCAATAATAGTGAGATTGACATTTTGTAGTGAGAAATTATAACAAGACAATATATATTTAAAATGAATTATTGAAGTGAAGTTTGATTTATTCCTCCGAGAGTAAGGTTCAGTTTACAATAGTTTATTTTGTGTGAGAAAATTCATTATAGTAGTACACATAATGAATTTAAAAGAAAAACTAAGACTATAAGGTTGCGAGTAACAGTCGTTTAACTTAAAATATATATTCAATTGAGCAATAGCAACCACACGTACTTGGCCGGTTTTCTTTAACTGCGTCGTTCTAGTTGTCGATGCCCTTCCACAGGTCTCCACGCTGACACTGCGTCGATTGGTGTCGGAAACGGACCCAGGAACATTGCACTCAGTTCAGAGGCGACCCTCTGTTTAGTTGATATCGACAAACCGGACATACAGCTGCCCGAGGAACTGCCAATATTTCCGCACAGAACGCCATTCATCGAAGAGCTCAATCACATATTAGATAAGCATCAGGTAAAATTAAGTCATCTATTAAGAATATTGAGTAATATTCGTTAAAATTTAAAAAGCAATTTAGTATTTTTTATACTTAATCTTCCAAACAGATTCAAAGACCGGAAACAGAACCAACGAAACTCGGGATGCCGCTAAACGGCACTTCATACAAACACATGAACGACGGCATGACCAGCAGCTGCACTCTACCCTCAGGTTCGTTATTTATTATATCATATATATCTTATTTTTGTCCGTCTGTCTGTACCATCTCATAGTATAATATCTTTGTAAATATTTTTTTTTATGATACCGTACGTCAAAGAAGACGCGGGTTCGATTCCTGTCGTTTTTTTAAACTTTATATTATTATTACTATTGACGTAATCAAAGTGTATTAAATAAAAACCAAGAGGTCACTGAAAAAACTATGACACGTAAGAAGAAGTCAACCAGTAGGAGGCTTTATTTAGCAACTATAGACATGAAAGTTTCTTAAATATGTATCTGATCCCATCTCCAGGTGGTCTCCGCCGCAAACACTCGTTCCACGACGTGCTGGAGTGGGACGAGGGCCGTCCCCTGAACGCGTCCCCTCCATCGCCCCCCTCCCCTAGACACTCCCCTCGCCGCGCCCCTAAGAGACTTGACGCACTGCAGCGTATCGTGGACATCGTAAAGCGGACCGGTGCGTATACATATATAAGCTACAGGAACACGGCCAGATAGTTCAGTGGTTAGTAACACTGACTTCTGAATCAGAGGTAGTGGGTTCGAATCTCAAGTATAGGGAGGTGCGATAAAATCAATCATTAGGTGATTTAAGAGCCTCTACATGTACGAAGCCTGTCTCATTACCAAATTTATGGGTCACGATGCCTTAAGCGCAAACCTCGTGTCACTTGATCTCCTTTACCAAGGACTGTGTATTGTTTAACGGAAAAAATGAAAAATTATATTTTATTAAGTATCCTTATCACTATATTCATTACTTGTCCCGTTATTCTCTTATATACTAAATATTAAATTCATTCGTTAATAGCTACATGCAATGGTCTCTTTCGTACGCTGCTTGTTAGAGTGAGATGGAGTATGCTGCAAATGATTTTGAGACTTATCTCAATGATAATACATATCTATTTCCAATGCAGGTGTTAACATAGACGACGTGGACGCAGACACGGTGATGCCGACCACCAAAAAGAAAATACTCAACGACGAAGAGCAATATAATGAGGATGTACGTTTCAACATCGCCGTCAGAGAAACATTCCTCAACAGATTCGTTCACATGTTCCTCATGTACGAGAACTTCGTCATAATGCCGGATCAGGTAACTATATTTATTTAACATTAACCTCCCCCCTCCCTCCCGCTTCGCTAGCACACTATTAATTTGGATGTGAACTTAGGTTGCTATGGTAACCGTTGTCATATTATCGCCATTAAGTGTATAGCTCCTACAGGTTTAAAACTTAGCGAAATGCAAAAAGTGTTCGTGTTCGTTCCTAGTGGACGTCTACGTCACAAAAGAAGTAACTATGTAAAATTTTAAATTAATCGGACAAATTGTTTCGGAGATTTCGTGATGAGTCAGTGGTAAATCGCTTATATAAAATACTTGGATCTTTCATTTGTTATATCATATTATTTGCATATTTTTATTAGCGTTTATATTAATAATATATAATTATTTCCAGGACCGGGAGTCGTGGCTGTCGTCTCGTGAGTCCATGGTCAATTTTGATAAGGCATCGTTCTTATCTGACCAGCCTCAGCGGCACAGGCCGTTCTTATCGCGCTTCCTCGAGACTCAAATGTTCGCGACACTCATAGACAACAAAATAATGGCGAACTGGGGAGAATACGACGCCAATCTGCAGGTCTTCGAGCACAGGATACGGGCTGTTAGGTGAGAATTTAATGTTTGTATTCGGATAATCGGTTTTATGGGGGATGGAGTGGGTTTGTTAAAAATATTTAAGAAGCAATTCGAGTTACTAACAAAGACATCGCACGCACACTAGGATCGTGCTCGTATACTAATATTGACACACGCAATATTTAGCTGCGATTTTTAATGCAATGCACGAAATTGATTAAATTTTATGTCAGTTCTGCTATTGTTATTTAATTTTTTTTTTACTAATTTGACGGGAAATATTATGAAATAGTTATCGAGAAAATTAAAATATTTTAGTTCTCGAACAGGACAAGTAGTCTGCTATTTTAGATCTTCTATATCTCTTATTTTTGTCTAGTTTAAATAAAGAGAGATTTCAAATGTCTAAAAGGTCTTTAAGGGCGGATCAATAATTAATTTAGTTTAGATAGATAACAAGGGAGACCTAGCCCCAGGGATTACCATTTTTTAATATAACTAATATCCTTATGGCTACATATTTACTAATATAAAACAAGTAGACAAAACAGCAGAGGTATAGGCGATACGTACCGACCGTCGCGGCTTGTTGCAGAGGGCGTCTGGGCGAGGGGGGGCTCGCGACGCGGGGGTACAGCGTGTGGGCGGGGCACGGGGGCGGGGCGGGGGGGCCGTGGAGCTGCGAGGTGGAGGTGGGGGCGCCGGGGGAGCGCCTCCCCCACCGCGCGGCCTACTATCGCGCCTTCCCCGCGAGGCTGGACGCGGCCGCGCTCGCCCCGCCCCCCCCTACCGACCGCAGGTGCGATACAGTGTAGATAGGGCGCCGGCAAGGTTCAATTATTAGATCTATGTTATTTTCTATCACACCCCTCTTGCGCCGGCGCCGCTTCTTCTCAGTGTTGACGCTTTGCCATCGTGTTTATAGAAAACACCGTTTTACTTTATAAAGTATTCTCTGTTGTATTAGGTTCAATTATTAGTTGTCTTTTATTTTCTGTCTCGCCCTCCTGAGCCGGCGCCGCCTCATCTGTGTTCCCACGCTTTGCCATCGTGTTTATAGGAAACACCGTTTTACTTAGAGTAATAATTAATTTGTAATACAACATATTTATTAAAAAAAAAGCTCATTAATTGAAGCTCAAAGTCTAACTCACTATACTAGTTAACGCACATGAGCTTACGTAGCAATTGTCCTGACCTAGCTTCATAAAGTGCATGTGCATACACCGAGATATCGTTATGTTGATATATTTTATATATAATACTCAATAAATATTTAACTTGGTGAGTTATATATGATTATTTGTAATATTAGATGTACGCTTGCCTGGTAGCATGCGAATGTTGTGTATGTCTTTATGTTTAAGTTTATTTCGTCTTTAAGTTTTCACTCTGTTAAGATCTTTTGTGTCACATTTGTCCAATTTTTTTTATTAATTAAATATATATTTATTTGTTGTTTGTTTTAATGTATTTATAATTAGCAGCTTGCATTTCAGTACAATTTTTCTAATACTCGTTTTTTTTTTTATTGCGGCAAATTATTTATTAATTATTTAATGTACTAATGTTGATCTAATCGAATCTCAATAACGTAATCTAATTACATTTTGTAAACGAATTTGTTAATTAATTAAATAATTAAAGATCTCCACTTCTGTCCTTTAGATATTAAGAAAAAAATATTTATTTTTAATGTACTGTTAAAATTTAGGACATTATAATATAGAACAAAACACAGACTAAAGCCAATAAAGGTGTCGCTAGACTCATCTTGCAATGATCTTAAATATTTGTGTCTGAAGGTGTCTTAAGTTTTAATTTATTCAACCCAGTTGTTATAGCGTGCTTAGATGAAATAGTCCACTTTTTGTAATCTAACAAACTAAGCTTTCTTTTCGCATCGTTTAAAATAATTTTTAAAAGTCAATGACGCGATAGCTCAGTTGACGGTGCGACAAGGAAGACTCCAGAGTCGCAAGATCGAGTCCTGCTAATATTTTTTTTAACTAAAACTATTCTAGCTATTCAATCTTAGTTAGTTTATAACAGACCGATGTTAAAACGATGCTTCCAAGTGTTGTGATTTAAACGCATGTATGTATTAGATAGATTATTAAGACGATCCAAATAGCAGCTCAGTTAGATGTGTAACGGATGCATGTTTTTAACGATTGTGCAATTCTTAAGTATAATTATTTTATATAAATTATTTGTCATGTATTAAATATATGCTATTATATAATATATAATGTATAAACATTTATATTAGAATATGAAAATAATAAAGATATTGAAGTCTACTAAGTATTTTTGATCGTAAACCGAACCTAACCTTACATATAAATTAATTAGTAAAATTTAAACGCTTAACGCTTGAGGCTTTTAAAAAAGGATTTTAAAATAAAGCTTATATTACAGAACTAATAGCTTGAAGCGTATAAAGAACGCTAAATGGCAGGTGAAGGATTGTCCGCCGGAGCTGCTCCTAGGGGATATCGGGAGACGTCTCTCCACCGAGGTCACGTCGGCGGCCATGTCTCAGAATAACAGGGCCTTTGTTGAGAAGCTTTTGAAGGTATAGATTTAATATTATATATTTTTTTTCAATTTAAAATATTTTTTTTTTATTTTTTAATTACAATTTTGTAAATGTGCAATTATCTTATTTTCAATTTGGAGTTATAAATTTTATAAATTTTATGATATCGTTTTTCAATTTGAGGTTATATTTTTTTCAATTTGAAATTATCATTTTTTCAGTTTGAAATTATAACTTTATAAAATTAAAATTATCATTTTATAAAATTAAAATTAAATTATTTTAAATTTGCAAAATTGAAATTATTATTTTTTAAATATGAAGGTAATAATTTTCAATTTATTTATCGATTAAAATAAACTTAATATTGGTTTCTTCAATTTAATAAATCGTAAAGTTTGAAATTGTAAGAAAACATTTTGACTATCTTTAGGAATGCAAGAGCAAAACAAAACGAATGCTTCTAGAGAAAATGGGTACAGAGGAAAGTGATTTGGGTTTGGGAAGCGAAGTTTCCATCACGGGAATCGAGGAGAGTACCATGATAGCGTCCCTCTGCGATTTGTTGGAGAGGTTGTGGTCGCACGGCCTTCAGCACAAGATGGGCAAATCAGCTCTCTGGATGCACCTGACGAATTATCAGGAATTGGAACAGTGTAGTAACTCTACGAAGCCCATTGATCCAAATTATCTAACACCCGGTAAGTAGTACTCCTCTACCAGTACCTTTCGCAATCTTTAATGTTTTTGCCAATATGTGTCTATGGTTTTGAGTATTTCTTATGTTATTTACAACGCAGCCTTGGCTTGGTGTGTTTTAAGGAAACGTTTGGATTGTAAGTATTAATTCATATAAAAAAGACAATACATAATTGTAACTTATTTTAATAAAATTATTTTGCAGATTTATCATCCGTGGGAGCGGAAGTCGAATCACAACAAAGTTCAAGTGGGAGTCGATCTCGGGATAGCTCTAGAGGCGGATCGCGAGACAGTTCTCGGGATCGTCTCAGTAATTCCAGTACTTTGGAGCGCAAATCCCCCCCAAATCCTCTGAGGTCGTTGCCAGAGAATTTAACCTTTGATATGAGGTAATTCATACAACATTATTAGTTTTGAATTCAAGTTTCTATACCTGTATAATTTTTCAAAGGAACGTACAAGCAATGACGGATATTAAAACAGAGATCGGTTATGCGAGAGCGTGGGTGAGGCTGTCATTGGAAAAGAAATTACTATCAAAACATCTCAGAGAACTGCTGTCTGATACAACCCTACTCAGGTCTCAATATAAAAAAACTGCATTCCTGCGCTGCGAAGAGGAGAGAGAGCAATTTCTTTACCATCTTTTGACTTTGAACGCCGTGGATTATAATAGTTTTACCAACACATATCCCACCACAAGTAAGTCGTTTCTTTTACACTGTCTGCTGTTTTTTTTGGCAACGGTTTTATATAATATACTTATATAAACTACTTTATACTTATATATTGAAATATACTTCACAGAGTTGCCATATCGTGTTCTCATAGTGCCATCTCGTAAAGCCAGCCAAACTACTGCCAACTGTTGGCTTTCTATATCCGGAGCTAATGGCGAATCCACTCCCAAAATACCAATACCTAGAAATACTAACGAGTTCGTTTTTCACGTAAGTATTTATAAATAGAAAGAAGTACTTTCTTATTGAGCGAAGCGAGCGTAGCAAGCGAAGCGTCCCACTGGACACTTTTTCAAAAATTTTTTTAAAATGTAATGTCAAAAAACTGATATCCCATTGAAGTCAATGGGAAACGATGAGTCATTACACTGGGCTCGCTTCTCTCAATACGCAAACGGCACCCGAGATTTTGCATGCGCAGCGAGTCGTGATTGAGGGTCTGTTGGCGCCCCTATTTATTTATACCTAAATATACGAGTAGTTACGGTTGTTACGTATTTCTAAAGTTTTTGGTGTTTTATTTTGTTTTTTATTATTTTATTATACACTCACAGGCACAATTAACCGCCCACCTTGTATTTCCTTCAATTTACAGAAATCGACAAATTTAGACCACATTTTATGAGAGGTACATTGAAAGCTACCCTTAAGGTCTTGAAAAAAACAATATTCTTCAAAATAGGGGTTTTATTAAACGGTAAATTGCAAAACTTGATTTTAGGAAAATTTTCGATAAAAATTTAACAATTTAAATTTTGAAAAAAGTGGTCTAATTAAAAAGAAAATTTAAAATTAATAATGGGTGTTGCCTCTTCGGGCTCTAATGACTTTTTGGAGCCGGTTTGACATTCCACCCATGATATCTTGGATATCCGATTGAGGTATATTGTGCCACTCCTCTACCACAGCCATCTTGAGCTCTCGTAGTGTCATAGGTGCTGGTACTTTTGCTAGGATACGTTTTTTGAGGTTGTCCCAAATGTGCTCAATTGGGTTAAGATCGGGAATGAGTGCCGGTCATGATAAAACTTGAATACCGACCTCATTAAGGTACTCTATGAGGGACCTTGAGGTATGGCAACGTGCACTATCATGCAATAATGTAAAGTTGTCACCAATGAATGGTGCAAAAGGTATGACATGGGTCTTGTAGGACTTTTTCCACATATCTCTGAGCATTTACACTGCCTATATCGAACACAACAAGGTCAGTACGAGCCTCATAAGAGATACCTCCTCAAACCATTACGGATCCTTCCTGGTAACCCACTGTTTCGGTTATAGCGCATGGAGCAAACCTTTTATTTTGGCACCTGTAGACACGCTGACGTCCATCTGGACCTCTTAGGACTATTCTGCTCTCATCTGAGAACATTACGCCCTTCCATTACTAAACAGACTTAGCATATTCTCGAGCAAAAGCAAGTCTAGCTCTACAGTATTGTGGGAGCAGTTGTGGGGCAGGAGCTGAACGAACAGCACTCAGATTCCTTTCTGCCAGTCTTCTGCTAATTGTTCGATCACTCACACTGACATTTCTCACCTCAAAAAGACGCGTACGAACTTCAGTAGCCGTATAAAAGCGATTTCTTAACACGTTGCTGATAACGAAGCGTTCATCTAGAGCTGAAGTGCATCGATATCCGCCTTGACCTGGCCTGAGCTTGTTTGAGCCTGTCTCCCGAAATCGTCTGATGGCATGCCGTACCGTAGTTCGAGGTACACCGAGGTACGGACGATGCAACGTTGGCTCTACCCGGCGTCCGATAAAGCCATTGCCCTAGCTGCACCAGTTGCATCGAGTGGCATTTTTTACAGTTAAAAACAATAAGCAAACACTGGAAACTTAAATTAAACAATATTTACACACTATGGTAGAAAATAACTGGAAATGTTAACACGGGAACACAACGGCAACAATGTCAAATAACGACTGAATTCCAAAAACCTGTCGGTGACACAAATTTAGGAAACGAATTATGAGTATAACTGTTTAATTTATTGCTAGAGTAGCCACTTGACAAAAAACAAAACAGTTGATAAACCATAATAAACGTAAACAAACAGGGCGACGAATGATAAAGGTGGGCGGTTAAATGTGCCGGTGAGTGTATTTAAATGAAACTACTTGAGTATGAAACTTGCTCAAATGTACGAATACTTTTATATAAACGCAAAATATAGAAGAATTAGATCATTAAATCTAATTATCATTTCAGCATAAAAATTTAGGCATTTTATCTACCTTGCGTATCGGCCACGACAACACCGGCCTGTCTCCCAAGTGGCTTCTGGACCAAGTGTACGTACGGAACGAAGTCACGGGACACACGTACAAGTGAGTGCCGTGCTTGTATGAATTTTGTATACTTTCCTAGATAAAAAAACAGTATTTTATGTATGTATGTATGTATTAAAAAACACTTAGGTTCCCGTGCAACCGTTGGCTGGGAACGGGCGTGGACGACGGCAGCACGGAGCGCGTGGTGGTGGCGTCGCGCGCGCGCGGCCGCTCCCCGCGCACCCCCGCGCCCCCCCACGACGCCTCGCCCACCACCACGCACCTCTCCACCTCCACCATACAGCATATGATCGGTGAGTCCACCCTATAATGAGAAGCTCGATTGACGGAGTTCACGGGAGCTCACGAGAGCTTCCAGATGTCCCATCCTCTCCTTTCCTATTGTCTTAATATTCTTCTCTATTTGCAAAATTGTAGTATTTAACAGTTGTTCATTTGACGGCCTTACTTACCATCATATTTTTATTACGCATGATAAAAAAGTCGGTCAGCTGTAACATTGATCGTATAACTTCATTCAAAATCATAAAATATATGAGAAAGAATGCCTATACCTCCCCCCCTGTTTTTCGTCTTTTATCCTATTTCCAAGAGTAAATGTACTACTAAGTCGAATATAAATAATTATTTTGTTTGCAGGTGATTGCGTTAACGCTATAGTGAAATGGCACTACCAATCGAAACGCGAGAAGGACGCCAACTCCCTGAGCGTCCTGCTGTGCGGGGAGAACGGACTGGTGAAAAGTCTGGAGCAGGCGTTCCTTTGCGGCTTCAAGTCCGCTCGACTGTTTGGAAAGAATCTCTTCATATGGGATTATTTCGGTATATTAATAATTAAAGATATATTTCGATTGCTTCTCGATTTTAATGTTGTATCCACATCCAGCTCGAGTGAAGGACGAGTTCAAGATGAGTCTCTGCGATGATACATCTCAAACGAACAAGTGCGGAGTGTACAACTGCAGGCAGGACCAGGAGCACCGCGCGATATGGCGCTGCTACTGCCACCTCATGGAGGAAATCGGCTCCGCAGGGAGGAGTCTCGGAAAGGACGGGAAATTTCAGCTCTTCATCTGTCTCAGTTTGAGGTAAACATATATATACATTTATAGTAAAAGAGGTCAAACGAGCTTGATATGTGATCATCACCACGAACTCCTCAACATCCGAGGATTCGCAAGAGCGCTGCCCGCCTTGGAAGTGGGAGTATACGTCTTTTTTTTATTTGACCCCCGTATCGATTTGTAAATACCGCCGAAGGACGTTCCTTCCAAATTAGATCTAAATATTACCATAGCTTATTCTCTCTTTCTCTCTCTCTCGCCTTCTCTCTTTCTCACTTACTTTGTTAATGTGGTACTTGCTATATTTCCAGGGAACACTGGCTCCACAGAATGTTAGTGCCGATGTCGATGACCCGAGTCACTGCTGAGATGTACGAGGAGCAGAGCTTCATGCGCAAGAGGGGATTGCTGACCTTCCTCAGACAGATACTGGAACCGTTGGACGAATTTGACATAGTCCTAGAAAATTCTCTAACACAAGGCATTTAAAAATGTTTTATTCAAAATATATATGTGATTTTTATCAGCGATTCTTTAGTGTTTTGAATCGAAATGTCTATCAATTATTATATATTTTTGGGAACGGTTAGTAACAGAGATGATATATAATAAATAGGATGTAAGGAATTAAATACTCGGTAGATTATAATTTAAATTAGATGATCGTCTTATGAATTTATTGTTATTTTTTCAGGGTATATTTTTTTATCTAGTTTTATTATTATAGATTTTTGTTATGCTATTATTTCATTGCCAGTTGAATCCAAAGATTATTGTGACGCACATGTATTAGGATATAGGATCATTGTTTTAAGGTCTTTAGTAGAAGCGCTTGTTATTTAGATACTACAAAGATTTATTATAATTAGCCGGCATATATTAATATAACCTAGAAAGTTAGTACATCCACTGCTGGTCAGTTTTATTGTCTCCAAATACTCATTTCGTGGATATTAAATGAAGGTAAAACCGCCGTTTATTCTTATACTAACTGCGGACGAAATTGTTTTCTTTAGAAATTTAAGTTTATTTTTTTTTTTTGTTTAATTGTATTTTTTTAACTCTTAGGAGATTTTAATAATAATAATACTTATATTAATGTGAAGAGAAAAGCAGATCTCGGTATATATGATGTAATATTGTGACAAAAATGAATCTCATGTTCAAAACAAAGATTTAGTACGCACTTATGAAATGTATGTTACATAGTTCCAAACCTATCTCCATGGAACTATCCCATGGAGAAGAACTGGGACACTATGGATAGAGTAGCCATATAGTTTCTTCTTTTAACTTTTTTTATAGTACTTTATTAAGTGTCAGCTGTCGATACTAATTGCCAATTATATATTATTGTCTCGATATTGAATGTCACTGTAAATGATAATAACTAATATTTTTATTTAATTTTTTTCTTTCACCATTCTTTATATGTACTTTGTAAAAACATGTCATTAATAAACGCCATTACAATGATGTTTCATAAAATTAAGCACAATATCAAATAAATTAAAACACACACACATATATATGTGTGGGTGTGTGCGCACAAACCCTGTGCTCACATATATATATGTGTCTATGTGTGTGTGTTTTAATTGAATGGAATATAATGGTACTGCAAGTCTTTAAAACAGTTTGAAATGTAAAGAGGAAATGTCTTATATTTTATAACTTTATGCATATTTTTTTTTTATTTCTATATATAAAATTTGTAGTTATATTTTTTTATTTAATTGGAATTATTTTCGTAAATAATGTAGTTCTTTCAGCACCTTATAAATATATTATATATAATAAAAATTATTTTGTGTAATGTAGCTGATATTCTATTAATATATATACTAGTAGTCGCCCGAGACTCCGTCCGAATGGACTACGGAGAAACACCACTATTGCCATTTTGTAGAACGCACATGGAATACTTTGCTTTATTTTTAGAAGGCATCGTCTAATCTACCTAATCCTTCAGGACTTGCTATTTCTTCCCAAGATTATTCTCTAAACCAGCAGTCACTTTACAGTTAGTAATATCAAACTCAAAGCATTTTTTTGTTTTTGTAATAACTATGTGTTAGTTTATAAATGTGTGCGTATTTTAATATGGAATGTGTAATTTGATTAAGATTTACCAAACCTAATAATTGCATGAACAAAGTTGAATTAATGAAATTGAAAGCCATAAAAATATGTATCAAATGTAAATAAATGTTTTCTTTGTACTGCCGTCCCGCACGGTTGTAAACATGTGCTATTATATTAAGCTGATAAGCTATTGAGCTAATAAGCTTTCAATATTAAATTTGAAATTAATTTGTGCCAAATTAAAGATAAAATTCAGTTCAACGCTAACTTCCTTTTTTTTAACATTTGCTAATGCGGTATTTTACTTTCAAACGCTCAAAAGGATCCCACCATTTTGATTTTATTATAACAGAATGTGTGCATTAAAACTCTTCTGTAATTAAAAAAAATGATTTTATTGTATATATATATTTTTTTAATTATACATTTCTTATAGTTAATATATATTGGTTTGTTTAAAGGTCTTCCTAAATCATTAATCTGTACCAAAGAATATAACTAATACTCGTGCAAATGAAAATATCTTTAAACGTAATAAATGTGTATGAATCATATGATGTTTTATTACCTTTTTTTTTGGTTTCGTTACTTCTATATCGTGATTCTCCATTTTAAGTTTTTTTTTTAATTATGACAGTTTCAAATAGACGTGGTGAAAAAATATGTATAGAAGTTTTCAATTTTAAGTAGGTTTGACCTTATAAGTCAGGATCTAGTGTACGGTTACGAATGAAAGATCCACAAAGCAGAATCAGCAAGAAACTACATTGGTCCTTTTTTCACTTTTAATTTCCCTTTTTTATATTTGACTCACAGTAACAGTAAAAAGTGACATGTGCGAACAAATTACAGTTAAAGTGTTTCAATACTAATTAGGCAATAAAAACTTAATTCATTTTGTTATTATAAAGCAAATAATTAAAGCACCACTAAGCTATAAGTTATATTAAAACATCAATTTATTTTGTCTACCTTAAAAATAAACGAAATAACAGGCAAACAATAATATATTATAATGATTGATCCTCAAAATAACATGAAAAAAAGACAAAAAATTTACCCTTGAAGAACGCCTATTTTTTACTAAACCGTCTCTTTAAACATGACCGTTTAAACTAACTTTATATTTAATAAATATATACGAGGCGACGTCAGCAGCACAGTGACGAACGCTTACGCTGTATAAGTGAAGTTTAGGGAGTAACGTATTGTAGTTAACGCAGTCAAAGGCCGTTGAAAAATCGTTTTGGAAGATGACAATGCTCTCCTGTAAATCCTTCTACACCCTTAGAAAGTGTGTGACTAGTTCCGCACCTATATTCTGATACAGAATACAGCTAGAGATACTTTGGTTAAAACAGAATACAGGCAGAGCTACTTTTGTTAAAACAGAATATAGGTAGAGCTGCTTTTGTTACAACAGAATCCAGGTAGAGCTACTTTTGTTAAAACAGAATACAGGTAGGGCTACTTTTGCTAAAATGGTATACATGTAGAACTACTCTTGTTAAAACCAAACTGACTTGACTATGTAATTCAGAATTTTACTTAATGTACAATACGTATTACGTTAAAAGTATTTTTATGTAACTTTAATTAAAAATACCTCTACCAGTAGTAGTTACAATGACAGTAAGGACTTAAACAGGTATGGTCAATGGATCCTCTTCTTCTTTTCATTCAAACTTCTAAATAACTTTTATTGTATACGAAAATGATACCCTTAAATTCAATTTATATTGCATTGACCTAAAATGTAAATCTGGATGCGTATACGCATGGCCAGCCAGTTATAATAGCAGGCCTGAAATGATTGAGAGGCAGGTGACTACCTCTAACAAACGATAGCTGAATTAGAGCCCTATATAAGGCATTTTTTTGGTAGAGCCAGCTGTAGTTATTTGACTAGCTCCTATTGGGCTAGCTCGACCGGGGAGGGACCACCCTCTCACGAAAGGTCGACAGGTAATAATCAAATAAATTTAGTTATGTTTCGACGGTGCGTGAGAGAATCCGGAATCCCTCAGCCCCTCCCCCCCCCTCGAGCCCAGAAACTAATGCGGTGGCTCCAAAAAATATACCCCAGGAAGGTACTGGCTGACTTGACTACTACTACTACTACTACTACTACTACTACTAGACTTGACCTTGACTTGCTTGACTAAGCAGAAGAACCGCTCCGCTAGCAAAATCGGGGGAAAGGTTTTCGACTTTTGCTCGGGCTGGCCGTCGTATATGGGGAGGACAACAACACAATGACACCCCGCTCTAATCCAAATGTAGACTTCTACATTCTAACCTAAACGCTGTCCATTATCATCTAGAGAGGGCGCCGGCATTGTTGTTTTTGGCGGAGACGCAGATAACTCAACCTAGCGAGACACCGCGACGAATCTATCTTACGCCTGTTATAAACTTGAACATTATTTTATACCACATGCCGGGGTGTCTGTGTTCATAAGGCGATAAGTAATATCTTTAAAGAACCCTTACTAAACTAGCGCGATTATGGTCAACTTGTTTTCATAATATCAAATCTACATTACCGTTCACATGATTTTTTTCGGTGGCCCTTGTTTTTGCCTTATGTAGAAAATATTGCTTTAATAAAATGACTATAGCACACTTTAATGGTGAGCTAGTAGGCTTTGTGTTTTCATAGTCTTCCTTATATTATTAAACATTAAGAAAATAAATAAGAAACACCCGAAAGTTCGGCTTCCTATCCTGGATATTATTATCTTTAAGCAACTTTAGGGGGAACAGCAGCAGCCAAGAATATTTTGCCAAAAGTGAACAGATATTTAATTTTTTTGGACGGCAAACTTCACAAACTATTTCCCGCTTTGGCTTAATGCTTAAACTGTACGACAAAAAGGTAACTTGCTTTTTATAAAGATGGTCAAAAATATTATATGTACCAAAACCAAAATAACCAACCAACCAACCAACCAACCAAATAACGTTTTAGTACTAATAAAAATATAACAATTTTATTCGGGGTTCGAAACCCATACTCATTTGTTTTCATGGTTTCATTTCATGGAATATGTTTTTTTCACTATAAATATAATTTTGTTAATTTTTTGCTTTTTGTTTGTTTGTTATTATACTTATTTCAATTATAATATCATGCCGCACATTTTGATTTCTTTATAAGTGTAAACTATTTCTTAATTGTCAAACGTTACATTTCTATATTTAAAACCACCGTATAGATGAAGGAATTTAAAAATATTTTTTTTATTATACGTTGTTCACGTTGTTTTTCTAGAAAAAATATCATATTTATTATTCAAAAAAATATTCATTTTTGTATGAAAATATGTTTAAAATAAAAAAATATATTTGTCATCACAGAGTATTTTAAATTTTGTTTGTCATTTTGTAGATGGCGCTGTATTGCTTGTTGTGCGGTCGTTCGTTCGACATTCGACAACTAAAATGGCGGCGATTAATGTGAAAGGCGAAACGTTGTCTTATTTCAACTTGTAAATAGAGTAATTGGTACACTAAAACAATATTTTTAATAGATAAAAAGAAGACTTACTTTGTATCAAAGTGTTTTAAGAATAGTTGTGTGTTGTATATAACAAAATTTTGTGGTTTTTCATTTCACAATAGACAAAACCCGTCGCAACGAGCACTCGAAGAGTCGAGGCCATATTTATGATGTTATCTGTCGTGTGAGCGTCCTCTGAAACCACATTGATAAATGGTTATTCAAAACTGATGAGATGGTATGTTTCCTCACACGAATACTTACACTTTATAACAAGTTAGTTTCAACAAATCTCGGTATTGTTTAAATATATTGACGCTACCATGACTGTACCGCGCATTATTTTTATTTTGCTATATTTTGATTTAAATCAATGCATTTGTTTTTCTGTTATTTCATCTAAGTAAATGATATAGATAAGAATTGGAACGACTTTATATATTGTAATAACTCCAATAAGTTAGATTTTGTTACTTTTTAATCATGTTAATGTTTTTTTCTTTTCAGGAGTGTTATGTTTACCTGAAGATCAATTAAGTTAAACAGTATGACTTCAAGTGCTCCAATTTAGTGATAGTAAAATTATATTTTTGTGTATTGCAAACTATGGATGAAAGTGTGGACTTCTGTTGATAAATTACATACATTAACACTACACAAGTAACACGGAGGTGGTAATGGATCCAGTAGGACCATGGTCAGCATATGCTTCGTACAATCGGCTAGCAGGAGTACAAGCTGGTGCTGCAAGTGGAGATTTTCATCACCATCTGGCAAGTGGAGGAACTGGATTAGGAAGCCAATCAGTGCCTTCAACGACTAGCCAATTATTGCTCCAGGCAGCTCACACTACAGCATCATTAGCAGGACAGCTTGGTTCATCGACTGGCTCTCCTTTTAACCCCGGTGGTTTTCTTTCTCCACCAGCTGTGGGGTATGATGCAGTTTTTTCGCCTTTGTTTCACCATGCCAACCCAAAACCTGCACATTATAGTTCATCCCTTCAGGCGCAGCACCGTCAAGTGATTGCCCAAGCACAGGCAGCAGTTGCATCTAAACAATCCTCAGTGGAAAGTGAAATTTCATCATTAAGAGAAAACTATTCCCATCAAACGCTAGCTGCACAAGGTACATCGTTTTTTGATCAACCTGCGACTCCTGGCAGCACAGCAGGATTAAGTTGGCAAGGAAATAATCAACTCCCCAGTCCATTTGGAATTCTACCTCATGAAAGTGTTGTGCCCTCGTCTCCAAGTCCCGCCACAACAAAAGCATCAGCAACATATGACAACTTTAATGCTCACTTTGCTGCTGCTCAAACTCTCAACAATCACCTCAATTCTCAAATTTCCAGTGCTGGTAAACAAACTAACAGGTCGGGATCACCTGCAACAGCAACTAAACAACCAGCTTCTTCAACGTCGTCTTCAACTTTTTTTCAATCTCCATCTTTTGGAAACCAGTCTGATAATTCGTACAGTTCAAGTGGTGCAAAAAGTGGCCAACTCCCATCACAGCAGGATTATGCTGGAAGTAAGTCATATTCAAGTTCTGCAAGTAATGCTGTTCACTCCCAACAATCTTGTATAGTGTCAACTCCACCAGTCACTTCCTCCTCTACACCTCCCAGCAAAGATTATCGCTCCCCATCTTCCACTTCTACCAGACCATCAGCATCTATATATAACTCGCCCAAGACATCGAGTAGTGAAAAGGGCTCCCATAGATCTTCCAGTAACAGTAGTGGCTTTGTTTCTCCCACATCTAAACCTCCACAAATACAAACTAAAGCTCAAAGTAAAATATATCCCGAACTAAGTACAGAACAGAGAAAAATTTGCGACACTAATGACAAAATCCAACCTCAATCATCTCCAATAAGTTACTCCATTATGGATGCCCCCGGAAGATTAAGCTTCACTGCAAGTAGTGGGAGCTCTTCCAAGACAAATAGGATTGGCAGTTCTCAATACAATTCTTCACAAAGTTCAAGTTTTAGACATTATCAAAGTGGCAACAATGTAGAATCAGAGTATCATGTTAGGGCTAAAAGCAGTTCCAGTACGGATACTGGTTATTCTAGTAGTAGTTCTCAAAATGGGCCTGATTGTGGTGTTGTAGTTGCAAGAAGGCACAGTCCCTTACAAACGGCACCTCAGACTTCTCCTTTAGGACATGGATCTAGTCCGGCCTATCCTTTATACCATAGTCCTATGAATTCAATCAATTCTCCTCAGCAGCATGGAGACCATTACAGTAAGGTAAACAATGCTGCTCCGAGGTCGCCTCTAGATGCCTCTGTATCTCGACCACCTTCACAAAATAGCCAAGTGGCCTATCCTTCCGTTATCACTAGAGCTTTAGGTATAGAACAAAGTAAATCTTATAGTGAAAATAGGTATGAACATAACCAAAATCAAAGCTCCAATCAAAGTTGTTGGGATACAGAGAGACAATCCAACAGAAAATTTAGTAGTATCGGCAACAGTAGAAGTACCACTTCAAGTAACTACAATGGGTTACCTGAAAATAATACTCATCCTGAAAAATCCTCATCTCAGTCCCAGAATACTAATGATAAATTGTTAAGTTTGTCTGAAAGACATCATAATTATGTTGACAGTAATAGTGTAGCTTTACAAGATCTCTCGAGCTGTCGCGGTGACCCCATGAGCATAGTAAAAAATTTGCAAAGTTTACAACAAAGTTGTCAATTACAAGATAGTAAAACTACTAAAAGCCAAACCCCAGTGTCTAATCTCCCAGTTACGAGTAAATCAGTACCCAGACGAAAAAGTACAGAAAAAGTATCTCATACTAATATGAACGAGATTTCAAATGCCGTCATGGCAGATTATTTCGCCAATAGGATTCCACCCCCGGCACATAGTTCTACAAGCCAACAACAAAATGGGGGTTACTTTGATTTTGAGAGATGGAACCTTCCACCTCCACCGCCTAAAATGTTTCCCGGAACCTCGGCTTTCGGTTCCCAAGCCCCCCTACATGCGTCTAACTTCAATCAACATCAAGCTCTAGCAATGCAACACGGTCACACATTAACCTATTTTCCTCCCTTTCATCTAGGCCATCATCCCGATTTCCAATCCTCCGTGGAGTTAACACCTTTATCTTCATTTAGCGAGACTCCACCTTCGGCTTCCTCGTCATCTTTTTCAACACCAGAAACTCGTGAAGAGGAACAGCCCAAGGTGGTAGTACCGAATATAGAAGAAGAACTTGGTTTCCTTGCAGAACAACGCGCAAATACAACATCGACGGTAGCACCCTCTTCACAGCAGCAGAACCTTAACAGTACTTCACAAGACGCTACTACAAAAATAATGGAAAAAAAGTTCAACGTCCCCGTCACGGGCCCCGGTTCGGGCTTCATGGCTTCTTACTTGAAATTTTTACAAGGAGAAAGAGATACCTCTCCTCCGCCGGCCGGTCGAGGCGCCAGGAAATCGACCTGGTCGAGGACCAATACCAATAGTAATACAAACAACAAAACATATCCCAACGAGCACAATAAAACTCAGTGCGAGGCGAATTCCACCCAGAGCGCAAACGGCGCGATGGCATCCATAAATGCCGGTATGTCGCTCGGCAACCCCGTCATGAGCTCCTCGGCGAGCATGAGCGCGACGGGCCTGTTGGGCTCGAGCCAACTGCACGGCGCTTCCTCGAATCTCCTCTCGCACTCGAAGGGAGTGGAGCCGGACGATCCCCGCTACTACAATCTCAACAAAGACAGGAAAAGAAAGTACGACGGCACGGAGGAGACCGCCTACGACGCGGACGAGGAAGCGAGACGGCTGAACAAGCCCGTGCTCAACGTGCCCAGCACTCCTCTGAACGACAAGGGAAAGAAAGGTCGATCGACGGCGATGAACAAGGCGCCGCCGTCGGCCCTCGTGGCGCCTCAGCCGGCGGCGCCCAAGAAGCCCCGGCCGCCGGCGCCTCCGCCCGCGGCCGCGCTGCCGCCGCCGCAGCAGCAGTACTATTACCAACCGCAGCCCGAGGAAGGTGCGTTCAATTTGTTAGATTTCCACTTGAGAAGTAGAGCGCGATGGTGAAGAGCTAGCCCTGAAGCTTGTATGACAGGAGCAAGCTAACCGCCCCGAGGCGGCCCGAAGTGAAAACTTGTTACATTTTAACTGTGATATGTAAAATTTTATTAGATGAAATCTATTATTATTTACTGTAAATAATCTACGAAGAGAATGTGATGTGCCTCCGGTGAAGGCCGATATTTTAGGGTTAGCCTGTAACAAGATTTCACACTCTTATTTGTTGATGACACATTATTAGTGCCATTTTATTGTAAATTGTAGATTTGTGACTCTTGTCATACTCGCTATTGAAGGGGTGCTACCATTAATAATTCCAAAATGTGGTATATTTTTGTACGGGATCGATGCCGGCGGCGTCCGTTGTACATACCGAATAATGTATTGTATTTTACAGTATTTGAGTTTAGTTGGTACTTTTTAAATTGTATTCATATACCTTGCTGTTAGCCGAAAGTGATTTATATTATAAGGAGAGAACGAACGCATAATAACATACATTGACAGCTAAGTTAGTGCGGATGATGTGTTAGAAGGCTACGCCCCGGACATAAGTTTTGTATTTCTATTTAATTGTTATTTGTTTATGCACAATTCTCAATAAATTATGTAAATACTTTTGTATAATAGGAGAAGACATAAAATAAACTCGACTATATTACTGATATGTGTTAAATAATTTTAGTCTAATTATTCCTGGTAGCACCCTTCACTTCGCCAAATAGGGATAACATGTCCATGTCTAATATCTTGTAAACTGTTTGTTATGTTTTTTATAATATTTTAATTTTCTATGACAACGTTGTGTACATGTTATCACGGGTGGCGAACACTTCACCATTTGGCTATCCCTTTCCTACCACTCCCGCCCATTTAAAACACCACGAAAACAATATAATAAATAGTGACTAAAAAAGGTAAAGTACAGATTGTATTATCGTTTGATTCAATTTAATTTTAATTATTTGATATTTAATGTATTTGTTTATAAACTTTCTATAACGTTATAGTGTCTGCGCACGCGTTGGGTTACGGAGTGTACGGGTCGGAGAGCGATGGTAACGCGAGCAGGAAGCTGCATCACATAAAACACCAGCAGGTATCGAGCGTCTCCAGCAGCGGGCAGATTGACAACAGACCAATTGAAGAGATGCCGTATCAGGTACTGGGATATTTTCAATTTAGTTCTTTCTTAAAGTAAAAGTTGGTTTAACGCATTTTTGTATACTTTAAATACGTCTGAGCATTGTCATTCTTATTACAATAATCCCCACTAGAATGTGTTTATTTAACTGGTGAATAGTTATGGAAAAAAAACCCTTACCAAGTGGTTGTTTGTTGAGATTTATGGAATAAATAAAGTGATCATCAATATTTTTTTCTGTTTTTAGTCTGGAGAGTTTGTCGCAATAAAGAGCGAACTTAACGAAATGTGGCCGGCTATATGGAGAGTGGATGGAAAGACGTTACTGCAGAAGTACGAGCCTTTTGAAGAAAATGGAAAAGTATTATATCGAAATATATCAACGGTAATCACATTTTACATGAACGATTCTATTCTCGAATATTATTAAGGTTTTTTTTACATAATGTATGTATCCATTTACACGAACTGTTTTAATCCATGATGTGGTGGATAAGTCCATAGCCGTGCTGTGAACTATTTTAGCGACGTTTTAAATAGCCTACATGGAATTCGAAACAGCCCGGGTTTGATTCCAGTCCTTAATTTTAACCACTACATGCGAAATTAAACATGTATCATAAAAATTGAGCATCACATCTATATTCAACATGTTCAGTACATTGGCATTATAATTAGTGTAAAACAAATTCTTATTCTTAACTAAATGTTGTTTGAAATGTTAATTATTTTTTATTTTTCAAGATAGATGTTACTTTTAAATGTTTAAAAATAATAATAATATAAAACAATTACTTTCCAGTACGCGGCCTGGAATCCCGAGAACAAAAAACTGTACACACAGGTGCCAGTGAAAGTCCGGTCACAATCTCATTTAGAAACGATAGTAGAATTAGTGAGGAGCGAATTGCAGGGGGACGAGTGTAATTTTATAGAAAAGAGAATGTTAGAAACTCAAATATATCAAGAAAATTTTGAAGTATACATACAGACCCTTATATCTCACGCGCTGGATCCCAACTTCCTGACGGAGATATTTCAGGAGAGAGGTAAATATCACTAAACGGACGGCAACGTATGAAGACGAGCTCCTGACACCGCACATAAATAACCAATAAACCGCTACATTCCAGACGAATACTTCCTTTCCAACGTGAAGACGGTGGACGAGGTGACGGAGAGCATGCGCGTGCGCGTGTCGTCGGGGGCGAGCGCGCGTGCACTGGACGCGGCGCTGGACGCGTGGCCCGGCCTCAGCGTGGCGGCGGGGGCCGGGGTGTGCCGGGCCTGCGCCCGCCCCGCCGTCGCCCGCCTGCTGCTCTACGGCCAGCCCTACAACCCCGCCACATTGGAGCCCGTGCAGCCCGACGCCAGGCTCGCCTATGAGAAGGTGAGACCCAGTCGTCTTGCGATGGGTGATACGGTCGTTAGATTTATTAAACATACTACGCGGATTATTTCTTTATGTTCCTTTCGTATCCGACTGTGTTCCATATAAACTTTTTAAATAAACGTTCAACAATTACCCGCTTATATGAAAATTTTATAACATTAAATCGAAATTTACCAAACGACACCCAGCGTTATTTACTTGAGCATATATTTTACATCTTTATAGGAGTTCCTTGTGTGTACGACTTGCTGCGGCCGCGTCCAATTATACTCGAGAATATCTCATCAAAAGTACCTGATGTATGCCGAGTGCAGTAAACGAGTGGCCGAGAAGAGAATGCAGAATCCGAGCAAAGACACCACGGACATACTCAACGAGTTGTTAGCGGATGAGATGTGGTTATCTCAGGTAGGAACTTATGGGTTAAAGGAAGAAATCCTTGAAAGACAGAAAGAGACTGCTCGCATAATAAGCCTTTTAACTTCGATCAGTAGAATTTTGGTAGAGATCACTTGTTTTTAGCAAATGTTAATGAAATATGTTACCAAAATCGTTAGGTTGATAGTCTTTCCGAGTGATAAAGTTCTCTAAGATTATAAATTTTTCCACATTTATTATAAATTTTCTCATATTCAAATGTCTGGTCACAGAAGCCATTAGTAAAAATAAAAAATTAAAAGTGCGTACGGGAAACCCCCGTCAGAACCAAAGTTCCTTACATTTTTTTGTTTCACCCTGGATCTAAATCGAAATTAAAGTTTTTATTTCATATTATTTTTTTAAGTCATGTAATCTAATGGAACGACGAATAACGTCATAAAGTTTAATTCAATATTTCCGGAAAAAATTAATTATATACAAATTAATAAATTATACATAACACATATGAAGACAACTACTAAATGAAAAAAAAAAAACAAAAACAAAACAAGTATGACCTATCACAAAAAATCAAATACCAAATGAGTTGTCACAAAATTTTCACGTGTCTGTACGAACAAACCCGTAACAATCCAGTTATAAGATAAAAAGAAACAGGTATACACAAAGAGAGAGATACACACACACGGCATACGGCATTTAAAGGTTTAGTGACGATTTCTGCTAAATGCACTGCGTTAAGGAACTTTGTTCAAAAAATCTACATTTTTTAATATTAAATTTTGCATTATTAGATAATATGATAAAAATAAGAGTATCTTCATATTTTTCATAGACAAATCTGTATAGTTATATACTTATAATTTTCCAGTTGTTCCGGGACGTGCGTCACTCGTGGGCCGAGGCGGAGTCCTGGGAGCGCAAGATGAGACACATGATTTAACATTGAAGACATGCCAAAAGTGTATCTATATACAACGCGAGGACTGTATCTTATTTACTTTTTATACTGTGAGATTGTGTATGTATGTATGTATGTAATTTTTTATATTTTTTATTACACGCGTACGTTTAGGCGTTAGTTCAACTCCGTTAGGGACGGACGTGTTGGTGGAGTGCGGTAAGCATCACGTATTATTAGTTATCTGTAGGGCCTAGTGCGAGTTTTTTTATCAATTCGATCGCGTTAAAGTAAACATCGATTTGTATGAAATGAGAGCAACGCCATCTAGCGTAACGAATGTAAAACTAATTTTATACAAATCGAAGTTTACTTATACTTACGCGATCGATTTGGTCATAAAAATCGCATTACGCACACTCGTATTCGATATTATTATCGATATATTATTGGCTGTTACTTAGTATCAGTTATTTGTTACGTGTGGTGCCATTTTTTGTTTATCTGAGGCGCAAAAATTGTATACCATTGAAGTGCCGTCGGGATCCTGTATGGTTTGTGATTTTGTCGTTTATGTTTTAGTGTTTAGTTCTGTATGTAAAATGATTGTAAAAGATGTCGAAGGTAGACTCATCAACGAGTTTTAATTGTTGTTAAAAATTATGAATAACTTATGATTATGAATTATCACAATTTTGGTTTCTTGACGTGGAATTACTGTTTTATTTTTATTATCGTCTCGTATTTAATAGCAATTAAAACTTGTAGTTGAAGGTACTTTATACCGAGTAGGTATCAGTAAAGTATAATTGACTGGTGTAGAGAGAGGTCGGTGACACATCTTTAATATAAAGGCCTTGTAAAATACGTATTGCGAAAATTGTAAAGAAATAGCAATATTGATAAAAAAACACACAAATATTTTTATGTATATAAATTAGATAAATTGTCATAACGTGCAATGCTCACTGGGAACAAAAAATATTTTAATTTTCTTTATATATATTTATGTTTGAAACTCAGGTTTTGGGAACGTGGAAGATTCGGAAATAATTTTCTTAGTTGAAAATATACTCATTCTTAATTTTTTGTGTGTATATATACTCTTATTTATGCCCCATTCGTGCTGTTGAGAACAAAAATGCACATGTGAAGTTGTATCGTAAACGAATTATATAAAGTAAAACTATATGTACCAGCCTTTATTTTACAATGTCAGTTACATTCGCAGAACAAGAAAATTACTGAAGAGTTGACGATTTAGAACCTCCACTTGACGAATGTAAATTTTGTTCTCATTAGATTAATATCTTAAAATTCAGTGTCAAATGAATATTTTTGTATAATTACTATAATGGATGTTTGTTTAAAGGGTCTGAAACTAGTCGAGACAGTTACGAGTTAATTAACGTGTGCACAGACAGACGAACGAACATTCATAATAGTGACTGTTTTATCTCTGACATTTAAAACCGTAATCAAAGTTTAAAGTTTACGAACTGAAGGAAAATATATTTTCTATATTATTTTGTACGAGTCTCAATTGCTGACCATAAATATTCAGACCGGCAGTATTCAAGCAGCGCCATTTGTAGATTATATTGGTCTAGTGAATTTCTTTACGTGTAAATGTTACTTCCCTACAAGTGTATCACATTCCTTAAGCACACTCTTGTATTATTCTGAAATGATACCATGAATAAAAAAGTGATGTTTAGTTTTAAGTTGAAAACCTAATTTATAAATGAACAAAATGGCGATATATATTTTAAAAAATAAGTACACTATTAGCGGTATTTTGTATTA
The DNA here is from genome assembly GCA_918358695.1 of Melinaea menophilus ssp. n. AW-2005. Taxonomy (NCBI): domain Eukaryota; kingdom Metazoa; phylum Arthropoda; class Insecta; order Lepidoptera; family Nymphalidae; genus Melinaea; species Melinaea menophilus. The sequence continues at coordinate 2,917,938 of OU911055.1, read as the reverse complement.
TTACATTGGGTTGTATAGGTTAATTATTATTGTGAATGAAAATACGTACGTCATAGCGTTGGTAGAAGATTAGCGAGCCTTATACAATCTGGTTGCGTCAATAAAGTTGAAAAGAACTTATTTATTTTGTTCTAGTGAGACGGAATGGTTCACTTGTTTTGACACTTTCTTATACATCATAATAAATGGCAATTTTATCAAATGATGATTTTATTTTTACTTTATTTCCTAAGTGAATGTGGAGTATTTCTAACTTAAAAGTACATCTGAATATATGAGGAATTTAGTTTCATAACGCTATACCTCCTTAAATAGCGAGCGGTCTACAACAATATACAATTAATAGCTATATTGTATAAGTGAATTAGTAGATGAGCTTATCAATTCAAATATTCAACTTGATGTATTTTTCTAGTTTTTAAAATGCAAAAATCGAGCATATTTATTTATATATCGCAAGTCCCAAACGGATAAATCATTTCAAAAGCTGTCTGCTTCTAATTGTAGTAAGTTTCTTTGAAAATAAAAGCAGTATTATCCAAGATATTTAATTCTGGAATTAGTTCTAGTTAAGTGGGTATCCCTTTTTTCATTAAATACCATTTATATAAATAAACCTTTTGACATACAAATTAAACAAATGCATCATTATAGAATACTTTAATTTGCTTGCACACAGCCTCTAGTGAGAACAATGTAAATGTATAGGGATAGCTTGAAAACAATTAACAATACCATTTCATAGCAATCGTTTTCTTATTAATTTGTACGAGATAAATCTTCATCGCTGCAATTGAGGATATCGATACAATCGAGGTAAATACAATTAAATAAGTGAATATAAAAAAGTTAAAAATAGGATTTAGCAAAATTAATACACACTCAAAGTACGATTCCACAATATTGAAATCGGATTTAAGTATCTCGATACATCACGTAGGTTCAATAAATAAAAAAAGAATAAAACGTTGGTTATCTCAACACATATAATTCCAATTTTTAAATGAACCATATTGAAAATATAAAAGGGTCAATGAATTGGAAAGGGTCCCGGTTTAAGGGCGATTTGTCATGTGCTTATATCCAGTAGTTAATTATCACGAGGACGAGGCACGCACGAGGTACGGGTGCGGCGGCGCCGGGACGCCCGCGGCCGTCACATTATCTATACAAGAATCTAGAATTAAAGTAACTTACAATAATCGCATATATCATACATCTAAATTCAAGTAACTTATTTTTTATTTCGGTTTCGTATTTTATTATTTTACTTTTTTTTTATTATTTTTTTATTTTATTTTTTTTTATACCGTAATCTCTTGTTTGTTGTTACCACAGCACGTTGTTGCCGGTGAAATTTGCCTTTCACGAATGATTTAATCCATTATTCCATGTTTGTTTCCAAATTATTCGACATTTTCCGGTTTACGATTGTACTGGTGGTGAGGGCGGGGAGCGCGCGGGGCGCCCCGAGCTCCGCCGCGAGCTCCTCCTCTGCCGCGGCCCTTGAACCCGCCCTGGTAGCTGGAGTTATCGTTGTAACGTCCACCGTTTTCATTGTGATGACTGTCGCCATTATCGCCATTCCCGTAGTAGGAATCGTTTCCACTCCTGTTCTGGTAGTTATCCTTCCCGTGTCTATTTTGGTAGCCGTCATTGTACTGGCGGTTTTGGTAACCCTCCTTGTTTGGTCTATTTTGATAGTCGCTGTGTCTCGGGTGGTAGCCGTCGTTGTTCTGTCTGTTCTGATAACCATCACTGTTTTGTCTGTTTTGGTAGGAGCCCCGCCCTCGAAAACCGTTTGAGGACCCCCTGCCGTTGCCGCGGTACCTCCTAAACCTGTTCTGTCCGTCCCCCTGCCCCTGCGTCTTACGCTCCCCGCCGTCTTCCCTATCGGGGCTTCCGCCTTCCTTTATATCATAATCCACTTTGTCTTCGACGGGCGAGATAACTTTCAGTTCATCTTGCTCAAAGTGAGTCTGATGCTCGATATGTGGAGGAATCGGTTGGGGAGTGTGTTGCATCGGCTGCGGGACCGACTGAGGAACGTGGGGAGGCTGAGGGTGAGCCATTTGAGGGATTGGAACACCTGGATACACGGCGTGGTCCGGGTGAGGCGGGAAGTGGGGCTGAGGTGGCAGGGGAATAGTGCCGGGCTCAGGCACGCGCCCGCCAGGTAGCTGGACGAAGTGCTGGTTTGTAAATGTCTGGGATGGAATAGGGCCCGGTGGGGACGCCTGATTCATCATCTGGGGCTGGGGAGTACCGACTGGACTGTCAATCTCAGATTCTTGAAGGAAGAAGAAATTTTGAGAGCCTATCACTTCAGATATTGGTCTCTGTTGGGGGTATTGTTGGGAGAAGTACGCATGCTCGACTTCCTGAAGGGTGATTGGAGGGAGAGGACGCAGAGGATATCCTGGAGCCGGGACGACAGCGGCCGGCGGGGCGGGCATCGGCACTGGGGTGGCGTAAATTGGTGTAGCCGGTTCAGGATCTTCTATCTCTACAATTTGTTCGGGAACTTCTTCGCCGATATGTTGAATCTCTTCAGATTCAGGAACCACTATTTCAGCTGATTTGTCAAAGTATCCACATTCATGAACAGCTGTGACTATTTCTTTGATGTGAGTATAGGTAGTACCCAAGACTTCTTTTGGTTTTCCATCAATAATACCATATAGATGTTCTGCAGCTTTAACTGTGTATCCGTGGAAGCCAGGTTGACCCTCTTCATTGATTTCATGCTTGGGTGTTACTTCTGGATACCTAAAAATTACAAATGTTATTTTTTAATAAGATATCAAATAAAATATAAAGCAAATAAATAACTAATAATTAACTAAGAAACATTATTTATTCATGCTTTTTGTGTAAATGACAAACAAAAGAAAGAATATGCCTATGATGTGATATTTGATCATATTAAAATAATACATATATATTAAAGTAACAAAAACAATCACATGTAAAGAATGAGGAGAGTTTTAGATATTTATATACACATCATATCATTTTTCAACTGTAATTCAAACAGTACTTAATATACAATAAAATTATAATTATACATACACAAAAAAGGATTTTTTTTTTAATTATTTAATTTTCCCTAAAATATTATTGACTTGAAATGAAAACTTTAAATTACTTACAGATTGTCTAAAATTTTTAAATCATCTTCAGTTAACTTAGCCGCCCCATTTCTGCCATTGAGAAAATCATCTCTAACTTCTGCAGTGCCGAGCTGGGAGAGGCAATCCAATATAAGTAGAACTTCACGGATTTTATTAGTGTCCGCTGTATAACGAACCCAGGCATCCTAAAATACACAGCTCATATGTATATAAAGATAATTAAACTATAATATGGTGAATTTACTTAATATTATATAAAGTTTATTAATATCTAGTAAAGCAAATTTGTTTGTATAAATCACAATTATATTGCCTAATTCAATTTTCTTAATGTTACTACAACAAAATAAAAATGAATAACTAAAAAACACAAATTTAAACACTTTTTATTACCAATCTCAATATTACTTATCTAAGGGATGACTCATTCAATTTATTTTAGACAAGTTATGGTAATTTCACCATAATAATAACATTTAAGTAACAAAAATGAATACCTTTTTAGCTTGTTTCTTGGCTTCACGTTCAGATGAAATAGCTATCAAAGTAATTTGTTTGGACAGGTCTCTTGCAAACTCCAATGTTATGGCCACTTCATCATACTTAGCCACTGCAACCTTTTGGTCACTTTTCAGCTCCTTGCCAGCTTTTTGTAAATCACGGTACGATGTTAATTTGCTCTGTAATTATAGCATAATACTGAATATAAATAAATTCTAAAGAAAATATGACTGTCCTTAATTTAATTTTATATAAACAAAAATATAAAATTTGCATAATACAATTATGGCAGTGGTCACCGGTAGTGTTAAAGATTATACATTATAAATATAATAATGACGAACATTGTATTAACATATTCATGTTTTGAAGAAAACATAATAAAAGAAAAAAAGATTTATTTGTAAACTTAACGTATCGCCCTGATACAATATTATCATCAGGCAGCATATTAAGTATTATGCATTTTGATATGCCAGTACATTTGTATATTATACAGATTTTAAGTTGGGCGTCATAGTTAGATCGCAAAATTATTAGAGCACATGTGTAAAAATGGCGTCAACCGAATACCGCATCTTTATTTACATTCAATTTTTCGATTTACAAATGAGATTAAAATAGCTAGACTACCATAACTTCAGAAAAACACACGTAGTTTAGAAACATGCCATCTACATAATAATTATAGATAAAAATCAAGATCAAATATTTGTTGATGCCGCGCTTTGTACTTACCTTCCTTTTCTCCAAGTTGCGGATTTTATGTTCAATAATCGTCATTATCTGTCGTATTGGTGAATTATCCGTAGCTTCCGAAGAAGCTGGTTTTTCAGACTTTGCATTCGCAGCTGAAGGCATCCTTCACAGGCAACAACTTCTTCTGGATTGGGTATGGTGGCAGTAGTTGATTGTTGAATAGAAACCGAATCTATATAATTATAATATCTATATCTACTGTAGTATGTACTTATTTCAATACACAGCAACTGTCAACGAAAGAACGAGAACGACGCACAGCGTTCATTGTGTATGTTGGTATTCCTGAAAAGACAGTGGTACGAACTACGGGTATTATTTATAATATAACAATTGAAAAAATTATATTCATTTTTTAGTATCTTTTAGAATTACGAATTTGCAATTAAAATATACAAAGGATTATTTAATTAGGTCCTTCGTCAAACTTAAAATCACTCTCATTGCGTGTATAAATAAATGATTAAATATATACATTTTTAGTTAATATGTTAACATATTACAAATAATGTTCAGTACTAATAAAGCTTTTTAAAACTCAACCACCGCGCGGGTTCAATTTAAATATTTTTTCCTTTTTTTTATTTTTTTTATTTTATAACATTAGTACTGATTTGTCAGGAGTCTCTGTAATTTTGAAATCTATAAAAGCAGTCGGTTTTGTAATTGTTTTTTACACAGGCATATTTCTATCATCATTTAATTTATATAGAATTATACTTCATACATAAATATGTTATACTTACTATTTATTTTAATCAGTGTAGCCAAGTTGAAAATAATATATTAAGTGTTACCATATAAAGTTTAAGTTTAGTAGGTGATAATATTATGTTATTGTATAAACGAAGTATATAAATAAAATTGTATGTAGTACACTGAATGTATACATAGACTATAGATACTATCATAATCTTATAAAATTTTATATCGTTATTTTTTAGGAAATTATAGTGATTAGTGGGTTTACTTCAAGAATTAAATTTACATTGAATTATAAATTTACTATTATTATTGAACATTGGAACAACTTGAACTAGAAAAACCTTGGAGTATTTATTTATACTTTTGTTTCATTAGAGAATAGAGTTAAACTTTGGAAAAGTGTTTAGTGGCACCAAGTTTTCGCTCTCATAAAATTGATTGAGTTTGTGGAGTTTATTTGTTGTGTGATTATTAATTTTAATGTATATATAAAAAGTGTTTACAAAGCGAAATCATATGCTTTGATAATAGTTAATATTTCTTATTGTTTTTGTTTTGTTAAACTAGTTTTTATAACGTTGTGAAATGGAAGTGTCTAACGAAATTAAGGAAGATATTCGTAAAACACAATCCGACTTGAAAAATGCAATACGCGTTCATCAGGTATGTAATAAAATATTAAAGCGCATCGTACATAATATGATAGAAATACTTTAATTCAATAAATAAATATTTTTAATGAAATAAATGCAGACTATGTATTTTTTATAATTATTGTAATGGAAAGTATTAAGAAAATTATATTTTGTTACTTATATTTCTTTATTTTTAAGGTATGGGTGGCGAGATTGCAGGAAGACGAAAATGTAACTAAAAGATAATTCTAAATATATTATTTTGTCAACACAATATTAGTTTTCCACTAATAAAATTGGTCTATATTACAGAATATTCAGCTCAAATGTAAAGTCACTGAAGCCGAAAAACAAATTATAGCTATAAGTCAAGCTCAAGTAAGTATATTTTTGTAAAATTCATTAAAAATATAATATTATATACTACTATATTATTCTCTTTCTTTGTTTAAAGATCCCCTTGAATTTAACTTCTACCACTCTACATTCTAATATAATTTTCAGAAATTGGTAGTTGATAGACTTCGGAGGGAATTAGAGTTATATCAACAGAGACTGAGAGCAAGAAATAGAAAAGTTAGTATAGAAAATGATAACAAATATGTAGCACAGCAATTGAGGGACCACCAATTACAATATCGCAATAGAAACAGAAATGCATCGCTTCTAAAGCCTTCGGTTCTTAATGAAATACAAATCAAGTCTGAAAATAATAATGATAACAATATTTCTGATTCCGACAACGAAAACAAATATAGTGAAAAAGAAAACGCAAATAGTAGCGAGAATGAGGAAAAAGAAAAATATATACAAAATTATACACAGATGCCCAACATAGTGCATGGCAGCAGAAATAATTTATCACAAGCTTTAAACAAAGTTACGGAAACAATGTAAGTAAACTTAATATTGATAACAACAGACATTATCTAATACGGCACACACTTCACAGGCAATATAATTATTTTTAAGCAATTTAATCAACATAATAAAAATACAGCAAAATGTCAAACTGTCTTTATAGTGACTGTAGATTGCTTACCAGAGCATGACACGCCTTGGGAATATAATTAGTATAAAAAAGTTTTAGATTAAGTTTTAAAAAGAAAAGAAATGTGGCATTGCCGGGTAATATAGGTTTTGATAAAATTTTGATTTGACAAAAATTTTGATTTTACAGTGAGAATGATATCCAACAAGATTGTCAGTGGCAGGAAGAGAGATCAGACTCGGAATCCCCATTTGACCCGTCCCCAACACCATCACCACCGCCACTCCCCAACCCGGGAGAACTTGTACTTAAGGAGGTTTTTATGAGGTATATAATATATATATATATATATATATATACTATTAGAAATAATTTATTGCTAAGGACTTAATGAATGTTTTCTTATAATTTTATGTTCATTATACCAAAATAATAAATAGCTACATATAATAAATATATTATTAATATATATAAATATATGATTTAAATTACTATATTTATATTTCAGGCTAATTGGTTTAATAACACCATCTCAGAAAGAAATTATTGAGAGGAAAAGAAATGAACGTCGGAAGAGATCCACAAACAATACAAACAAAAATGAGTTTCTATATGGAAGCTATGAAATGATGCCTGTATGTATATAAGTATATTTTTATTGACACATATATATATATATATATATATAAAAAATTATTTGCCCAGTCATAGTGACTGTTTATGAGACTGTTTATTCTCAATACGCTGCGATGTGAGAAACAAGAGTGTACCTATAACCCGATAGGAATGAAACTCTGTAGTTATCAAACTCAAGGCTTTCTCGCACTGATGGGTTAAAGGATAGAGCGTGTATGTGTGAAGTGTAGGGTCATGGGTTCAATACTCACGAAAGTCAGTTTTTTTTTGTTTATTCCCATTGCGAAGCACGGGTAACCTGCTAGTATATACATATAAACTTACACAATATATATATAATATATTGTGTTAAAATAGTGTTACATTTGAACTGAAATTTAAATATATTCGAGCATTCACATACTAGTTAAAATGTTGAAACCAACATACATTACGTTTGTGACGTCACGTACAGGCAAACGACTCATGAGTTTGGTGACTTTACCGCGTTATACTGTATCGTAATAAAAAATTATGTATCTGTGATTTTTGTGAGTGTCTGTGTAATATTTATTCCTTCTTTGGTTTCAGAAACGTAAAAAATTAAATCAGTTTCCATATCTCCAAAGCCACAGTGACCCGCCCCAGACACGGTCAGCAAAGTTACGGAAGCAACAAGTAATAAGCCTTATTTGAAAGTATATGTTATTGTTTAAAGATAAAATAAAGTCATATTCAGCCATATTCTATTTTTTATAGAAGTTTATAAATACTTTATTTATTTGAGTGATGTGTTTCAGAGTCAAAATAAATCATCACGAGAAGGTTCTCCATCGGGGTCGTGCTCAGAGGTCAAAGGTATTATTATTATAATTTTAACATTATCATCACTACCACCACCATCATCATCACCACCACCACCACCACCACCACCACCACCACCACCACCACCACCACTACCATCATTATCATCATCATAACTAAAGAAATGTTTATATTATTATCTAGGCTGGGGTGGTAATAAGCCGGCATGGCTGGCCACATTGCCAGCGGGGCTCTCAGTGGAACCGGTGTACTCACCCACCAAGAAAGTCTGTCACGGATGCGGTCGCAACGGTACTATTTCTTTGTATTGTATAAAGTTTTTTATATATTACTCTTTGAAGTTGTCGTAGTTTGAGCAGGCTCGGTAAATACCACCAGCATTTCGTATATATATATATAGAATGTCAAAGTTAGTTGGCAGTTAGATGATCTCCCAAATGATTGAGGTTTGAATTCTGCCCCTGTCTTAAATTTTTTTATTATATATACATTAAAAATGGCTGTTATTTCCTAATAAAATATTTTCATTGTGAAGTGACGTTATGTTTGTTGTCTCCAGACGTGCCGTCGTTGCTGGTGTGGTGTGCGTCGTGCGTGGTGTGGCAGCACACGGGTTGTGCCGCCGGTGGTCGCTGCGGCTGCGGGGCTGCCCTGCCGGACCCCACAGCCTGCGCCACCGCCCCCGGCCCCAACGGGGATCTTTTCACAGGTGACTGTCATGACACGTTCTCATATAACGCGATTTCAGTCCCTTGTATAAAACGTGACTTCTCCCCCTATAATGCAGGTATTTCCCATGCTATAATCGTATTTCTGTGTTGTGTTGTCATAAAATTAAATTAGTTAAAAATTATTTAAATTTAAATGATCGGGTCATCAAATTAACGGTCATATGAGCGCGTTATAGGAAAATATTCCTACAACGCATTTTCCTCTAACGCGGAACGAATCTTCCGTGTTATAGGGGGATTACTGTACACTCTTAAAACATCACGAGTACATACATTACTTATCTGTGTGCTCCAGATAAACTGGCCGAACGGAAACGACTCCAAGAGAAGAACATAGAGCTGTGCGAGGAGCTGCGCAAATTGGAGACCAGGGCGGCGACGTTGAAGGAGAACCTGGACGAGCATAACGCTGAGAAGCGACAGCTGCTGGCCGATCAGATAAAGACTCAAAGGAATCTCCAAAAGCTTCTTGACTTCATCAGCCAGTTCAAGGAGACGTCAATCAGCATCCGGTCCACCTCCGTCAGTGAGTCCGGGAGTGAAGTCAGCAAAAGCAACGAAGAGTGAAATGAAATGTTAATATTAATTAATATATTTTTTATTCACATTAAATTTGATGACGGCATGCCTTTTTGTCATTCATACATATGTAATGATTCTTTTAGATTCTGGATTATGTATAAATATAGTAGTATTTTCAATACCTGTTTTATGTTAAGTGAATCAAATAAACCATCAAATGATTATAATTTTAGTATTATGATATATTTTTTTTTATGCTAGAAATTTGATGATATTGTTACGGTTTTAAATGAATCAATTTATTTTCTTTAATTCGTAATATTTTGGTTTATTATTATTATTATTGTTTTATTTAAGTTAAATTAAATATGCCAAAATTCAAGTGTGACAAATTTAGTTTTAATAAAATTAACTGTTACCATTGATTACTATTACCAATTTAAGTTGTAAAAAAATATGATGAATTTGTACCCAATAACGTGTTCAGTGTAATTGTAGATAGGCACAATAATTATACAAGTATTTTTGTATTCATCGCATGAACACTGCGGTCTCAAATTCAATGTATTCTTAAATAATGGCCACAAAATTTTGATTATTGGCATTATAGTTATGACAGATTGTCCTTTGTTTTGCAAATGGACATTGGATTTTGAGCTTTGGTCACTGTATGTTGGTTATTGGCCATTGGCTATTAAATTGGTAATTGGTCATTGAATGTTGGTCATTGGTCATTGAATGTTGGTCATTGGTCATTGAATGTTGGTCATTGGTCATTGAATGTTGGTCATTGGTCATTGAATGTTGGTCATTGGTCATTGGTCATTGAATGTTGGTCATTGGCCATTAAATGGTGGTCATTGGCCATTGAATGTTGGTCATTGACCATTAAATGTTGGTCACTGGTCATTAAATGTTGGTCATTGGCCATTGGATACAATGCCATAATGATTAAAAATGATTTGTTGTCCTTTTTTTAAATCTTTCCTATAATATTTCATAACGGCATAATTAAATAGTATTTGATGGTTTCTGTGATATGATTTCGTTTTCCTGTATATACAATATTTTGTTAGTCAAGTTTTATGTAAATAAATATTCATAAGTTGGTACATCGTGTTTGTTTATAATATCCAGTTTGAAAAATACAATAAATGTTGTTTATATATTACGCAAGTTCAAGCGCCTTTTTTCCCTTCAAAATATCCTTCCTCAGCTGTTCAATACTGCGTTCTAACAGCTGGCACTCATATGACGATAGATCAGTGTATCTATGCATCTCACCAGCTCCATTCTGGTCTACTTTAACCAAACCAGAGAAATATGATGTACCGAAATCGTTGTTTTCGACGTACGCGTGCATTTGAGTCGCGCGTCCGTCCAGTGCGTTAGTTACCGCGTTAGTAAACATTGCAATGCCATACGCAATGGATAAAGTGGGCGACCACCCGCACTTCGCTTTCAGAATCGCATCATCAGTGGATCGAACTTTGGATGTGAATTCTTGAATCTTTTTCTCGTCTGACGTACATGTGGGTTTTGCTTGAGACAATAGAGGAATCAAGGTTTTATCTGAGTGACCCCCGATGACTGGTACGACACATCCCGCAGCGTTACTTTCGATTTCTTCGGCGTATAACGCCTGGGTTTTGAGCATGTCTATGTTAGTGATACCAAATATTTTTTTGGGATTATACTCTCCGTGGTTTTTCATTATTTCCGCGGCCATCGGTACCAGGATGTTAATGGGTTCTGTCGCGATGCCCACAAACGGCATAGGGGATAATTTAGAAATCCTAGTCGAGAATGTTTTGATAAATTCAGCGTTTGCGTTAAACCATGACTCCTCGGAGGTCCCCGGGCTGCGAACGGCGCCGCCGGTTGCTATTACAACACTTGAATCTATCAAAGCTTTTTCTAACGAACTTTCTCCGACGTATCCTTTTAAAGTCGAATCTGACGGTATGTGTGATAAATCCAACACAACTCCTGGCGTGTGTTCTAATTCGTCGTGAATGATTAGTTTGGTGATCGCCGGTTGCGTTCGGATCAGTAAACTGACGGTCTGTCCGATCTCACCGGCTCCTCCGGCTATTGTAACTTGATAATTTCGTGAAACGAAACAACGGGGAATAAAATATAATAGTTTTTTTGTGGATAACATACTGCATGTAAGTGGTTTTATAAAAGTGATAGATGTTATATGTAGCTACTCTGATAAATTAGATGGTGAACTTACTGTTTACAGAAATTTGACATTAGTTGAAAGTTTATTAACAGTGACGATAAATATACACTTTTTCGACAGTATAGAGTATGCAAATTTTGCAAATGCAAACTTTATTATTTATTTCGGTTATGAAACATCTACTTTTAGATATCGGTAAGAAACTTACTAAATTTACAATAAATATAAAATCGACCTGACTAACAGTTAATCTGATCTACAAGTCATCTAATAGGATTTAAAAAGGGGTTTAAAATAATTTTATATACAATTATCCGGGTATTGGAAGTCTTCATCGATATTTTTCTGAGTACAAGTACCTAGCATAAATTCATTCTTTTTAACGATGAGAAGGCAAAAAGTTTTTGCTTTGAGTGTGGTACCTATGTTTGACTTCATAAATACCACACTTTGAGATTTTGAATGTAGTTACATATGAAATATCTTTAGATCAAGTTCTAATTCTTTAGTATTCCAATAATCGATGAGATACCGTGCGATGGAACACACAACTAGTATTTTTTAATTTTTATATTAAGTATTTTACACGTGTTGAAAGGCGATTTCGATATAATATAAAATCCATGTTTTGTGTGTTATGAGACAAAACATATAAAATAGTGGCTTATCTTTTTTACATTTTATTGCACAATATCTGTCATACTTGAGTGTTTGTAAACGTTTCGGACGTCATTTAGCACCAATCTATCATGTCGGGTCAAAATTGAATGAGTCTGTATTTTTTTATCTCCTTTTGTTATCTATATTTATTATGAATGTATTATGCAGATTGTTATATAATGTATCACCCAAACAAATTTGTTATATACAATCTTATATGCAACAAAGAAATGTACAAGTAACGCTGGTGGGCGCCGCTAGTGACATAGGAAAAAATGTGGCACTGCTGCTTAAACAGAATCCTTATATCACCAGGCTGCACCTATATGATGATAATGCAACAGTAAAAGGTATTGGACTAGAACTGGACCACATACCTGGAGGGCCTGCGGTAGCCACATTTTCAGGAGATCCTTTTTTGTCAGCTGCTATTCGATATTCGCATCTCGTGTTAATGGTTTCCAGGACACCTCGAAGACTTGGATATTCTAGAGAACAAATGTTAGCGACAAATGCCCTCCCGGTTTACAAACTTTGTAAAGTTTTATCATACCAAAATCCAGACGCATTTTTGGCCATTTCTACTAATCCCATCAACTCAATAGTTCCTTTTGCAAATTCCCTCTTGATACATTGTAACGCTCACAATCCTTTTAAACTTTTTGGAATCACCCATATTGACACCACGAGGGCTAGAGCATTTGTTGCGAATACCTTGAACGTCAACCCTAGGCATCTTTATGTGCCGGTGATAGGTGGACATTCGGACGAAACTATCGTGCCACTCTTTTCGAATCTATGCCCAAGTCATTATTGCGTGGGATCGTGTGAAGCTGATACACTCACACGTCTCCTAAAGAAGTCTGGAACAGAAGTATTAAATAGAAAACATGGAAGAGATACATCCACTGTCACTATGGCGTGGTCGATAAATGAGTTTGCTCAAAAACTTGTTGAAGCTTTATACGGAAAATGCGTTATAGTAAACAGTTACACTACTAACCCTCATTTTGGGACGAAATTCTTTTCGGGGCCAACTAAGGTGGGGCCGTACGGGGTTGTAGAGACATGTAATAAGACTTACAATATGAGTGAGTATGAATGTAGCCTCCTGCAGCGAGCAGTGCCAATAATAAACCGTGATGTTGCCATTGGAGAAGACCACATTCGTGTCATTGAAAGTGCCAGGAGTTCTTATTAAGGTCGATACTTCGATATGTTTTGTGATTTTACAGAATTTAAATAAAATGCAATCCGATTTATTATAGCGAATTTGTTTTAAATCTTAAATATTACCGTCAGTTTACGGATCTCCAAGCATAAAGATATGTAGGGCAGTGGTGAAAATCGTGAGTAAAAGTTATGATAGGAAGCGGATAAGGATATAAATGTTCAATTTCGGACAAACAGCACGGTGGCACCGAACGGCCATCGACGTGACGTCTTATTCGAAGAATCGTGTAACTACCTCGGCGAGGCTCCGGACACTAATAAACTAAAGAGAGGTTTGCACTACCGTGTGTACTACGCTCCATTTTTACAAAGATTTAACTAATTCTTTTACTTATAAAAAAATGAGTAGGGTTGTATTTCCTTTTAATCAAATAATTATAATTATAATAAAAGTGATATCAACCGGAGATACTATTTGAAATAATTTATTGATTCCTATAAATTGAAGATGAGATAAATTTATAAATCCCAAAATAGTCGAATGCTAAGAAGTATATACAATAGTGGAATCAGCAGAAGATCGGTATCACGTTTTTTTATAATATAAATTTAAATTAAGCTTAGTGTATTCATATCTTTAGTCGACCATTAACAGTACAGTGTAACCGCAAATAAGATTCGTAACGACAGGGTTAAGTTTAAGATAATAGTTGTATGGCCGTACGAGGGTTGTAATGTGGGTCTTAATGTCCAATGCCTTGGCTGCTTGTATGGCTGTTTGAGGGCTAAGGGTCGTGGGGCTGGTGATTATGTTTATCTTGATTTGATAGTGAGAAACTATTCTGTGATTACATTAACGCGTAGTTATTTGTAATTGCCTGTTTGGGTTTGATATATATTGTTTTCCGTTAATTATGATTTTAAGTAAAAGATAAATTAAAATTTCTATAGATTAGATGAGTCTATATCTAAATATCTATATTTCAATATTGAAAAGGGAGGTTATAATCTCACGGGTCTAGTTTCCAGTTAAAATTTTGTTTCTCATTTTCAAACGATGTAATTATCTAATTATTTATTATTTTTAACCTAGATATTTAAAAAAGATTAATTGTAATACAAGACCAATATTAATTAATAATAAAATACCCATAAAACAGCGGACATTCAAGTAATAAATACCGCAGCACCGGCGCAGTTGTTATCAGTTCTCTCTAAGCCCGTGGCAAGAATTGCAAATGGCGATAATTCTAACTAAGCCAATAAATCACCACCACCCGTTCAACTTTTTTCCTCGGGGGTGCAACTAACATTGTTGGTGATTGATCGCTCGTTCCCATACTTAAAACTTTCTTCCCAAACTCCAGCATGTGTTCTCGAAAGAGTTTGAATACATACCAATATGACGACAATTTATCGCTTTTTAATTTATAACCCTTTGGGTTTTATCGTTAGGTAAGAACATGATTTTAAATTTTAATAAACATATTAATTATATTCATTGATTTATTTTGCATAATTATTAAGTTGAAACGATTCTAACAATTTTTTATATGAACCGGATATTAGTTGTGAGGAATTGGTGTAAGAAAGCCATATATTATATATTGATGACGCCCGCCGGGGACCGTGGCTGCCTGCTGATGTAACGATTTATAACCTTTGCTAATTGCCCTTAATTTATTTGTATCACGTCATACTTGTGTAGGCGAAAGACAATGTATAGATTATGAATTCCAACCAGAATCATCTATTCAGTCTGCTATAAATATAACTGAATTATAAAATGGTATATTGGTATATATATGAATAGATTGGATTTTTATGGCAGTTATGGGCCTATAAGCTCTTTTGGACGGGTAGAGAAAAAATATTTGATATTTTAAAAGCTACTTTAATTAGTCAGGTTCGAGAGGAATACGAAAAGAAAGTAACTTTATTACATTAAAACTATATCGCTAAAGTACAAGATGGAACTCAATTTCTTTATTTGGATTGAAGTCTTATGTATGTAGAGCTTTAAGACCGGACTTTTGAGCATCCACTCTCTCGACACTCTCGACACAGCCATTGAAACCTATATGTATTTTGTGTTTTACTTGAACGTGACGTCATGCATCGAGAAAAAGCTATCTTTTGTGTGTATTAAAAAAGTTAATGTCAAAGTCAGTCTACTTTGTAGCCAAGGAAAATGAAATTGTACTATTATTATATATTTATACTATTGATTTTTTGTAAATAAAAAATTAAATATCATGGAAATATCGAGTTAGATCATAAGATAAAAGTTATTTTTTCTTGGATCAATTGCAAAGAACAAATAAATAATTGAAGCGTCTGGTAAAAAAGGTGGGTGTATCTAATCAGGTTGTTCATAATTGGTTCTTTATTTATTAAAATACGCTGTAATTAGTTCGTTGTTCTTCTCTTCTAACTTTCAAGTTTCATTGGAATGGTTTTATTATGAAATTAGAATTTCTTATTGAGGAGACCTCGGGGTGTCCTGAAGTGATTCAATTTTCGTTTCTTTTAAGTTCAATACAAACCTATAAAAGGAAACTGGGATGCAACTTTTTAACATTTTTTTGCAACCATTTTTTAGAAATTAAATACGTGTATATCTGATATAATTCAGGAAAAAAAATAAGAAATTATTATTAAAAAAAACTCAATAAAATTATTTTAATATATCGCGGCAAAACCATCGCTAAAGTTATCACATTGATAACTTTATTTATATATTTGTTTACTTTAAACAGTAAAAGTTTTCTTTTTGCCTGAACGTGACGTCACAATTAATTTATTTAATGGGGATAATTTAAGTTTGAATGATTTTTTTGTGCCAAATGATAAAAAAATAAAATTAAATTTGTTTGTCCACAAAAACTAAATTGGTTATGAAAAATAGTTTACGTCTTATTCAAGGACACCCAACATTTTAGAATCGGTCGAGATATTTTAGAGGAGGTTTATTATAAAGACTGTGACAGATTTCCTTTTTTTTATTAAATTTATGTCTCAGCCAGGAGACACAGGGGACGCCAGGAAGTAGTACGGAGGTCACAGGTCAAAGTTTCGTCCGCGTTGATGAATTTGTCCAATGTTGTAAATGTAACATTAGTTTACTTAGGTACTTATTGATTTCTCTATAATGTTGAAACACGTAAGTCTGCATCGTATATTTTAATAAGGTACTGTAGGTTGTACGTCAAAGCGGACGTCGACATAACTAGTGTTTATTAAAATAAAAGCATCCATTTACAGTAATTATAGTTCAGTATCACGCTACGGTTGAGAGGTAGACACTAACTCGATCCCAATAATTAGCGGTGAACGCAATTAGGAAATTTTATGAGAAGGCTCTAGTACTCGTGTGTTTAGATAGTATTTCCGTTCATTATGTTTGTCGCAAATTAGTTTAATATTGTAAAATATGTGTACATTTTGTAAAATCTGTCGCCTGCTGCAATTTGAGGTCGTAGGTTCAAGTCCTGGCCGTGTTACAAATACAATTTCAATTACAAGTCATAAACGCGGTATGTTTAATATTTTAATCATGAGATCATTATCGCCAGGTTGTCTATAATCGATTTAATTGACTCAATGAATCATTTAATTAAAATTCTAAAGACGCTGCGATGTACAGCTCAGGGACTGAGGGAGTTAGGGAGAATGTTGTAGTGAAAATTATAATTGACTAAATTTTAAACGCAAGGATGAAGTTTATTCGTTTTCATATTTTTTTAATTTTAATTAATTGACAGAAAAATATCAATTTCTTAAAACTTATAAACACAGTTTGATTAAAGACAAATAAGTTATGATAAACTAAACGCAAGCTGCGTCTGACGTGATCAATAATATTTAGCTTCGCCGAGATTGCAAACGTCACCGACAGATTTAGTTTTAATGCTACCATTGTTCAACCATATTTTATGGTTAAACACAATGGGATGGTATTGCGTGGTCATAACCTCCCTCACACGAGTACCGGGAGATAACGGGAACATAACCAAACGAGGAGTCGCGTGCCGGCGCGTGCGCATCATGGGCACTATTTAATCTAATAGATATACATATATTATGAAAGTAGAAAATTATATATATGGAATTAATATAAAATATTTTGATGTTAATTTTTTTTATACAATTATTAAAGGATCAGAGCGGTATGGTATTAATTTTTATTTCCATTATTTGTATTGTCCTGTCTAAGTATCCCTAAGTCTATATTCTAAGCTAGTAGTGTGCTCGTGAATTTTTGTGAGCGGTCAATTAGCACGTGTCACAGTGTATTATATCAGTCTCAGTTGCACATAAATAAGAGTATTTAATACGGGAACGTCAAACACGAGCACGGGAGCACGGGAGCACGGGGACGCTGTGATCGATTGAATTAGAGAATCCAACAAACTCACCATTTTAATCCATCCATTTTGTATCCGACTTTTATATTTTGCTAAATATTTGTGAATGGAAATGAATTTTTAAAAGTAATTATGCTTGAAAATAAAATATAGTGTATTAAAAAACATTTTTAATATTGTCAGTGCTTATGCAATTGTCATAATATATTGTTGATAAACGAATCCCAGCAATCACTTCCCCTTATTAATGGTGTTAATACGAAATAAGGATTACACTACATTAAGTTCGGCTTAGCTTAAACCACGGAATAAATAACGATTATATTCTTGCTATTAAATGTTGTGGGAACGGTTCACTTTAAAGCTGTTATCTTTATTTTGGAGATAAAAAAATATGAATGAAGTCATTCGATTTGATTTCAGTTCTTTATTAAAGTGTATTGTTTATTTTTAAATGTTTAAACGGACGACCTAGAGTCAGATTTCAAAATATGAATTCTATTTTGATCTCTTTGGTGCTTAATCTTAGATCTTATCATTTAATTAGATCGAGCGCCCTTGCTTCAATTTTATTTTACAACGTCATACACACGTTCCCCCGCTAAATACGTAGAGTAATTTCGTTTAAATTAGTTTGTCTGTGTATGTTAATAGGGTCCAAATCGGCGTGTCTGTCTGTCTGTGGTGTCGAACGTGCGTCTCTTCTCTAGTGTTTCTGTCGTCTATTCGCTACTGGCCAGTTCATGCGACAAATTACTAGGGTTGTCAAATGTATTTTATTATCTATTCAATTAAACACGTATTTAGTATTATTTTTATCATATTTTCAAGTTTTTTTAGAATTTTTGGATTACTAATTGAGAAATACATACTCTAAGTATTTCTCGATTAGTTAAGTTGCTTATGTTTATTTTATGTTATAATATACCTGTATACTATGTGTTGTAATTTATTTAATGTATTAAGCGTTCAAAGTACATCAAAAAATCTATAAACTGCCAACCCTGAGTACACTGCATCTTGCGATCCCGTAATAAGCCCCAATCAAGTCCCTACGATATTGTAGTGAAAGAATTTTTTATATCACATCATTAAACCGTTAAATTCCCACGAATTTTAACTTTTTATATCGCACCATTCTACTTTCACAATTACTCCAGGAGTAATGTGTTCACGCTGCATAATTTCTACATTCAATTGGATCCATTTTTAATTTGAACAACCCAAAGGAGGACGCACGTCAATACATTCGGCTCACAAAAACGATTATTAAATTTATCTCCATTGTGTATAATCACTTGTTAAGATTTCTTTTATGCTATAGTTATTTTTAATTAAATTATTAACTATTATTTATTATTAATACACATTTTTAATTAATAGTTTCGGGAATTCGGGTGTATATTTAATTACCAAAACGTTTTACCTAAACAGAGCTTTCATAATTTTAATAAAAGTCAAATTCACGTTACCCGGAGCCACCATCTGTCGCTTCAAAAAAATGTAACGTACAAAAAAAAGTTGAGTTTAAACTGTATTTAAATTTACATCAGCGGCGTCGGGATGCAGATGAGTGACGTCATGTGGGTGAAGCGTAATTGACACCCTCGGAGGGTGAAAACACGTATACCGTATCACTGTTATTAATTGATTGAAATATTACCAAATAAGCTATGAAATTGAGTTTTCTAAATCGTTTATCTTGAGTAATAAGGTTATAAAAACTAATAGAATTCAATTTAATAAAGAACACGCAGCGCAAACAGTGATTTTCTGTATTTCCGTAATCCACATTATTTGTCAACGCAGGGCAGAAATCAATTTTCATTTATTCACAGATTATCCGCTGTAGTATGTTTTTTGTAGCAGTCTTAAGAACTATTAGAGGGCTCCACTATTAATATTATTCAAAGTTATCTGAATCTATAATAAGATTTATATATCTTCAATTATATGAACAGTTTTATAAATCTTATATTACAATAATAAAATTATATAATACAAATTAAATATGTGAGTTCTAGATGTTCCTAATTCTATGTTGCAGTACCACAAAACATTGGAATAGTCTTGGACCGGCAAAATCTTTACAAATGTGGTCGGCTATCGTCCCCCCGATTGACCGGACTCCGACCGCACATTTCTCACCCTGAAAAATAAGGGATTTATTTAATTTTATGGCCGCGTACTGAATGAACGATTACATTATACTCCTTCATTTCATTGTTTTTCCATTTTTTAACACCTTTATTGAGCTTTGTTTGTTCTAACTTCAATATTGTTTACTTATTTTTACACTATTATTAATATACCGGCTGCGCTAAATCAAACAGAATACAAAAATGTTGCAGCAATTTGTTAATCTATTAAATAAACTATACATTGTTGCGACATATTGATACATTTTGTTCAATTTGTCAACAGTTTTGGATGAGATTTAAACTTTTACAAATGGGGGTACTACAATGTGCCTTTTATTGTTTATTTTTCCCATGGTGCTGTGGTGGGTTGGTCTGATCTCATTAATGTTACCCCCGTAATGATTCGTCACGTTCAAAAGTTGAATGAGATAAGGCTTGGTAGTTTAATTTATTTGCCAATCGGTCACGTAAATAAATAAAACTAAATTTGTAATTGTACCGATTCATTTAATAATAGTATTTTAACAGAAATAAAAAGTTTCAATGCAATGTTTATGTACTGCCTATTTCTTTGGAGATGTTTTTTATATCTGACTAAGTTGGAGCGGCAATGTTATATACTTTTAAAACATTTTTTTTATAACTGTTTTGTAAATAACAAAAATGCCCTCTACATGACCTTGTAATGAAACAAATATATGCATGCATGCATAGAACATTTAATTTATATTAAGAAAAGTATGTTAATTAGATTGTTATTTTACAAGAAAAATCGTAAATAAACTTTTTTTATACATATAAACTGACATTGTTTTTTAAGTCATACTTTTTATTCAAAGGCACACGTTAACCGTTCCACAAAGAGGATGCAGCATTAAAACAATGGATACTCTCCTAATTTTTTATTTATGTATATTATTTTAAAATTAACTTTTTCATCAAAGCGAAACTTTGATTATTAATCTATAGATTAGGCAATGTTTTAATGTTTCTTTCTATTGCCTTTAATGTGAAGAGTTATTTGTCAATCGTACAAAAACTGCCATGGTCGTTTCAGCAACAATTATGGCCAGTTGACACTGTTACTGCAGGGTGTAGGTTAGCAAGTTTTTGCGAGTTAACGCAACAGAGCCCAAATTAGATTTACTCATTATCTTTGAATGGTTCTCGTTCTAATTTCTTTTGACCTTATTTTTTACACAATACTTTTTGTTTAATTAACTGAAACCGAGATAATTTTAACCTTCTAAATAAGATATGTCCGCTCGCCGAGAGATGGATGATAATAATCTGACTCCACCTGCTCGGTACGAAATTTATTCGAGCATTATTACAAAATTGCCTTCTTTAAGTTAATTAAATCAGCGAATTAAAATCAACTTAATTCCTCGTCGGGAGGCATGTTATTAAAACAAGCAGAGTAAACAAAATTTAAATAAGTAACAAAGTTGGCGCGGACCGTTTTACATGCCATCATTTGCTTATTACGGCACAGATTATGAGATAAGCGATAATTTATTACTAAAATATATATAATTATCTGTATAACACTAAAATGAGATGTGCAACGCATTTCAATATAATCGAATTATCAAAATCGTATCTGAACAAAAATCGAAATCGGCGGCTGTTCATTAAAAATGCTTAACCGGTCCGTATTGGACTCTGAATGTTTAATAAGATAGATTAAAAAGACTTGTGTTTTTGTTTACATATTTTTTTTTAAGAGTTCGTCACGTGATACGGAATCTGTTCGCGTGAGAGGGCCTTAAGCTGCCATTAGCAGTTTGTAAACTGACGAAAGGTGCCTCTTTAATTTATGCAAATTTCTCTCTCCTCGCTTTCTTTGCCAGGTCTCGAGGAGGGTGGAACTAAATATGGCGGAGGATTACGTTGGATCCGTTTAAGACAATTTGGAGACAGTTTCAAAAACAGAATCATTTTAACGCATGAACTAATTTAATGTTTGTTTTATTTATAGATGTCTATCTGAGTAATTATACATGACATTAATGTATATATATATAGTAATGCTGTCAATTACTGGTCCCTAAAATGTCGTGTGAGACTAATCATCAGTTTACACTGCGCGGTCGGCGGCACCATCAGTTTACAGCACAATGGACGCCAACAATGGAGTAAAACGGATCACAATAGTGCCGTTTGCGGCACAATATCGGATCAATGGTCAGCCGTCGATCCCTCCATCTAAAAACGCGGAGAAAGAACCAGATAAGAGTGATTAATTGGTTTAAGTCGAATTCAATGAAAGCCGGGTCGGAAACGCCGCTTCAAGAATACCTAAATATTAAATCACCAACTAAAGACTTTGGAGATTAGAATCTTTCTATTATTTTCTTAGAGATTTATTTTTAAAGTTTTTATATAAAAATATAACTTAAATAAATATACGTTATATTTATAATGTTTGAAATATAACAGATTTAAGCAAAAACATTTCAACAGAGCAATAAATTAATCGAGTGAAGAAAATAAATACGCCAATAAGGGGATCGAGTTGGTAGTGGTGTTCTTGATATCGACATCATGTTTAAAATGTTTTAACATACATTTTATTATAATAATTTATTCATATTATATAAAAATAATAGTGATGGAAATAAAGTTATCTATATTTGTATAAATTTTATCGATATGTATATTTTATCATCCTTGTATCACTCTGAATGGGGAGCAAATTGACACAGCGCAAGGCGGTCCCCGATTTATTTAGGAGTTTTGCGAAAACGTCATATACCTTTGAATTGATACATTATTAGATGTAACGGAATCACACACCACTGTACTCCAATTTAAAAATATAAATGCAATTCATAATAAAATTATTGTCATTTATTTATTTATTTTTGTTTTATTAATTTATATTTTTTTCCATTTTAAACCAATACCAGAAATCACTTGTTAACATTAAAGGGAGTGGTTAGGGTACCTATTTTGATATCGTAGCCATAGTTTTTAGTTGGAGAATGGCTTTTCTCCATAATTTTAAGTTGGAGAATACCTTTAAATTATGGCTATGAGTGTTCCAAACGCGACATGCTCTGAGAAGTAAACAACAAACGCAGCCGGATTTTTATTTTACTGTGATCACTGTTACACAAAAGTAAATATATTTAGTGTGTAATGTACTAAATAGAACCATCGCAAACAATTCGATAAACCAGCCTAATGATTAGTTAAAATAATATCGAATACAAAGATACATAAGACATATATTCTATAACTAAATGTAATGTCATAATTATAACATACTTCCCTCCTTATAAAGATTTTACATTAATGGATGTCATGACCTAAAAATTACACTAACCCTTAATAATATAAATATTAAAGAAACTAGATATTATTCACAGTGTAAGTTGAGATATTAATTAAAAGTATTGTGTGTGTTGGCGATAAATCACGTTTTAGAGAACCCTTTTCACACTGACTTAATTGATTCAATACATTCAAAGAAAAGACGGATAACAAGACAGGAATGACAAAAGAATTAATAATATATATCATATTTTTTGAGCGAAGCGAACGAAGTGAGCGGAGCGTTTTACTGGAGACTTTTTACATTCTTTGTCACGAATTGGCTCGAAAACTACTTGACGGAAAATTATGAAACTTTGCAATCAAAAAGACACACATTAGGTGATGGTTCTTAAAGAAAAAAAAATGAAAAATATCCTCAAAAAAAAATTTTTTTTTTTAATATTTCAAAAAACTGATATCCCATTGAAGTCAATGGGAAACAATGAGTCAATAAACTGGGCTCGCTTCGCTCAATATGCAAACGGCACTCGAGATTTCGCGAGCGCAGCGAGTCGAAATTGAGGGTTTGTTGGCGCCCCTAGTTATATTCAATATAATATTATTAATTTCCTTGTTTATAAAATGATAAATGTAGTTTCTAATTTTAACTTCAATATCAGTGAGAATTATTGATGCAGTGTTCTTCAAGACGCCAATTATCTTTTAACTAGAAGTCCGTAATTAGACATTAAGGGGTGAGATTTCCTCGTAAAATAATATTCCAATATTTTATTATAAGGAGATAATACAAAATATTTAACTTTATAATTTTTAAAATTAATATTTTTATATAAAATCATCATTTGATAAATACATTATATACCAGTTTTTTTATTATAAAAAAAATATCATAAATTATTGTATTAAGTTGCCGAGTCTACCGCCGTCGCATCTCTCATTGCGTGTTGCTTGTTACTTGACCCCCCCCAACCCCCAGCGACTCACAGCAATGAATGAGGTGTCACCGACTAGTTTTATCAATGATGAATAGTACCAGTCCTGGCTGTGCTTGGATTATGCTTAATCATTCATGTACAGTCGTAATTGTGTGCTTGATTTGTGTGATTCATTGGAAATTGTTTTAATAATAATTACAATAAGGCGAATCGGGTAACATTTGATATAAAAATTTTGAAATATGAATCATATGTACAGAAAACTACTTAGTACCATACAAAGCTTTAATAAGTTTAACCAGCATTTAACCATACGTAACAATATTTGTTAAACAGAAAATCATAGTACAAAATATTTAAAATGCATTCACAAATCATAATTAATTTAAATGTAGTTTTTAGTTAGGCCTAAATGCAGTAAGTACAATCTGCCCACTTCTGTTAGCGTCGCTTCAGTGACTAAAAGTCGTAAGTGCCACGCGCTCTGTAGGAAAAGCACCGCAATGGCGGAGCTTTGGTACGGGAAAAGGAAGGATACACCTCCCCTTGCTTTCAGCGACGACGCTCCCGTCCATTCGCTCTCCGACCGCGGCGGTGAGCGCACGTCTCGCTGTAGTGTACGACTCGTAATAAAAAAACGCGATCGCGAAAAAACTTTTCGATGCGGTGGTTGTAGTCCAAAATCGTAACATGAACAGAGTTTAGTGTCGTGTACTGACTGATGAGCGGTGTGTGAAGAGGCTGAGGGGCTAATTACGAGCTAGTCTAATTGGCGGGCCGGCGTTTTATGAAGGTGAGTCCACTTTTATTTCCGTTCGGCAATCCCTCTAATTGCGTCAATTAGTGTAATGCGGCGACAACTTTGAAGAGTCTCTTAATGATCTCCACACAACACTCGCTTGTCGTGTCGTGACTTTGAAAAAGTATTAAAGTTCTAATCAACTTTTTGTTATTGAAATGCAATTTTTTTATTATTCCTTGTCTCAGCGGAAAATTAAATAAAAATGATAGTATTTTTTTTATTATATTAAAATCTCGTTTATTAATTAAAATATTATAAAATAATAATGTGTAGGTATAAAAGAAAATATAATATCCTTAATTGGAGCGGTATCGTGTATCTTAGCTAATGAATAATATTGAGAATAGCCGTGGCAGCGGGATCTAAGAAAAATAATAGATGTGGCATATTTATTTAAAATTATTAAAGCCTTAAAAAAAAACTAATTTTTATCTTTACATAATTTATGAACGCAATATATTTCTTATTATAAAATAAAAAAAAATTAAACATACATCTTTAAATTTTGAAATAACTCTTAAAAACTCTAATAAATACGTAAAAATTATTTTAAAAATATTTTTATAAGAAGCGATGTGAATATAGCAGCTTATAGCAGACGGGTGTCCCAAAGGCCAATTACTGGCGTATCCGCTGTTCCTTCTCTAATTAGCAAGTACCTCATTAGAGTAACATCACTAGACCAGAGAGGAGTGTAGAAATGCTTCATTCGTTTTAATTATAAACACGGCATCTCTTATAATTACTGAGCGCAATTAAGGGACATCTTATTGCTTATCACAAATAATGAATGTTTTATTCTGCATACATTTATTATATTAATAAGAACCGTTGGTTTTAGAGTTTTTATGGATGTACTAAAAATATATTGTATAGATTTTATTAATATATTCTTAGTTTGACTCCGCAAAACGCTTAAAAATTATTTTAAGCTTTTAATTGTATCTTTTATTATACAATCAATATAAATTCATTCATAAATTTATTTCCATATCCATAATCTGTTATTTTTCGAATTAAACTACTTAAAAGAGTATTGATTCTACCAACAAGTTGTTTCTACACCGTAAACTTTTGAAAAAGTCAGTTAATAACGCACCAATAAGAATGAATTCTATTTTCAAATATATTTAACAATAAAACACCCATTAATATTTTTTTGTATAAAAATCTATAATACAGATTTTAAAGTATTAACACACATATATGTGTGTGTATATGTAGTGGATAGCCATTAATTCATTTGGGCTAATTAATAAACCTGCTTTAATTAACGAGGCTGTTAGTACAAATTAATCAACGCTGATTGGTCCATGGCGATGACCGCGTCCTAATATTAATTACACCTAGGATTATAACATTTTATTTTATAATTTTATACAATATTAACATATTATTATAATTGAGTATTGGAGCTCCGTTTACAGGATTATTGTAGGCTTTATTAATTGTGCTGTTTATTGTAAAAGATTAATTTGATTTTTTATAACAAAAAAATACATTTGTCATGTTAATATATAGTGTAGTTGGTAAAAATCTCTAAGTAGATTTTCTTCTAAATCTTGAATATTAAATTATTAAAAATATTTTTATTCAATACGTATTCTATAATCACATAATTATTTTATATAAAGCACATATTCTACAATAATAATTAGTTACTTCAGAGTAGTTGGAGAGAAGAGTTATATATGTGTTATATATATATATATATATATATATATATATATATATATATATATATAATTTGTGCCGTTGGTTGGCATGCGTTGGTTGTCATTAGCAATTGCTCGGAGGTGGCTACCGTAGTACTAATTGGACCACGCCGGTGTCTTCTACAAACAAATTAGCTCGTGCAACGGATGTCGGGGATTTAGGGTTACCACCTACCTTTAAATAACTGTCTGTCTCTCTGTCAATATTATTATAACAAACACAGATTTATATATATTAAAATTTCTTGTTTTGCCGTAAATTGTAGAACTAACTTAACTATATTTTTTTATCAGTTTAATTTTACAATTACATCTGAATGGATTCCAACTTAAATATCCCAAATTTATACTAAATGATTAAGCTGAAATTAATTATTAATAAACGATGTGATTTTAATTATTTAGATTGAAATGAATATGTTTTTTGATGTA
Source organism: Melinaea menophilus ssp. n. AW-2005 (assembly GCA_918358695.1). Taxonomy (NCBI): domain Eukaryota; kingdom Metazoa; phylum Arthropoda; class Insecta; order Lepidoptera; family Nymphalidae; genus Melinaea; species Melinaea menophilus. Next base: position 2,890,825 of record OU911055.1, on the reverse strand, counting down.
TCATTGCATAGTTGAGTTGAAATTTTGCAGTCCTTTATTTCGGATTGCAGATCGGTTATTAATTCAGTTAATGATTCAGTTTTTAAAAATATGTCATAATCTGAAGCTTAGTATTAATAATAAGAAACTCTTATACTTAAAAAAACAAGAAAAATTTCAAGAAGGATTTCTAATTCATATATTATTATTGTGATTAATCATTTCACTTAGAATTAATAATGTTATTATTATATTAGTTTATTTTTATTAAATATTTATTACCGAGTGGTAGCCCTAAATAAAGGTCACAGTAATTGGATTGGCGAGCTTGTTTTTTAGTGTGGCTTTCTCTTCTTACTCATTTTATTACGACCTTCTGTCACTCATATTCCTATTACATACCTTAAAAGTGTATTAAATTATAAAAGATTTACGTCAAAATATCTTAATTATCATTTAATAATGTAAATTCGTCATTATAATCAGATTTTAGCATTTAAGCTCAAGTTTGAACATGTTAAAAAATATATTGAGTACACACTTCAATGTCTATATCTATTGATTTAATATAAAAGATGTATGCATTCATCTAATTGAGAGAATTGATATGTTTCAATATCGTATTGTAATTAGAAAGACCCGTCCTCTCATCCGATAACCCCTGGTGGTGTGATTAATGACGCGGTTGACGTCTGTTTGTATACAAATCTTTTTGTGACGACTCTACTTATCCTTATCAGTGTATTCAGTAGAGTTGTAGAGACAACTCCCGCAAGATACTCTTTAAGTATTCTGAACACTAATTGTTTGAATTAAAAAAAAGTATAAATGAATAATTAAAGATTAATAGTTTATTAATTGTTTATAATGTCTTGATATTTTTCGGTTATTTTTACGATTAATAAATCTATAACATATATTATATAATGTAATAAAATCTTTGAAGTTTCTAACATTAGGTTTACGATTACAAATTAAAGTTTGCCAAAAAAAAATTTTATCAAATTTCAAAATGTAAATCCACATATGACTTTTCTGTCCTTTACATGTTTTAAACTAAAATAACAAAGTTAAACACGTCACGATTAACATAATTAGAATACATAATATATTAAAACTAATTATAATAATAACATTACTAATTAGATAAGATATCACTTATATAAATTGTTGTAATCAAATAAATTATGTTAACTTATACCATTTACGTAAGATTATATTTTATCGAATAGAATTAGAAAGCTTAGGTTTTAAGGTGAAGTAATATTAAATAGAATTCCCCTAATTGGTGTTACCACTGAAATGCAAATACTCTATTATTAGTGAGGTTACTGGTAATTAGTTCGTTTCGGTACAACGTGTGGCCACCGCTAATACGAACTAATTAAGACATTCCTTCCTCTGATAAAATTAGGTAGAATCAATTTGAGTATCATTCAATTTTTAATATAATTATAATAATGTGCTTTCTGGTTTTTATACTGTTTATGTTACAGATAAGTGTAACGAAAGAAGCCTCTCTCGTGCATTGAGACATATTGGATTACTTGTTGCATAGATTAATTAACTTAAGTAAAAGAAGATTAAATATATCTTTTTAATTAAGTTTACATTAGTTACGAATAACCCAGTTGGAAGGGATAAATGAACTTTTGAACAACAATGTTACATATAAGCCCTACATTTTTCTAATTCAAAGTTTCCATTAAAAATCAAATTCCTGGATATTAGGATATTATTAAAGTATAGTAAAATGTAATTTCCTTCTGTATGTGGTTGTTCTATCACAGATAGTGTAGGAAGTCGTGACCTACACCGGGTTATCGGCTATTAAGAATGGACCGTTGACGTAGTATAGCATCGTATTGCTTTCGTAAGACTCCTCCACTAAATTCTCTTGACAAAGATATCACTGTTATTCATATATTCCAAGTTAATTTAAACAGTTATCGTTGGAATTTAAACCTTATTAGCTTTATTTCGATAACCTTCATTACTACAACGTTATTCATTAATAATAGGCTTATCAGTTGTAAATTGGTTTCTTGAAGAGTAAACATTATGAAAACAAGGCGACTTTACTGTTTTATTTTTATCTTTATAATAACAGTTTTGATGGGTGATTCTCTTGGTTTTATTACTTAATTCTTTAAAATGTATCTTAAGTGAGAGAGGGAGGTGATATATAGATTTGAATTGACATTTTCGTTGATTGTATTGAACTTTGAAGCGTATAACTTATTGCTTCTAACCTCTGACAATGACAATGCTGCAATGAAAGTCTTTAAAAAAACGTCTCACCAATCCATTAGGTTTGTGGGTGCTAAAAGGTGACATCCTTTCTTGAAGTTTCTTATAAATTAAAGTTATAAATCGATTATTTACCTTACATCCCATATAGCCGAGGTCGTGATCATAACATGCACAAAAAACGGGCTTAATAAAAACGGAGCCCGCCAATTTATTGGCCATTTTGATTTGAGTGCTTTTAAAGTAAAGTCAAAAGTTTTCGCCGATAGCCTCGTTTGGTTGGTTTTATGCAAATTTCGACATTAAGTAGGGGACGAACTGTGTCTACGTTTTACTACTTCGGTTACCCAGAAACATTTTGTGTACGCCATATTTTAATAATTTATTATTTTATATTTTATATAAAACCCGGTCTCCTAATAACAAATACTGATTTCATAGAATTATATTTAATGAGATACTTGCGATGTCCATTGTTCGTTCCAATTAATGCACTCCACATAATAATTTCCGTGGAAAAGTAAATTGCACTGCAGAAGCTTAGTTGTCTAACATAACGTTTAATATATTTGAAGAGTCCAATTATAACTAGAATAATGCGAATATGATACCGCCGCCTCTAGTGGGTTTAGGCTGATTATTCATAGTTTGCTAGAAGTGACCGGTCAACAATGAAATTCACAATGAGGTTAATACCCCTTCATAGAAAGCGTTCATTTCCTCTGTACTTCATTCGTAGAGTAGCAAACATGGTCTGTAATGAACGAGCGGGAATAGTCCAGCGATACGGCAATTTGAACGTTCAGTGGGCCGGGGAGCACCAACAGTCCTCGAAATTAGTACCGCTCCGAGTGCGGTTATGTGTTTAATATTATTACGGTTAAATCTCAGATTTAACAAATATTTATTTAAAATAATTAAGCGAATAAGTTTAATATTTTGTATAAACAACCGACGTAATAGAGAATATAATATGCCTCTGGTTTATATTGAGGGCAGCCGCAGAGTTAGAATCCGACACCTGCGTTTATCCGATGGTTGCGAGTGTGGTGATGGAGGAGTCGGTTTTGCGCTGTTATTAATTCCGCTAAACTGAAAGCCGAGCTCTTGCTCGGTCACTCATTATAATACAGCTTGAAACTTCACTCCGACCTGATAATAAACAATCGATCGGAAGAAACAATGAACTGTTTGGAGAAATTGAATAAGAAAGCATGTTTTTCAATATATTTATATGAAGTTTGTCACAATTCTCTGATAGCTATACCCGATGCCGGCTTGCGTCGCGTACACACACATACACGCGATTCAATTACAAGCGAACATTTATCATGAAGTTGACAAACGACGTCGACTTGTATCAACGAAAAATATTTGAGAACTGTATGTAGTTACCGAAAACTTGTGTAGTTTTTAATATCAACAGTACTTATAACAATTGATCATATTTATTACAGTCGAAAGGAAATAAATTATATGATTGTGTATTGATTGAGTCACTGGAAATAGATATTTTCAATGTAACAGCAAATTGGTTTCCGTGTAAAACATATTTCCTAGTACAGAAAGCATTGGTTTAGAAGAATGCATAATGGGCGGAAAAATGTCAAACCTAAGTGTATTAAAGTTGGGGCTGTTTCCGCTGCGTGCCGCAGCTGATGTATGGCACCGACCGACAAATTGAAAACAGTAGTAAATGGCTCGATAGCGGTCCGCGCTTTCCACAATGGAGGCTTTGTAATTCTACCGCCGTATTAGCTTATTTTGGGGTTTGTTTCATTATATAATTAATATTGAAAATGTTTTTAATATATAATTTATTATGGAAAGCCGCTTTATTAATCAATGTTTGAAAACAAAAGAATTCTTTATCCATATAAAATATTATTTAATATAGCAAAATAACTGACACTTAATTTTTATCTTACAGATAGAAATAGCTCAAAAATATATATTTTAATATTTGAAAAAAAATTAGAACAATGTGGAAAGTGTTTTATAATAGAATTGTATTCAATATAGAGTTTCGGTGGCGCAGAAAATGGTTGTAGAACGCGTGAGCGGCGCTTAGCCTGTTTCTAACCCTCTACCTTTTTTGGTTTACCAGGTTCGACTCTACCATTCAAATTAGGCTTCATATAAATCTTATAATATCATTTAAATATATTAGTTTTACGTATGCTCTGCCAACTGTAGCGTTATTAAAATGCGTTTGTCTGTCCAAGACTTAACGTTTTCCATATATGTAAATATTTGAAATTCATATATTTGATACAATACCGACAACGTTTTAACATTATGCAATTATAATGTAAAAAAATATGTAAAGGACTTGTAAATATGCACTTTGTAATTTTTTAAATTAATGGTTCTGCTTTAATTAGTCCCTCATTTCTCATTGTTTGTTTGCTGATTAGGTCCTACCATTGTTTCAATTGTTATGTCAATAACAAATAAATAAAATGCTTAACAACAAAATCATAATAATATGAAAATCATTTGTAATGCTCAAGCAGTAAGGGGCGCTCGTCCCTCAGAATAGTTAGATTATATAAATAAGGCGCTCAGAACTGTTTAAGCGATAGCGATCTGCGGCCGGTCGGTAGAACGGTCATCGCCGCCCAAATTGAGTTGGGTTTACACCAATTCTTTTCTTATTTCAGACGGCGTTTCTTACTTGCAAATTCTTAGTAATATATCTATGAAGGCTGACCGGTCATGTAAACAATAACTTGTGGTTTGGTTCATGTAATGGTAATTCGATATTGCACGCTCCACCGCCCGCGGATAAACTGACTAAAGTTACGTTTCTATCCAGTCTACTGATACGTTACAAATTGAGCCGTCGACACTCGATATGTATATTGGCTCAGTGATTTATTTCAATTCATTTTCCAATCCGTTCTTGATAATTAATTTAAAACAATTAACTTTTTTTACTACTCGTAATATGTATGGAATTGAATAGACGGCATTAAGATTAGGATATTTATAATGTAAAAGTTAGATATTCTCATTCTCAGAACAATATTCTTTTGTTCCAGGCGCGATCAAGGGTTAGATCTGGTAATACAGACGCTTACAAAATCTCGATGTAGAAAATAAGAAATGCAATCTTTTAACGAAATCAAACAAATAGCGGAGTTTGTGCAGTGACCAATTCAAATTGTAAGAACATTGGGGCTGGTAGCGGGATGGAATCCAATCAGCGAAACTAGTTTCACTGATGCCTATCGCTAGTTTCACATTCTAAGATTTGTTTCTCGAGATTAAATCAAAGGCGAATTACAGCAGCGGCGAAAAAGAAATATGGTGAGTCCGGCCCCGGGTGGGGCGGGGTGTGCTGAAATTGCTTTTCAATCCCTCGGACTTTGGACTTGTAAAGAAGTTATTACCTTCCGAGGAGATAGCGGCGGGTCCGGCGATACGGATATATGTCTTTTTCATATGTAATATTCCTTTTTCGCGTTTTATTAATGGAAAATGTTTCGTGGGACATTGTGGCCGGCTCCCGCTTCGGATATTAAAAAAGCCGAAGCTGATACAGTGTGGCTACTTTTATTAGATACTCGTAAAGAGTTTATGTATTTCGGATGGCTTATTGTAATACGTGTTACGGGGGTGCCATTCTTATTTATTGTCACGGCGATTATGTTATTATTATTGTAAAATAAATGATAATTATAAACATCGTAACATTACAAAGTAATTAAAAAGAACGGATAGATATTTTCGTTTCTCAGAATAAAGAGCTGTATCATCGAGTTATTGATATCAAGTTTCCATTGTCTTTTATTGATATAACCGTGTGCAGCGTCCGTTTAATAATGATGCCTACTCTAATTAAGTCCACTACACCAATGTTTGGAATTAATTAGTGTATTGTTTAATTGGCATCTCTTGTTATCTGTTTGTTTGGATTATTTATTCATTAGTGGTGTTTGTGACAGCTGTTGCTGAGGTAGCCGCTTGCATTGCTTTATATAATGTAACCGGTGTGGTGTTTAATAATTTATACCACACATTATAATTTAAATTAATTATTACCGCTATTTATGAGAATTTCATGCAACTTTGTAAATTTTATCACTTGATATTTGATTTATCTTATGATGCGACTTGTATTATGTAAGAGTTGAGACAAAATGTATAAAAAATATCCGAGATGTGACAGGTCCTTATTAGGGTTAAACATTCATTGTGGTCAGTGGGAACAAGTTTGCAGTGTCAGTATCAGAGACGTCACTTTTAGGCAACAATACCGGGTAGGTATGCGGTGCTTGATTACACCTGTCCGTCACGATTAATAGAATATTGTGTGATTCAAATTGAATTAGCCAGCCATTGTGGAATTACCCGTGTATGTTTCGTACGTAGTATTGGTTTTGAATATTTAGTAGCCAATTTAGATCGTGTTGCTATTGTGATTTGGTAATAGAATACCGCCCGGAATGTTTCATGCTGCCTCATTAAATTTGCATTATATTAATTGGGAATAGATTAAAAATTAGATATTCATTTGTATTGTTATCATTGTTACGGCTCTGTTTTAATCTAACACGATTAGTTATTGATTAGTCGCTAAATATTTAAAAGATTTTAGTGTTTACTGCACGTGGGAATGATCGAACTTTGTATTAGTTGTTCTCTGTGATATCGGAATAGAATATTCATTTGAATTAGATTTATATACTATACAATATTGGATAATGTTTATATCTTATGTTTTATTTTAATAAAGATATCACATTTATTTAATATTTTAATACAAGGGAACTTCCCGGCCCTTCGGGCCAGGAAGGGTCAAAGGTCACGTATGAGGTTGGCACCTACCCTATTTTGTAGCCTGATTCAATAGCTTTTTTTTTATGTATTACACATTATTGTGTGATTTGTGGGTGATAAGTGATGCGCGTGCATACAGAGTCAATTAGGTCATTATTATATTATTTTAATATTAATTTCAATGATTAAAACTGTAGGTGTCAATTGTTACTTGTTTAGGGCATTGCTTCCATTATTACTTTACTCTGGTTCAGTCGAGAATTTAGTCAGCATTTATTAACACTTTTAATAAATGTTGACTGCATCAATATTTAAATAATTATGTTTAATAATGGCTTTACATTATTGTTTGGAGTAAATTTAATAGTAGTGCTTGACTTTTCTGGACCCCTGTTTTAACGTGCGATTGAACACGAATATATTTCTTCAATATGTTTGTCTGTTTGTAAATTTGTCCAACAGCTGCACGTTTTATTTAATCAGCTGGTGGGATTAACGACCCCACTAATTTGACTAGTTTACTTTTCTATCCTAATGTCTATTTTCTAATGGTCTTATTCGATCTGTTTATACTAAAGTTAATTTTATTTACATCTCTCTATGTACAAAATAAGTGGAGGCAGAGGAGCAGTACGTGTAACAGAATACGGTTGTTAGACTAATTTAGGTGGAAGATCATCCCCGTAATTAACTTATCAAGAACCCGCCTTTGTAACTGGATGCTCAGCTTCAGAACTTTATCTATTGTACCCTATTATTTAAAATACGTCTTAGGATATATTATATTTGTAATATTTAGCTTTAATTGATTATAAAGAGAATTTTTTTATACATTCCCAGTATTCAAATTGATATGATTGGAAAATATTTACAAATATTCAATTGAAAATTAAATTCCGCTTTTCCAATAACAACGAATTGAATATCGCGTATCAACATTTCTCAGAGTATTGTGAACACCTAATTATAAATATTCATAATTAAAATGTATTTTATTAAAACAATGTATTATTACAATTGTATTTTATTTTATGAATACTCAAGATTTTTTTAATTAAATTGTATTATTTGTTCGTTGTTTTGTTGCTTTTATATTTAATAAAAACAGTGGTAAATATATACACAAATTATTATACATTTTCCCTATTATGTAAATATATACTTACATACATACATATAAATTTATATTATTTTGTAGGTTTTTTAAACACCGTATGTGTATTTTTTTTATACTGAAAACAATTTTTTTGCTTCCAGATCTCAAATTAGCGGAACGCAGGACAACCCGAGTGCTTGAGGGAAGTCGTGGTTGAGAAGTTTGGTGAGGAAACCACTTTTAAGATGACCTTGAATATTTTGTGAATAAGATGTGTTGATTGAATATTTTGGAAAGACTTAAATTTAGTTAGAATTTGTTTGACAAAACAAAATTCTTTTGTTTCATAGAAAAATTTATTAAATATTGAAAATTGACTTTTAAGAAAGATAAGTTACCGATGTTCCCACAATTGATATAGTTTGAGATAAAGTAAAATTGATTTTTAATTATGATTATTGATTTATAATATGAATGTAATTGATGTAATCAAACCGCTTAACATAGGTAGGTACAGTACACATCAATTTAATCAAATGTCCACCGTCATTGATTCAATATTGTGAGCGACTTTTAATTATATATATGCGGGATTGTCAATACTCACGATCAATTCAATTGATTTAAGTGCTATGTATTTGATTGTATCAACCCCCCCCCCCCCTCCCCAACAATTAGTACTGCCATGAGAGCTTTTTGGTGTAAAACTAAAATATACATCATATGTATGTCATATTTATGTCATTATTAAAATTCAGTATTATTGTAATACTCTCCTTTTGGTAATACCACTTGATCTTTAAGTTTTGCATGTAGAGGGATAGACAGACATGAGATTTACAACGTGATTGGACATGTCACGTCATGTATCGAATAATTAATGTTTGACATTTGATTAGTTGAATCACATCCTAACATTAGAATGCCTAAACCAATAATTTAATTTGCTAACTTTTGTATTGATAAGTAATTTATTTCTTATTTTTATACACTTAATTTGTTTGAGGTTAATTAATTTAATTAATTCAAAGGAAATTTTTATGTGGCTTTAGATTTCAGTTGCATGGTTCCAAAGGTTAGGTCCGTGGAGAAGAATCGGTAAAAAAACCCCTGATGATGTTTTTATTTATTATATTATTATTAATAAAATGTAATGAGTGCTTTTGAAATATATATTTTGTTTTGTTTATTTTATTTACAGAAAAAGTTTTTTTTTTAATAATTACATGTTGTGACATTGACAGTTCGAAAATTATATTTTACATGAAATAATTTGGATCAAATTTCGATTGTATTTTTTTTTACTATTATTGTTTGTTTGTAGAAAAACCTTCGCTTAGGAATATTAATTAACGTGGAACTTTTTATAATAAAAAAATCAAAAAATCACGTAAAGCATGATCCAGAGAAAAGTTCGGGTGCATTTTACAAATCAAAGTACTTCCACAAACTAATCCCACCGCGTAAAGCCTAATAAGGCTCATATAAAAATAATACAAACTAATATACGAGTACGAGTGACTGTGCCTGTGCCTGTGCTGAGTCAATTTTCCTGTTTTGTTTTTCTGACAATAATTTCTATTATTCATATTATTTATACATTTGAAAGTAAACATATTGTAATTGTGGTTTGAATGGTCTTTTTCATTTAATGTATTCAATTTCACACATATTTACAGTTGACAAATACTTTGCGGAAAGCGTTAATAATAACTTATTGTAGAGTATTTTCTTAACACGTATCTGTCCTAAATGCCGACTACGTTTAGATGGAATCCGTTGATCTCTCAATCAATCACTTGCATGTTCTTTTGTGATCGCATCCGCATACTTAGAAGTACATTATCCGACGCGAGAGGATATACTTTTTACTTTAGACAATCCTGCTACATGTATTTGTGTTACAAATAAAATGCTGTAATTTAAAATTAAAGATTTGAATTGAAATGATGTTATTGAAACCGCATCGGTCAGAGAACCGTACACTCAATTAATTAGTACTACGTGTTCGTACTTACCTAATTAATGTCCCAGGACCGAGCCAACAATACCGCTGTTATTATAATACCACTGACTGCCTCTGATTGAGTTACCTCACACAAACAACATAATCTAATCAACATTTATGTGTTATTGATCGAATTATTATGTAATGTACAATTATAATTATTATAATTGTTATATATATTGGGAAGTCATACAATTACGGCTGTTACACTCTGTAGTGACCTTTGTGGTTGGCTGGAGTGTAAAAACTCAGAAAAGAACTTAAATTTTTTACACTGTATTTTTGATCACTGTATTTGACTGATTGATAACAATCTATCTTTAGTTATTGAGTTAATTATAATAAGACGATAAAATCTTTCACTTTATGACTTCACATTTTTTTATCGTCGATGTAGTTTTAAAATATCAAAACAAATGTCACTAAGATTAGTCCATCAATAACTTACGAGCCACGAAATTCAAGGGGAGAGGGGGGAACAATTTAGCAGCAATTTTAATAATAAGTCCCCGGTATTTCTATTATAGCCGGGAGGCGATCAGGTGGGACGAACGAGGGGTTTAATAACTCCCGATTAACCTATTGGATTCGCTATGAATGTTTGCTATTTTTTCTATATCGCTCTACGCACGTTTAAATGAAGCGGAAATTAAAAATAGTTTGTTTGTTCAATGCAGACTTTTATCCCATTATTAAATCGTTGGTGCAGAGTGGAGTGCATCAAATAAACTTGGCAGACGTGTTAATTAAATAATACTGCTATGTTGTCTGTCTTCAGAAGTATTTTTTATATTTGGTGTTAACAGTTATTATTGAAAAATAGTATGTATTAACATTTTTCGTTTACAGTAGAACAGATCTTTAGTTTGTTATCCTTAAAGACTTTACGAGTACTTTGAATTTGTTAAAATATATTTTTTTCTCTACAAGACAGCCTATTTCACAATAATATCCACTGCTGTTAAAGCTATGTTACAAAACATAATATAAAAAAAATCTCAAACTAGAATTTCAATTAAAAGTACTAAAGCGTAATGCACACTGCGTTGTGCCCTTCGTGTGGGGTGATTTTTAATTATTAAATATCAACGCCAGCGGCGGTTTTCGATATTACACTGATACTGGTCTGACCAATTTGTGCTGTCTATTAGATATACGTGTGTGGGGATTTTTATATTTTAAAGCTCGCCTCCGAAGACGGGACTTTCGTTTAGATTCAGATGACATTTTCTTTTAGTTCCTCTGATATAATACCTTGTTATTTACTTTTCATAAGTATGTAAATAACAAAATTTATTTATTAACTTTTATTGTGATGTATTTCATTTATATATGACAATTAAATCATCGTAAAAAATACAGAAAAAATATGTGTATTATATTTTTTTAATAAGTCATAACTTACATATTTGAACAAGTCAGAACAGAACGAGTCTCGAATTGAAAATAATAAAGGAATGTTTTAATTTCCCTGTCGGTGACGGGTCACGTGGCCTCCCCCGGGACTGCCGCGGACAATTAGTCTGCTCATGAGATTAAACAAGCACAGCGTATTACGATTCCATTGCCTGCAGCAACTGTCTATTTAAACTATGCCTCGCTTAAGATGAATCAATAGTTTTGACGCGCGTTCATAATTACAATTGTGACTTTTATTTCATAATTGTTTATTGAATTTTGGAATGGTATTATTTACATTTATATACTAGCTGATGCCTGCCCGCTTCGCTGGGCACACTATTAATTTAGATGCGAACCTAGGTTGCAAAGGTAACCGTTGTCATAGTATCCATTGTCATCGTAACCGTTGCTAACCGGTAACCGCGATAAGTGTATAGCTCCTACAGGTTTAAAACTTGGCGACATGCAAAAAGTTGAAATCCGTTGGGATAGGAATTCTTTAAAATCCGTTCTCAGTGGACGTCTACGTCACAAGAGAAGTAACTATGTAAAATTTTAAGTTAATCGGACAGATAGTTTCAGCGATTTCGTGATGAGTCGGTGAGTGGTAAGTCGCTTACGCATATATATAGATAGATATAGATATTAAAAAAACACGGCTGGATTATAATAATAATTAAGATAAACAAATTATACTGATTAAAATATTATTCTAGTTAGTTATTTATTTAATCTTCTATAAATCTGTTACGTATTAATTTAAAAGAGTGACATTTATAAGGAGCACACGAGCGTGTAATGAATGGCGACTGTTGAAATATTGCGAGTGGCAGCCCTCGACGTGCATAATGCAGGATTAGGAATAAGTATTCAGAGTCACACGATACAATCTACTGCAGTCTATCCAGTTGACGTAACGCACCAACGGATACCACTTAATTAAATAACATATTTAGCAGTATCGATCAAAGAAACCGACTAGACCCTGTAAGTATTAATTATGCAAATTCCTAGCACAGATCTGAAATACGAGCATAAAGAGCTCGAGGGTCAAAAGTCGTGCATACAATAGATGCATTGCGATCCAATTAAAATTAATTAGCTTCAGAACACACTACAGACCAAGGAAACAAGTCAACGAAAGATACAAACTCGGATAGCGTCCGTGGATAAGGTGATACGGTGTTAGCGATCTCGTTGGATATTAAGTTCTAAATGTTACTTAATAGCGTTCATATTTCATTGTACTCTCAAGTATTTTGGGTTTATTTAATCGTGATGTTTCATACGATTGTTCTTTTAGTCGTGTTTCTTTATATTTGTGTTACGTTTCTTGTTGAGTTTTGTTAGCGCATTAAAAACTGTCTTATTAATATCGGTTGGTTGCCAAGTTTTGGTGGTGAGATGATTAATTATATTTGACATGTGTTAGGTATAATTAATTTATTTATAATAACATCTGAAGTAAATAAATTTAGAATAAAATGACTCTAGGTCACACCAGTCTTAGAGCTTTATGTCTTGTCGCTTTAAGTTATATTTTATCGGTATTTGAAAAAAAAAATCGATTTTTTATTGAATATAGAAAAAAAATCATCAATACGGAAATATTTTCATAAATTCAATAAAAAAACCATGGCTACATATGTCAATATATATATTCTTCAGTTCTTACTAATGAATCCGTACGTAATGAATCCGTAAACTTAATTATTATACATTTTAAGATATAATCAGCCATATTCACGTTCCCCCAAAAACATAAAAAAAGATCCCGAAATATAACACGTGTAATAAACTCTTCAGGTGTCGTTATATAAAAAATCCGGGCAATTCAATTAGCAGGAAAGCTGCGGAGGGCAGGGCCTAATAAACATAATATAAATAATCTGTGGCGATAAATCTGCAGCGCTTTATTGTAGGAGTGGGTTGTCACTCCGTCTAATTAGCACTAGTGCTGCTGTAAGCAGATCTCGACAGCGCTGCAGCGGTTGTTTCAAATATTTGGTAAATTATTTTATTTACGTTTATCATAAAAGATTCAACAATTTTTATGGAATAACTAATTTTAATAAATACCACAATATTAAATTGATATATACATTTAATTTTATCAATATTTTTTTTGATATTCCCAAAGATATATATAACAACAATAAGATCATATTTTCCACCGTCCAACAGGTTTAAGCGCTTCCGGCGCTTTACTGCGACCTGCTCTCGTCAAAGCACTCTTCATCAGGCTTAGTTAATTATGAGCACATATCAGGTTTATTATAATTACTCATTTTAATGTCGCTGCGCCTACGGGTGCCGTGCCTTTACACTGTTACAACATTTCCGTCATTTAATAGATGATCACTGTAAAAAATCCTTTTAATATAAAAAAAAAACGTGATCAAATCAAATAACATTAAATTAAAATCAAAACACAAAAGTGCTCTTAGATATTAAAGCTATTGATAAAAAATAAATTGGTTACCAAAGTTGTCCAGGTGTTGCACGCACTAATCTGAATTCTCGGAACCGGTATCACGTGCATGCACCATTACCTCCATAATTTAATTAGTTTCGAGTGATCATTTCATTAATAGAGGCGATATTTGGCAAGCGCTCGTATGGCCACGGCTTTGTCAATTTTAATTAATACCCGATAGGTGGACCGAAATGTTGGAATTCTTTGTTAATTAGCTCGGTACGAGATTTCTAATAATTTAATTAAAGGTGAGAGTTAATAAGCCCGTCCTAATGGTATTCAGGTAATGCGTCGGTATTCGCACGTCATCCTATATTGTATACATTTATATATTTGAGTCTATTGGTATATTGAGATAATTATACTATTGTGTGTATTTGGTTAATAAACTCACTTCATCACACATTTGATCTAGAATATTAGTTTTATATTGATTACTAACGCAGTTTTATTTCAATAGTGTTTGAAGTCTCGGGTCAAATTTCTATTTAAATTATGTAATATATATTTCTATGTCACCCAGTCTGTGAAAGAAACCTTAATGGGCACGGAGGCCTAGGGTTTCACTTTGTTGTATCAGTATTTAATACGTCAATATAATAGTTAACTAACAAAATATTAGTTAACTGTATCATATACACAACATCAATTTGTGACATGAAAATATAAACGACTTTTACTTTTAAAAAAATTTCTGCTGTTCTTTGCTGCTGCTGTTGCCGCCTAAAACTTTCAGTTTTTCCCATGCGTTCAGGAAAAGTAACCGATAAAGACACTCATAAGTAACTACACTGTGTATAAACCACATTTTTAAGGCTTTATTTAAAACCTTTTTGTAATATACGAGTATATACATGATGAGGAAACATCAATAACATTTAAATATTTCTCGATTCTCGAACTCGAATCGACGGACAGTTTAACATAAATTGCCTTCATTTACCGCATTATACTTAAATAAGTATAACCTTTGTTTAAAATGACATATCGGTGGCCTTTCACAAACAAATGTCGAGTAAATAGCCGTTTGATGTAGTGTTGACAAATACGGAGTTTTGTTGTGGATAAACCACGATTCTTGGAAATGTCCTAAGTGTCTTGGGTTTTAATAATACGTATTGAGTTACGGTGCACTTTTATTTGTTATAATGATCTAGGTATTATTGTTTATAATAGAAATAATATTTATAATCGTAGGTATTTAAATTCATTCAATGTATAAGTGAAGCTGGTTTTAATTATTACAATTAAAGACTTGCTTTACATATAATACTTGGAAAACTTGCAAGTTAGATAATAAAATGACAAATATCCTTCAAATACAATATGATGTTAATCTATATGTATATGCGTTTTACCACTCACTGATTCATCATAAAATCTCCAAAACTATCTCTCCGATTATTTAAAAATTTTACATACTTAAGTCTTTTGTGACGTTGTCGTCCACTAAGAACAGATTTTACGGAATTCCTATCCCAACGGATTTCAACTTTTTGCATACACTGAATGCGGGGGTAAGAGTTACTATAGCGACGGTTACCATAGCAACGGTTACGATAACAACGGATAATATGACAAAGATTAGCATAGCAAACTAAGTTCACATCCAGATTAATAGTGTGCCCTGCGAAGTGGGAGGGAATAAGCTAGTTTTTTTTTAAATATATAAAACACTTATTTGACTTTGACAACTTAACAAACTTTCAACATTTTAAATAACCCTGACGATTTTGTCGTTTAAGGTTAAGGACCGTTAACATTTCAAATTCAAATAACTACCATAGAGCACGAGAGCTAAAGTAAAAATGTGCTTTAGTTCCGGGACACGGATAAATTTGAGATGGCAACTTAACACCAGATCGCGGGTTTTGATTAAAACGTGCAGCACGAAATAGAAGTGACTTTACGAGTATTAATTACGCTTCTCTTCATTTTTTGAATGGTTTTAGAAACAAAGAAATAAGGCCATGAAGAGAATCCAATGGGAAAGCGTCCGTGTAGTTTTTTGCCTTTGAAATCCTTTGGGGAATATGTATTTTTATAAAGTCAATAAATTTGAAATAAATGTTTGTTTAAGATAAATTTTATACTCTTCGAGAGATACGAATCAGATAGAAAACGATTTGGCTCTATAGGTTGTTGGTGGCTCGGTTACTCTGAGAACTGGCTTACTACACAATTAACACATTAGCAGACATCTCCTAATCATACATTGATTTAGTTGTTTTTTTAAGTTACATCAACAAACACAATTACAGCTAATATTGTATTAACGTATCGATAATGGAGTCAAAACAAAACGTATGTTTCTTTAAAACTATCCGGCGATAGTGTCGTTGTTTCACAACCTAATCCTGCGGCCGAAGCGGCGGGAAATGGCGGAAATTGAAAATAAACATTTCATCTGCGCCCCGGCACGCACTGCCCAAATTGACAATACAACCAATTTGCCGCCGCGCACCGACCACCTTTGTATGCGAATTGAAAAATAATATTACTCTTTTTTCTATTACATTCATGTGCAATCTCGAAAATAAACTATGATTCCTCGATAGACCTCACGTATTAGGAGCGATAATGGCTCGAGAATATTTATTTATAGATGTATTATCCTTGTTTGATGCGTAATTTCAACAACGTTGTGTTTTAATCTTCTCAATGCGTCATTAAACCGCAATAGTAAGTAATAGTATTAGGTCATAATGATTTAATACCGTAATGGGAGATAAGTTTTTAGATTTATTTATTATTTCCTAACAATGTGGAATCAACTCCCTTCGGCGGTATTTGCAGGTCGGTACGACATGGTTCCAAAAAAGGCATTTACTCCTACCTCCAAGGCCGGCAGTGCTTTGTGAATCCTCGGATACTGTAAGAGTTCATGGGCGGCGGTGATCATGTATCATTTGTGATCCGCAAGCTCGTTTGTCACGTGCTCGTTTGCCTCTTACATAAAAAAAAACAAACATCCTAAGTACAAATAATAATACCAACATACCGTCATACGTTTTTGAAAAAGTCAAACTTAAAGTAAAATTAATAGAGTTTTAATATGAAAATATATTTTGAAGAACCCAAATACAGTGCTTTATCAAGTGCATTGGGACAAACGGCTCATTAAGCAAGGGTGTTATCGGACAGGAAGCGATACCGCGTCGCGAGTCGAGTTCATATTCCATTCAGTTTTTACTAGGATACGGTTCTGTAAACACGTGTACTATGTGAGTAAGTTATTCATTGACAGCGAGCTGTACCTTCTACATACACACACTTGTACTGTAAGTATTGTTTATATTGATTGATTGATTGATTAGTTTTGTATTATAAGTTTTAAATTTATCTTTATATCATTTATTGTTATGACAAGTTATTATTGTATGAGAAAGATAATTTAACGTCATTTGAACAATACATTAACGAATTTTTCAAAACTTAAATATTTTATATTAAAAGTGCTAGTGAGTAATAAATAAATGATTGTGACTCAACTTTTTAATCATATTAAATTAGTTGTATGTGTAAAGAATGTAATTTATTTACATTAATTAAAGTGACATTTAAAAAGCCTTAATTAGTGAAGTTAATTACGCGTATCATTTCGGAATTTGATACGGTTACCGAAATACCTACTGGACTACCTTCATCCAAATCTACCGGGTGGGAAAGGACGTACACACAGATTTCTATATCATAGTTCGTCTTTATATATTTAAAAGTAGTTTAATTTTACGTAATAGGTAGTTTAATTATAAGTATGCAATGTTAAATGAAATAAAAAAGTACGAGACGGCGTGGCTTAAAGCAGTTTTAATACGAGCGTGTTTGAAAAACTTAGCAATGTTTTTAAAACTCATACCGATTGTTTTAATTATTGTTCATTATCAAACTACTTTATATAATACTATAGTGGTCTGTCCCGGTTTTGGTCGAGTGCAATTTAGGGATTCGCATTTTTTTTTTTTGCCAAATTATGTGACAGAACTGACACACAGAACGTCACGCTTTATTATTGATGGATACAATTATTTTTTTTTATGTAATATAGAAATTGAGTATATATATATATTTTTAATTAAATAAACAAAAACAATAGATTACAACAATATATAATATGAACATTAATAGACGTAATAATCTTTTTAAAAATTTTAAATAAATAAAACAATGACTCTAAATTTAATATATAATCGATTATATAAAAATAATCTATTGAATGTCGATTAAGTATATAGACTCGATAGCTCAATTGGAACAGCGGCGGGGCGGCTTACAAAACATCGCAGGGTCATCATGGTGTTTACTATGATTACTTAAAATCGACTTATGGGTAAATGAATCATTGAAGAACGACACCCCACAAATAAAAGCAATTTTCTTACCGCCCTGTCCATGACAAAAAGTAATTTGATTACGGCTCGCATAACTCTGATAAATCTATTTCTGTCTCTGAACCGTCAGATCAACGAGCGGCCACTTCGCCCCGACTCCACCGTGCAATTGAACAAAATTGCATTCTATTTCAATCTGATACTAGACGAACTCTATTCCTCCTTCGCTATTAAATATTTTAAAATCCGTAATATATCATATCGGAATCTAAAATAAACCTTTGTTTGAGAAAAGTTTTCCCGTTTTCGGTTACATTAATTTATTTTGTCAGTACCGGAATAGCTATCCAATAAGGTATCATGAATGAAACATGGTGTCCGATACCTTCGGATGGCTTGTGTCGGAGTTAATAAATGTTTAATAAGAATTAGGTAAAAGTGGCGCTCCCTGGATAGCCGAGGGATGTTCATTGCATTAGTTGGGGTGCATAGCGTCAATTGACACACGGCTCTTTATACTTATAATGTAATATTTTTAATGGAACCGAAAGTAATCAAATTATTATTTATATATACATTACGTGTTTGGAAATGTTTTTAATTAAATAAATGAATTACTTTTCTTACGTTAGTTGGATTGTTATTTTTAAGTTAATTAAGTTGATTAGTTCTTAAGAAAACCTCGTTATCTAATAGATCTACATCTCGTTAGAATTTTAATTGTATTAACGAGAGAGTGCACTTCAATAATGGACTAAGTTAATTATAAAAAGCAATTGATTTAAATTGAGCGGTGTCGTCGCGGTAGTAACAGAAAAACTTTTCAATTTCACTAAAAGGGAGTGGTTTGTGTCTCAGAAGTCTGGTCTGGTTATCGGCTTGTAATGTATGAACTTACTCGCCGCGGTCTTATTTTATAACTCACTTCACGTAATAGGCTCCGAGTTCCTTTAATTTACTTCTCCGTCGCCTCGTTTTATATATATCTGTGCTAATAGAATATACCCGTAGGATCGTAATGTATGGATTGGGAGAGTATAGAAATTAATGTCATAATATCCATAAACATGCTCCATAAATTATCATGACAACGATTTGGATCATTTTACAACAGCTATCAAAATATTCTTTACGGTATATAGCGTCGTCTGAGTGTGTTGTAATTAATTTGAGACGTTTGTTTTATATTGCAGTAAAACGTCAGCAGTCTTGAGTAAGTGATACTTAATACACGTCTCAGTAATCGTAAAGTTGGTGATTTTATTAATTTATGAAATACATCATTGAATAAATGTTAGACACTATGATTAATTAAATATAAGTAGTTTTTTCTCGTTACGGATTAAAAGTATTATGGAGGTGTCTAAGAGAGATTTAAAGGCTAGTGCTGGCTCCAAATTGACTTGGACATATCAAATAGATAGCGAGATATCCAACTGTTATAAAGCAAACTTTATACTTCTTTATAGTTTTGTTTTTGGCAGTTTTGACACCGCTTCCTTCAACTTATTTGTTCCTTTACTTGCATCTAACTGATATAAAACTTTTAACTTTCCGAACGTATATTCCACGTGAGTATCACTTACTTACTTACTTACTTTAGCTGTCAAGTGCTTTTCTTATTATCTAACTACTGCAACTTAATGTTTTTACATTTCATTTTATTTTTATAAACATTCACTTTATTTCCTTATTTGAATAATACGTAACATTTTAAAGTACAATATCGAATACGATACCATTATTAGGTCGAACAGACAGACAATGGCGAACACTTACATTTTATGCCACTATCTGTAGAATGTAGATATGGTTGTATTACCATTGTGGCTCCTCGAGGATTAGATGGAGACACCTGAAAACAATAAACAGGGAATTGCCACAATAATCAGCCCTCATGATCAACGCCACCATCACAATGGGACAGATTACGATAGGGGTTTAACCGAATAGCACCTAACTCGATTATGCAGCTATTCGTGATTGTGTTTGATCCTATTAATGTTTGAATTTCGTTATATTATTGGAGCGGCGACGCCGTTGGTAGTAATTCAATATGGCCTGACATTAACGAAATTTTGCTTTGAACGCACGTTTAGGACGTCCGGGATGTGTGGATATTTAGGTGCTATTAGCACTGTATCTAATAATTTAGATTGTATTGTGTGTATGCAATATATGAAAAAGTGTAGATATTTATAAGTGTAGTATAGAGATACTAAACTCCACTTATGTGATAGGTGCGAGTACAAACAACGGTAGATGATACATCGGATGTACACGGTACCAAGACTGAGGGGAGAACCATTGCTAGATTAAACAACAGCTTAAAGGAAAGCAATCTGCTAAATAAGTGCCTCTGTAACTACCACGCCAGGAGTGTGCTCTACTTTATTATAATAACACTGTGTTCAAATAATACATTATTTTATATATTCCAAAGGATCTAATATGAGTTTGTGTTGTAAATAAACTGTAAGGCAATTTTTTTTATTTAAAAATATACCTGAATTTTTAATTTGTTCTTTTGTGATATGTTTTTAATTTTAAAATATTAATTATATTGTTAGCATATATTAAATAAAGTAAAGCACGGTTTCGGTCCGGTTTCTTTGAATTATTTAGCCCGCCTCGTTACTTTACCGTTTCCGCAGGTGTGGCAATCATATTGTCTCTACATCCCGCCATCTCCCCAGTCGCGCTTATTCTTTAATCTCGCTGATGAATTATGATTAGCAGAGTGCACTCAATCCTATTAGTCTGACTTAAGGACCCCGAGATTTCACTCATTGGGCCCTCCAGTACTCTAACATTATTTATATTCGCGCAACCGCACCGACAACAAAAGCAATTATTTTATATCTATAAAGCTACGAAACAATGCGATTGCGTGGCTATTATTTCTCATAGAGAATTAATTTGTTCGAGTGCAACTTTTGCCTCCCCTGTTAAATGCATTCGAAACATGCATTAAAATTTTCCGGCGGCAACAAAAACCTTTATGACCCGTACGGCCACGTAATAGCTCGCCGAGGGACCACAAACTCCGATTATCCAAACATACGGCTCCCGAAACAGCGCTGTGAAATTTTAACGTTTAATTGATTATGAAGTTGGCCACTAATGGGCGAAAATAGTTTCTAATTTGGAGTATAGCGGGAGCGAGTAATTGGTCTCGGGACTCGGACCGCGTCTGCGTTAATCCACGTCCCACTTTAACCGACTCCTATCTCACACACGCCTCGACTCAACAACAACTTCAAAATTTGTCCGAATCCACCCCATCAATGGAGCGCAGTTGTTTCGACATTTCGTTAAAACTTAATTCGTGCGTATTGAGTTTTGGAAGGCAGTGTTAATGGAGGCCGTGAGTTTTTTTGCGCCTAATCTCGGCTGCATTCGTTACGGGTTGTTTTCGAAGTGCCGTAGCGTGTCGCTGTCACCTCTCAGTCACTAATTATTCACGAATGTCGCTTCACGACTGTCTACGGTCAGAAAGTATCGATTGAAGCGATCGCATTGCATTCATGATTATTGATTATAATTGTTATTTTATTATCCGAGATCTTATATTTTTGCTAAGTTATGTCTATGACCAGTTTAAAAAAAAATAACGTGAGCACCAAAACTG
This sequence comes from Melinaea menophilus ssp. n. AW-2005, assembly GCA_918358695.1. Lineage (NCBI taxonomy): Eukaryota > Metazoa > Arthropoda > Insecta > Lepidoptera > Nymphalidae > Melinaea > Melinaea menophilus. Next base: position 2,868,868 of record OU911055.1, on the reverse strand, counting down.
TTAAACTTCTTTCTTAGGGATTGCTATGCCTCATGTAAATGATACTTCTCGATAAAGTTTTTGGAAGTTGTTCTGTTCGTGGATCAAAAAACTAGTTTAGATAGCTTGAATGTTTCATGATTGTTGACTAGAATGTTAGATATTATTAATTGTGAGCGAGTGAGTATCTCATCTGCGGTATAAAAAAAAGTGATTTTTGAACCGCCTTCTTTGTTATAATATTTTAAGTGTTACTAATCATACTCGTAGTTAAAAAAACAAAATATAAAAAAAACCTTGGTTAAAAATAAATAATACATAACAATAATGCAATTTTTAATTCGACAAAGGATTTTAGTAAAATTTTATGAAAGGTCGAGAGTAATGATATTACCTGATGTATTGTGCTGCACTCGTTCCCAACGTGACATAAATGGACACAGCGCTCTCGACAATCGCGTAAAATTAAGTTGCAGTTTAAAAATGCAGTCTTTCAGTTGCGACGATTCGATAATTCTTTCAGACTACACGAGAATGAGATACAATTTATTATATTAATTATCTTTCCTCATAAATATTTGCATGAATGTGTCCTTTAAAATATGAGCAATCACGAACACGTGTCGTTGGCAGATATAAAATATTGTATAAATAATTTATGCTACACGTTTTTAATGTGCATATTGTTTTCAAGTAAGATGTCGTTTATGACTATATGTAATATATTTTGTATAATATATTAATTAACAAAATACCTTTAACTGTCACCAAAGCCGGTATTTTGAAATAAGGTGCGCTAGTTCATTGGTTCCTTCAAATAAACAATCATTGTCACAATTTGGGACGCACTGTGCATGTTTCCGGCCAATATCCGGATTCCATTATTTCTAGCCGGATCGAACTCAAAAATGTACAAAAATGACCGGACCGCCATCCGTCACGGACTCAGTGACCGGTATTGTTTTAGACAATTTGTTCTTTACTCGATTCGTTAATCCATTTCATTAATTCATTGGATTTGAAATGTAAAATATGACATAAATCATAATTTATATTACATAGTATTACAATATTGACTATTTAAATATTTTTTTAACAAACAAAATATGTATTATTTGTATGTTAGATATTCTATATAAAAATCAAATGATATACTGACTGCAACGTTGTAGTAAATATATAATTATAATATATATATAATTATACAAGAGTAAATACATGGATCATTATGGAGTATTATAATAATAGAGTGAATATTGTTTTTGAGACAAGTTTAAACAATAAACGGCACCTGTGAACCTGTGAACGTCTGTGTCCGCCAAATTTAATTGAAAAATGTACGTATTTAAAGTGTTAATTAACCGTGACGACGCTGCTCCGTGATTCACTTTATTGCTTACCACGGGCCAGATTTTTTTGACCGGTGCGGCTGAAATTACTCTTTTTATTCGAATTTATTCGATATTTTAAGGCACATAATTTGCTATACTTTGAAAGAACCGTGGTTTGCGTTCTCATTAATCGCTTGAGTTGTTGGACTAATTTTTTAAAGGAATTATTTATTACAGGCGACAAATGTCATGGTAGTTAATTATGTTTCAACTGGACCGTGACCTCCATGTTGTGTGATATAAAAAATATATCGAATTCGAATCGAGAAAATTGATTAAAAATTCTTATTTAAATTCAACATACTTTAATGAGTTATTCACAGGGATAGAATTGTTTAAATAAATATATGATTTTATAAACATTGTTTTGATTATTGTGGTTAGCGAATATGTGGTGTATATTTTTATTGAACCTCTCCTGCCTACACCACATTTGATAATATTATTATGTAAAGACATGTTGATAAAGTCAGTACTTATGAGTAATTTATTGCAAACCAAACCCACATCCGCTGATAGTTTTGTTTTATAATCGAAATATAATATCAATAACATTTAACTATAAACATAATATATAAAATAAGAAGTTCATAGTTTTAAACTACAAAAGATTTATGTTTACATAATGTTTGTATGTGCCTATACAAACCCGTTTACACTGGAGCAGTGACTCGCTCAACATATGATACAGCAACACCATTCTTTTGAGAAATTTCTATGTGCGGTGCTGACTATTTCTATTTTATTATCTCATGATATTTCAGCTTGTTCCGAAAGCAACCTAAATGAAGAACTGCATAACATATTAACAGTACACACTTTGAGTTGCTGTTTAGTCCTTGGGTCAACGAACTCGAGTGCAAAGGGTTAATAAAAGTATTTTTCTCATACAGTGTGAAAGACGGAGGCCGCAATAATCCAGCGGCAGTCTCGTGCTGGGAGGCCAAATGTTAGCCATGGATGTGACCAAGGAGGCGCGAGCATCACCATTGCCCTCCTCACAGACACCCGGTGCGCCTGCGCAGCCGCCACAACCACAGGTTCCACATACTTCATTAAACTAACTATGTTATTACTTAAACTGTTTTTTAAATACAATAAATAAATATTAAATTACCTTTAAAGAGCTAATAATCTTTAAGACATTTTAGAATAATAGAATACTCTTAATCAAGTTCTTAAACAAAAGAAAACAAAAGTTTTATTCGTTATGGAGCTCCCTTTCCACAGAAAAAGAAAATAACACATATTATACTTATAACACCCCCATTTTTCCGTTGGAGGTTAAATTGACTGTGCTTATAGAGTAAATGGGTAAAGAGATTTTTGCTTGTCACCAGATTTGCGCTGGATGCAGCAAAGTGATTACGGAGCGGTATCTCTTGAAGGCTCTGGACCAGCTCTGGCATGAGGACTGTTTAAAATGTGGTTGCTGCGACTGCCGGCTCGGTGAAGTTGGACATACCCTGTATACTCGAGCCAACCTTATACTGTGCAAGAGGGATTATTTGAGGTAATTGACTCTAGTATATATGTCTAGAGATTATAGCATAATACTGTCATATGTTGTAATATTGCTACAGTGATAATTTTCGTTATGATGTACAGTATAGTTGATATTTCCTTGTAGATAACCAGTCTTTTCCATAACATATTAAAAAGATTACAAATATTCATATGGATGTTTAGTGTAAGTATTTTGTAAATAAAACTTTTTGTATTTGGACACATGTTACTGTCATAATAGATACTGCGTGTAAATGAGTGGTACTAATAGAAGCAATCGTATAATAGGCTCTTCGGTAACACCGGCTACTGCGCGGCGTGCAACAAAGTGATCCCAGCGTTTGAGATGGTGATGCGCGCGCGCAGCAATGTCTATCACCTCGAGTGTTTTGCGTGTCAGCAGTGCAATCACAGGTAATGTACCGCAATTTTAAATTACAAACGTTATAATTATCAACTCTTGAATGTAAATTTTATTACCAATTAAATATTTCATCGGTTAAAATTGCATATTCGAATAAATTTATATTTTATTTTCCATAAAGTTAAAACCTGTCCAGTAAACTTTCGATCTCTCGAATATTCACGCCAACATGAATGGCACGAAATGAATTCTTAATACCCATTCTCCACACTTATCCCATCAAAAGCGGATTCAGTATGTGAGTTCACTTAATTTTCTCACCTGTCAAAAGTGATTGCGCCCGTGAAAATTGAACAGGGACGTTCCTGTATTGAATACAAGTCCAGTTTAAGGCTTCTGTGAGTGAGATAAAATATTAAGATTGATCTGATGAGGGAGAGGGATGGCGTATATTGTGTAGCGGCTTTGGATGGTTTATTCAACTCACGGACGACAAACAAAGAGCACGATTAAATTTTCCGGTACATAAGAAGCTACATCCAAAGGAAATTTGGTTTTAAAACACTTGTGATTGTTATTTTGCTTTCATCCTTTACTTAATTTGCATGATAATAATAAATATTATTTTTCATTTTTAAACCACCTTTAGTTGTTTACGTAAATGAATATATGAATAATACTTTGTTTTAAATTGGTATAATACTCGTATTGAATAAATGTGAATGAACGCCAAAACTATATACTAAAGACGAAATATAGAGTTTCTAGAATATTAGGGTGATGCGTGAGTAACCGGTAAACTGCACTTGATTTCCCCATGCTCAGTTATTGAACATACAACACTGAGCGATGATACAGCGGGAACTTATTAATGAAGCCGTCGATACTTATAGTAATAGTCGGTAAATAAAGCATTTATATTTTCCTTTAGTAGGTCAAGAATAAATAAAACAAGAGAATGAGAGTTCATGAGTAATCGTCGTTAAAATGTATTATATTTCGCTATAATAATAATAATAATAATATTAAAGTAACGTATTTATTTTGGTAAAAAGGTGCTATTATTTAAAAGCTTGCCAAAAATAAGATCAAGATTAAAATATTGAGCAAAATTGTTTGAGAACTATTGTATAAGTTTTCGGGTACAGACAATCTTCTGCGTCCGCTTAAATAATAGAGAGGTCGCGAGATTGGAGCAACTCCGAATGGTTTATACGTCACTCGTGGACCTTTCCCGTCTTTGTGGACCTCCAGCGACAGCTCCGCCGTATTGCATATTCATTGAAGTGCTTTTTAGATCGGTGTAACTGTCTTCAACGTGTTATAGTATATGCAAATGGCGAAGTTACTCCATTTTATACAAATTTAATTTTGTAAAGATTATTTACTCATATAATGAACTATCAGTTATATTTACTTTGTATATAAGTCTCTTTTTAGCCAGTTATCGAATAATTAATAAATTAAACTAACTATTAACTAATAAAAAAATCGTGAATGACTACAAACTTTTGCATTTCTATACGTATTTATTTAAAAACATCAACGTAGGCTATTAAATATCACGTACAAATCAATTTCCACGGGCGGCTGAAATCTGAATCCAATTTGCGGGCTGTCCGATTGGAGCGCCGGACGGCAGATATCACGCCGAATATCGCTAAACGGCTAAATAATTTAGTAGCAATCTGCTCTGCGCGCCGCTCGCGGCTCCGACACGGAAACCTGGACCGGACTGAGGACCTTTATGGATGGACGGCCATTGCGTCGATGACTTTGTGTACTCTTCGTTTTATAAAGTGATTAATGTCTTCATTTTGAAAATATTATTTAGAAATTGTAAAGATTATATGGAGAGAAGTGTTACAATCAAATTATAAAAGTTTTTCAGATGTTTTTCTAATTTTGTATAATATTTTATTTTGGATACGTCAATATTGAATTTAATTAAAATATGTACTTTAATTATAATTTGATATACAATTGAATTATATTCAATCGCTATTTGTTCAAATTGTTTGTTAGTGAACACCTCCGAGCTCGATTTGGTAAACGGTCTACCTTGGCGTCACAATTGTCGCGACACAATGTTGCGTATCACAAAGCTTAACTTGCACCCAGTCATTAAAATTTCGTTTTACATCTTTTCCATTACGCGACTGCAGACAAAAAAAGCAAAATAAAAAGGACAACCCCCCAAAAAACAAAAGTCGAGAACGGAGAGAACAGGAAATAAAGTTAATTAACAGCGGCGAAATCGACTGAGTTGCGGTGGAAATTGGCCCCTTAAAAAAGAGACATTTGTAGCCGAGCTATTGCGCTTAATTTTTGTGACAAGTGAAACAAAAGAGTTGGCAGGGTGGCAGAAAACACGAGGAGGAAGACGAAGGGGAGGGCGGGGAGGAAGATAAGGTTTCGTTATCACTGACGGTTCCGGGCGGCCAGTGGCGAGTCGAAGGCGATGCCTTTTGTTTTGCCACATTGAGGGATGCGCGCTCGCGTGACGTTATCACCCCTGGTTCGCGTTGACCTTTCCCACTTGTGGTAGTAAATTTTATTTCTAAGACGTTTTGGTGCTTTCAAACTTCCGGTGCACGTAAATAACGATAAATATCAGATAATATCTTTTGTATTTTTGGTAACTAAAAATATACTTACATCTTGGGACTTATGACTCAGATGAAGATGAATTAAATTGAGCTTCAAATAATTTAATGCTTCCAGTCGTTGATAACTTGATAACAATGCAGTCATTGGTAACTCGATTTACCTGGCAGCCTTAACAATGCGTAAGTAAGGCTTGCAGTAAGCTCTAGCCGTGCCGTTGAGAATGCCTAATTGGATCTATATAAACCTTGCCTACGCTGCTAACTACATCCCACGTGTCTGTGTTCCTCGAATATTCAGGAAATGTAAAAACAACACACAGCAACATTCACTGCAAGATAATAATTGATTTATTAAAGGAGATTTGTGATATTAGATTATACTTTTCATATGTCGATAAGTGAAAAAAAATTTTTGTTAACAGATTCTGCGTGGGCGACAGGTTCTATCTATGCGAAAACAAAATTCTCTGTGAATACGACTATGAAGAGCGATTGGTTTTTGCTAATATGGCTTATAACCCACCACCACTAGCTCACCTCAAGAGGCAAACCACACATCTGCCACCACCATCGGTATGGATTCTAATCTTATTCATTTATTATTATTAACATCATATTTATTTAAATAAAAAACATTTTGTGAAAGCCGATCTGGACCTTCGTTAAAAGTTTACATAAACTAAATTCTGAATTGTCTCTAATAACACCAACGTTAACTGAACGCTATTACTTAAAAGCATAAGGGGAAGGGGAATAATAGACAACTAACATATGTCTATCTGTTTGTTTATGGAATATTGGCTTCCAAAAAGATAGGTGGTTTAAAATGGAGGCTCTTTTGAACATGATTTCATGATTATTAACACATGATCATAAACTGTGTAGTCAATACAAAATCAACACCTTTTATTTTTGTTTGATTAAGTTCCTTATTTCTGACAGACGAGCAACGCCATCGGTCTCATGAACGGCTCGAGCCGCTCCGGTGATTTGAACAACAACATGTCGGGCTCCTCGCCTGCCTCTTTCGCGCCGCCCTCGCACCTCAAGCCACTCGGCCTGTCCGCCTCCAGCTGAGACTATAGAGCCTGAGATGCGGCACATCCTTACACCAAGTTTTAAAATTGATCCAGCTAATAGTGAACTGCACGACTCTCATCATCTTAATGGATCACTTTCAACACTTCAAGGCTTCAGATCTATTAGGTGGTCGAGGCTGGGTGATGACTTTTTTAAAAGGACAAAAGGATCTAGTAACCGCATTATTTGGAATAAAATGATGTAAAGAGTTATCGTTTTATCCTATATTTGAGTGTTTTATTAGCTGTTAAAAGGTAATGCCAAAACAGAGTTAGACAATTTAATTCTTCCTACGTGAATGTTAGATAGAATTATTAAATTTAATGGTTGAATGTTTTAATCTCATAAGATGATCTCATAAGGACAATCTCGATTTAGAATAAAGTAAATGGAAACGTGAAAAATGTGACGGAAGTTAACTGTGACGAGAAAACATGGTTCAAAGACTGCTTTTTAAAAACGTATTGAAAAGTGTTTATTATTATATGCATTTTATTATTTCTTTATAATATCCGCTATATATTTAGCGTTATGTACATTGTAAATATGTTTTATTGAAATATTTTATTTTTATTATAAATTCACAATTGCAATATAACGATCAAAATTTTTTATTCCATAATATTAGTATAATTTGGCCTAGCCATTATGAAGTAATGCTTACACGTTCGATAACTTGTTATTTCGTTTTGTATATTGTATATTAACTGTTAAGTTTACTATGAACATGTTTGTATTATTTATGTAAATAATGTAATTTTAAGTAGCCTATTGTATCTTAACATCGGTGTATATTATATTTCAATAGTAAAATGTAAAAATACATAAATGTTAAATATAACTTGGAATTTCATATTATGTAGAATAGTTCAAATTAGTTTTCTTAATGTAATAAAACGAGGTATCGTATAATAATTAATATCTCCGCATTTATGTAAATTAGATGAAATCTCAATCATTCCTAATCGTATTATAAATGTTGCTGTAAACAATTTATTGTACTTGATATCTCAATGTCAAAACCAATGATACGACCAAAGAAGAGTAGCTCATTAAAACCTTGTTCAAAATTACAATCTTTTTTATTATCTCCCCCCCCCCCCCCTAATTCAAAAAGCAACTACCCTCAATACCGTGTCGATAGTGAGACGTTATAATAACAGAAATAGTGTCATCAGTTCAGAGGTGAACGGAAATTTGGAAATATCTCCTTGTCAATATAATGGTTCAATGGATATCAAAGCTCATGAAAAGATCTTTTCCAGATTAAAGGATGTGATTTTATTTAAAATTATAATTACAAAGGTATTATTAGTTATTTAATTCAGTCAAGAAAATTAAATATTTAAAATATAAACTAACTCTACTGATAGTAGAATTTAAAAAACGATTCAGTTTTAAATTTGGAAATATATAAGATATTGGAATTATTGTTTTTTTTTATAGACAGAGGTATATAAAGGTTCAATGGATATCAAAGCTCATGAAAAGATCTTTTCCAGATTAAAGGATGTGATTTTATTTAAAATTATAATTACAAAGGTATTATTAGTTATTTAATTCAGTCAAGAAAATTAAATATTTAAAATATAAACTAACTCTACTGATAGTAGAATTTAAAAAACGATTCAGTTTTAAATTTGGAAATATATAAGATATTGGAATTATTGATTTTTTTTATAGACAGAGGTATTTGCACTATGTTTTTGCCAACGTTACATTTCAACGGCGGACGTGCAAAGATATGAAAAATCACCCCAATTTCCCGCCTCTCCGCCCCTCATTGTCGGCCGAAACACGCTTGATAGAAATATTATCATTTCCATCTTTAATTTCATCGGTAAACAAAACCTCTTACTTTGATTTTACTGTTTTTTTCTCGATAATCTATAAATTCTTATAATCAAAAAGTAGTAATTGTGTCGGCTGTTCGCAAACAAACTGTGTTGAAATAGAAACAAGTCAAATAAAGGCGAATCGCGAACAGAGCTTTCCGACCTCCTCGACCATGAACACAATGAAGCGCGTGAAAAATGGCGCCAACGGACGCGACGGCCCACAAATCAAAATTGTTAAATCGTTTGAAAGATGAAAAAAAAATGAAAACAGCAACAGCGTACGCCGAGCACAACACTGATGGCTTCTTGCAATAATTTCCGTTTTCAATGAACCTGTTTTTCTTTTTCTTATCACCGCACGAACTAAGATGGTTGGGAATAAATTGAAATACAAAATAGATTGTTGACTTTTCCCGGTCGCTTTATTACTGTCATAAATAGAAAAGAGATTGAAAATTGCCTACAGAGACGGTGTCGGCAGATTTGATGATTCCGTTATTCATTGATGGATTTTTATTGTAGTAGGTATATGATTCGTTTCCGTTTACGATTCTAGATAATTCAACGTAGATTTTTTTATAAATTATACCGCTTTGAATTCACCTTTTTTGATACGACATTTTATATTGGTATTGAATATAATAAATCCATCTTTCCACGTAATTTATTTTATAAGAATTCATACATATATCTTATTTTGAATACACATAATGTTATACTAATAAGGCTTCACTAAACCGATCAATAGTATTTTAATTTAGGCTAATTGCCAATTACAGTGCCGCCGGCTATTATGACTAATTACACTATTGATAGTAAGCCATTATCTCCCTTGTTTCCTCACTAGAGATTATTTTAACGGAAATATAAAGATAGTTTTACCTTAAACTGCCTTCACGTTCCATGATTCCAAGTGAGAACTAGATTTATCGCTATATTTTATTAAAGTCGAAGTAGGTTAACTGATTTTCACTGTAAAATGAAATTATCAACAGAAATGCATATGATTTAAGCAGCACATTTTCATCGAACTTGCATAATAAGATAATTGCAGCACTGAACTCTTAAACTCTTCAGTTGGGACTTGTATACCCTAAGTAACCATTGTTAGGTGACCCCTAAAAGAAAATAGAATTATTAACACTTCCTTATATAACAACAGGGCAAAGTATGATTTCTCAAGTTGGTATCATCTGCCCCCGAAGTCATTATTTTTATTTGAGTTTTAATTATCAAAACTTTTATGAAGTGCTTATTTCTTTTTACGACGTTGTTAAATTAATTCCTTTTATTTGTTAACTCATAGCTGTGAGTGTTAATTGCTTAAATTTAACAGAATGACCCTTTTGAGCACTTGTTTTGTAAATAAGTTTAATTATACTTTGCAGTTGGTAAAGTAGCGATACTGCTATTTTTATTTGATAGGCGTTTAACTATTTATATATTTTTTAATATAAAACAATAGAACTTTTTTTTTGTTTTATAAAAAATCTCAAAAGTTGAAATTGTCAAATGCTAAAAGTATTATTTAAGCAAAATATTTTTAAAAAATACATTTAGTTTAAACTAGTAATTTAAGAATTATTGCTAGTCAAAGTTTCTCTATTCTGTCATTGACTCACTCGGTGAGTTACACTGATCTTCATAATAGAATTAAATCCAAAGAGATAAAATTTTGTATAAAATTAAGTTTAAGTGTTTACAACGAAAAAATTTTCCATACTTTGAAAATTGAAGACGTAAAAATTGCCATAGAAAGAGTTCTTCGGTTTAGTAATATACAAAAATGGAAGATGTGGAATACTTAAGATGTGGAATATGGAACTGTAGAGCACAGCAAACTATCAGAGAAACGGACAAATTATTTTCTTAACTAACACCAAATGAAATAATATAATGACGTATAGATAGATACTTTACTTAGTAAATATTAAGGTTTTAAAACAATGAATATATTTCTTTAAATTATTATAATTTCGATACTGGCTTAACCATATTGTCATAGTTACCTTTTTTTACATCTTACTGTATAGTTACTTGGCAAACCACGAAATAATTTAATTTCGGGATAAAAGTATCCTGTTTTTTCTTGGAATCAAAATATCTCCACAATATCTGTTTGGTGTTTAGATGTGAAGGCATAACAGATGGGTTACTTTTGCATTTATAACATTAACTGTATAGACTTGACGTGGTATAAATATAGACAAAGAAAGAGTAAATTTATATTTGAAATATAATAGGTACATCATGTAATGCCGCTGCATTTAATAAAATTTGTTACATTCATATTTATTGAGGAGATTAAGGGGAGGAGGAGGAGGAGGAGACGGTGTTTTAATAATGTGTTAAGACTGAACTTGTCTTAACACATTATTAAAACACCGGAAAAGGAATATTCATTTTTTTTTATTTAAACCTTATAAGCCCCTTACTTAAATTTGCTTAAAATCTGACCTAACTTTCACCTGACTCAATTATCTGCCATCTATTTCAAATTTACATACATCACTTAAAATTTATAAATAATTATTTATTTTATATGCATAGTTATATTATGATTATAGCACAAATTATTTTATTTTATTTTCCTTAAAAGTAAGGGATTTTTCCGGAGAGTAAGCAGCCAAGACAACATTCTACCAAATGTAATGGAAGTTTATCCAGTACTTTAAATGCATTGTAGACGAAATTATTTTTTGTTTCGACGAGGAAATGTTAATTATCTACAATTGTATTATATTTTATATACTGCATTTCATCAAAATTCGTTAAATTCATTTAAAAAACTCACCTCTTAAAATTCAATATTGGATTTTTATGTTCAAAAACAAACGGAAACACTTTATTTTTAATGTTATAAAAGATGGTATAAGTTTATGGTAATGGAGTACTTTAAAAAAATGTGTGTAACTTGAAAGACTTGATATGTATAGCTGTAATGAGTATGTGTTTTTTTTTATGTTAGAGGAGGGCAAACGAGCTTGCGGGTCACCGTTGATGTGTGATCACCGCCGCCCATGAACTCTTGCAACATCGGAAGATTCACAAGAACGTTGCCGGCCTTGGAGATAGGAGTATATGCCTTTTTTGAAGGTACCCGTAAGGTATGTCGTATCGATCTGGAAATAACGCCGAAGGAAGTACGTTCCACATTCGTGTGATACGTGGGAAAAAAGTCCTTGAAAACCGCACAGTGGAAGATCGCCACGCATCCAGGTGGTATGGATGGAGGCGATTGCGAAATGTGCGGTGATGAAATTCAGCGGCAGGCATCGAATATTTCTTCGGAACACTCCCCGTTGTAAATGCGGTAGAAGACGCACAAAGAAGCCACGTATCTACGCAATACCAAAGAGTCCAGCCGTTCGTAGAGCACCGGGTCCTCGAAAATTCGAACGACTCTGCGTTGTATGTTGTCAAATGGTAGAAGCTGATATTGGGGTGATCCGGATCAGAGACGAGAACAATACTACATGTGTGGCCGGAGCTGCGCTTTATAGAGCGCAAGTCTTTGGCTAGGTTTGGCTAGGTTTGACCAAGTATTCTGATACTTGGCGAGGCAATAAGAGGAGTGCTCTTGAAGAGTTGTGATACGACAAATGGGGTTTTCTTTGTGTTAAACGCGCAAACTTGTGGCTTTAAGGGATTGAACTGAACGTAGTTCAGTTCACCCCATTCAGAGACCATCCCCAGGGAGGTCTTTATAGAAGACACAAGTTTCTTTCGGCACTCGTCGTCGTTTTCCCGAGAGAGACCTGCACGGCCGTAATATACCGCTTCCCCAGTGCTGTCATCCGTATAACAATGTATGTTGGGAATATTCAACATATCATTGATGTCTCTCCCTTGCTTTCAATAACCGCTGCCCAACGGTGCGTAAGGTATAAAAGAAGATCACCAGCTAATTGACCATAGCGAAAGCCATACTGCCGGTCATTGATAAACTGGTGATCCTCGAGGTACGTTATGAGCCCTCGGTCGATATTGATCTCTATTTGGAGAGAAGGGAGGTAATGGCGATAGGTTTGTAGTTAGCTGGGTCCGAGCTATCACCTGTTTTAGGGATCGGATGGACACACTTCCATGGGACCGGGACTTATACCTTTAAGGTTGGAGTGCCGAAATAGACGCGTTAGCACTTGAGTCAAATTACGGGCACACGTTCGTAGCACCAATGGAGAAATGCAATCCGGCCCACTTGACTTATGAACGTCCAAGGAAAATAGAGATTGCCTGGTAGTTTTTTTTTGCCGAAAATTGTGCAGTCTTCCAGAGATAGTTTAAAAAATTAGATTTTTCTTTCAATATAAAATAGTAAAATTAAGTATTCATAAAATAATTACTTTTTAAATTTATAATATTAAATAATTTTAGGTGACAACTTATAGGCCTTATTAGCTTAGCTTAGCTTAGCTTACTGTACAATTGATGACGATTATAAAACCCTGTGTTTTTACTTTTACTCCAATAGATATGAACAGTAACTGCCACTAATATTATAACTTACATGCTTAATGAAAAGAATTTTCATCTATTTGTTATGTAATGATATAACATTTTTGATATCCCTGAATTCATTGTATATGAAATAAACATGCACATATTTAAGAGTTGCTCTCAATAAAGTAATACCTTCTTAACGCGGTAAATGACTAGTCTATTAATATTAAAAATGCAAAATTTACTAACTCTGTCTATTAAGGCTTCACACCTAAACCACTAAACGGATTTTAACACTAAACCTACCAAGTACCGGTCTTAAAAACTTACACATTTTTAATCGTTATAATATCGTTATCAAACTACATGACAATTCTTAGAATATGCATAAAATATTTTCTACACTCTTTACTTTTAGTTATTTCCATTATTACCTGCGTTATATAATAAAATAACTTTTAATTATCGATCAATTTGACGGCGTGCAGTAGGAACAGCCATATAAGAATTGTCGGTAGGTTTAGTGTTAATGAAATTTTGTATAGAGATACTTTATACTGAAATTAATTGTGTTGGCATTTGCCAAGTTTCATTCAATAATATGCTAAAAAAGATAATATTGGTCTACTAGCTTATTCCCGCCCGCATCGCTGGGAACACTATTAATTTGGATGTGAACTTAGGTTGCTATCGTAACCGTTGCTATGGTAACCGTTGTCATCGTAACCATTGCTATAGTAACTGTTGTCGTAGTATCCGTTGTCTAAGTAACAATCGTCACGGTAACTGTGGGTATGGTGAACATTGGTATGGTAACCGTTGCTATTGTAACTGTATAGCTCCTACAGGTCCCGCGTTAAGTGTATAGCTCCTACAGGTTTAAGACTTGGCGAAATGCAAAAAGTTGAAATCCGTTGGGATAGGAATTGTGTAAAATCCGTTCTTAGTGGATGTCTACGTCACAAAACAAGTAAATATGTAAAATTTTAAGTTCATCGGAGAGATAGTTTCGGAGATTTCGTGATGGGTCAGTGAGTGGTAAAGCGTTTATGTATGCAAACGTTATGTTTATCTGTATATATATATATAAACTAATAAAGTATTAATTATGGCAAAGAAGTTGGATAGCTACTCACATAGATAGATATACTGAAATAACCGACTTAGATTAGATTCGATTTGATAACTATTTACAGCGTTACGAGAGGCGAGGCTATTTTTGCTGATGCTTGTGATAGGATTTTTATTTGCAATTATCGAGAAGATTCGATTTCTTTACCGTACAACTTTTTATCTATAAAGCAATAAATCGTACATGACTACTCGAATGAAACGAACTCCTAACACGTACATTCAATATCAAAAATATTTCAAATTACAACGATATTCGTGAATTCTCATTCAGCGGCGAGTCTCTGGTAAGTAAATTTAACTTTAAAATATGCATAACAGTTTTCCGATGCGATCCCTTCTCAGAATTTAAACGCATCGAGTCGTATTAAGATACATTTCGATTCTAGTGCACTTCCAAACTTGGAAATTCACTTTTAAATATTTTATTTAAAAGGAAGTACTAAAGTCATAATTTTATAGGCTTTAAAGATATTTAATTTAAATAATTTGTAGTATTTCGCGTGTTATCATTACCTTATTATTATTAACAATTAAAACAATAATATTTAACCAACTTATAGCAGCGTATTTATAATTACGTACATATATTATAGTTATAGTATAACTCATATTGAAATAAAATGAAAATCAACTCAGACGTAAGTCCATGTTAGTGTACCATTGACTAACTTACAACACCGTTAAAAAATAACTATATACAGATAAGTACACGACTTCTTTTCAATGTTTGGTTCAACAATTTATCGACAAAATAAGTTATACTTAACAATATATGCTTGTAAAGATGTTCCAGCGAAGCAGCAGCGCTCCAAAGTTTACCGAATAAGTAGAATTAAGTAAGGTTGCGAGCTTAACGCCTCCGCAGTTTGCTCTAATAGCATTATCAAGTTTCCAGACCGTATTGAAGGAATTTGGTACATATTATTATATTTAAGATTTCAGTGCCGCTAAAAGCTTCTAAAAACATTTAAATTTTACAGAGACGTCCTGGATTTGCATGATTATTAGATTTAATGACTATACAAACAATTTGGAAATCAACATTTATTTAAATTTAAATTCTCGAATAAACTAAAATGAATTGACAATAATACTAATATGTAAATAAAATAGGATTAAGTATGCAGACATGACATAGCAAGGACTTTGCATATTCACTAGAGCTGCACTGCGCACTGTCGGGTGCTCTTCTTCAACCTGAGAATTATTAGAACTGACATTTTCTTCTATGTTTTTCAATTCTTCAAGCTTATTCACCAATTCTTCAGATTTAGATATGTGTTGCGTGGTATCTTCTTCTGTATTATACGAAGTAGAAACTGTCGAAACGGATGTTGTACTCGTTTCTTGTTCCTCCTCAGTGTGTTCGGTCACAGTTGGTTTAACCGTCTCTTTCTTAGTAGTCATATCAGTTTCCTTCTCAATAGGATATACGAGTAGTACTGTAGAAGATGTCGAAGTTGTAGTTTCTGTATTACTGACTTCATTATTGGAGTCATTGTCAGATACACTCTTAGAATCATCAGGTAATAGCCTCCTCATCATTGCTGTGGATAGTATCATTCCGTCACTTGAATGATTAACATATTCATCTGGGTATATTTTTGCTTCTGGTAAAAGTGCTTGTTCTGTTGGAAAATCTGCAGGATCTTTGTTTATAACTTTGCAGATTGTACCACATTGTTCTTCGTGGCATTTATCTTCTACAGTACATGTTATCAAATTTTCCCAAGAGCTTAAACGTTGATATAGATGTGGAGGTTTGCAATCGTCTATATAGGTTTGAATGCCAACCACATCATTATCGCATATAAGAGGACTTCCACTATTACCCTGCAATATAATCCAATAACAAAATGTACTAAAAGATATACAAACAGAAAGAGTGTGAAATGAAATACAGTCATACCTCACAAAAATTTGATTGCCTTTTCAAGTTTTCACTGTCTGTTGCGCACATCATAGTATTTTTTATGAAATTGCTACCACAGTTCTCTGGCTCGGAAATTAACATATCTACGGAAAGTTGCATCAACATCTTATCTTCGCTTTTATTTCCATTTATTGCCTGAAATCATGAAAAGAAGTTAACATCTTTATCTTTTAACATTATTTATTAAAAATAGTACAATGATACTTACGGAGTAAACAAGTATAAAACAGCCCTTATCAGCAGCTTGAGGGTTGGCGTTGATGGCGACAGGCGCTACCGCTGAACTTATTTTAAATGGTAACAAAGTTTTCAATAACGAAATATCTGCAACCCACCATTCCGTTGCCCTGTACTTGTAGGGACGCGCAATTTTAACTATCTAGAATAAAAATTACAATATAATTTCGGATGGGTCGGTCTCGATAAAAATTTGAATAAATTCTACTAACCTCTCGCTCTTGTTCATCCTCGTCCTCGTTAAAAGTAAATCTGGAATCTATTTTAATAGCTCCAAGTCTTGCGACAAGCGTTTCTTTTGGGAATGCAAGTGAAGTTTCTCCATCTTCTAGAGAGGAACTAATAAGCCATTCGGGTCGAATTAATACAGCGCCTCTTGCTAGTCTAGCCCCTGTTCTATCTACTATGGTTTTGTCCGAATAATATACAAACGCCTGCAATAAATAAAATACTTTTATATAAAGTTTATATGATGTATAAGCATTACGTTTACACTTACCATAAAAGGGAATACCCCCCTTTTAACTTCGCCGTCTCCATCGGCGAGCGTACATTCCACAAGGCAACCTACTATGAAATTAGAATAATTGCAACAGTTATTAAAAAACGTATTATTCTACTAATAAATCTTACCAGCACATAAAACAAACAGTAGAAAGAGATGCATTCTTTAAATTTATTAATTAAGATAAATTATATTAAGAATCATTTACACGAAATGACATAAAATATCTTGACAGCCCCGTTTTGAAAGAAGAATAGGAATAAATCTTTCTTTGCAATTTTTTCCGATGATAAAAAAAATAAACCAATAAGGTTGACTTAGTAAAAATAAGTATCTTACTTTTTTTAAGTATATTTATTCGTTCCACTATCAATACAACAAAAAAGCAATTTTATTATTTTTAAATTTATATATTAGCACCCATTAATAAAAATGAAGTTTTGTCTCCTATAAATATTAAAGGGATAATTCTTTTCGTTGTAAAACCCAAATTAGCCAAGTCACGTCCCATTATTTTTGTCGTTATCTCTGACAAAGTTGCGACGAGTCTAGTCGAAGGCATTTATCAGAACGGCAACGGAGCTAAGATGTATTATCCTCAATAAAGCGAAAAGAATGATTTTGCAAATTTAAAACGCGTGTTTTACAGATAAGGTGAAGAATAAATCCGGGAAACATCTAATTATTCATGTAAGGGGTGTTTAAGGACGCGTATTAATACGCTCGGGATGTCGAGAGATGCTTTTGAAAAATATGCTAAGAATATAAAAAGGGCCGTTCATTTTAAAATACTGCGGATGGGAACACGGCATGGGCGGGCTTTAACCGACGGATTTTTCGTCTTTCGCAACAGAAATTATATAAATAACCTAAAAATAAATATGTCTGTTTTGTTGATGATAGTATTTTTATTTAAGGGACATTTTGAATTCGATAATAAATCTTTTGAATGTTTTAATAACTGTATCTATAACCAGAACTCCTAATAATAATCATAAAAACAACATTGTGATATCGCGATAACCTCAAATGAACGGAAGGATCGTATCCGAAGCGCTGATGTGGCGACGTCAGAACGACTTGCTGAGACGGTTATAACACGTCCAATTTAACAAGAACCCTCGGAATGTTTCATGTGCATCCACATTTGTTTGTTTTATATGTACCAGCAGGGGATGTAGGTGTCTGCAAATGATGGTAAAGCTGTAACGACTCGTATGAACGAGCTACGTGTTTTGGCGGCTACCTGCAATTGCTTACACATCCTCTCGGTACTCTCAATTTACTTATTACCAAATCATATTAGGATGATATATATAAATATATATATTGGAAAACTACTCACTAAATAAATAAATAATTTTAAAAAGATATGTATTTAAATTTTAGGAAGAAATTTAAATTGTGAAACGTTTCGGTAATCCGAGATTTATGAGTGTCGTAAAGGTTCGTGTGATCGGCGGCACATTTACGATTAGTGACAAACTCGACACTTAACGGCGTCAATGTTCTCCCTTTTTAGATAAAGTTAACTTAGTAACTTAAATACTCATGTTTGAAACGAAGATCGCGTGAAAATTATTTAGTTTTTTCACTCATTTGTGATAAATGTTAGGATTAATTAGATAGATATCAGAATTCATACAATAGAATCGTAAGCAACTAATGTTTATACGATATCTTCTATTAATAATAATTTAATGTCCTCTAATTGTAAGTTGTAATTTACGAGTGTTACATTTAATTTAAACACCTTTTAACGGTCGTCTTGTAAAGTTATATGACATTAAGCCAGGAGATTCTTAAAGTTCTGTGCTGAGATGATTTCTCTTAAAGCTCTGCGAAGGTGATATGAATATTAAACGCTCGAAGAATTAGAAGATTTATACGACGATTCGGAAGTTGGAGCCCCCACTTAAATGAATGTTTAACATTATCTGCACAGTTTTAAGGGAGTTGAGCCTCTTAACAACTTGCAAAGAAACTTTAATAGACAGCGGCTCTCGGGCGATTAATTCCGAGTCGTGGAAGGTGGAAGGGAATTCGTAATGCGAAAGGGTGACTGTTTTCAATCGATAGTAACATTGTGACATCGAGGTGTCTGTGTCTATTGTATAGTATTTTAAAAAACAAATATGTCAAAACACTTAAAATGGAGCCGGTCGCTGTAATATAATTTGTTTGAGCCGCATCGGAGAGCAGTCATTGTTTGACGGCGTCATTTTCCGATGGCTGTCCCGCACTATTGTGCAGTGCTTTATTGAATTTGATTTACGCGCCAATTTTTGTAGGCTTCGGTTTTTATTAACTGACCTCGGCGCCGATGTAAACTTAATTGAATACGCTAACAAAAGGCATCGAATGAAAAGAGCGTCCAGCAGTGTGCGAGGCAGATTATAATAGATTTTTCCGAATTTGCATGGGCTTTAAGGTACCCGATATTGGATTTTTTCACGGTGGTTGAACTATTGTTTTCACAATATTTAATAACTCGAATATGAATGAAAAAGCAATTTACTTTGGTTTTTATGAAGGTTTGTTATGTTAATAATATCAGTTCGGCTTCAACATGCCAGGGGTGGACTATATTATTATTGTTATAAAAATAATCAGTTTTGATTTCTCTTCTTCCCTTATAAGTACGTGATGCAATATCCAGGCAACTTGGTCTTTCTTAAGATGCAATAAAAGCGAATTATGCTCTAAGAGACCGTAATCTGAGTTAATTATAATATTTGAAATTCGGTCGTATTTAACTTCGTCTCAAAACGAGTTATTGTTGTGGAGGTAAAAGAGATTTGGAAAGCAAATACAATTAGCGTTGTTGTTTGTTGAAATTTACAGTGAATGTATGTGACACGTAAGTAGGCATTGTGTAATTATGTATATATATATATAATTAATCTATTATATTATAATAGATTATTTTCAATCTTTAAAATAACTATATTTAGGGATAAATATATTTTATTAAAACGAAGTATCTCAAAATAAATATATTTATAATGCATTGCATTTACTTTAATAATGCATTTTTGTAAGGTTTCTTAATAAAAAGTTTATAAAGATATTTTACACACAACAAACATAAAGGAGGTCGTTGGTCTCGTGATTTCGGCTGCGCTCAACAGAGATACAGGAACAATGGTGTCGCAATTAAATCTTAAGGGAAATTCAACCCCTTACAATAATTTTTCTTTGAATATAATCGCGGTATTTAGATCGATTGTTATAAAGATTCTCTCCTTTCATTATTACAATTTAATATGAATATTCTGAATGAATTTAATGTATATTTTAAATAAATGTAATATTTTAAACATAGCCCTTAGTGGTTTTAGATTACAAAAGTACAAACATTGATAATTGCTTGCAATATAAAGCATAATTCAACAAATGTAAAGTTTCCATCCATTGTCAACTCTAATTCAAATTCTTAGCCGAATACGGTCTGTTTACTTCTTTGCCCCTTTGTTTTAGTCGTAACGAGCAGAAAAAGGTCCCATTCAGAGTATCCGAACCTAATTACCCTACCCTCGGTTACAAAAGAGGGTTTCTAATTAACGACATTATGTCAAATAATTTGTTTGAGCCGAGGACGTCTTAGTTCGTTTCATTCGCGGATTGGATTAAGTTTGCTCTCGGTCGGGTCCGTTTGTTTTAAATAAAGACCTCCAACGAATCAATTGAACGTCTAATAAGTGATTACAATGACGCTTTGAAAAACGATTACTTTGATGTAATTTACAAAACACAATTGCTCTTTTGTATTATAAATGTATATAGGTTAGAAGTTTAATTTAAATGATAATAGTTGTCACACGTATGTAATGCCTAGATTAATTAATGGGTGATTGTAATTATGATGAATGATTCGCGTCCCACTCGCTGTGTTCTTGTCTCGTCAGCTTTTTGATTGCGGGTGTATTCTGGTATCTGAAAATTAAGGAATTCCGTAATTTAGTGTAACTATTCTGAAAAAAGACGATAAAATTATTAAAATGTAAGTAAATTACATATAATAATTTTTTGAAATGATTTCATATTTTTTCAGATAAAAAGATGGACACGAGACGATCTTATAATTCATATTATAAATGTGATTTAGGTTCAAACTGTGGGTGTAAAACATATTCGTTTAAAGAGAAATAGTATGATAGTTTATTCTCCATATCCTTTTAGCAGGAAGTATTTCCATTGAATTATCCATAAGTAGGCTTCTGTTTCTCCGTCTTCTGATTTTTCTTAAATTTTACCTTTAACGAAAGAAAGAATAAAATAAAAAATCCGCTAATAACACATAGTAATATAATTGTAATTCAAATGAAGATTATATTGTGGATAATACTTTATACATTAAATTGTAAATTTGTAAGTTTGTAAATCACCCTAATAAAAGAAACATTAAAACTAACGTGGTAATTTTTGGACCAATACAGAGATTATCAATGTGTTGAAATAACTTCTCTAGTAAAGACGCTCAACGTCCTTCCTTTAAATAATGTCCACTCCACCTGATAAGTGTATTAATTTAAGAAAGCCGAGGGTATAAAATCTGAGCCTGCCACTGCTCACGGCAGAAGGGAGATTGCCGTTCATCCCACCTGCTGTCAGTCATAAAACCAAATACGAACCCTCGTAGCCGTACTGGACAATCAGTAGCCCGTAAAGTAAAGTCTGATTAAGGCCAGTTATTGGCAGGATAATAGGGACAAAATACAGAACCTACAGTATATGTTGAGTCCATAAGGGCTTTAGTTCATGCGGAAAATACAGGTTGTCCCTAAGAGAGTGGTCCCTGATAGTTGATATTTTAAAGAATTTACTGTAGTAAACTACTAGGTTCTACTATCTAAAAACTTATCGTAAGCCACCATCACATATGCAAAAGATGGTTATTTGCATCGCAAAATAATCATTAATTGTCAACTGTACCTATATTCATAACTTGTTACACGTATATGACGATTCTTTCTTGATGCATTTATTCTTAAAGATAACTGTAGAATCTGTTGTAATAACGTTATGCTGGACCATAAAATTCTCTCAGACCTGGTGAAAAGAACTTCTTGTTATTTTTCATATGGGTCGTTTGTTTCCACTTAAGTTGCCTCAACTGTTGGATTGTGGTTTAAACTCACAGTTGTTTCTCACTTCCATATAATAACCTTTTGACGCCATTTTCTACCTAATGATCACATGACATAAGATTACATAATCTTATTATCCTACATACATCGTGAGGCAGCAAAATCCCTGAATTATCAAAAGAGAAGTTCCTATTATTTATAATCATTTATCATTTATAAACAATTACATATAAAATATATATAACAATGGAAGGCAAGGCTACTCAATATGAACTTTTGTAAAGCATGGCGACGCTACTTGTTAACTCTAACAAAGATGGGCCTGAGCACAAGATCTACTCCAATATACAGAGACAGTTAACGACGCTTGATTATTTTACCTACGACTTCGCGGCCAGGCACTGTATTATCGTTTGATATTTCAAAGTCAAAAACAGGCAATTTAATATTCTATTTGACACTACATCGGTCGAGGTCACTCAAACAACGATCCCTACGATTTCTGCGCTGTTTTACCATCGTGGGCTAATGGAGACAACCAAGCAACACAAGGAGTCGTAGGTAAGTTTTTAGACTGCTGCGGTCTAAAACGAAGTAGAAGAAGTGCTTCGCAAGCAAAGAAGCTTCTTTAAAGCGCTTTCTTAAACTATAATGAGCATAGACGAAGATTTGACAGACAAGTGGGAGTTGAAGATGTTTTGAAGAAAATACAATCATTGGAAAACTCTTTACTTTCCAGTAAAGCTCAACAACTTTCTCAGTGAAAAAAAGAGGAGTACATGCGCTTATTTAACAGATATGAAAAGGAGTATAACGATGTTGAGAAGGCGGTGAGTAAACAAATTTAGTCATTATCATATAAAATCAAGATATCTCCAGCGGCATTCTTACTTTTAAGACTATCACTATATGGGTCTTTTACTGAGACCATTCACAGCACCGGGTCGATATCAAAAGCGCAAAAGCTGCAGTTCTTGAAGAATAAGGCCAAATGCGAAACTAAGAAACTCATTCGACATTTATGTAGAATCATTCAAGAATCCCGGAGACTCCGACTTTAAGCAAATTCATCAATTTCTTACTGGAAAAGTCTTGACAAAAACAAGACACGATTAATCAGAAGTTAAGTATAGCAAACCTTCAAATAGGGAGGCGATTGCGTATATAAATCAGAAGTCAAATTATTGTACATGTAATCACCAAATAAATATCGACGGTGTAAATAAATACCACATCTTTCAGCAGACGATCACTATTGTGTGATTCAATATCAAAAACATGCTACACTTTTTGCAGATGGTCGATATATCGTCAGATATCCCATGAAAAATAAACTTTTCGGAAAAATTGGGCAACTCAAGCAGTAGCACACTCTTTACAATTAGAAAAAAAACTTTCAAAAAATCAGATGTTGTCCGATAGTTACAAATCTTTTATAAATTAATACGTTAGTTTAGGACACGTGCACCAAGTAATGACTGTAATACCACCTCGCCGGTCACGTGTTACCTACCGCATTACTGTGTCCTGCATGTTGGTCTACTACAGTCATGAACTATTACAAGAATATAATCCGGCTACTGTTATCTATGGTACACAGGCAACATTTTTAGTCACGATGACGTCAACAGTTAGTCAAGAATGAAAGTCACAATTATCCATTATCAACTGCCAGGCAAACATTAGAAGATAAATTCTATATGGATCTTTTTCTCTCGGGGAGTCAGACTAATTGCAAACAGACTTGTTAAAGTTGCTTAAGTCTGGTGGTTTTCATCTTCGCAAGTGGTCCTCCAATAAGCGAGGACTTTTACAAGAACAAGCGCTGTTCATAAATACAATTATTTTTTTTTACTACTTACAAAATCATAACTTCAGAATATTCAGTTGGATTGACTCGACAGTACTGGGATGGCTTCAAGGAGACTCTAGTCTTTTAGTCGATGGAAAACATTCATACATTCAAAGCAATTATGCTTTCGGAAAAATGACATAACGTGAAAACCATTGAAAATTCTTAGCCTTACTATTGAAATAACATCGGCTGTGGTGGACCGCACCTACATGGCTAATCTCGTATGAGCCCGAAGCCAATTTTTAACGCCCTGCATACCTAACTGATCTGGATATGAAACAATTACTCCATAGCATTGTCACCACCATAAATAATTATTATATTATAAATGACATAGTTAACAAACAGATCGACTTTGCACTTGCAACACGAATAATGGCCTGTGTATTACGTGCTGTATCACGTATCAAAACAAAGACAGCATTTTTATCGGTTCACGAGTTGTCACAATCAAGACGCACGATAATAGATTTTTTGACGCAAAATAATTGATTTATTGGATCTCTCTTTATCAGCTTTTCTATCAGGACTACGACGTATGTTTGCTCAACGAGGAACACCAAAACATTTTGCGACACCTATTGCGACAATAATACTAATCGTCAGTCGGGGTCAATCGCATAGTAAGTTAAATTTACGAGCAGTTTTAGATAATGAATTCCATTTTCAATTACCTGATATAGGCATCGAGTTCCATTTCAACGCATGGCCAATCGTTGCGGGACTGTAGCAGGCAGCATTAAATAACTTAAAATACCTTTTGCAAAGAGGGGTCGGTGACCAAAGCTCACTTACTAGGAATTCACCACATTGTTGCTTGAATTCTAGGTCTTTCGACTCGCTAACAGAAGTTCCAGAAGATAACGATTTTCTAATGCAAACTACGGAAACGACCGGATGGACTCGATGGCAACTAACACAATAAATTGTTAATGACATTTGGAAGAGATGGCAAAAGGAACATTTGTGTAAGTTATCATCACGGTGGAAGTGGGAATAGTATTCAAAACAATCAGCATGTAGGCGATATATGCTTATTCATGATGGCAAGCAACTTACTTCCAGATATGTGGGCCCTCATCACTCGAGTAGTCGAGCTACATTGTGGTAAATATGGTCATGTACGAGTACCAATTGTGAAAATTAAGAGCGACATCATTAAGCGACCGATAGTGAAGCTGTCATCGCTCCTGTCACACGACGAGACTCAGGAATAAAACATCATTCGCCATCAATTAATTAAAACAAAGTATCAAATGTCATAACTATGAAATCAAATCTTAGAACAACCTTGTTCAAGACTATATTTATCACGGTACTTGCTATGTTATTAATCTTACCGACAAAGTGTACATGTCATATAACAGAACTGAAACATAATCAAAGCTTCTAATTTGACAAACCTCAGAGATGTATGGAAGTTAATAGTCTATTATGACATGGATATGAGTCCATGTCATAATATTATTGACTGGTATGGATCTAAAATGCCCTTGGAGTACATAAATAGTCTTGAGCGCATTTGTAAATAATCAACAAAGCCCTCATTACGTGATATACAACAATTACAGCTACATCATGCCTACAATGAACTTGAGCACTATAACCATATAAAGCAAATATTCTATTTGGAGTACAAGATGATAATTTCGTAGAAAAATATGAAAAGGTCAACGATCAGATTAAAGCAAACGAGAACTATTGTCGAAGCACAGCACAATGTATCACAACGAGTTGAAGATAACATGAACAATCATGAACAAGCTTATCAATCAGCACATCAATAACGTGACAAATACGCTGAATTTAGCCAAAGCAAAAGTTCAGAAATTAGAATCCAGCAACGATTTCGCGATCAGCTACCATAACGAACAACATACTTTGAAATATACAGAAATACTTGCTCATCGCACTGGTTAATCTTAGTCACACAGTACGTTCAACTTTCATCTCGTCAGCCCTGAACAACTTAGAGATGAATTCAATATGGTACCTAAAGAATAACCAAAGGATTTAGATTTACCAATCATTAACATTCCAAGTGAACCAAAGCTTTATCATGTCTTGAAAGTCAAAGCCAACAGCGACTGACAAGTAATTAGTCATATTTTAAATCAGGATTTTTCTCGCCACTAGGGATTATTTGGAATATATCACTTGCTACTGACACCTCGTAATATCGAACAGAAAATGATTAGCATAACTACAACATCATAGTATACTGCAATCAATATACAAAAGATTGTTTTTTACGATGAATCTGTGAGACCTACAAAGATGCCACCAGAACGGTTACGTCACATATCTATGCCCTCTACGGAAGCTCGTCCTTGGAATGGTGTTAGGCAAAAATCTTTGTGCAATAGATGAGGTAACAACGCAATGCAAATCTACTACCATGTCGCGTAATATCACAATAATTTTAATCACAGAGTATGTAATTTTGAAAAATTCTATGATTTGACAGAATGTACTCAGTTTTTGTTGTCTTCAGTAAATATTTTCACTTAAATAAAGGGAAAATACTTAATTAAAAATAAAATTTTTAACTATCATATGAGACAGGCCTTTTTTTAACGTCTGAAATCTTATATAGCTGGAAGGAGGCATTATTTGAGACTGCCGGCGTCAACCTTCTTCTAATCGGACCCATTTTGGAACCCAGACGCCGGGACAATCAGAGTTTACCTGTCCAAACTGCCTGCCTGCCTCTCCCAAACTGCCAAGGATACTAATTCAACCACCAGAACGCCCAGGAACTTTTTTCGGATCCAGCTTCTCATCTCCACGTAAGATGATCACCGTTCAAACCTGGAGATGCCTGTGCCTTCCCATCAAAATGCCCAGACCAGAGACAAAGTTCAAAAAATTACCGTAAAACGCCCATGCCTGGACTGTCTCTCCGCCAAGCAGCTCTGTACAAACTGATTGACAACTCACTTCTTTTGAGTAAATATAACTGAAATAAAAGTGTTCCTCAAATGCTGTTGTTCCAAAGTATCAAAATTATTTTGTATTATAAATTAAAAAAATTATATTTTTTGTAACTTATACTGCGAATATTAATAAACGTTTAAATTTTAATTAATTCAGTTAATATTAAAATTGAATATTTTAATAGAATATAAAAATATACTGTTCGATATAGAATTAGACTTCAGTGTGTCCTAGTAATCTGTCATTGCTAACAATGCGTTCGTCGGCACGATTGACTACAATTAATTGAATTAACGCTAATTAGTAGTCCATTCAAATCATATAACACAATATTCCTAATATGAATACAATGCAAATAATTATTAGTAATTAGTTTGAATTAAATCTATGATCAAAAATAGCGAAAAATTCCCAAATAACGTTACAAAAGAAAAAAAGTAGAGTACAATGAGAATACATCATAGAGGAAAAATTAAACAAAAAAAGTAACATGAAATACTAAACAGAAAAACAGTCACTATCTTAATCCCCTGGGACTGACCAATCCTAACTCCAGCCAGCTTTGGGACGGATTAGCAGACATTTGAATGCCGTCTCGACGCTAATTGAGTTAATATTTGGTTATCGGCGGCGCGCACTCGGCCTCCGCGACTAAGCCCCACGAATTAATGACTCAAATTTATCATTATTAATGCCCACGTGAACCCTACCTGCTACAGTGTGTACTAAGCCTATAATATATAGACATACACACATATATTGATGTATTATTCGTTTGTTGCTGCAGTGGATAATGTTTAATTACCTAATATATGGAGTGTTGGATTAATTTAATAAAGTAAGGTTGTATGTTTATAAATGTTGTTTCCGCGCGGGCGAGTGCAGCCGGTCAACTGCATCGGCATTCAATTGGACAGTTTTACGACGACTCGGTGCGTTTATTTGCACGTTCCGCTCCGTTTACTGTTTTATGACTATTTTTTATGGCGCCACTACTTCATATTTTGGCAGGGTTAAGGGATTAAGAGATAAACTGCGCTCAAATTTGATTTTTATGTGTACCCAACAATGTTATGTTTTAATAACAGCAATTTAAGAAATCAAGTTCAAACCGTCAGTAACACAATAATCGTAACAATTTGGAGTGTTAATTATTGTTATTATGATTACGCAATATTAATTATTGGCTTCTAAATATCAGGTTGGTATCAAACATGTCGTGTAATGAATGTATGTTTCGTCCAGCCGGTAACAAGCGATCAATGAGTAATCACAGCTCACTAATCACTCGCGATTGACGGGTCGCAGTGTGATGTGTGACGTCACTAATGGATTATTACGTACTAAATTAATAATAATGTACCAACATATAATAAGGAAATAAAAAAACACTACACTTATTTTTGGTAGCGGTTACTTACAATTACTTAGCAATCAATGAAAATTATTCTATAGTTTCCTATAAAAACACACTGACAGACCTACATACGTCAAACCATTTCATATTATACATTAACAAAAAATATATTTTCTAGTTTTAAGCTGAATAAATAGATTTGTACAGAAATACAATAATATATACTCTACATTTATTAATATGTATGTATGTTTGTGGTATATATATAATAATGATCAGTAAGTGCATTAGAAATTAAATGTAATAGCTGTAACAAGTAACAGTATACGAGTATCGTTGACTGTGACAAATTGGATCAACTGGAGGCTGTATAGATTGCGTGCATCGCATAATGACGTCACGCCCGCTCCGTGCCCAGTAATTAATTACTGATTAACGGACAATTAGGCGAGTAATCACCGATACCATGTGCCACTGGTCACGCTTAATTGGAGACAGTGCAGATAACAGGGTTTGTGTACGCGTCGGGTGGTTATCTTCCACTGCGCTCATTACCCACCAATATTTATCTCATCGCTGTCATTCAGAAGATTTTATACTGAAAATAATATAGTGAGTTTCGAGTGACCACAAGAATATACTCAGCTTTTAGATTATTGTAGCAGAGCTGAACAAACAAAATTTTAAATTTATAACCTTGCTATAAGTATTAAGATCATTAACTTTCTAGATTATCAGCCTACTTGTTCCACAGACAAAGGGTACAGGTAACTCTTCCAATTATATAATTTCTTCTAAATACAGGTTTAATCACTGTATTTCCTTTCATGAACTTGGCTAATACAAGTTGTGTCAGCCAGAATCGAACCTTGAACTTTTATATGTTACTTTTACAATAAATGTTATACGATATGTTATGTTACGTTTATAACTAAACTAAAAGCTAAAACCAGTATCGACTTACAAGGTGCAGGTTATATTCATTCATAGATCTGATAGCAACCTATCCTTTACTCTTGAAATGTTATTCTGCACTATATTTTTTAAACTAAAAGTTTTCTCAGTTACTGTCCAGTGATCAGTGTCATATACCCATCACATACTGTATCAGTATACAGTATATGACAGACAGTTTCTGCCTCTTCAGTGTTCTGGAGACACAAGGCACAAAACACCAAATATTGCATTTCACAATCAAGTCCAAGCAAGGTCTTTAAAACTATAATTATTATATTTAATTAAATACAGCATTAATTTGTTTTTATTAAATCACTTACATATACTATAGTTACACAAGTCTGTCTGTGAACTTCGGTTAAGTCTAAAGTATTCGGTTATTCGGTCTGTTATCTTCAACGAGCTGAAAAAATAAGCTTTTATAGTCAGATATTCTATTTTATATTAACATGCATTCTTTTATAAAATAGTAGAGAAAAAAGAACCTACCTATATTATTTCTATTGAATAAATTGAAGGGTGTCTTAAATAAATAAGTAAATGGCTTCAAATTGTTTTGTTTCAGAATAACATTCAGTTTTTCAAACGTTAGATATTTTTATATTATACTAGTCCTGTTACTGTTTTAATTTGCGCAGTATGTTATGAACGTACTTTTGTGAAAAAAATTTCGATCATCTCGTAAAAATAACTACTTTTAAAATTATTATTAATCTGAAACACCAGATATACATTTTACTTCCCAAAAACTATAATTTAAGGGAATTATAAAAGTATAACTAATTTAGATTTTTTTTTTCATAATTTTAGATTGTTTATATAGAACGGAGGAAATTGAAACAGACAAAGTAGCTGACTGTCGCTAGTTAAAATAAATTTTAAAAGGGATCTAAATAAAGGTTTATACCTTTGTCTGTTACCAATTTAAATATATCTATGATAAAATCGGGGAGTAAGTGCCGACGGATCGGGAATTCTAATTATTTTTACGGTATTTTTACTGTAAAATTTTATAGTCTTGTCCCGTTGAAGCAATTTTAAGTAATTTTCTTATTTATTTAACAAATTATACACTTATAAACCGACTTTAGGGTGGTGTAAAGACTCTTATAGCTATAGATCTACCGACGGCCATGAAGGAATACTTGTAACACTTTTTTGTCTATGAATGTGGCTATGAATTTATAGTATTAAATGTTATAAAGGAAAGGTTTGTAAGTTTGGACGTAGACATCTTTAAAACTAAATATCCGATTTAAAACTCCATTCAGATTTATTATATTATCATGTTAATATAAAATAGAATTTTGCACATTCTATTTTTGTAAAACGAAGAAAAAATTTGTGAATGAATTTCTCACGAACTTTGCTTCACAGACATCCAATGGAGACGCTGGCAAAGTTGATATGTCAGTGTTTAAACCAGCATGTTCTAAACCATCTTTTACATATACAAGAGTATTGAATATTAAATTTATTTTGACTATTTGAATATAATAGAACCTATAAAATAAAATTAAACTACCTATTTTTAATTCCAAATATTTTCACTAAATGCATATCAAAGTATATATAAAATAAATAGTATTTTTTTTAAATTTGTCCCTGTTTGTCTGTTTGGTCCGGCCATACTTTGAAACGGATAGACCGATTTTAACAGAACTTTCACTGGTGGATAGCTGATGTATAAGGAGTAACTTAGGCTACTTTAAAAATATATATCCCGAGCGAAGTCAGCACAGCCCGCTTATAATATGAACAATTATAATAATTCTTAATTTTGATTGCAGGCTACACTTAACAATTCTGATATCATCAAATATTGTCTTGTCATGAAAGTGATTATCCCAAATATTTAAACATTAGGTACACCTGCCTCTCAACACTTGACATTCCAACATCAGAATGTCGCTAAGTCTCCCGGAGATTCCCGAAACCTTACATGCCTAAAATAAAGGAGTGTTTCGACTTACCTTTAAACAATTAACTATTATAGCTCATTATAATAAATCTTAATTTTGGACCTCGAACTCTTCTAGTGATAATAATTTATTTAAAACTTTTATATTGAGAATTTTTTTAAGTTTGTTTATTTTAAATTAATTATAGAAAAAATAATATTTGTAATAAAAAAAAACTTTAAATTAATTTATTATATGATTAATAATTTAATCCGATGAGTATGGTATCTTTAATTAAATAATCAGTCGGTCGGTATTAATGTTAACATCGCCGCCATTACAACAATTTTACAAAGACATTCCCCTCTGGAGGTATGCCTTGTTAACTCTTTGATATCTTTTTCTCAAATAAATTCTTGTTTGGAAATATTTTAGTGAATTTTATGTTAATTTATATAAAAACATTGTTTTATCTTTAATAAATTATATTTATAAACATATCTTATCTTTATTTATAATCTTATCTTATTTTATCTTTTATATATTTAAACATGGATGGTCATTTTAGATGTTTTTTTGATTCTCTTTTCTTATAGCTTATTCACTCTACTGATGTTATATATAAGCTTGTAGTGAATTTATTTTTATAGTATTGAAATATTTATAAACAGACAGCATAATAAACTACGTTTTTCGTTTTTTTATTAATTGTTTTACTTAGTAGGTAGAAATTCTCCTTTATCTTATTACCTTTAAACTAAAAATTCTATATTCATAGATTTGTTACCTATCAGGTAAGCTGTTGAAGTCTTAAATAGTATGCTCCTACATATATATCATAGTATGTTTGTACTTATATATATATATATAGTTTTTTCTCTATATACTTTGTAGCTCTTATATTTTTATCTTTATTGCAAATTGAATTTTAGCTCTCTGGTATAATAGATTGAATTATATTCATTCTCTACGTGTTTTATCTTAAAGTAATGTTTAAAAGTAGTTTCTGAGATTACCTGTAACAAACATACCAACTGTATCTACGAGTGAATATATCGAAGTTAACAAAAAAAATATAGATTAATTTATTTGTATAAAAGCAAACAACTTTAGTAATGCTATAAATTTTAAATCGCCATCGATGTTAGCGAATTACTTTGACAAAGTGTCCACAGATACACTTCATAGCGACGCCCCTCCCACCTGCCAAGTTTTTCCTCCAGACTGGGCGTGACTTATCGGTGGGCTGGTCTTATGTGTGGGCGTCGCTCCGCCCACTCACCCGCCACGCCCACACGCTGATGGCTCAGTTTCTGACGGGACGTCGGATCGGATGAGTCTCCGTTGGGTCACTGGTATTAAAATTCTAATATCGTCTGATTACATCATGATAAATGGATTATATTATTATAATTCAGTATTAGATTAAGCAATCCAGCATTATATAAGAACATTGAAATTAATATTTTCATTTAATAACAAAAAACGCTTTTGATTTATGAATTAATATTAAGTAAAAATTTCATTAAAAAGAATATGATAACAAATTATAAAGACACGTTCGAGTTGTAAATTAGAATTAAGAAAAAAATTTATAATAAAAAAGAAAAGAGACAAAATATTAAACAATATTTAATTTTAAAACTAAAATAGATAAAAGTTAGGACGACACTCTGCGGGCCACTTGCGGATAAGAGTGAGTTCAAACAAAATGCTAATGCTAAAAATAGACTCCGAGAAAAGTATAAAATTATTCCGCGGAGCGCTTCATTATCATAACGATTATATTATTATACTGTTTCTAACATTTTGTGCTTAAATTTATAAGACTTCATTTAAATAATAAAACACTATAGCTTATTTGTTATCTAATCGATTGGGTTCGAGTCTCGGGTAATACATTTTACACTTAAGTGTAATAAATAATAATTAATTATATTTATTTCAGAGATAATAATTAAAAACCTCGGTATTTTACTTTTAATCTGCGTTGATGAATGGAGACGTGGTCGAGGGTCGCCTTCTCGTCACGTTTTAATCACACAGAGACGAAATAAGATGTAATAGGTATAATATTACTAGCTTATTTCCTCCCGCGTCGCTTTGGATGTGAATTGAGGTTGCTATGGTAACCGTTGTCATCGTAACCGTTGCTATAGTAACTCTTACACCCGCGTTAAGTGTTTAGCTCCTAAAGGTCTAAAACTTGGCGGAAGCAAAAAGTTGAAATCCGTTAGGATAGGAATTCCGTTAAATCCGTTCTTAGTGTACGTCTACGTCACAAAAGAAGTAACTGTGTAAAATTTTAAGTTAATCGGACAGATAGTTTCGGAGATTTCGTGATGAGTCAGTGAGTGGTAAATCGCTTATATATATATATATATATATATATATATATATATATATATATATATATATATATATATATAATACCATATAATATTTTTGGAAATCAGAAGTAGATGTATTTAAAAAACCAATTTTACCACTTAAATAATTTATTTATTTCTTAAAAAGTAATTTTAACAATAATCAACTAAATAGAAGGAACAAAATCTTCATTATTAAACACTCTCACTAAACAACACGACCGGTTTGCACACTACGAACGCTACGAGCTAAGTGGCACGCGGCGGTCTGATTGCTCCTTTTATAGAGAAAGATGCAAGTATTCGTGAGGGTAGTAGCTGACTGCTTATACGGCCTCTCCTGACATAGTGTCGTCCTCGACACGAGCCTCTTTAGCGGCCGCCACTTGATTCAGTGCCATCCTCTTCGACGTCCTCATCCAACAAGGTCATCGAAAGACCGACCTCAGCTTGTGGTACCAGACCGCTGGGACCAGCGACGCCAACAGGTTCGGGGTCTGGGTCTTCATTCAAAGGAAGCATCGGAAGACCTGTCCTCGAAGATGGTGTTCTTTCCGGTGACATGTGTTCGTTATTATTCTCATCTATAAATCAGTTACCGTTATGAGGAATTTAGTTTAGTTAGCCTATATGACACTTTCAATCTTACAGACATTCAACACATCATCATTCAATCAATTTAAACATCATCTATCACACAATTTACATACACATCCACATCACACATAGAATTCACGTATTCTTTTAATAATAACAGAGACGTCTCTTAAAACAACAAGCTGAGTCTAGACGCTTTCCTTCACGGTAGTAGATTCCAATCAAGCCGCATCTCTTGCCCGCCAGCTGTGGTGCTAAAACTAGAACGCCAAGGCAACACACCTGACGTTCCGTGAACGCCAAGACAGTATGTCTGTAGTTCAACGAACGCCAAGACAATACGTCTGAAGCTCAACGAACGCCAGGGCAAATTGCCCGAAGTTCGACAATAGAACGCCAAGGCCTTACGCCTGAAGTTCGGGAATAGACGCCAAGGCCTAGAGCCTGAAGTCTCAACACTGAACGCCAAGACAGTATGTCTGTAGTTCAACGAACGCCAAGACAATACGTCTGAAGTTCAACGAACGCCAGGGCAAATTGCCCGAAGTTCGACAATAGAACGCCAAGGCCTTAGGCCTGAAGTTCGGGAATAGACGCCAAGGCCTAGAGCCTGAAGTCTCAACACTGAACGCCAAGACAGTATGTCTGTAGTTCAACGAACGCCAAGACAATACGTCTGAAGTTCAACGAACGCCAGGGCAAATTGCCCGAAGTTCGACAATAGAACGCCAAGGCCTTACGCCTGAAGTTCGGGAATAGACGCCAAGGCCTAGAGCCTGAAGTCTCAACACTGAACGCCAAGACAGTATGTCTGTAGTTCAACGAACGCCAAGACAATACGTCTGAAGTTCGACGAACGCCAGGGCAAATTGCCCGAAGTTCGACAATAGAACGCCAAGGCCTTACGCCTGAAGTTCGGAAATAGACGCCAAGGCCTTGAGCCTGAAGTCTCAATACTGAACGCCAAGGCCAAGAAGGCCTGTAGTTCTTACATCAAAAACTCGTACATATCCTCAAAGAAGGCTGCACATGACTCGGGACACCATTCGCCACGCCAAGGCACCATGTATTGTGCCGCTGCTTGTTTGGTTTTCCCATAGCTGCCGCTGAGTAATTTGAGCTTATAACGTCCGTTCGGTAGAGCTGTCACAACTTGGTAAGGTCCACGTACGCCTGGGTCGAGTTTTCCGGTGGACTGTGAGTACTTAATGACGAAGACCAGGTCGCCAAGTTTGAACTGGCGAGGCTGGCGTCTCAATCGGTTAGCGTAGTCGTCCTGTCGTTGTTGGTTTGTAACCATCAACTGTCTAGCTCGGTGTCGATGCATCTCGCACAGCGCTTCTCTCCATCCCAATCATCAATCCCAAATTTAAGGGGTGAAGCCTGGGTGGTCTTTCGCTTCGTGATGTTGAGTACCAACAACAAGCGAATACTTGTAACACAGGATATCGTTTTTGGTAACATATCGTGTGGAGTCTAATGCTCCATCCCTCAGCTGTTGCAGCAACCCCTATGTCTCATTTTCCGCGGACTGAGCTATCTGTGCCCAGTTGCGTGGCCTTGAAACTTGGTTCGCCGCAACCACCGAAGGATTTCGACTAAGGTAGTCCGCGTGTGGCATCATTACCCCTTTCCTGTAATCAATCGTAAAGTTGAAATCTTGGAGGAAAATCCACCATCCATCTTTTTTAGTCAGATTAGCAATGCACGCTGTTAAGGTAGCATAGTTTTTAACATACCGCCGGAAGTACCCCGCAAGCCCTAAGAACTGGCGCACCTGTCGTACATTTTCAGGGATCGGTGAATTTACGAGAGCTTCGACCTTACGTGGGCTCGGCCGTACCTGACCCTGACTTACCACTCTTCTAAGATATTCAACCCACCATTTTAGCGAACTCGGAGCTTTTCATCATAGGAAAGCTTATAGGGTCGGTAAACCACTGGGGTTGTATTCGATATTTGAATATTCATTTCACGGGTGATTTTAAACAACGATTCATAACTATCTCCCTTAAGAGACGTGTTTACTTCAAGACAGTACGTCACATTAATTTGAATCGGGGAATCGGTAGACCTAGTCAAATATTGATTATCTTTAGTGCGAATATACACGATACCGTCGCGATTTACTACGTTCGTTCCTACAATAATCGGCGCATTCATACATGAAGAAGGGACTATAAGTAGATCCACCTCAATTGAAATTTGATTAAACTCGAGAGTAACGGTCACGTAAGCTTTGACTAATATTTCTGTCGCTTATACCCTTTAAAACACAATGGGTAGACTTTGGTTGGCAGGCAAGGTACCTCAGCACATCCGATGAAATGAGCGACACGTTAAGGGCACCACTATCAATAATAGCGGCCATGGGAATGCCATCAACTACAACAACAACAATATCACTTGCACCTGCGTTTCTAGAATTATTGTCCACGCAAAGGTTAACATTTCTCTCGTTTCGCGGTTGAGAACGATTTTTAGCAAAACAATATTCTTCCTTGTGGCCTGGCTTTTTACAAAAAGTGCAAGTAATGCTGCTTGTGTTGCTAGAGGAAGGTGTTTCATTATCTGTGCTTGGCTTTGAGCGACAATAACGACTGAAATGTCCTTTACGACCACACGAGAAACACTTCGTTACGATTCAGTTGATTAAAATGTTTATTTAATACTGAAGTGTGGGTATCAGTTTTTGCACGACCCGGTTTGGTATAGATTGATAAAAACGAAACTATTGTTTCCGGATTCAAATTGGCATTAGCCGCGGCAGCTCTTATTTGAGGGTTGTCGATACCGCGGATCACTATTAAAGTTATAAGCTCGTCACTTAAACCATTAACTATTCGTAAACGTAAAAGAGTGCGTCGTGCATATTCCGCAAATGTAACGTACTTATCGGATGTGGTATTCATGGTTTCAAAAAGAATGTTGGCGTAATCCAACTTGCGCGGACACAGTGATTTGAATTCGCGTTTGAAATTTGTCCACGTGCGGTCTGTCGTAACCCATTCGTTTAGCCAAATTTTTGCGTCACCCTTGAGACACGAACCAATACGCGATAAGCACTCAGAATCAGTCCAACCATTAGTCACTTGAGCACGATCAACCTCTTCGCACCATGAGTCTATGTTATGAATAGAAGGATCAAAGTTTGAGACAAAATAATTGTGTGACCTAATCGGTTGCAATATTTTAAGAGCGTCTACTAGGGCTCTAGTTGAGTCGGAAGTATCTATCTCTAAATTATTTGCTTGTGGTGTAAATGTGCGGGTATTCGATAAATGATTTGTAGTTCGTATGTCATGGGTACCCGAACGAGGTTCCGGCGTGCAACATCTGGACACGTTTGATTGTGATGTGTTCAACTCGCCTTCAACGGTATTACACGAGGCACTGGGACCACAACGCGCTATTGTTTTATTCGGCACACTTGTTACGCAACTATTTTCGATCGATGTTAAACGATTCATGATCGAATTCAATGTATTCTGAATAGACACATCCATGGTATTTTGCATGAACGGGGATCGAGACCTATCATCGTGGCGATAACGATGGCGTACACGATCACAACGCGACGTGTTACGAGACTGGGCACGACTTTTACTTCGAATTCTGCTACGCGAACGACACCGCGACTGACGGCTATGGTTTAACACATTAGAATGGCTACGCGAGCGATATCGCGATCTACTACTCGTACGGCTGCGAGAACGATGTCGCGACCTACGCTTGTTATGGCTAGATCCGCCAGCCATATCAAAATAAACACGAGAACTAAAAATGTGCACGAGACTTTGTTCCTCCTTTTTGTGGGCAAAAAGTTACTTATCCCACTTCTGATTTTGGAAATCAGAAGTAGATGTATTTAAAAAACCAATTTTACCACTTAAATAATTTATTTATTTCTTAAAAAGTAATTTTAACAATAATCAACTAAATAGAAGGAACAAAATCTTCATTATTAAACACTCTCACTAAACAACACGACCGGTTTGCACACTACGAACGCTACGAGCTAAGTGGCACGCGGCGGTCTGATTGCTCCTTTTATAGAGAAAGATGCAAGTATTCGTGAGGGTAGTAGCTGACTGCTTATAATATAATCTTTAATACGATTCATTTATTTATATATTTATTTTTCGATATTAAAATAAAATATTCATTAATCAAATGTATTATAAACACCTACATATAAACGTATTTCATATTAAGGGATATGTACTAATAAGTACTACAGTTATTATTAATAAGTATAAATTAAAATTTAATAAAATACAATTAAAATACGGCCCTGTATTCCAAATTAGCAAACGCAATTCATGAACCGCTCGCTAAGATTGTTTTAAGACCTTCATTTGAAGCTTCAGCAAAGTATTTTTTAATTCGCCGCATTATCATTGACTACTTGATTTATGTCTAGAGATATATATAATTAACACATCTTAAGAACATTCATTAATTATATTATAATATATATGTATATTTGTGTTACTAACATATATATAACACACACATATCACCTTTTTAAAATAGAAACAAAAATGAAATGTATATTTTTGTTATTTTCAGAATTATTTTTATCTATGTATGAACATATATATGATAGTTTTAACATATAATATAATGGATTACCTGAAATTACTAATAGGTAATTTCAGGTAATCTTACTCAGGTAATCAGGTAGATACTTGTTACGCTCACCCCATAAAGAGGGGTATGTTTATGAGTGGACGGGATCGGTCTAACCCACCTCTTATCCTTATCTCCCGAAATAGTTTTTAAATTTTATTACTTTATAAGAAAATTGTTAAGTTTAAACTTTCTATCAAGAAATATTCTGATTAAGACAACCATACTAAAATATAAGTTTCGCAGCCAAATATATGTAATATTAATTTCAATACTGATAGTAAAGAGTGAAATGGTATATTAAAGTTAAATATGATGATAAATCACTTTATTAATGACATATTAGATCATATTAATTGCTATCAAATACATTGTATCATAGTCACTGTATTTTTAGAAAATAACCTGAAAAAGATGTGTATGTAATGGATTTTTTAATAGCCTTAGTGATAATATAAATAAGATAATATAATAATTGTTTGTTTGTTGGTAATTATACGCTATAGAAATATAAAGGAATTATCTCAGAAGATGGGATAATGTATCTAAAAATACAGGAAAATATGGTAGTTATTCAACTTCTGTTGTGGTTATGAAACAATTTTTTTAATAAATCTTTTATAATGCGAGTGAAGTCGCGTATAGAACTAGTATTAATAAAAATTATAACTTATGTTATGATGTATTATTTTAATAGACAATACACATACAAAAACGTACACTTGCGAAAGGTAATGTATATCTGTTACCAAGAGAACTTACCATAAAACGTAGTTGTGTATTCCCCGCATTACTCGTACTCGTAACTGCGCAAAGCTTTTCATTCCATCAAACATAGTTCAGCAAACACGGTACTTGGACCCTGCGTCCTAATTGTCGCATTCAAACCGGATGACGTCACAAGCGCCCTCCGACAGCCCTAATTACGATAAATGATGTTTATAATTGTAATACACTTGTGATTTACTCAGTCTCAAAGCGGAGCCGCCGACGCGAGCAAGGCCTCTTCACTTTATACCATTTTTATGTCTCTTGTTAAGGGTTGAAGTGTGGAGGGTCCTGTTTTAATTATATAATGTTGATTTTAGTCATTTTATAACAGTTTAGCGTAAATAATGACAGAAAATATAAAAAAATGGTGGTAACATTTTAAAATAAACATTCTTGATACATTAAAAAGGTATCTGTGCTATAGATTCGATGGGGTCAGATCGAACCACGCACGGGGTAACACGGGTAACATGGGGAAACACGGGTAATACGGGGTACGCAGTGTCTAGTGTGGGGCTGTAAGGATACTAATTAAAATTCAACACAACTTGTTAACTTGAAGGAATTAGCTACTTTTTATACACATCAAAATGGGTATCAACATTTCAATAATTTAACATATTATAATTAATTTTCATGATGAAATAATAATGTACATACAAATAATTTATCATGTAATGTTCTTTGTTTGTCGTAAAAACATAAAATGTTAACCAAAATAGTCGTAGCCGGTAAAATAAATATGTATGAATCCGAAATCACTTAGCTAGCAATAATTAACTCTATTTACATTCGCCTCCGGCAATTATAAGGCACGGACCATACTAATATTATTAATAACAATATTTTATATGTAAAGATAAAAGAAAAAAAATAAATATTTGATATCAAAAGTGTTTATCATAGATGTTATAAGGCGACCAGTTCCGCCTTACCCCGGTCTCCAAAATTAAAACAGTGATTTATCTCGTCCGCAATTTATTCCTTTATCTTTGGACCACTAATATATCTTTATTCAGTGCCACAGAAATTAGCGAATCTGTTCATTCCTCTCGGTTTTATTCAAAGGGTTGCATTCATTTACTTTTAACAATTATTTACGGCGCAACGACTTTAACGTAGTCGACTTTAAAGAATTATAGCTTTTTTAAATGAAGATTAAATATTTGTTTATTCATTTTTATTTATAACTATACTATATAACGTTATAGGTATTATGGAAACATGAAATAACCTAATAAAATTCGCTCTATTATAATTCATGGAGGCATGTCGTCATGGTTTTTGCGATTAAAAGATTAATAATTCACAAGTTTCACGGTGTTTAGGCTTTGCATGTGTTATCATGGATCTACGGGTATGAATGCATCTTGTTGTGACACCTAATATGCCTCTAACACGCCATCCGTGTTGCACTGTAACGTGATTAGGTTATTTTAATGCATTATGTATCCAATCATATCCAATCGATATGAGTCGTTCAACTTGTTAGGTTTGCAATTAAATTATTTATATAACGATCTTCGTTGTATGAAGCTGGTTTAAAATTATTGTATTGTGATGGTTAATTATCATGTTTTAATAAAATTAAGTCAATTTTAATATAGTTATAGATTTCTTTTAGAGTTAGAGTTCTTTTTAATATAAGCAGTTATTATGATCACAAAAATAGTTTAAAGGAAGAAGGTTTAGTTAAAACTCGTATCGTGTTAATTCGCCAGTACAGTCAGTGTGTATTAAACACAGCGGAGTCGTCGACGGGTCGGCAGTGACTCGTATTAAGTACATATTTGCCCAACAACGGTCCATTAATCAATTTTTGCATTTTTAATTCGTCCCTCATTATTTGCCTGTGAATTTCATTTCGAACGCCGTTCCACCATTTTAAATTTTAAACCGACCGGGGCTTCAAAACTCACATTTCCAAGTAATTTACAATTTATCGTGTTCGCCTCTCCTGCAAATGAGCAAATATTTTTCGTTTGTTAAGCCACTTGTAATTAAATATATTAAAATTTTATTTGAAAATGCGGTTACGTATTGTTTCGCAAAAGTTTTCATTAAAATATCTACTGAAGTAATAAGTGTTCCACGCAATATTATCCGGCTTAAAGATTAAATATATTTCACGCCACCAATTATTGTTACATTTGTATAATATACACGTAAATATTCATTAAAAGCGATTGTTATGTTGTATGTAACAAGTCTATATCTCTAGGTAAAAACGGGAGCTTGAAACTTTAATAAAATGTGCTCACAACACAAGTTTCCACTTTCGTTCGTGAAGTGTCGTTCACAGCCAATTGAAATATTCCATTGAAGCGCTGTCCGGCAAACTCACCAAGCGGAAAAGCGATGTTCGCTCGAGAAGAAACAGATATTGATAAAAGATGACTCCTATATTTCGTATCTCATTTTTGTATTAATATAATTTAATAAAAAATATTATATATATATAAAATTGTTAAGAAATCAAGCATTACGCTAACATTATATGTATATATGTTATATAACATATAACGCTCCAGGCGGTATCCGTTTTGATGGCCACATGTAATTGATAAAGGCAGGGCTCGGTCGTACCATGACATGTTGTATTTATGCGATTTTAAAAGCTTCCGACTCGCGGATTTTAAATCAGAATTAATTACGGATTTTCGTCATCAATTCCATTGAAAATGACAGCCGCTTTTTAGTAACAGTAAATGTAGTTTAACGTATCATTATGATATTATATCATTAATTAGAGAAACGCGTAATTACTATATATTAAATGTTTAATTAAAATTCTATATATTTATGTCTAACACATAGAGACAAAGGAAGCAGAAGTAATGAGAACAGAACTTAATTCGAAACACCTTCAAAATCACGGCACGTAACTATAATGCTAACTAGACTTATAACTTTAACCAGAGATGATTTACTTCAATATATAATCGATCAAGCGAAACGGAACCTTATTTCAAGTGGATAGGTGTTGTTAATATTGTGTTATATGTAATAAAATTTGCATACACACTCCTAAGTTGGTCTAACTTGAAGCTGTCAAATTTGTTTAGCGGTGAGGCCGCCAAGTTACGGAGGGAACGCCGCCGGCAAATAACTAAGTACTTACTTGCCTTCAACTTGCTAAATTGTTACATTTGTGTTGTAAAATTAATACCGCGATTTATGTGAGGTTTAACTATCGCTTCTACACGTCTTGTTGATGTTGGAATGGTTTAACAACTTAACATTCATTTATTACTCCTCATACTTTTTGTAATCTGATTGTTTCAAGATTTTTTTTCTGTTTTTCTTTTGATCTATATTCCTCTGATAATTCTCATGTGTTGGGTCACTCTCTGATTATAACAGACCGTTTTCTATATTTAGCTAAAGTTTAACGAAATTATATTATTATTTTATAAATCTAATGATATATTTTATATCTTATAAGTTCTTATATAATATAAAGTTTAGTTCGTCCTCAACCAGTAGTCCATTTTCCAAGGCTTTATAAGGCTTTATATTGCTTACCGGTGATGTGATAACATATCTATATATCTAGGCTAAGAGTATGAAACCTCTAAGACATTGTTAAGTTGCTAAGCAGAGGTTGAGCTTAGATAAAGGATCATATTACAGTGAGCATTCCCCGGGATTCCCTGGTCAAAGTTCTAGAGAAGCCGGACAGCGGTACCCTGTCTAATTACGATAAAAAAACAACGTCACTCGATATCTTTTATATATTTTATTTTTTCTTTCTTTTGTTCTTTACAAAATTATATAAGTTAAAACAAAATTCATTATCGTCATAAAAGTGAAATGTTTATCGCATGACGTCGGGAAGTCGTGTTACAAGTAGCTCTTGAAGGTGCTATAAAAATAACACGTTACTCACTGAACGGTTATTGGTATTACCTTCTGTTACGAACCCTTTAACATGACATTGTTAAATAAAAGTATATGGAAAAATATAATATAGATATTCATGTATCCATTTAAAATTATAATTATATTAGAAGTTAGTTATTTTTAGTGAGTTCAATATGTGTTAATTTTCTGTGTCTCTTTATATTGTATTATAAATAGTTTTATAATCCAAATTTTTATTTATTATATACATTTAAAAAGAGTGTTAAATAGATGACGTAGAAGGGTATGTTATCGTAAGGCTCGTTCCACACAGCGTCATATTTCACAAAGTGCCCAAGTTCGGCAGTTCCGTACGGTTATGGCACTGTTAACACGTGTTCACGCTATATTGTTTCTTCATACCCAACTAAATCATGGGATATGTGAAAAAAACTTTACGACTACACCCCATGTTTCATAATGACTGTTTTGAAAGGATTGTTGTATGCTGAATTTAGTAATAAACATATACTTGTTATACGATACCATAACTGACTATTTTTGTATATAACCTAACATTTTTAAAAAGGATTCATGCAAGGCATTGTTCCTAACAGAAATCCAAATATGAAAGTGAACAAAAAATGTAGCAATGAATCCTGGTAAGCTGGGAAACGAGCCAAAACGTATTTACGTGTCGCAGGAGAAAAAATCCCATGGTTTATCTGCTATTGTTACGAATGGCGCTGTGCGAATAGATGGCGCGAGTGTCTGCGTCGCTTAATTAATGCCCGGCTCGCAATAGCTTTATAATCTTGCAATATTTTTGAGTTTTAAGCGCTTTTTCAATCGATATTGCATAAATTTATTTAATTCATGCAACATTGGAGTATAACAGTTCGGAAAATTAGTTCATGATTATTGAAAGAGCAAAGAAAAGAAAGTAACTATAGTTTGGAAACTTAGTTCATAGCTATGAGTGATCAAGTAAACGGAAGATGATTTCTTTAATACCATTTTGATGTTGAAGAAGAAAATATTTTAAAATGGTGTATTAAAAATATTAATCACTTATTAAAATGTACAATATGTATAAAAAATAATACAATTTTCGTTGATATCTTCCAAGATATTGCTTGATATATTAAATACGGTAT
The DNA here is from genome assembly GCA_918358695.1 of Melinaea menophilus ssp. n. AW-2005. Taxonomy (NCBI): domain Eukaryota; kingdom Metazoa; phylum Arthropoda; class Insecta; order Lepidoptera; family Nymphalidae; genus Melinaea; species Melinaea menophilus. The sequence continues at coordinate 2,824,383 of OU911055.1, read as the reverse complement.
AGTTATAATAAAGGTAACATGTTCTTGACAAAATTTTCATAAGAGTACGGGCAAAGCGTCGCCCGGAGCGACTGCGGCCCGGATCACTTTGTAGCTTAAACGACCCTTTATCGAAAACAGGGACTCTCTTGCTACTGGACACGGCTATTCGGACATAGCACGTAACCGCTGAATTCATATTTATAAATATTTTATAACAATCTTTATTTTAAGTTATGAATATTGATATTTCAATCGAAGAGTTTAAAACTACTATTTGAATATATACTATCTGATACAAACAAATACTCTTATGTTTAAGATGTATGTGTTATGGTGGTAATGATAAAAATAAATTAAAATAAAATAACTATGGTATATTATTGGTGAAACATGTAAGTTTACGTCTTATGTCCGGGTTCCTTTAAACGTCACCATGAATAAGTCCGGTGGAGCGGTGAGACTTGACAGTATCATATTTGAAGGCTCGCTTCGTAAAAGAACGCCAAATTAAACTATATTGAACATTTTTCATCTCGACTATTTATACTTGTTTTTCTTTGTCTGAATAAAAACTGTAAGATAGTTTGCAGACAGTGTTTTAATTTTCACATATAATGTACTTTACATTATTTGGAAACTTATATTAGAAATCGTAAAAATAGATTGAACTGTAAAAAGGACTAACTAGCTGAAAAAGTAAAGTAAATAAAAAGTAAAATTTACAATATCATAAGAGTTAGAGAGTTTATATGAAATGTCTGAAATGTTTTTAACAAAGGAGAACGTCTTGACGAAATAAAATTACTAAAATGTGGACCATTTCCGCCGTCGGACATCCAGCGATTCCTGAAATGTGTTTACAATAAAGGTCGAGAACGACATATTTCATTTCAAAGAAATATTTCCGATTACAAAAACGAGACGGGTACACTCACATATAAAATACTTTGTAATATTTATTATTATATTGTGTTAAATGTGTTATATAAATTATTTTTAAAGATCTACGCGAGTGTACACTCGTAGGGTTCAGTTCCGGTCACTCCCTAATAAAGTTATTCCCGTCATTCGATAAAGTTCAGTTTGGTCAATAATAAATTACTCGGTCGCGGAAGTTGTTCGCCAAATATTGGCTTAACTTTGAAGAATGCCCCGGATTTTATAAGATATATTCCCTAACTGAGGACAAATAGCGAGGATAATGTCGTCATAAATCATAATCATGTGTGTTTTTGTCACTGTAATTGTATTTATGTAATGTTTGGAACAAGATGGCGTCTTTAGTGGACTATTGTCTGTTATGTTATAATCTGTTTTGATGTTTTAAACATTTAACTTTTTAATTAGATGAGCTATGAATATTAGATTTAGAAATAATTTTGAAGAAGGATATCCTTAATATATATTCTGTGGGCGTGTGGGCATAAGTGTTTTGAGTTTATTCAGAAAATGTCTATAAAAAAACTTTGTGAAGGCTAAGTGACAATCGCTGTCAGTCCATAATCTTCAAACAAACATTTTTAATAAGTTTACTGTGAAAATAATATATAACCACACCGAGAAAGTAAATAAGCTTAACTAAATATTTTTAGTTGTGTGACGATGTCACAGCCAGTAGAACTAACTTCACATTAATATCACAAATATATTGAAAATAAAACATGTGTTGATAAAAATATGTATATAATATCCAGTGTGTTTGTTTGTCTATTATATTTGTCGTTCTGTATCCGATGGCTTCACTTCTATCGTAGTAATGAAATTTACTGTCAATATCTGTGCCCGCATGCGGCTTTGTGACGCGCTGTCCTTTTAAATCCTTTTGTCCCTATTTTTATTACTCCCTTTGCATGGTTTTCATATTTACCAACTTCCGTATGATTCGCTATTGAATAAATTATTGTATGATAGGAAGGAAATTGAATTTTTAATTTATGTTGCTTGATATATCTTGCTATAATTGGTGTTTTGTGATCTTGTAACTTGTGTTAAACTTAGCTAAGTACAAGGACACGGCCTTAATCTTAATGCAACATTTTAAATACTATAATTTAATTTTACTTTATTGTATAAATTAGAAAATAAAGTAAGCTGACATCTTTATAAAAAAATCCATTACGAAATATCACTGACGAATCGTAAATGTCAGAAAGTATAACGCGATGACTCTGAAATTTTTGTTTGGAAGTTTAGTTTTAGATGCTCAAGCTCGGTAAGAGACGATTTTGTTTTTTAGTTTAGCTTTGAATTTCAGTTATATTTTTTCTAAATAAAAAACATTTACAGGACACCAGATGAAAATCACACTTTATATTATACGACAAGGTACACAATTATTATTATATTCATATTACCAAGATGGCCGATAGTCATATTATGGTCATGTTACTGACCTTGTTTTGATACCAATATCTTGTATATTATTCAGTAACAAAAGCTATAAGGGTTGTGCCAAAACGAAACAATCGAAAACAATACAAAACCACGAAATAATTCAGTTACTCCAAAGACTATCTTCAAGGGTCTGTTAAATAATGAAGCACCCCTATAATTTGTTCAGGATTATCGCGAGAGCGCGCGATCTGAATCCAACGATTAGTCACAAGTATCCCGAGATGAATTCACAGCGACGGAGCTAAAGCTTATCGCTCACTCGGAGAATCGAACGAACTCCTACCGAATACTGATCGCCTGGTACTATTTAGTATTCAAGATTGACGTTCAGGGGATTATTGTATTAGATATTTAACCAAAATAACTAAAATATAGGGGAAAATATATTATAAAATGTTATATACAAAGATATAACAAACAACAAATGAGAAACAAAAAAAATATTTATATAAGAAGAAACAATGACATTATTGACAAAAACTTCAATTAAAATGATCGCATATTTGCACCGAAGGGTTGGATCTAATCAAATAATAAGATAACCGAAGCACCCTATCGAGTTGAGCAATTAATTCTGTCCTGCGTCGAGCGCAGAGGTTGCGGTTCGATGCCCAGTGCGTCTCGTCGTACAGAAACTTGTACGTAATTAATAGAGCTAAAGTTTATTCACCTAGAAAATAGATACATGTTTATGTGATATTTTAAAGTATTTCATTGCTTTTTACATTATTATTTTAATAAAGTATATAATTTTGAATATTTTGACGATTATATAAAAAATTTGATGCTTATTCTATAGCTGATTTTTCTTGTATGAGGAAATAAACATGTAAGTGTATACAAAACAAAACAAAGTAGTAAATGCGCTTGAATAGTTACAATAGGTAATCCTTGTCCTGGATCAATATTAATTCCCGGTTGAGGTCAGTAGAGTATCAAAGTGTCCACTGGCCACAGGCACGATAATTACGGCGCACCTCAGACGACCCGCAATCAATTCACCTTCGAGTCTACCGTCTGTCCTGATATCCTTACATTTAATTGTCTTTGATTTCATATATTTCTATCATCTACTAATAAAACAAAAATGATTTTGTCTTCAAATTAGCAATATGTAAACTTTCTTTTAAGCTGTTTAATATATTTCTTCTTCACAGTACTATAACGATAAGAGTTATCAAATATAACATTAATAATAAATTTCCTTGAATGAAATCCTTATAATATCTAAACTACACGTGTGCTCAAAATATCAATTAGGCAGATCCCCGGCTACGAACAAAAGATATAGCGCCCCTAATGAATTCGTAATCTCGGTAATCTGTTCAATGAGAAATGGCATTTTCCAAATAGCGGCGCGCCGGCAAACAAATTAAACCTTACCCAAAAATGAATTTATCACACGGACGGTGCGCGGCTTAAGCTAACTATCCGTTTACATTGGACAATATTCGGCCAGGCGCCTTTATCGTACCGGGTATGTTACATTACATTACATTACATTGCATTACGTTGCATTACGTTGCAGTACGTTGCATTACGTTGCATTACGTTGCATTACGTTACATTACGTTGCATTACGTTGCATCACGTTACATTACGTTGCATTACGTTGCATTAAGTTGCATTACGTTGCATTAAGTTGCATTACGTTCAAAACATTATATTGTATTGCATCTTATCGCATCGCCTCGCATCGCATCGCATTACATTACATTTTTATTATTTCATATTATTAAAAATTCTTCATTTTAATTAAATTTTAAAACATGTCGGGTATTCAAACTCAATATCGAATATTTTTCAATTAATATGTAAAAAAATATATATTAATATGTTTGTATGAAAACAAATAATTTGAATATTATATTAACAAGCGGCTATTATCAGCAAATGTTGCGTCTGAACCGTCCCAAATATTTTAATTTAGGCGAAGTGACCACTGTAAGACCACTGGCGACAGATGGCGCTCGTGATTAATATGCAGGATGGAGACTGCATTGCTCAAACTTGTTTTCCTTTTTTCAATTTACATATATACTATAATTTTCCCTACCATTTATCATTTTGAAAATGATTTTCTTAATTTTATTTGTTTGTAATAGTGGGGGGGGGGGTTAAATATTCCTTTCATTACATAATCGTAGCGCCAGGACCATGCATGTTAGTGCTTGAAACACATGTATGGAACTGCCCTCTGCGTTGCTAATTGCCTCCGCCGTATAGGCCTCGTTAATTTTTGATTCATTTTACTATGTTTTAAAGATAATTAACACTTTAAATATAATATTTAAACGTTAAAGGCGATGAAGTAAGTATGTAATAAAAGTTAGTTCAACCCTCAGTCGGAGATGTGCATTAAAAATTATAAAATTTTAAAATTAAAGTCCGTTATCTCCGATGCGAGTTAAATAAAATGTGAGTTAGGATTCAAGTTTGCACAATAAATAATTGTTTCCCAAGACATAATTGCCGTAATTTCATGAATAATTACCGCCATGGCGCAATTAAATAAATTACAGTAGGAATAACGACCTCCTTCGGGCTTTAGTTTAAACTTAGGGCGCCGGCTGTTGCAGTTCGCGGAACATAACTCTTACATTTCGAAACACAGTTCACTGCGGAAATAATGCGCCGCAATAAACTAAAGAACTTCCAATAAATATATCTGTATAATAGTTAAATCTAAACACGTAACCGCAAAACGTACACACGGCTGCGGTTGGGAAAATATCAAAAAGAGAATCGCCGCTGTCAGACGAGATATGGCCGGCTTCCAAATATTGGGGACGGGAAGGGCTACGGGAGAAGGGGTTACCCCACATGGCCAGTTAGTTACGCCGCGAATTATAGGGGCCATTACGATTCATTAAGGCCAGTTAGGCTTAAACCGGTGTTTACTCACGCACACAGGCGCATACTGTATACATATGAGGATTTTGCAACAGTTGGTAGGTATGTTTGGTGTGTGGGAGTGAGATGGACGGTTTGACAACGTCGCAATGTAGAATTTTAAGCGGCGATACTGTGGGTGTAATTAGTGGCACTCGTAACGAGTTTAGGGTCTTGGGTACTGAAGTGTGAATTTCAGATTTTTTAATATGAGTGAAAATTCTTAGTCGGAGAAAAATTACCACGTATCGTATATTAAAATTGACGTTAGCTATTTAATTTTATTTTTTTCATAAAGTATCTTAATTTTCTTAATAAAGATAAGAAAGATAATTTACATAATAGAGTTAGATAAATATTTTATATGAAACCTCTTTAATAAAACCTTATTTCGTCATACGGTAGCCTGTATGTAAATGTCCTTTGTATCGACTACTGGAGGTTTGCCAATATTGACACTTGTAGTCGATAGTGTTATAAGTGCGACACTAAACTACTTACCATAAACAACTTCGCCGCCATTGTACGATACTATATTGTCTATGAACACAATACCGATAGAAAAATCAATAAAGTAAAATTGGTCGACTTTCATTTATATTAGAACGTGTTTATTTTTTATTAAGGCTTAAATATTAAAATATGGTTCAAAATATTATTATTAATAGTAAGTTAGCAATATAAACGCTTAGACGCACCCAAATCCAACGTTTGTGTTGACAACACAGGATAAAGCTTTGCTTTGGTAAATTAAACCTTAAACCCTTGTAATAGTGATAATTTATCTGAATTAGGTGAATTGGTAAATATCATCTGCCAATTTGTATCTCGCTGCATGTTGGTAAATAAATTTGGATCGTTTTCCGATGCTTTTGACAGTCGTTAAACAAATATAACGTACATTTTGATCCATTTTCGAATATTACAGACAGACCGAAAGGAATTATAACCTCTAAATAATTTTATATTAATTGTTATTGCTTGCATTTTATTTTATTTGCAAGTAATTAATAAATTCAGTCAATACTTAGATAAATCAAAGACATGTTATGTTAAAAAAAACCTATTTAACTGGGTACTTATTCAACCCCATTCATTTCCGGGGCGGTCATTAACAAAACCAAAAGAAGTCCGGTAAAAACCGTCCAACTAAGCCCAGCGGCTATCTAATAACATTTATAACGGTCCCCCGCGTCCACTTGTCGCTGATAAACTGACGCCATTTTTGCCGCCATATTTATTTATCGGCGATAATGTTGGAATCGTTCATCACCGCTAGCGTATCAAATACGCCACGGGTTATATTTATAAACTATAATTATAATGAGATGTTTCAGTAGGTTAATAATTTTGGTTGTAATATATTTTCGCATACACAGATATAGATGAATATCTTCATAATGGCCGTACTCAATGGAGGAGCACCTATTAATCACAACGGGCGAGTGTTGGTTAGATTTATATGAGAACTTTTCCGCCTCGTACGCACAGACAGCTAATGATCCTGATTATATATATATGAAACTTTTCCAAAGAAAATTAGTTTCGTTTGCGTTATATCATAAAAATGATATTAAAAATATTATAAGCCCGAATTTTCTGATAACGTTAAGAATTTTATTATGTAATGAATTAAATATTAATTGTATATGTAATAGTGAAAACATAAGAAATCATTTTTTTTTTTAGATTTCTAAAAATAGTTTTTTATAATGTAATTCAATTATAATGAGACTATTTAGTTTATTATATTTTTGTAAGCACATGTTTTTATAACTTTAAATACTACATTTAATTTAAGTCATTGTTTGTCGGACGGCAAAATCTGCATCATAAATCGCAAGAAGGTTGGAGCGGATACCTTGGAGCCCTGAGGTCACAAATCATGGTGACTGGGCGGAATTTATCTCGTCCAGGTTAAACTGGAGATACCAGGATTCAGTCAGTGTTTCAATATTCATTATTAAATTCATTTTCAATGATTATGGATTGTATGATTTAATAATTTTAAATTATAAAGAATAAATGTTTCCGACATCATTTCACTTCTATATCATATTGATCTATATTAAAAAAATATGTTACGACGCCATTTTGACTCTTCATACAGCTGTGTTAAAAATTAGCCCGCCATTTTGAATTTTAATATCAGAATATGTTTAGGTTGACATACAATTTTGATAACTGTTATAATATGGTCAATTAAGATATGAGTCTTAGAGTAAAAACAGTCCTCAATATAAAAATAGAAGTAACAACAACAAAATAATCAAAATAGAACAAATGTCCAGTAACTAAGCCACAAAGAAACCTCGAATCCGTCTCAGTTGGTCAATACCCCAGACACGCATTTCCCGGCCCTTGTCTTTCTCTTTGATTTGTGGATGGCTACGATAAATCGCCTTCAGCAATGTTTAGATTGTACTTTGTAGGAAATTGAATTAGTCTTTAAACTTCACTATTCCACAGATATCTGTCAAACAAAATGTCAAATGTCATTCCATTTTGTCAGTTAATTGATGATTTTGTTTTTTTAGTTGTGTATTGTTTTTGTTATAATAGGTAATATTTAATGGCGGTAATAAGTATCTACTACCGCGATTAAATATGAGTTTAGTCAGTTATATAATAGTTTCTATTTGTTTTAATTGTTTACCTTAAAGTTCCATTCAAATTTCGTGTTTTCCTCTATTTTTTATACTCCACACGTTTATTTAGACAAAAATAATATTCGTTTTAAATGACGAACAAACAAAGAGATCAATTTATGAAGCATACATCATGTAAAGTAAGTAGCATATATGCTTATTTAAAAATATAATTAAAAACTTATTCCTTCACACAAAAATATAAATTTAAATCTAAAAGTTATAACGTCTGTCCGTAAACGTCAAAGCAGTGACTGCTGACATCTCTTATTTATAATTAATGATAATATCCGGAGTGGATTTTTCAGAGACGGGAAAAAATGGCGCCGCGGAAAAAATAGGTACAGACTATATAATACACTCAATAGATGAAAAATTATACATTTTTACTTTGTATTCAGCATATATATTTTCAAAACAAAACTGTAAAGTTACTGAACGTTGCAATTCAAAATATGTCACCAAAATGTGTTATAGATATTTAAAGTTATTATTCATATATATATATATATATATATATATATATATATATATATATATATATATATAAACAGAAAAATGTATATTTGTTTAAAATTATATCATAATATATGTAAAGATACAAACAAAAACACAAACAGACGGGATTAGTGACTTGTAAATAAATAGTGATTTGAGTCGTGCTCAAATCCGCGTGACATTGCGATGCTCCTAAAACGGAAGTGCTCATTTTTGTGGTGTTTTTTTTTTGTTGAAAAAACCACAGCAAAAATGAAGGCTCACCGACGGAAGACGACAGCCGCGGCGGGGAATTAAAAATTAAACGAGTATCCGTTTCCCGTTACCGTGATATTTCTGACTTTATTTCGTTTTTGAAGCTGGATAGAGATTATCCTATTTTTAAAATGGTTCCCTTTATTTTCTATTTTTGGGATTTGTTTGGTTTATTAGTTTCAATTTCGATTATCGTTTTCATGTTATTTATTGCTTATTAAATGTTTGAAACGAATATTTTTTTAAAAGTTTATTTTGATATTGAAGAAAATAAAATATTTTAATCAACTAATAAGCATTGCTATGTATTGTTATAGTTTATTTTTTTATATATTATTATAAAAAACTAACCACAATAAATTTGTAGTGATGTCTGAAGAAATATGAATTTAAATTTAAAGAGTTGGACTAAAACTAAAATAACAATTGAGTTATATTTTCATGAAATGACACACTTCACATTATTATATTATTCATATGTTTAAGGCTTTCAAAGTGAAATGGATTCAAGTATTTTTATTTGTGATAAAACAACAGAAATAGATCAAACTTCAATTTTTGTAAATAATTCAAAATGGCGGTTATATTAGATAAATTTAAAATAAAAGTGCTATCAATCTTATGTAAATAAAAACGCGTTTTTATATATGTGTGTGTGAATTACAACTGTGTGTGTTAAGTCTTTCCTAATAACATCTGTATTATCATACATTTTAATTATTTTTTGTTTATTAAGTGTTAATTCTATAATTAATTAATAATTTTGATTTTTTTTTATCTTCGTCCTAATATCTATTGGACACAGATCTAATTCGTTTCCTTAGGGAACACCTAACTGCAGGTTTACGTTAATTGTATATTCAAATAATATACTTTTTATCTTACGAGTTTTCGAACCCGGGACCAAAATATACATCATCTCTGAACCAACAAACACCAGTGACAACTATTAAATTATTATCATGATATCATCATGTATACATGACTATAACTGATGTTAAGTTAAATTAATAAAACTAAAGTTACCCATACTCTGTATAGTATGGTGCAAACTAATGTATATCTATAGAGCTAAAGACATCAAGACGTGTGCGTGTGTGTGCACTCACACATAGACTCCCTGATGTCTATATACAAGTGTGAGGATTTCAACAACTTTATTTATATAATATATATTAAAGTCTCTTTCTAGTAAGAGAGGATCTTAGTGGGCGTTCCGACGGCTGGGCGGAGCGCTAGACGGACACTCCTTGGATCTCTCTTTTTTACTTTAACACGTATTTAGGTACGGTACGACGACAATTTAAGCGAGGCCTCCGAATGTCCCCACAGCTTCCCTCATCTCATCTGAGAGTTAACCGGCCGGGGCGCGGCGGGGTCTCTTCTTAACTGGACATATTTATGTAAACGTGGCAAAGCACGGAGCAACTTTAGCCGTTATCGCATTTATAAAGTTCCAAGACAATTCCATTTTATGGGGTGTTTTGCTTCAGATAAATTTTATTTCTTTTGTCTACTTACTTTTGTTTCGGCGGTACTTAAATTAAATGTATCCATAATTTTTTACTTCTTCTATCATAATAATATCATAAATATAAATAAAATATAAAATAATTTATATTTTATTATTTTTATTTCATTTTATAGACACGTATACGTAAAGGCAACCTTACGATATTCCAAGATTTTTTTTAGGGAATTATTGAAATAAACTAAAAAATATTAATTAAAAACATACATTTTATAATAAATTCGACATTGAGATAAATAATAAAATATCTTTTTTTTTTTTTTTTTTTTTTTTTTTTTGTGTGTCTGCTTTTAGCCCTACTGGCCATGACAGCGTCACCGGTGGAACGAACAGAATAAAATACATATCTATTTTTGATAGTATCTTACAGAGTACAAAAAATGAGTTTTTTTTATATACAACATAACATAAAAAAATATAATAAAAACAGATAGTTATATGTGTTAGTGACATACAAACAATAATTTATTATATGTGTAACGTATAAAAACAGCTGATTGGGTCACTCTAGTGCTAACAAGATCTTTAGGGCTTCAAAAGTGTCCAGATTTAGTGGAATATCTTATTTAGAATAGATCACAAATTAATGATTATAATTAATTAATTGATCTTATAAAAAAAATACGTACTACTTTTTACACATTTATTTAAACATCCTAAAATAGTAAATATAAAACAAAATAAACCAATATTACTAAATTATTATATTATTACCAACTAAATATCTAAGTCCGTTCGGTAAGATTGATAGTGTATAGAGGTATCTATCTGTGAGATTATAAGAGTACAGATGGTATCTTCATAATGAGTGATGGATGAGCTGAAGATCATGGTTCTATATATTATTTAGTTTTGTAATATAATAGATATGTTTATTATTTTGGTAATATTTATATAGAAGTACTTATTCCCTTCCGCTTCGCGTGGCACACTATTAATATGAATGTGAACTTAGGTTGCCATGGTAACCGTTGTCATATTATCCGTTGTCATCGTAACCGTTGCTATAGTAAGTCTTACCCCCGCGTTAAGTGTATACCTTCTGCAGGTTTAAAACTTGACGAAATGCAAAAAGTTAAAATCCCTTGGGAAGGAATACCGTAAAATCCGTTCTTAGTGGATGTCTACGTAACAAAAGAAGTAACTATGTAAAATTTTAAGTTAATCGGACAGATAGTTTCGGAGATTTCGTGATGAGTCAGTAAGTGGTAAATCGCTTATATATATATATATATATAGATATTACGAATATGAAGTGTCAATATTGTAGGTGTCACAATATATCATTGAGTTTAAACACATTCAATTTAGCACTTACACCCCATTACAGAAAATTATCGACGTCACCTACATCAGTGTCAACCCTAAGATGTCTATGTGTGTGTGTGTGTGTGTGTGTGTGTGTGTGTGTTGTCAGCACGCGTGTAATTGTGTGCGTTATCTGAAAGATTCCACTTCATTTCCCTCGACCCGCGCATGACGTCACATGCTATGAATATACTTCATCTATTTATTATACTAGCTTTTGTTAAGGCTCTGCTTATGATAGACTATTTATAACTGAAAATGCCTATTAGGAACAAATTTGGTGATTATTTTTATTGTATCAAATTAAAATAATATCTCATTCAATGTGGTCTAATTCATCAAATTAGAAAATCAGTAATGGTAACTAGCAAGGAAAAGCAATAGGATAAATTGTTAATCTCTTAATTTCCTAGTTACTATCTATATTAAATCAGCGATCTGATATACTATAATGACCTATTTTATTAATTATTAATATATAATAATTTTTAAACGTCTAATAACTTTTATTTCAATTATGTAAACATAAACGCACAGACATCACCGTTACCAGTCGTTTAGGAAATGAACGTCAGCTGTTTTATCTAAATGGCAGCGCGGGAACATAAAAATGGCGTAAAATTCTCGTTTCATACAATAAATAATGAAATAAAATTTATACCCACATACTGCTTAATGTTGTACAAGTTATGGCACTAATAACTCCCGAAATACTTTTCTAACTTTTGATATATTTCATATCCATAGACATTAATGTGATGGTTAACAAAAAAAATTAACTAATTTCAGAAAATACCAGAAATAATTAAGAATGTAACTCTATGAAAATAAAAGGTAATAAACAAGGAAAATGATTGTCTAAAGAGAAACAGCAAACACGATACAAAGGGCGTCGTTCCGCAACCTTTTCGTGGGCGAGTAATGAAGCCGTATCTTTAATAGCTCCGATAAGGGTGCTAAATGTTTGCGCACACGCCAAATAATAAGCGACTCGATCATTTACCGCGAGGGTGCGGTTTGACGAGAAAAAAAGAATATTTGATGGTAGCCGCTTATCGGTAAATGAGATGGGATTGAATAAACCGACTCGGTCATTTCTGCTTTGCTTTTTTGGTTAGAACACCGCCGGTGTTTATTTATACTTTTTATAGAATTGGTAACAGACAATGATGTGAAGATGTTGTCACCAAATGATATCGGCAAATATAAAAAAATGTTTCTATCCTTGAGAAATGAAGAGAATATTCTATGAGAAAATGCTTGAACTAGAAAGTATCTGAATTGCAGTGTAATGTGAGTCTACTAGACTGTACAACTTCAAAAAATAATATGAAATATTAATTTAATACCATTGATCCGTTCTTCGGGAGCACTTCGAACATAAAATCGAAAATTCGATAATTCGGTAACGTTACAGTTAAACGCAGCTAACTTCTTCCTATAAAGATAGATGGGTTCCGATATCCCCTATCGTTCGTTCCTTTACGGTTATTTCCCAATAAAGCTAACTTTAAGTAAAAACAAGTTTACAGCCAGCGATTTATGGTTGTCGTTATTTGCTATCTTGACATATCCTTTCAAAATTATAAAACATATGAAATCGATTATCATCAATAAACGCAAATGTTTTACGATTAGACATGATAAGTACGTTTAAAATAAGCGCTATTAAATTAAAACAAACTAATTACAGACCTCCAACTGATCCACAGGCGGCACTTATCGTCGAGGGCATCATCAAAACTAAAGGGGAACGAGTCGCAATCCCACATCAAATAACGAGAAATGACGTACAGAACAAACTTCACGTTTTATACTACGAACACACGGACGACACGGTTATATAGTACATTATATGTATAATATACATATACATTATATACATTATACTGTTTGTATATAAAGAATGACAAAATCAAATTCAATCAACATATAATAGTCCATAAAGTTACTAAAGATTAACACAAATTATGAATCCATGTATAGTTTATTACGAAATTTTTTAACAATGAATTTGACGCATCATAATTGGAAATATTGTTAAGAAATTTCGTATTCGCAAATAATCTTTGTCTTGCAAGATTTGATACATGTTTATAAGTTTGAATGTCCGTGTGTATGAGAGAATTGCCAGATGAATATTGTTTCAAACGGAATTAAGCACGCGCTGCGGGGACGGGGATCACTTATAATTGTTATTTTATTCATAGAAATAACACTCCTACGGGACATTGGATAGGTGGGCAAATATTTTGACTGGTCGGGCACCTTTTAGCGCGGACAGTGGAGTTTTCATAGGTCATTTGTTATTCAGTTTTCATCAAAGTGGATGATAACGTGTGGAAGTCAAATACACTTGTATAATAAATAAGGAAAAAAAAAGAGTTCACTTAATTTGTAAACAAAAGCCGGATGTACAAACGGATTACCAGTGAAACCTGTAACCGGGAGATAAACTGGGTGATCCAGAGTCGCACTATCATCCCGCAAATCCTGTACCATTAAGTATCGCTAAGAAAGCGATTCGCGTCCATTACCATGTTAATAACGTAGGGGAGGCGGCCATTAATCACCTTGACGTAACAACTAACCTCTGCGGTTGAGACAATTTTATGCATAGATTTTCGATTCGGAAGGACCGTGGAACTGTGGATTATTTAATCATTAATCTCTCATGAATATTAAATTGTTTTGGAATTTTATTTACCTTAATGATTGTTATTTTCAATGATTTTAGCGGTAGATATCATATCTACAGAAACCTAATTATATTACATATGAATATAATCTGTATTAAAAACATGTTGATTATTTTTACTACAGGTTCTAGAATACTTTTCATACCGGAAAAATAAAAGGTTCCCGTAGGACGAACACACTAATCGTCACCGCGTCAGAGCGAGAGGGGCTATTATTATTTTCTTCTACTGCTAGTTTTTTTTATTAATCCTCTGCTTGTACACTTCTAAGATACAAGCAAACCTGGGGGCCCAAGCGAGGTTGATAAATAATGACAGACACAGTATAAGATCCTGTTAGATCTGTCACTATTATGTCATACAATGACAACGAAATATTTTATGATGACCAAAAATGTTATCTGTAACTATTAAAAGACATTTTTTTCATTAATTACCTAAGTCGAACTAGGAAGAGAATAATACAATAGTTTAAAAACGAGTTTTAATTACGTATTACACGGGAACTTGGTAAAAATGCAATATAACCTTAACATGTGAGTTGGTTTTATATTCCTTATAAATTCAAAACTGTACAAAAATAACAATGAGACATTCCCAGGGCGAGTTAGTTTTGAAGCACGTTAAAATCGCGCAGCATTTTATAACTGTCAGGGAAGTTGAACATTCAAAGCAAAACAAATGAAGCAATTACAGTAGCGCCGCTTTTTACCACCCTCATTTAAATTATAAAAGCTCGACTACATACAAATACAAAACAGCACAACATGTGTATAATCTGAGCTCACCGCGACGGTCAAAGCTGATATTTCTCCTTTTAATCCCTGTCAGATTATTTAAATTCCCACCTGCCTTACCTTCCTGAGGGTTTTTATTTAACAAAATAAAATATAAAAATATTCGTATTTGTTTTGGACGGACGGAATCCTTTAATTTTAGGCACGGCTGCGTGACAGTTCACCCAGTGTCCG
Organism: Melinaea menophilus ssp. n. AW-2005; assembly: GCA_918358695.1. Taxonomy (NCBI): domain Eukaryota; kingdom Metazoa; phylum Arthropoda; class Insecta; order Lepidoptera; family Nymphalidae; genus Melinaea; species Melinaea menophilus. The sequence goes on along the minus strand of OU911055.1, from coordinate 2,809,205 downwards.
TCGTCCGTACGTCCGCTTGCAGTTTTCACATTTCATGTATATTTTTTTATATTTTTCTTTTCTCGTATCTGTGTTTCGTTACCGGTGCTATATCTAATTATTGTGTTATGAGGAAATTTTGTTTTGCTTTTATTTAGTTACAAAAATGTTACAAAATTTTGTTAACTGAGCTTAGTATTTTATAATTGGATGTTTCAGATTATAATTTATGAAATAATATTAATATTATGTATATACTTAAGTTATATATATATATATCTATGTTCTATATATTTTAAACAAAGATATATAATAAATGCTGCTCAAAATTGTCTCACAACTTATTATCCGAACTCAGAATATAAAACCATTGCGATGTGGAATGCAGCAATTGTTTAGCACCGCTTTATCCCGCGGCTGTCCCCGCTTTCTATTTGTTACCCTGTACTTTAAATTATTTTGCTTTATGTAACTTTTAAGCGCAGTAGCACGCACTGCACCGCGAGAACGATTCGTAATGAAAACAACTTTTTGAATTAACGTCGCAATAGAGTTTTTTACCATTCGGCTTCCATTGAAATATAAAACTCCTGTATCGAGCTTGAAGTTATGCGAAAAAACGTTCAGCTTTAAAATCCTTTGGCTCCGCGTACGAGAGGCTTAATTTACAGTCATATTTGAGAGCGTTTTATGATATTTCACTGAAATGGATTTACATACAGTCGAATAAACTCAAGTGTATATTTTTCTAACATACGTTTGGAGTTGTCGTTTACTCAATTATAGTATTCGCTCGAAATACAACCGACATTCATAAAATGTTCAGGATTTCTTTAAATAAAGTATGCCTCTGTAGGGACTATTTCGCTGACGACATACTATTATTGACATTAAAAGTGTGATTAGTTTAAAATCATATATTTATTTGAAAACTAAAAGGTGTGAACTCTAATATACAATATATCTATTAATAAATACACGTAAATTTTATGTATGAAATATTCTCAATTCTCAATACCTTCATAAGCTTGAAGAAGTATACTAAATTGTCTCTTCACGTATAAAGAATTACAATTATAAGATGCTCTATTAATAAATTCTTAAGCCGCGAACCTCACTGTCGATTGAATCAATTGTTCAAAAAGACCACAACAGGGCAACCGATAAATCACCCGGCAACTTCAAATAGAAATGTCATATTATTTCCACAAAAGATTTAACTGGAAAATAAATTATATTTCCCCCTTTCCGTGCCATTGTTCGTCGACGTGTGGAAGCCGCACCATTCTCTGCGATATTTAAAAAACCATTAAGTGCACGCTTTTGTATTGAAAAATTGAGACGGTTTTGTGTCTAATTTTCTTGCAAACATTATTTTACAGCCGACAATGTAACATTGTTTAATGTATATCAAAAGCTTGTTTGTATAGAGTGACCTTGAGTTACTTTCGATTAAGAGAAGGCCTCAAAGGTAACAGGGCCTCGACTGGTTTAAATTTTAATGATTGATTTATTGATATGGTTTCAATTGCTAGGATAATGGATTATTCTAATAAATGGCATTATTTAATTTATTATAATTTAGGATATATTATAAATATTGATGGAGCTTATTTTGCTATTTATAATTGTGATCAAACAATATCCTGAAGGCATATTCCTGTCACGTTAAGCAACAAAATCCGCGAACCCCGCCATAAATTCCTCACCAGCCTGATTTACAACCTCCAACTAAATGTTTGATTTGTGCTCGTAAATCGAGATGAGCTTTTGTCAGCCAGCTGGTTACGGTTTATTTATATATAAGTGGAGGGAAATTCGTTTGTTCATTGCATCGTTTATACAGCTTGATACCTAGACAAGCGACAAGTATAGCTCACACACACTCACAGAAACACACACATGCGACCACAATTAGTAAATGCAAATCAACTGAAGCATATAGAAAATTTTTAAACATATTTTCTGTAGTGCAATTGAATCCGCAACCCTAAGTACAAAACGGAGCTGAAAAGCGAGTAATTATGAGTTTTGTTGCATCGTAGCTCTGTTTAATGCAATAATACAAAGTACCAACTTTAATTAGTAGCTTAATTCAGCTCCAAGTTGCCAAGCAAGTCTATTCAAAGCTACCAATGTGTGAGCACGATAAGGTATGGCTCCGCAGTTAACTGCCAACTCATATTACATTAATTAATATTTATACGGTATCAAAGTTTTCTAGATCTATAGAAAAAGTGCTTTTGTTTTCCTTTTACGTTTGGAATCAGCATAACATTTTAATACAATTTTCTTTACATGTTTATCATAATATATATATAAAGGTAATACATAATAAATATCGAGCGCACAGCCAGTATGTAGTTGTCGCCCAGGGCGGGCGGCGCAAATAAATCCGATAAACAGGAGGTCGTGGGTGCAATGTCGTTAATTCGACGATTTAAATCGGAAACACGCGATAAATTTCCCGCACGCCGCTTTGAATTCAAATAACGCCCAATTTGGATACTACAATACTAACTATCGTATTGCGGTGACTGGCCCCGAGGGCGTTTTTACACGGTCATAAATAATGCTAAGATGGAGTTTAAGAGTCATTTAACATTTCGTTTTTAAAATATAATATCTTTTTGGCCCCAATCCAATAACAGCCATTAAATTCATAAGAACTGCTCATAGTTTGAGAATAAAACTTTAATAGAATTGTTCTCAATTCCTCGAAATTTTGAATAAAATATAAAAAAAAACCCAGTACGGGTTTTTTAAAATATTTTATTCATATATAATAATTCATATTCTTCACTGTTTTATTTAACTAAATATAATATATATACCTGTATGTTCATTCTCATAAACGGCTCCATTTTAATATTATTTGTTTTGAAGTTTAGATCAAGAATGGTTTTCGATTTTTTGTATTTCTGTTACTTACACTTCGATATTTATAATTCAGTAAACATTAAATATGACCGTTTATTATTAACTCATCGGATAATATGATCACTTTAGTTTTAAATGAAAGATAAATAAAAAAATCTGATGTCTATATGAATAAGTACTCCAAGCAGTTGGTTAACATTTAGATAAGTGTGAGTGTCACAATGGACGACTAACAAAGCAATACATCAATCGATAGTTAACAAAAACTAATATTATATTGATAGCTTTTGATTCTGACGGCACCCTCATCCTTTTTGTTGGTTATTTATGGGAGTACAGATATCGATACGCCCGCGGCGGTATCATGAAATATTAAACGCATTACAAGTGGCATATAGGCCGGAAGATGAGGTAAGAAAAATATTCTCATTTCAATTGTGAGGACACATTGGAGTGGACTTCGTTGTTTATTATTTTTAAAAATTTTATTTAAAAAGAAATATATATATATATATATATATATATATATATATATATATGTATATATATATATATATATGTACATTGAATTTTATATATATAAATAGATATATATATATATATATATATATATATATATAAACGTAGGATTTAAGAATTCTTTACTTTTTTTAAAAACATATATTATAAGACGAGTAATATATAATAATTGCTATCTCAAAAGTTATAAATATAAGTAAGGAGGTCCTCTACATTCTTTCATGCAAAGTAAAACAGCAGTGCCAACTCCAACTCCAGTCAGTACCCACTGCAACAGTATCTCGCTTAGGAATCACACAAAAGTTTATTCGCATCGCTTTTATCGCGGGAACTCCGGCGTTAGCAAAAATGATTTATACGATTTATCATAAATAACTTATTCGATTCCTTGTGAAAAACTATTCTCTTCCCCTTTTACGATTGTGCAAAGGAAATTAGATTTTTAAATACAATGAAAATATCTGAGATTCCATGGTGCAATGAATTTGAAAGTTTATGTTAAAGTAATTTTTAGCGCTCCAAATTTTAACATTAATTATTCTAAATATCTACATTTATATACATTTTTTTATAAAGAGTTACCGACACGGGTGTGTAATAAAGTATCGAAGGTCCATAATGCCCGTAATATTACTATAATCTACATATTATTCCAATAAGTGGGTTTCTTGGCAATATTGCATGAACGAAACCCTCCCGGGAAGCAAGTTTTTACCTTTTATTGTTTTATGTATAACTTTGTGATTGATGACGGATGAACCTAAGCAGCTTCATAAATATTGAGACGAGCTCTCACGCTGTGAAATAGTTTATATAAGAACTGAATGTACTTTGTCTTTCTTTTAAGGGTAAATTTAGTGAAAGCGAGGTGTGTGAATATTATGGTAATAGTGTTATATATACAGTAAGTAAGATTTCCTTTATATAAGATTACTGTAAATGTTTTGTTGTTTGTTTGTTTTTAACTTTAAGATAACAATAATTCTTCCGTTAATTGTTGTCTTACAGTTACAAAATGAGTCATAAACATTAAAAAATATTTTCAGTTTGAAGTCAATAAAGCATAACAATGAAATTATTTGTTTTAGATTAGTTATATTTAAAGTTATTACTTGGTTTAATTATCTTCAATAAAACTTAGTATTTTGATAGTAATACGATATTATTTTGTAATTTTAAGAAATGTAATATATAAATAATGCAAAAGCAGTGAAATCTATTCACATCGAATACGACCAGCACTTGTATTCAACGTAAAGTAAACAACATTAAGGTACAGGTAAGAATAAAGCGCCGAGTTATCAGTGAAGGTGGCACGACAAAAGCGTTTCAGAATGCGATAGGGTCTACTGAATGACTCCATAAAGTGGCGTGAGGCATTCCCGACGTCCGCGCGGCCCGGCGTCCGATAGCACAATGCGGCAAACGACGCCGGCGCTTCCGGTTCCGTCCCCAGATTTATGCGACTGGCTTCCTGCCTCCATATGCGTTCAACTCATTTACACAAAAGTTTTTTACCTGTGATATACGGATTGCGAATTTGTATACTTCGGTTTAAATTATTTATAAAATTTTCAGCTAAAACTCAAGAATAATTATGATACTTTCCAAAGTTATGTAATCCTAGTTTCACTAGTAAATCTGTCTTATCAACTCGCACACGTTAATCTCCTTGTTATAAGTTAATTACTAACAGTATATGAGAATAGAACAAAAAGGGAGTAACTTTGTTAACAATAGAGCGTCGGCCTCGAACGCTCACGTCTCAGAATATCTGAGCACTTGTACCGCTATCTCGTCACTACTACGAAGTACTGGTCTTAAACAACGAACATCATTTAATATTATAATAATAAAAACATTAATTGTATTAAGACAAAATTTAAAAATATAATTTGAATGTTTGTTTTATTTTAATTAATATTTGAGATAAGTGAAACTTTTATGAAATAATTATAAACTTATTTAACAGTTTCTATTTCGAGAAGGTGTTTCTTATTTAAAAACATGATTGTAGTAATTTAATACAAAATAATAAAAAATACTTACAATTCGCCGTATACGGACGGTACAAACCAACTCTCAAGCGAAGTTTCATATAAATTTTGTACAACAAACCTTAGTTGACGTTAACTTGGTATCTTGTGATGGTCGGGGGGAAGCGGGCGGGGGGGTGTGACATACCTTTGTGAATCAATCAAGAATTAATTTCAGCTCCTTCAAGAAACTACTAAGATAGAAAAATACTTTTTGGACTTAGTCGACTATTATTATTACTTATCCTTTTGGTTAAACCTTCCACTTTGGGTTAAACCTTTCTAAACTGTACAATTAAATATTAAATTACCAAGACTATATACTTTTCGTTAAAAGTTAGATAAAAATAAATTTAAATATTCCTTTCAAATAAAAAAGGGATTTTTTTAAAGAAAATCTCTTATACCTGACCCCGAGGAAAGCAAGGACGGGTATGTGCAATTCACTGACTTTTTGGCTCGGCTTTTTTGGCTTTTTTCAGTGAACTTTGTCGGACGGAAATCGCTCTTCACACCGTGACGCCAGAGCAGACAGACATTCTAATTCGTCAAGACATCCAATTTTTGTAATATTTTTATCATAATATATATATTTAAATGATTTCTGTTTGTGTGTAATGCTGTTACGTACAAAACCTACATTATTTTATAAGTGAAGCCGAGTTTCACAACTGGTTGAAAGTTGGAAAGCTGAAACTTTATAAATGTGATTGTTTAGATATTTGGGGAAGGTACGCCGAGGAGTCAAAGGAAAAGTTTCAAACGGTTCGCAATACACCGGCCTGCAGCATTGAAAGCAATTGTATTTAAATTAATTGAAGGCAAATTAATTTCAAATGATTTGAAACTTTTCGAACAATTATAATATTTAAGGGATTTCTTAAAGTAAATCACGTTTTCTGATGAAATGATTACGCACAAATTCAAATTCAAATTCAAGTAGGCATTTATACGCACTTATGAATCGTTAATTATTACAATAATAAAAGGTGAGTGTAGTCAGTCCGTGAATAAGCTACTATCGGCTTGGATGGTGCTCTTTTGAGAAGAGCCGGCCAGAAACTCAACAATTGCTCTTTTTGAAAGAAATCTCTTACATGATGTACATTATAATATAAATCCTTCGAATGAGTCAACAACTTAAGTTCCACATATTTCGATCCAATAAAAACTCTTGAACGTTATAATAAAATTTATTTAATAATAGACTTTTGATTTTAAATTTATAACTAAGAAAAGGAAGGTCTAAGATATTTTGTGGAACTTTATTATATATGCGTATTATACATAATATATATAATAAAGTTCCACTTTTATATACACAAGAGTATTTATATATTTATATCTTAATAACATTCAGTAACTGTATCCGCAGTGTAGACAAACAAGTCAAATTTAGCTCAGTTACCTGTAGTTGCCAAAGCACCTGGCATTCCGTAATCGAGTGGCTCTTTCGAGTTAGATCCAAGTTACAAAGCGTACCATTCCTTGTGACCAAGCATCGTTGAACTGTACTCCGTGATGAGGATGGATACTCCATGTTAATTTGAAACGAAACTGATTGGCTTTGATCATCCGATAGTAATATTATTAAATACGATACAGTTTTATTACCTATATAGTTTTTAGACTAACATATTTGTATATATAAAATATATTTTATAAATGTTTCTTATGATAATATATTCAAAATTATTTTATTAACTTTTTTAAAATATTTTTAACGAATACGTTATTTTTTTTTTATTAAATCAATTAATAATGACTAATAAGGTATTTCTAACTTATATGCTTTAATTTTAATGAGTTCCTAAACATTCTATAAGACGTCGAGTCGAAACCCTCTTTCGAGTTTCGTAGATTTATATGATACATAATAAATGATTCATTAAATAATCACGCGTATCTCACGTGAGAACACGGGATTAATAAAAGATTTCGAATTCACTTTGTTTGAAAGCCGATAAGTTAAGACGAAGTTGTTGTAAATATATTACAATGGTTGTTTATCTTGAAAGACGGATATATTAAAAGATATCCATTTATACATTCAGACATTTTCATATTATTATATATTGAGTCTCAGCTGCAAGTTTTAGTGGACCGGTAAGTCTGCATAATCCTATCATGTATGCAAAGCAGTTTGTTAACATAAGCCTAAGAAGATTTGACTTCAACAATAAACTATGCTTATCTAAGGAGTTCGGCGAAAGGGCCAGCCCTCGGAGGGACGGCTAAGTGAGATCACACTTAAGCAATTATCTTAGCAAGCCTGCCAAGGTACCGTGATCTACTGCCGAGACTGTTCGCTAGATTTATGGAACATACAGACAGGTAAATGGCTAATCATTTACTTATGGCTATATATATATATATATATATATATATTTCACAGACGATGTACGATTATATATACTATTATATATAACATTATCAACTCACTATGTGTTTAAGGGTTTTTTATAAGTTCTCGTACAACTTTGAACAGATGAAAGTTATTCGTCGATTAACTTATATAACTAGAAAGAAAGGACTGACTTTCATATTCATTTAAATTAAAAAGTATCTGATGAGAGCTGATGGTCCTGGAAATAATAACACTACATGTCTGTTAGAAATTATATTATTAGTTAGTCTGTTTTTTAAATATCAATAAATCGGTAAATAATTCATGAAATTGTTTTTAATCCATTTCTATAATATATAGCAGAATATCTCCTACAGGTCTTTATCAGGTATTATCGTCAATTTAATACACATGTTGTAAACGAGAAACACAAAGTAACTCAAAAATAGAACATATAGCAAGTGTTGTATCTGTTACCGAGTTCAAGGAAGATATTAAAGATATATCATAATAGCAGTTATATATAAAGATAAATAATTTCACCATGGAAGTGTACTATAAAATGCACCATTAGCGGGTAATAAATTCAAGGAGCGCCCTCACAAACATCCCGTGAGATCTCACGGGAAGCCAATTCGCAATAATTTAAACTCAAATCTGACATAAACATGACCGATATTCACCAATTTGCATGACCGGTGCCTTTGAATAAATTAGACGAACCTGCCCGATGGCTTCTATGAATATGCAAGACGTTGGATTTCAAATTTTAGGCTTCAATTAGGAGGGAAGCCATTATACCCGTCTGATTACACTTAAGACATGCTTCGGAATGTTAAATCTTGTTGACTTGTATATGGTTATATTAATAAGATAAAACATGACATATATAGATATGAAATATATGTTAAAGAAATTAAAAACTAACGAAATATTCATTACAAAATTCTCATTTTAGCAGCTTCGAAAAATAAAAAGTCTAGGACATTAAATGGACAAAATATTACTTCGTTACTGTGATAGCGTATAAAATAATTGCCGATACCTTTGGTAATTTTTGTCGATAACTACTATGAGTCCGACGAAAATATGATTATCGAGTGGTCAGTGAGGCCGGTGCCCGGTCGCCTGGTCGCCCTCCCTAACTACATTACACCATTTAATCGATTCAGCCAGAAGCAAGAGCACATTACCTGTATCGGTTTAATTTTACCAGGTGAGGGATCTATAACGTTAACATTTAAGATTTTTACATCAAATTATGTTCAAAATTTATATCTTATATATAAAAGTACAACTATAACAATTCTAAAATCAGAAAAACTAATTCGTCTCTTTAAAACGTCAGACCATATTATATATATTTTTTTAAAATAATGTCTGTTTGCTCCTGCATATAAAATAAACATACAATAACTTGCAGCGTATTTTATAACGAGCTAATTATTCCGGCGTGTGAGCATGACTGTACCATAAATACATAAAGTAAACAAGTATTAGCACCGGTCACGGTGCACTGTTTGTATTCGGCCTAAAACAACAGCGTTTGCGGCCACCGACTAAATTTGTTACTGTCGGTCATACGCTGACTCAACACTCGTATTGTACTTTCAAACACATAATACTATTACGATTTTTAAATTAAAATATATTCACATTTAACACACATGTCATATTTTATTTATGGAATAGTGTGAATTTTTATTAATAATTATTATTATTTACGAATGCTCTTGTGAACGCGACTGTATCAAAACGTGACTGTGCGTAATTGTATTGATAAGGTGGAATACATTTCACAATATTTTGTTATTTTAAATTAATACAACAAATTAATTGTGTCTATTAAGATATTATTTTCTCTGATCCTTATCTGTATCTAAATACATTTTTCACTTACGATATATTTAAATAAAATTGGGGTTAGAGAAGGGTGAAGACTCCATTTTGTTATTATATTTATATTTGAATAACATAGCCTACATTTTAATATTAGGTAAATACATTTTTTTATGAAATACAATTACAATTCAGACAAAGTTATTTCAAAATTTAATATATATCAAAAGTTTTGAACGGACAAACATTGTAACATATATATAATTGATCTATAATCAAGTGTTATTCGCGTGTAAAATAATGTATTAGGACGTCGATTTGAGCTAATGTCGCCATGTCAACAGGTTGGACACACGCAGGCCTAAATAAACACTCATTATACACTACGTGATCGCGATCATCTACAATCTACATATATGACACATGATATACATTTGACATATATGTTGTCTATCTATATGATGTTGATCAGAGGGTGTATTATTCTTGTTTGTGTCCAACTAATTTTTATTTAGATAAGTAAATATATATATATTTATATATATTTACTTATCTGTCAAAATACACACATATATATATATATATATATATATATATATATATATATGTGTGTGTGTATTTAACTTTATATATATGTATATATAAATATACTTATGTCGTACATATAATTTTAGAACCATATTCCATCCAGAAAATATACTTATTTGAGCGCAAAATCTCAACATTTCAATCAAAACATGCACAGTTTAAATAAAATCTCTCCGGTATCCTCGTTCAGTAATATTTGAGTGTAGTGTTTAGAATGCCGTCGATACATCGCCGACGGTCGGCGCATGACTGATCGCGTACACGTGCTTGCAGCGAAGTGCATGTCTCGATTACAGATTGTCGCTAAAACTTACTGCCCGATTTGGATACTGGACAAAACATTCACAAATCCTTTGTCTTCCTTCAAACCATTATTTCTAGAGATGCCACCAACTAATAAAAGAAATACATGATTTTAAAATATATATGTATATATATATATATATATTAATTATTATATTATATTATAATAATAAAACTTCTAGAAACATGCAAAACTCTTAATGAGACTAGAGTTACTACAATACTCGTATAAATGTAGTTGAATAAACCTGCAATATAAATTCCACTTAAACAGACTCTAATTGGCTCTAAGCTAGCTTAGTATTCAACTTATACTATATATATATATATATATATATATTCGTTATAATATGTGGTAATATGTTATTCTATTATATTAGAAAGTACATTGAATTAATGGATTTATGACCAGCAAAGGGTCCACGGGAGGTCTGTTATTCTTGTTTTAAACAGGGGTCAGCCGCAACTGGGAATAGTCCTTAAGTTTTTGATAGTTTGAGCGGCTTCGGTATTTACTGCTTAAGTTTAAGGGTCAGCGGAAGAAAGTTACACCGATCTCGAGGGATAACGTGGATTCGTTGTATATAATAAACAAACAAACAGAATACTCATTAGCACGCACTTTTGTTATTAGATAGATTGTAATTAAATGTTCTGTTTGATATCATCACTACAACAGTTGATAAAATTTCAAATTAATAAATGAACTCAAATCGAAGAGAATATTAATTTATAATACGATTTAATCGATTTCATCCATTTTCGATTGAAACAGTATCAGTCTTTATTCGTCAGGTGGAACTTGAGGCAAAGTTGAACGGATTTCAAAGTCAGTGCTTTGATATCCAGAGCGAAGTTAGGTTGAGTTATACCGAGTTATAGTTGGCGTATCAGACGTCGACTGAGGTAACAGATTTGAGGCAATGTTGTTGCACGAACCACTTTCAAATTCAATTAATCATAGTTAGGATTAGTTCCTCTTTGACGATCTGTGGCCAGACGTGACTGTCTCGGCTAATGCCCGAATATTAAATATTGATTGGAATATTATTGCCTGAATTTCTAATATTATTTTTTTATTGTTAATATCGATCTTCTTAGTCGATAATAATCGATATTCGTCTTACAAAATGATACAGAAATATTATTATATATAAAATAGTCACTCAACTAATACTAAACTAGCATAGACATTTCAAACATGTCTAGGTCTGACTGTTATCCTATTCGCTCAGTCCACTTATAGAGTTAGCGCAGCCTCCGTAGGTCAGCGGCTAAACTAAAGGCTACCAAGTTAATACGTAACGGATAATGCCCGCAGGGAATCGAACCCCGGACGTAGGAAGAGATTTATTTGAAGTCTATTTCGAAATACCATCGGGATGCCTCTTCTAGCTAAATCCTACCCTGGCTTTAAGGTTTCTTAAATAGCCATTTAAGTGTTGGAATTAGTTAATCGCTAAAACCTAAACAACAATTACATACATACTTTGTGTAAATAAACCTCTAAATCAATAAAAAGTACCTAATAATATATTATATTTTATAAGTGATAATAAAACAAACTAAATCTTCTTCATTTATCTTCTTTTATAAATCGCTTCTAGAAGAAACAAATCAAAACACTAATAAAGACTAGTCGGAAAAGTTTATAAAGTATTTCTTTCATCGGTCTCGGTTCTAGCAAAGTTACGAGTCTGGAATTTCCTGAGGAACAAGAAAACGGAATTGCCAACGACTTCCTTTCCGCGGATGTAACTCCGGGCTGAACTGCTTGTATTCTTTTTAACTCACTCGTGAGTCATTAAGTTCTAAAATTATATATATACAAGAGTTTTGACTCAAATACAATTGATTGGAAAATTGACGTTATAAAATTATTAATAAAAAAAAATGGATCTTAATGATATAAGATTTTTAAAGTAAATGTATTTTTACATTGATAATTTTTTTATGATATCACGTTGTATTCAATATAAAAACAGACAACTCCATTATTATTTTCCAATTCTATATATATATTTGTAAAGCTAAATAATTTTAACAAGCCACTCAACGCACGGACCGATTAAACAAAACTGGAACAAGAAGTACAAGGGTCATTACACAAACAATCCCTGTTCAATATTGATTTCAGTTTATCTAACAATATTATCAACAGAAATTTGTCCAAACTTTACAACAAAATAAGATTAATGCTCAAACTGACTTACTAATAAAACAACACTCACCCAACTATTCATAATTTAACGCAGAAAAGTAAACAAGATGTTATAGATAATAAATAGTAATAGAGGAGACAATTACAATGTAATACGTATATATTATAGTGGCAGTCTATTGTTCCTTAATGTAACGAAGCAACAAGCGATATGTGGTAAGGAGTGCCACTTCTCGTCATTGTTATCTCTGCTAATTTCCTGAATAAACAATTCAATCAATGTTTCTTGAGGGGGATACGAAGATACAAACGTTACAAACCTCTTGTATTGCTTATAATATGTACAATATATATCTAAACTATAGTTCGTATTATATTTTCAATGAGAAATATAATAAAAAAATACTGTAGATTTACGGACTGTTAAAACTTTAAGCGCACGTTATCCAGCTCGGCCCTAAAATTTTAATCCAACAGTGAATATTTTAATATTGCATGTAAATCGAGTCGTAAAACTCTTCAATATCGTGCACTTTATAACAGTGAAAGGGAATACACTCCACGTGTAATCAAATACTCGCAACGTCAGTGTGGAGTTGAAATAGAATTTTTTTTCGCTCTTAAAAATTGCGATCACGTATCTAATATAGTGAAAACAATATTCCAGTGACCGGGTGATTTCTGCACAGATGCTTGCCCTATCAATATATGTAGGTAAAACTGACGTCGGGATTGCCATGAAATATCAATGTCGCATCGACTTCTAATTTAATAAAGCGTGGAATTTTTATTAAAATCTATAGTATTCATAAATACAAACATTTTTGCATGTAACAATGTAAATATTTCGATTTTTTTCCGATAAGAAATATATATCACGATTCTGAATCGCATATATCGTTCGGTGCCTCGTTTTAATGCTATTAGGGGCGTTCGAAAACCGCGTTTCAATATAAAAAACCCCATTAATCTATGGATACTTATCTAAACCATGATATTTAATGATGCGTCGTTTCGCGGTTATTTGTAACATTTATGGCGTTATAGATATCGTACGATCATAGATAAGGACTTTATGGTGTTCAGGACATGTGAGTCCTTAATACATATATGATACCCTAGATATTCGATACTTCTTTCTAACAGACTTAACGTTTTTAAAGCATTCTAAATAAACTTATTTATTTCGTCATTTATTTTTAAATTTAAACAAACATGTAACAAAGAATAGTGTACATAAAATGTGCATTTTATGAAGCGAGCGATTATTCCCAACGTTTTCCTGAAGTCGGTCGATTTGCATGAAATATAAAGGTGACCGCGCATAGTTGGTTGTTTATGGCGGTCAGTAGACGTTGTTTTGTTGTTTCCCCTTTCGCATTCCTGTCTTAGTTCCTTTATTGTCTTACTTTCCGCTTGACGCTGGATAAAGCATATTTATTGTAACACAAAGGGCAGGTATTATATTTTTCATAACGATAAAATATTTCGCATTCTTGATACAGAACATTTAGTACTCGGAAATTATTTGCATATTGTTACGGAAAGTTTTTGCAACATATTTTTACAGTATTAAATTACAATTACAATATTAATGTACACTTCAATAGATATAAATTATTCATCAGATCCATAATATCAGCCACATTAGGTATTATTTAAAATAGCTGCCCGTTTCGCCGGTATTATTTGATTATACCGAGAACTGTCAATTGAATGTCAATTTGTCGACAATCACACTCGATCATTCTTCCTTTTCTAATGACGTCCGGCGTATTGAGAAGCAAAGTGGAATTATTAAAAAACCATTTAGATGTGGGGCAAACACCATGATGGATGGACTCTCCAATCCGATCCATTTCAATTTCGGCGTCCGATGTCTCCATAAAGGGTGAGTCCCCGGAGTATGGTAATTCGTTTTAAGTCCAGCTCGGGTTTTGTTTCAAATGTTTTGTATAAACATTTGCTTTAGATTCGTTTATTCGTTGTTTTTAGATAAAAACAGTAACATTAATAAGGCAATAACAGCGGAACATTACTCACGTATAACAAGGAGTGATGAGAGGATAAATCATATCTAGTCACCGATTTATATTGCATAAACGGAGGGAGTTTGGTCGTAAATAAATAGTATTTAACTCTTTATGGCGCTTTTCGGCATCGTATAAGTTAAGTAAGACATAACGTTTATGTACCGCCAAAATATACACTACATGATTTTATTTTAATGAACCAATCCTTTTATTATTATTTTGATATTGGAATAAAACGTAACTCGTTTAACATTATCAATACTGAGTTGTTATTATTTGTGGTTAATGTATATTAATTAATTATTTGTATTTTAAAATAAAGTTATATTCAAATGCAAATGTGTAATGTTTTCATGTTGTTATAATATAAGACAAAATAAGCTGAGTGGAACATCACATGCAGTTTGAAGTCGTTTAGTCTCAGAGCGTAGACCGTCTACGGCGTAGAATGTTAAAGACCCGTCCCGTTAACTTAGCCTCACTGTATAAAATAACCATCTGTGGAAACCGCCGCTTATCCCCTAGAAAAACTCTCTTTGTGAGGATAACTCGCTCTTTATCCCCTCTTATGATATGTTTATGTACTTTGAGATTTTATGTGGACGTTCTAACGCCGAGCACGAATTTTATTGGGTTTATAGAATTTTATGGCGCCATAATCCATGAAGTGGCCGCTGTTTTTCACTGTTTATTGATTTCGATGAGTTCTTCCGTCGAACTGGGATCAAGCGGCAAAATGTCGTACACTTTTAACACAAATGCATCTCTGAGCCCATTGTGGATCGATTATGTTGATATCAAAGTGTAAAATATCGTTTGAAGCGGCTTTAACAGTTTGACGGCACACCTAATGTATTTATACCGGCCAGCGGCATCTGTAGCTAATGATATCGCCGGACCACCCCCCATCACCCACCCTCCCCACCCCCGCCACCACGGCTCGATCATTAGTTAAACACGCACACCGCCCGCATGTCGCAAGTTTATCTTTGGCTAAATTGTAGGTATGTTGAGTCGATTAGCCCTTTGATCAAATAATCTGGCGATAAAATGGGGTTTGTCGAGGAAATTTAATTACATTAAATGTCATTGTTCGGGTGCTCTGGCGGTGAAATGGCGCTGTTAATTCGAAACCGAAATTGCTAATATGGCATATAACGTTTTCTCTTATGTGTGCGGTTACGCTTTATGGTATGCGGTGATAAACACATTTTGATATTTAACATTTGACAATTTATAGTATTAAAGGTATTTCATATGCAATAGGCGGCAAATATCAAATTTAATGAGGTTTACTATAAATAAAATATTGCATACATTTCTGAGGAATGGCTTATGTTAACTATTTACTTAAGGTAGGCTGTGTGTATGTCTGTGTGTGTGTGTGTGTGTCTGTGTGTGTGTATTTGCATAATAACATGTTACTGTAAATTGAAGATACATGCAAGGCAACCTCTGCGGCGGTCACTCGATTAATACCAACATTAATCTCCACCGGCCCCGGGGTTACGAGGGAGCCCTAATTTATATCCTCGTTTTAACAATTGATTGCCGTCAAAATGCTCAAGGTATTTTGTTTTATAATCACAACTGTAAAATGTTACTTAATTGAGTTGTACATACAATTACATTTCATGAAACAACACGCTAAAGATACAAAAGTTTTACTAAGTTTTACTTATTCATAAATTATTAGAAATAACTTTAATACCAAATATTAATTTTGAACTATTATTTGAAATAAATATTTTAAACAAATTAAATACTTAAACTTAACTATGTAATGTTTGTGTACTAATTACAATTGTGAAAACTGTAAGCAATAAGGCTTAGTCTGATCTCGTCCGGTCTAGCCTGGTCTGAGTATCGTGCGGTCGCAAGCAAGGCATGCGTAAACACTGTCGCTGACGTGATTCGCAATATTAATTCTGACTGTGTCCGGGTTTAACACGCAGACGGGAACGCAAAACTGAGAATCACTGCGAATGACATTTTTTATGGAGAGTGAACTCATTTTGAGATAAAAAATAAGTGTTATATATTTTTTTTTGTATTATTTATTAAATTGGTATATCGAAACTCGTAAATAATACCAACAACTATTATTTATTTAAATCATGCATTTTTATTATAATTTATATAAGGCTATAATTTTAATAATATATACATATGTATATATAGAATACAGTAAAAATCTGTCTGTACTAGATCTTCTTGACTTCGGAAATACCTTTAGTTAAGTGAACATTCTATTTTCTATTCATTATTGACTAGTTAAAATCATATTTGTACGGTCGTTTGAACTATGTGAAAACAAATGAGAATTCCTCTGATTATATTTTCTGGGGTACCGCAAGGCGACATTGTATCTCCCTTATTCTTTCCAGAGTTCATAAATGAAATATCCAAGTTTATATCTTTTTGCTACTAAATCCATGCTCATGATCTGCTTCTTTATAGATGCCAGCATACCTAGCTATGATAAATGATAAATCACAAGCTGTATCAATTTGCAGAAGACAATTACATAGAATCTACTTTAGAACCTTGTATAGTCTATCAATGAATTATATTACGTTACCATTCCATTACTCCTATCTGTAAAAGCTAAAAACTTAAGATTAATCCTAGATTGGCAATTAGTCTAAGTATCTCATTTTTATGAAATAAGTAAGCTTTGAAATTCCATGCATTCCCTGAAACGACATCAAAATTTCCTCGTCTTAAAAATAAGATTATACTATATTTTCTTTTTTTGCACTTTAATATATTTAATGATATACTATCTCTTCCTCTTTTACTACTTAAATATGTTAATATTTCTTATTTAGATGCGACTGATGAGATGCATGATAAATCAGATGAACTTTATAATTTGCGTACCAGTTTCATCGTCAACTTGCACAAATTCGACCATGTTTTCAAATATGTACGATGACAACTCCCGACGGACATGAATACGTATTTGTCAACACATTTAAACAAATATTCAATAATTTCATACCTACTTACCATATTAAGATGTCAAGTCAAGTCAAAGTACATTCTAAGTTCTTTTTACTCATATTACGTAACTATGAAACTCGCACTCAGAATATATTTAGAGAGACTTTCCAAAACTACTTTATTTAAAGTGAGACTGAACTGAACTGACTTTACTTGCACTTTGCATGGTATATTTATATATTATAGTTTAATATGTTGTATTGTTTTACTGTATTGTTCTATTGACTTTTTCTCCATGTCAATATATATCTCCTTCAACAAGGGTTTCTGGTAAAAGTAGGAATAAATCTACGCCTTTGGGTTTTTTAAGACACTTACTTACAATTATTAAACGATTCACTTGATAAATTATAATACATTTTTAGCAGAACCATATTAAATAAAATAACATTAGAAATCATTATAATATCACTTGTCATCTCTATCTAATTCTAAGTAAATAGGTAATTGGAATTTTATTAAAAAAAAAAAGTATATTATTGAAAAAATAATTATTATATTTTACACCTATACCATTTTACGTTTAGACATTATGAATAGATTTTGAAATGTGTGTCATCAAAAACTAATTATGCGATAGAGTTTACCCCTAAAATTATAAATTCGACGTTGACACAGGGTCTTGAAACAAAACTAATATGGAATAAATTTTCAACTTAATTTAACTACACAAACACAGGGACGAATGAAAAGGACGAACTTCATTACAATAGTGAGGTGGGAACTAATGATAAGACAATGAATACATCGACTATGATAATATTTATATCTGCTACATCATATATAGCAAACATAAGATGAAATTCTAGATTATTGACATTTATTTTATTGAGAGTAAAAATGCGTCATTTGTAGTGTGAATTTTAGGTTTAAAAATATATAAATATTTATTAAATTGCCATATCCGATATTTCATTGACAGTGTTTTGATTTCGCGCTCGACTATTCGCCCGCATCTGCCGCGAGCTCTCCCGCTTCGATAACTCTAACTTACTCAGCCGCTAAACTATCACCTTTACATTGAAAAAAAATATAACGATTTTAAAATTACATTAAGCTAATGCCAATACTATGCCATTAAGTTATAATGTTTTACACGCTTTAAGATAGTTTAAGTTACACTTATAATTTTTTAGTAAACAATTATTGAAATTGTTTGGATATTCCAAAATTCAATTTTTATAACTGTATTATTCTAATAGCTGTTAAAAGATCATCTGTTAGAATATAAGTACTAAGTATTTTTTATACATTTCTTGAATAAACAGAATATTTTTAAAAGTAAATATATCCTATATGTTGATAAGCTATAACTATGACTATACCAAATGATATTGAAACCAGTGAGTTGCTTTTGTGTCACTCGACAGACAAAAAAAATTTGTAACGAGACGTGTCTTAATTAAAATGATATTTAACTTACTGATTTGCCTGATTTTGTGTATAAATCATGTATTTAATACATTTAATTAATAAATACTTACTTTATCTGTTAAAAACAATACTCTTTTCACTATAATAAATAAATATATATTTATTTAAATCAAAAACATATTTTATATCAATAGTGTACCTCAGTAGAATATTTAATCAAACAGTGATATTGACGAGTTCCACTCCAACTATGATCCGAATATGAGGTCGATGTCAAAGGTCACAATAATTTAATCACCGCCATACTCACTCAGTCCTCTGTACGTATCAACGCATTTATTAAGCCATACTATTGACATTCATAGGATTTCGTAGATTAAAATCCAATAAGGTATACAATATTACATTTTCATGGATACCTACGTCATAGTGTTTTATTAAATAAATATTCTGCTTACTAAAGAGTCAATAAATTTAATAGAAGCAATTAAATAATTATGGAACACGCAAGTTTACAAATAAAACAGTATAAAAATATTCACAAATAATTAAATATTTGAAAAACAAATAATACCAAAGCATAATCGTAACTTTCCTTCCAAATTTTCCCGAACCGCTCCTTTAATAGACTTAGTTCCGTCATACATTTTCATTCGCCAATAACAAAGCCAAGGGAACTAATTAATGAGACTAATATAATTAGTTGTGCTTTAACTTAGTGTTTGTCTTAGCAAATATTTAGCCTGCGAAATGAACGTGCAGACAACAGATATTAGTTTACATAATACATATTAATTGTGACTCGGATGTACGGAGCAGGCATCAATACTAATTATTGTTGTTACAGATCTAATGGGATAATAAATTCAATAAATTGATGGTATTTGTAATGAAATTTAAACAATGACAGCATCTCGTAACATATCTTAAGAACATCTGTAGATTATATTTAGATATTTCCTCGGTATATCACGCATAAGACTTCGGGAATTAAGCTGCAATTAAACGGTCGTAAATTTAAAGTTTGGGTCGGGTCACTCGGGAGCTTGGCGGCAATTTATCAATTATTTACGGCAAGGCCCGCTGCCGCCCGCCTGCCGCCACCTCGCACACACGGATTCGTTTATCTATCTATTATAAGACAAATATTTTACAATGTTGAGTGACAAAATGTTCTAGAGATATATGTTTCACCTAAAAATATATATCTACTTGATCAGAATTCGAACCTTATTTTTGCTATAATCCGATGATGACGAATAATTCCAGTGTTTCTTATCAAAAGGAACTATATAAGTGGGACCAGTCGGCAATCTGTCATTTAGGCTCGCACCGGTGACTTGGGACCACATCATCAATCTAAGTCCACGCCAATTTGCCTACCCTTAACCAGTATGGATGCCCAGCAAGTGCTTCGGTATATATATACGTACACATATATATATATATATATATATATTTACGAGCACTTATATATATATAAAGATGATTACAAAAAACAATTGCCTTGATTAATATTACATAATATATCCCAAGACTCTTTTTTACTCTTAGACTGAACGAGAATATAAAGTCCTGTAACGGCCCGCCATATTGTATACACAAAACAAATAGTATTAAAAATGACATAACATTCATCGGATCACTTATTATATTATATAATAATATTATATCATAGTAACGACACATGTTGTGTATAAATTATGTTTGCAAAGAATCCTTAAATATATATATATATATATATAATTTGTTGTGTGTTAACAATAGAGTATAACTTAATCATAACATATGGTGTGTGTAAATTATAATAAAATAACATACATATTGAATAATTACAATTAGGTATTTTTTATAATTACTATTATTATTGACACCTTCATTAAATCGTGACTCGTTATAAATTTGCCTTAATTTCTGCGTGAACTGTTCACGTTATTCGGTTCACGCGCTAAGTAATGCTGATCTCATGAGCTAGATCCCTTAATGGGTTTAAAACTAGCAAACACTAATTTAATAAAAGGTTTCCGTCATCCGTATATCATATTGATGTCATTATGATTAACAAATCATACAAGAGTCATGACAGAGTCAATTCTTACCTCTCCAGTCGGATATAAAAATGACATAAATATTTTGAATGGATTTGATAGTATATGAGTGATTATTAATAATACAATGTAAAAGTTACAGATAATAAATATTTATAAATAAGTGAAGGTAAAAGAAATTAAAGTAACCGTATTTATTCGAAGTCTGCTTCCCCTTCCGGCGCAATGATATAATTAAAATTCAATATACCTCCATGTTTCCATGGAACGATATTAATTGAGTTTGTCTGAAAACACTTGTCTGAAATAAAATTGTATAAGTGCTACAGTTTTTGCCTTTTTTTTTTGTATTGCATTTATACTATTCCGGATACTCTCCCCCCCCCCTTCCTCCCTAAACCATAAAAAAATAACAATTATAATCTAACAAATGATGTTGTGTATTTAATTCTTCTATTAAGATAAACCATCGAAAAAGTGTTTTGTAGTTATGTAAAAACAAAAATATGCAGCTGTTTACAACTTAGGAATCTAAGGATTTGAAGTTCAAAAAAATCTGATTTAAATCCAAACTATTCAAGGGAATAAAAAAAAAACTGAAATCAACCCAACAGAAATTACCCTGCCAAAAAAAAGCAAAATCATTGCAAAGAAAACGATTTAACCATTTTAAAACTAACGTAAAAGAAATCAAAATCAGACAACACAAATACTTAAATTAAAAGTAATTAACTAGGGGCGCCAACAAACCCTCAATTTCGATTCGCTGCGCTCGCGAAATCTCGGGTGCCGTTTGCATATTGAGCGAAGGAAGCCCAGTGTATAGACTCATCGTTTCCCATTTGACTTCAATGGGATATAAGTTTTTTGACAAGACAGAAAAAAAATAAAAAAAAATTGAGGACATTTTTCAATTTTTTTTTAAAACCATCACATACTCTGTGTCTTTTTGATTGCAAAGTTTCATAATTTTCCGTCAAGTAGTTTTCGAGCCAATTCGTGACAAAGAATGTAAAAAGTCTCCAGTAAAACGCTCCGCTCACTTCGTTCGCTTCGCTCAATGATAGTTTTAATTATACCACAACGCAAGGTCAGGGCGTGTTATTCTCAAGAACATAGCACTTATTTAAAGTAAGTCAACCTTTCACTTGAGACGAATCATATAATAAGAGTTCTCTTATATTTGCAGCACATACAAGCCTTCGATAGCTCAGTTGGTAGAGCGGTGGACTGTAGCCGGCTGATTGTCATCCATAGGTCGCTGGTTCAAATCCGGCTCGAAGGAGTTTTTTTATTTTTAGTATTGTTTTTTAAGTAACAGTTTTTTAAATTAAATCATAATATAATGCAGTTTGATAAGTTACCATCTGTTAGCGACGCGTGTTCTTTGTACGATGTTTAAAGCAAGTTCTCTGAAACATTAAGGACGCGAATGTAACTTAAGCTTATTGTTCCTTCAATCCTTAGACTCATAAGCACTTGGTTAGTGTACACTGCTATCTACATTATATTAATTTTCTTATATAGAATTGTTCTATGAAAAGTAATTTAATAACAATTGTGTGTATACTTGTAGTTCGTATTTCATTCCACAATATGTATCCAATAGTTTTTATTAGCTATTAACATTTATAATAAAGATTGTATTATTAAATATATTTTATTGTATATACCAGTGTAGTCTCATCATAAGAGCCCTGTATTATCTTGACGCCATCCGTCACAAAGAGCGAAAATTCTAACAATACCAGATTAACAGTTGACGCCTTTATAAATATTCATTAAGGAGTATTAAATTGGAGGGCCGTTTTGAGTTTTGTTTTGTTTTGCGACAGATGCGTTGATCTCTGCTCCAGAGGATTCATTATATAAATATATTTAACAAGCGAGTCGAGCCGGGATACAGTAATAGGTAATAAAGTCAACTATTCATAGTGAGGTAGTGAAGCGCTCTATCGCGGTATCTTCACACTTGGTCGAGTGGAAGACTTCTGCTTCATCACGCGCGCTGATCGCACGCACGGCTGTATCAAACTAAAACACTTCAATCTATTTTGACGCACTATAACACCACACCCATTTATTTTAAAACCGTATTGTTTACAAATAATTAATAGTAATCCAACTACGCCTGTTGATATTGTAAATTCTTCTATATCCACCACAAACACATTTCTGCACCACTTTTGTTTAATATTCAATGTAAAATGAACTTTCTCATTCGGACGTAAGTCACATAACACTACAGTTATCATTAAAATTACATTTCTGTATTGTCGTATATGGAATTTAAAAGGATATTAATTTTATTCATTGGAAATAGAGAATATATTGGCTTGGATTAATTTAACTGTGTGACTGATTCTCGTAAAGCTTAACTACTGTTTGTTTGATAGGAAAAGGTTCTTTGCGTGTATAGTTATATGATATAATATTGTTTGCAGTGTTATTGATGTAGAATCGATATATATACAGGGTGTAGCGGATGGCCGGCCTGCAACGCGTGCCCGTGAATAATTCGTCTCTAACGGGCGATTAACGTCCGACATCACTCGATCGGCAATTTTTATACAACCTGTGTAAAATAACGAAATATTCAGCAAGAACCGGTTATAACCGTTTATAACCAGTTATAACCGGTTTTAAAGAAAATGCAATTATTTTTTTTCAATTCTTTAAACTTTTTTTGTTGTATATTTTGTTATTTTTTAGGTTTGAATCAATTAACGTTAACAAATTAAGTTGTGTGTGTGTTTGTATGGTATTCTATATATATTGCGTCGTAACTGGATGGCCATTAGCCTAGGATTAAAGTAGATACCAAACGGTAAATCAATGAAGCCTGTCTAGTCAGGTTAATCAAATGTATCCACTGGGGTTTAGGGATGCATCGGGTACGGTCAGCAGAAAAAAAATATGCATTTCTATTATACTTATTTAATAAATATAAACTTATTGTCTTATCGTTACTTTACTATAATATATTATAAAATAAATCTATGATTAGAGACAAGTAATAAGTAAATCATATTATTTATTTATTTCTCCAACAGTACTTGTTTATGCAGGCTCATGTAAGTGCATTCCTGAAATACTCCTATTTGGATCGTTTGTGTTGATATTTAGTCAATAATTAGATTATCTTTGAACAAACAACAGAGTAATTAATATTAAGCTATTAAATACTAATATTAGAGAGAATTATTTGTTTGTAACTGAAAAATATGCTACAGATACTAGATAGAACATTTCAAACAGAAAATACACCGAACAAAAATTTAAAATGATCACAACGTAAACATTGTCACTAGTTTATCATTCTTCCAAATTGCCTCATAAAATCCCATTCAAAGACAGTGAAAAATGTCAGACATCATTTCAACACCGTTTTTATAGACGCAATTTCTTTCTCATGAAAATAAAAATCGGTTCTTTATAAAAATATCTCTTCAATTGTCATTCATGAGGGCGGGACGCGTATTTGTCACAGGCGCGGTGGATCGCGTGCCAAATATAAAAATGCAATTTTAAACAAAATCATCTCACAAGTTCGAACCCTCACAATAAAGGAATGCTTTGAGAATAACCAAATATTACACTTTGTTTTGTTAAAGCCTTATTTTGGTTGTACAACCATTTTAAATTATATTTTAGTTTACAAATATTATAGCACTTTTGAATATTCTTTGTTAGTGTTGATCTAGTCGGGAAAAAATTATATAGAAATTCAGTGCAAATTTTTGCAAAAAATTATTTTACAAAATATTTGTACCATCTCGTAAATGGTGGACAAGATTTCATTACTGTAGAAAATTTCTAAATTCTGAAGATACCGAACTAAATGGAAAATTGTGCAAGACTGCCCAAAATCTACTTCCCAAAGACTTTTTAAACTGTTTAAATTTTTGTTGTTGCAAAAGATGTATGTGGTTAGATGTTGTCGTGTCGACAGATATCTTTTCTGATGATTAATTCTCGCTATTTTTTCTCAATTTCACTGCATTAGGCTCGTAAACATCATATTTCCGACTTCCGTTTTAAACTTTTTAAAGTAAAATATAAAATGTATCAAATTTCTTTATTGGATTCAACCATTTCTAGCAGACAGAAAATTAAAAAGAAAATGATGGCAAACTGTTTTTTACTTATAAAATAGTTTTTAAAAATCGCCTTTTAATGGTATCTAAACCAGCTCAACAAGAATACAAGCAAAAATATTTTATATAAAAGAAAAAAACCGATAAAAAAAGTTTACAATGTCGTTAGGGTTGCAACAAATACAGAAAGCCAATACAATCGTCAATAAATTTAAGAAACGGAATGAAACCAAAGGGAAGGGAATCGGTATTCACTGCGTCGTCAAGAAGACATCAGCCACGAAATATTATAATAGTATAATGGTGTCAGGTGCTCTGCATTGTGTATGTGTGTGTGTATGTGTCTGTACCAACGAGCTATTTACATTTTCTATCGATATCGATAAAACCATCGTCCTCATTGAAAAATAATGTCTAAGTAAGCAAATTCTACCTACTTTTGATCTTTTTATAATTTTTGATTTATTTTTCAACATACAATAATAATAACAAATATTTTAATAATATAAAAAAAGGAATCAACATTCAAAAATTTATGAAAAAGTAAAATTGATAATAAAATGACAAAAATATTTGCATATTATTATTTTATCGATAAACTTAAGAACATCACCACGCCCTATATCTGGTGTCGCAACTCGTAGCTATTCTAAGCGGGGTTTAGGCGTGATATGAAAGACAACCAAAACTTCGCGAATGATTTTATGACCTTAGTTTTATAGAACGCGTATATATGAATTCAAAAATATATAGTACTTTGTCTCTCGTTCGGCGCGTTCTTCAAGTTGAAAATGAAACGAACGGTTGACTGCTACAAAGATTGTGGTAAGACTGAGTAATCTTATCTATGACAATTATAAAGAAAAGTATGATGCATTACTTATGACCTAATTTTGGAAGTGGTGCCGTGTGCAAACGTATGGAATTATGTGATTCATTACATGTAGGCATTACTTCCCCTTCCTTTAAAAAAATATCATTACATATAGGCACAGTTTCATCCCCATCTATAACTACTATTAATGATTACTGCCCCAATTGTTTACTTTAACAATGATTATCAAAAATGTAAACGTGAAATGGAAATGGCAATTAAGAATGAAAAATGATCATTACCGCCGCCATAATTAAAAAGCCCTGACATGTTCTTACGAGTCCTCAGACTTTGATTAATATGCCCATGACAGTCCTTTGTCATAAAAACTGACGTGGAACATCTATTTTTGTATTTGAATATTAAAATGAATCGCTGAAATTTTGTATGTACCGTCACCTGTCTGTTTCAGTGGTGTTATTGACTAGCTTTTCATCGCGACTTTGTCCACTTATAAGGCTGTTAAACTTGCGAAAGTTTTCTTTAAATTATAAGTTAAATTAAAGAAGAAAAAAAAGCTGTAATTAAATATTAATTAATAGTCTATAACCTACTTTAATAATCGGATTTAAAAAAAAAATTAAGGTGACTTCCAAAATTAAGATCACACAAGAAAATAAGAAAACAAACTCTTTACATTTATTTTATTGACAGATAAATATAATTAAAAAAAAACCGTCGCCATGTTGAACAAATATTTAGTGCGTATTTGACAGGTTGTGAGACTAGCTTTAACTAACTCAATGGACGCTAAGTCTCGACTCGTAATCCATATCAGTCATGTTTAAATCGTGGCGGGAAACGAAAATGTCAAGTTGTAATCTACGTAATTAAGTGAATGTCAGGCGGGATTACGCAACGTGGGCATTGTATTGTGTATATTAATTGCTATACAATTATACTGTTATATATATTTAGAACACAACATTAGTTCTTTTCATCAAACTTTAACATTAAAACTATACAGATATGATAAATTAAAGCGCATATATTACCAAAGTTATAAACTCCTGACACTAAATGAGCATATTCAACAATGACAGACGGTAACACCCTCGAGATTCACTATAGACTTCGCGAGTTAACTCTTGCTAAATGAATTATTTCCCGCCGAGATGGCGCCTTCTATTGACAGAGCAAACTTCACTAAATAGTTTCGTTCCCACTGCTATTATTGTCGGTAACTCTCGTGAAACTTACTGACAGACACAATCGACGTCCCACCATTTAGGAGACAAAAAGTTTCATATAAATCAGAATATACTAGTAAAGACGTATTTCAATGCTTAACGTCACTCAGGTGTCAATAATATACAGAATATAAATGTTTATTTAATCTGTATTACAAGAATAAACTAATGTTGTTAATGAACCACTTGCGTAAATATTGAGAAATCCAAATCAAAGCAAAACCCAAATTCTAGTTATAATCAGTTATAATTTCCAATCCTATGTGATTCTAAAATCAGCTTACTTCGCTAACCTGCAATTCTCAATTAATATGTAAATGTAAGAATATTCGGCTTAGATGCAGGTTGCGCTGAGATGCAGAAACTCTCATCGCATTCACGTGCCCTCGACGTCTGTAAACTACTTGAATATTCAAGACTAGTTATTACCCGCGATTTTACATCAAGTGGCCCGACCCTGCCCCCACTAAGGTATTATCATATAGCATTATAATAAAATATACTATACTAAAAATATGTAATTTTGAGGCACTCAAAATTTTGCTTCAAAAACTCATACAGCCTGTCTTATATTTGTAAGTATCTGAACATTACCTGTGAGATTTTAAACAAAAGTATACATAACATCATTAAAAGGGTTATTTAAAGTTTAGTTATACCAGCAACTGTTAATCTTTTAATATTTTTCAACTTATCTCGTAAAGAACCTCTAGGGCCTCTAGGGCCCAGATGGGAAATAGCAAATACATTATTCAAATTTTATCCATAACCGTTTGTTGTTCTGAACATGAGAACAAAAAGATGTAGAAACAGACACTTAAAATATAAATATATATATCTTTTAATATATTTCACACAATATATTATGGGTAATCTCTGTAAAGATATATACATAAAAATAAAAATAGAGATATATATGTACATACAAACATTAAGGATAATATTAAATTTATTTTTATTCTTATATTAGATAATATTCAACTTGTTTAAATTTAAACATTATTATATAAACACTTGTATTATTTATAACATTAATTACAATAATTATTAACTGTTATAATCAAACTATGGTTCATTATATGTTGATTGTCAACAGATCGCTGGTTCAAATCCAGGAAAGATTTTTTCTATTTAAATTTAGTATCAATGAAGATTATAATTTTAATCTTAAATTAATAATATTAATTCAATCTTTACTGTTAGAGTTAATATAAGACTAGGTGCCTTTATTCATATCAATTTCCAAGTTACAATGTATGCAGTAGATTGCAACTTTCTAAACTTCTATATAAAGGAAACTATCTTGAGGTGACGTGTACTGTTCAATACTATGTGACGGTAATTTGAATGCGGGTACATTCATTGCGCGCTCGCTATGAACTAACATTACAGCATTAAAACAAATGACACAAGGTATGCACGTCATGCAACTTTCTCTATATGTGATATTTAAATAGTGCGATGTCTCATTGCGATAAGCCAACTTCCGACTCGCCCCTCGTGACTGTAAAGGTCTTTTAGGACTTAGGGGAAAACTAAGTAGCGATTTAAATAAAATATTAATATTACCTTAGGCTTAGGTAATATTGATTACTTAAGCACTAATTTCGTTTTTAACCTGTGGGAATGTTCATATAAACCGCCATATTATTATTTATTCAAACAAAGACTACTTGCTAGTTAATGCATAAAGCATTTACCTGATAAATTGACAGCTATCATAGTAAAGGGCACCTCAAAGATCAAACAGAGGCTCATCAAATAATTCAGAAGGGCCGGCACTTAGCATAAGGTCAAACTGACATTTCGTAGAACATAACGTAGGCGCCACTTCATAATATTGCAGTGTAAGGAAATACGTCACGCAACACCACTCGTAGGGATGGACAAAACTATCGATATCTACTATATAATTATTTTTTTAATATATTAAAAAAACAGTAGTTTCACTATTAACGTTAAATTTTATAAAAATATATATTACAATAGCAACAATATAAAAATACATAAAGTTCAAAATCATCGATATATCGACACGGTAAAATCACTTCAAACATTGCCTTGTAGTCGCTACTAAAATATTTATCCACGAGTAAGGAAGAATGCCTGATTTAATTACAACAGTCACAAACTGCCGGCTGACATGAAACAAACTTAACAACCATCTCCTATAATATGTTTTTGATTTTAAAAATAATACTAGTTATATCCCGTGGTTTTCATAAGTGGAATATTTCAAAACGTTTTACTAACGACTTAATACTTTCTAATTTTCTTCGTTTTCATCAAACAAACATACAAACTTTTATATTTATAGTAGAATTCCATGTTGTGCAATAGCATGGAGAGCTGGCAGTTTTTAAAACCCATATATCACTTTTAATACAAATACAATATCTAACAAATAGCGTCCCCAGCTCTGTAACTGACACTTGTTTTCAATCTATTGTTTCTCGAACGTATTCATAAAAAAACAATATGTTTCATAAATATATTTTTCGCATACGATAAATTATTCATGTAAAAAGTAGAAAAGATTTCAGGGCTGTTCCATTTTAATTATATTCTCGAAACAGCCGATAAATTTGTTATAGGGTTGTCAATCAAAAATACTTGTACTAAATTCCGTTGCCTAATTAAGTCAATCTGTCATTAAAACCCTTTCCTCAGCAAGTCCCGGCTGAGAGGATAAAATGCGAAAACCTAATACCATTTCACAGCGGAGTAGACCTCTTGAAGTTTACGTCTACTCTAACTAGGCTTAACTTAATCGATCGTGAAAGTCCTTAATTATGGCTTTATCTTAGCAGCAACGAGGATCGAAGTCAAATTAACTCGGATTAAATTAGCGGACTTAGATAAACTTGTTTCAATAAAAACTACGACGGGATTTAAGACACTTAACTTAACAAAATAAGTGTATTATAATAAAGAACTACCTATACATGTAGTTAATACGTTCTTCCGTCTTCAAGACATAACCGAATGCAAAGTGAAGGTTTGTCTATCAGAATTAACGTTAAGCCGCTAACCTGGAGTGTCGCCTCCATATTAATATTCATAATCGAGCTCGCATGTCATTACGAATGGCGCCGAAACTTGTGATCTTAATTTACTTCGACGTACCGCGATTTTAAGATAATATTAAATAATGTAATAAATATTTTCACATAATATTTCATAAAGACTTCAAATTATCATGTCCGAGAAACTCTATTATAATTCTGTAAACAGATAATGTAATAACAATAAAAGAATCGTTGAAGTAAAACTATTAAGGAAGTAAAAAGTAAAAACAAAATATCTGACTCGTTATATTTTGTTAATCCGCAGCCAGGAGAAGGCGAAGGTGTTGCAGTGACTCGCAGTTCGCATCCCCGCGGGACTACAAACCCTAATTATCTCTGAAACAATGCTCCTTTATTTTTATCCGTTTTGTGCTCAATCATAATTACCGAAGTCTATCCTGGGATCCATTGTTACGAATTTCGGAAGCACTCACAATATTATAAGAAATTATACCCCCGTGATAAAATAACTTACATTACATTAAAGCTATGTCTTATATATGTTGGTTGGTAATTAAAAATATATATAACGGCTATGGTACTGAAACACGCAAACACTCCCGTATGGTCTGGATCGCGATACAATAAAAGCCTTTGAAATCAAACAACAGCTCAATAAAAGCAGCGCAATTACCTGCGTCTCGCATATTTATCTTTTTCCCCGATATAAATGCTTTGTGGGGTCGAACAATGGCGAGGGTGGGGGGAAGCTTCATAATTTTTTAATTAATACTGCCGAAAATATCAAAGTCACCGGCGCTCTGCTAGTTGGAATGCTATTAAATATCTGATAACTTTTTATAAAGCATTCTCTTTATTTCGGTGTATTCGATTAAATTTCATTTTCGTGTTGTTGATTATTGAACGCCACGGCAAGTATGACGTCACTGTGAATTTGTTAATTATTTCAACATTTGTGCTCATGATTGAAGTGATATAACCCCTTGTTCTCTGGAGTAATTCTATTGGAAATTCATGTCACTTCACGAGGGGGAAGGCGCTTGGAAGTTGTGAGCGTGAAAGTCAGCCATTAGGAAAACCTGTAGGAAAACATGGGTTTAAAGGATTTGCCGCTCAATCTATTTTGTTAATTACTTTGTACGTACGGTACGATAATTATGAAGGTAAATGTTACCATTTCAAAAAATATACACGATATAATAGTTAAAAGACTTTGTTTTATGAATATAATATATATAAATGAAATGATTACTAAATTATCCAAAGAATACATATTGAAAAAAAAATATGGACCAAAAAACGCAATATTAATTATTAGGAAAATCCTCGTCGCCAATATCAATTCATTTGTGTCCTATCAAAGGGGAAATCGGCGTCCAGACGGTATTTGATAAAATTTTATTACTCTCCGCGCCCGACCATAATTAGTGTTATTAGTCGGTACTCATGTAAATTGCAGCCGCCGTACGAATTTATCGGAGATAATTGATTTAATGCATCTCTTTGTTGGCCATTACGATGCGCCCTTGACGGGGATGGCATTGTCATTGAATTAAAAATCATGTGGAATCTACTTATTACTTTTTTTTTTGTATTTTACTCTATTATGATGAAATATTAGGTAGAATATATATTTATATTATTTAATTGCTTGTCTTTCTTCTCTAACGTAATTTTAAATGATCTGCAAATGATTGCCTGAGTTTCTTTTTTAAATAACTAATGTATGTTTACTTTTTATCAGATACTTGTACGTTTCGTTCAATCCCACATATAAAAAAAATGAATAATTAAAATAATTTTTATTTTATTTTATCGGTTTGTTAACAAAAATACATATACCTGTAAATATTGTTTAAAAAATCCTTCGAGCCGGATTTGAACCAGCGACCTATGGATGACAATCAGCCGGCTACAGTCCACCGCTCTACCAACTGAGCTATCGAAGGCTTGTTGCGCAAAATGACTTTTGCATACATATTCTAGGTAAGATAAATTAAAATACGCTTATTATAACTTATTTCATATAATTTAAAATGGTAATTAATTTAAAAGGTATTTAATTAGTTTATTATTGAGTGCATTGAAAATGGACTAACGTTTTTAATTTCGGCAGAAATATGTAAGGCAGAAAAATTTTATCTCATAAATAAAAATAATGTCACTATATCACAACTCACGTCACTCCTATAAATCTGTTGAGATAACTTTCGTCTAAAAATAATGTTGCATTACTATAATTTAATCACAATTGTTTTAATAAATAGTAATTGTAACGAAATTTGTTTATAAAGATAACCTTTGAAATTTTGGATCATGTTTTTAATTATCCTGACTATACATAAATAAATAATAATATTTTCAAATAAAAAATATATATTTAATAACACAATAACATTTAATGTAATAATATTAAATTTCTAAACGAAATAACATTCCCGCCAACTCGCAAACGTCACGGAAATTATGGTAAAGGAGTCACTGAGCGGCTTTATCAAGTCGGTTTAATTGTTGGCGGGAGGACTATCTCCAGTGTTAGTGGCACCGATTGCCGCTATAAAACGTTACAGCCCTTTTGTTGCGGCTTGCGGGCTTCACACCCGTGTAATCTGGTTTTGATTATAGTTCGCGTCTTTACCTAAAAGTATAACATTTTATGTGGTATTGTGGTTGGTGGTGATCTATGGTTTTTCTGGATGGTAGAACCTATCAAGAGTTGTGGCTATCTATCATATGATTATATAATAAGTAAAAAGATCTGGTAACATTTTTATTATTATCCTAATTTTAATCAAGGCCATGTTAAAGTTCGATCCTAAATTCTAGCGATATTTAACTTTCAAGAACATGGTGAGTTTTTGTGGTGAAAAGTAAGTCTGAACTTGTATACGCTAAAGGTAACCCATGCTCACGTATGAAGTATGAATAATTTAGTTCAGTGACTCTTCACGAACTTCCGTTACGCATAACAAAGCAAAATAAATAAGAAATTGTAGATAAATACCTAAATATGTTTATAATTATCAGAAATAAATTAAAAAATATTTGTTAACAAGTAATAATTATTAATTTATTTTGTATCAAATTTTAATGTTTCAACATATTATATTCTCAATATATTAAATATTGTTGTATGTTACAATCATTTCAACGTAAAAATTCGTATAATTTTAGAATGATTTTCAACTAAAATGGCGGGGATATTGTGAAAAAATCTCACGTTCTATACGACCAACGCACCGTGATCTGATGTGACGGGGACGGGGGAATTGAGTTTATACAATAAATGTCGATATTTTAATAAAAAAATACACAACAGCAGAGTCCCATCACTAAATATATTCCATAAAACATCCTTTAGTACAGTATGTAATAAAAATATAAAATAAAAAAATATATTTTAATAATAGTTTTGAAGCTAATGAAAGATATATTGAGGTTATTGTTAATAAATAGTCTTAAATTATTTTAAATATAATTTTTATCGATATCGCAGATAACATCACTATACTAATAAAAGCAAATAGGATTTGCCAATAGTTGAGGTATGTGGCAAGCGGGTCGCGTCTGCGTCGACAGCGTCGCAACCGCGGTGTCAACACGCTTTGGGCGTTTGTATTCACGTTTTCATTCTATCCAAAATACAATACAATATGGATGTATCTACAGTTAAGTGGGACTAGGCTTAAGACAGCTACTATTGTTGTCTATATATAACAATAGTAAATCGCTTATATATATATATATATATATATATATATATATATATATATATATATATATATATATATATATATATATAAGCGATTTACTACTTACTGATTCATCACAACATCTCCGTAACTATCCGTCCGACTAACTTAAAATTTTACATAGTTACTTCTTTTGTGACGTAGACGTCCACTAAGAACGAATTTTACGGAATTCCTATCCCAACGGATTTCAACTTTTTGCATTTCGCCAAGTTTTAAACCTGTAGGAGTATACACTTAACGCTGTTACCATAGCAACGGTTACGATGACAACGGTTACCATAGCAACCTAAGTTCACATCCAAATTAATAGTGTGGCCAGCGAAGCGAACGGGAATCAGATAGTAGAAATATATAACTAAACATATTGTTCTGGTTGTCTGTCGTGTGTAACACACATATATCAAAACGAACAGACTACAGGTGATTAGGCACATTGCACATTAGTCTCCAAAAATACACCTTCAACAAAAACAAACGTGCGGATCGACCCAACGGTGGTAATTTGTCAGATCAAAGAATATTAAACATAGAAGCTGTATATTATTTTATATATTTTTATTTAATTTAACATTTATCTAATATAATATTAATAGTCAGCTATAATGTTTAAATTATATTTTGACACAAGTATTTCATATTTTTGTGAACCATTTATTCTAAAGAAAATAACAGACAATAATC
Organism: Melinaea menophilus ssp. n. AW-2005; assembly: GCA_918358695.1. Classification (NCBI taxonomy): domain Eukaryota; kingdom Metazoa; phylum Arthropoda; class Insecta; order Lepidoptera; family Nymphalidae; genus Melinaea; species Melinaea menophilus. The sequence continues at coordinate 2,774,466 of OU911055.1, read as the reverse complement.
TAATTTAAAAAAATATAAAATAATAATTTCTCTTAACTTGGAGGTATTTTGTAATTGATATTTCGATGTGAATCATCGATAAATATAATAAAAAATATCTGGATTTACGTGTATCTTCTTTGACTATAGCGTGGGAACGAACCGAACCTTCGCTAACGTCTTCTTTGGGGGAATGGAACAACCGAACGCGAGTAACTTAATGTTCCTCATTTATTTCTCCCGAATCTCGCACTGAACGCTCGTAATTATTGCGTTTCCAGTAGGGTTATTAAGTTTTGCTTCGGTTAAAATGAGAAATTGACGCATTTATTTCGAGCTCAACTTGATATCTTCAAGCGCAAAAGGGTTTAAATTTAATTTTATATCATAACATTATGATATAATTAAAATAATTGCAACGGTTTGCGGTATTTGGGACAATTTTATTAATTTCGTTGACATTCCATTTTACTTTGTTTTATTATATCTAACAAAATTCAACGTTTGATAATAATTAGCACTTAGATTTAATCAATTCAATATTTGCTAGATAAAGTAAACTAGTTTCATCTATTATTATTATTATTCCATTGGCTACAACTGACTAAGTTTATTAGTGATTGGCATTTTATCTTCACTAATCTTTATTCATTGCAACCAATTTATCCTTCAATGCGAATTAAAGCTAATGATTATATGTCCGTATCTAAAGTGATTATTACTTAACAAAAATAAAGACAGAAACATTTTTTATTTCATGGCGTTATTTTAATATCAATTCCTTATACCACAGCGTTAAGATCGTTGATGCCGATATATGAAAATCTTAGGATAATTTGAGTAAGATTATATCAGCTCATTGTCACAGTGGAGCGATACAAAGCAAGAGCCGAGTATATTTTATGAGAAGCCGCCGGCGTTAACAAATTTCTAACTTTGTAAAGATAACGCCGGCTAAGCCTTCCCCGTTGAGGCTTATTTCACCAAATCCTGCATAATTGGCCATGTACAATTTTGATAGCTATTTTTAACGATAATTATATGGAGTTATACGTGACTAACGAGTACCTTATTATTAATACATTTTGAGTATAATTTTGTACTTGTATCTCTATATATATATATATATATACTAGCTGATTCCCGCCTGCTTTGCTGGGCACACTTAATTTGGATGTGAACTTAGGTTGCTATGGTAACTGCTGTCATAGTATCCGTTGTCATCGTAACCGTTGTTATAGTTACCGTTGTTAAGTGTATAGCTCCTTCAGGTTTAAAACTTGGCGAAATGCAAAAAGTTTGATATCCATTGGAATAAGAATTCCGTAAAATCCGTTCTTAGTGGACGATAAGTTAATCGGCTGTCCGATTAACTTAAAATTTTACATAGTTATTTCTTTTGTGTACAACTATCTGTATAGTTTCGGAGATTTCGTGATGAATCGATGAGTGGTAAATCGCTTATTTAGACATTGATAATATATCCCTTTATGTTTTATATTTTCGTATATTTATATTATATAATAGTAAGTGCATTAGTTTATAAAGGTAAGCGTTTTCAAATATCCACTTGGTAGTTGCGCTAGCTGTAAGGAAATTTGTGATTGAGGCGACTTGAAAGATACTCTACTTTATATTATTATATAGTATATTAAAATTTGATATTTACTAATTCATCCGATTAATTGCTATGAAACGTCTATATGCTTTGTTTATCAGACAATCTATAAGTCATATATTGTTAAATTAATACAATTATTTAGAAAATATTCAATTTATTTTTAAAAAAATTGCCATATTATAAAAAACTTTACACCATATTTTGAAAATTTTTATTTGTAATACAGACCTATAAAACCTATAAGAGGTCAGCCTCCATTTACAATTTTCCAGAATGTCCAAGGTCCGTGGAAAAATACCGAAGAAACGTCATGGATATTATTTTATATTATTATATTTTATTTTTTATAACATCAGATTTCAGCAAAGAGCGGTACTATTATTTCCTCTATTAGTATAATACAAAACATATAAGGTAGAGGATACTTCATCTGCATTTCTTAGTGGTCTCAACTCCAAATACTCTGGAAGTGCCTCAAGGCACGAATGCCAAGCAAGACAAACCCAAATCTTATCAAGCGTCCATGTTGGTTTCGTTAATAAGCAAAACTGCACACAAGGCCCTCAACTTACCTGACGGCTGTTTGTTGAACATATTGCTCCGCGCCGCACGCAAACAGTTCACTACAACTTGCGAACCGATATAACGTTGCCTTGATTTAGTTAAATCTGTTAATTGCTTCCAAAGTTTAATATAGTCTTAGAATAATTCATATGTTTGCACATATTTCTTATCTTTTCATACAAATATTACCTTTTTTACAACTAATCTAGTAATAATGAGTACCAAGTAACAAGAACCTACGGTGATAAGTTTTGAATAAGAAATAAAACGATCTCAATTTTGCGTTACGTTTAAAAATAACTTAAAATACAATTTTTAAATAAAAATGTTGTTCTTTGTTCTTTTGCACAGAAATGTTTTATAAGTATAATAGGATATCTTACAAATGCGATACCGTACAATATTTTTAATTTGATTTTTAAGTTAAAAAGCTACCTCTTTTACAATGATTTACTTTTTCTACGTTTTTTTAAACATCAAAGTATTCTTTGGTTAGTCAAAAAAAGTATCAAATTATATTCAGATTACATACATACTTCATATTATTTTATATAACGTAGCGTGTAATTTTCATTTAAATAATGTACATAAGGAAAAAATATATTGTTCGATATTTTCTATTTAATAAGGCTGTAACCCAATTTATCGTTCTTGTAAGAAACAGAGATAATCATTTGAATATTTATAAGCTGTCAATGAAACAAGGATGGTTTTGATGAGAATTTGTTCAGAGTTGCAGCTTGGAAGATTTGCAATTATACAAAATCGGGGATGAGTCCCTCGGGAGATGTTCATTTCATAGCAATTAGTTAGCAACAGCAAATTCGTCACGAATGAACGAGTACCCCTTCTGAAATAGACATAAAATGGAATTTAGTTTAAGACTATTCGATGTCGCTGCGATCGTTCGATTAGGACATTTAAATGTTAAGAGGTGGCAAAAAGTTTGCTATAATGTATACAATTTTCCTGTTTAGAAATATGCCTTATTAATAGTACATAAGCTATAAATACTTAGGTAGACATAGGAATAGTTTTACAACTAAAAACTCCACTGAATTTCATAAAATAATATTTCAGTTTTTTTTTCTCACTTTAAATAATTTTCCAATTGAAATAATCAAAATATAAAGCATGAGTTGATAAATTTTACTAAAACCTAGTTCCTGTCACTTACAATAAAGGCCTCATAAACATTTTTTTTCCTATAAAACTTCACAGACGGATCGTCCAATACGAGCGGTATCAAAGAAACAACCAACTCGCTCATCTAAACTGAGTTGTCGGAATCTAACAGGACGGCCATCCCATCCACCTAACTTCAGACAATAAACAAAGAACAGATAAGCGAGTTGCGACTTCATTGTTCTGTCGGGAATCGAGACAGGGAGAAGAGGCGATTGCTTATGAAATAAGTTTCCGTCCCGTAATACGGTTTTTATCGCCAATTGATATTGTATTTGCTAATTTAATAAATTATTGAAATAATTTGTTAAAAAAAAATACTTTATAAGAAAATTACATTTTATTATTTACTAACACTACAATTTGTGTTAAGGTATTCCTAATCTAATCTCAAAACCTAAACCTAATCTCAAATAAGTATTAATAAATATTTTAAAGATTTTTAGTTAACCGGAAAATTGCCAACTAGATAACTAAGAACAGCGCCAACCCTAAACGAATTAGACCATTGAAAGTTCGTTTAAGTAATGTCACTTTATCGCCCTCCCCTTTCGAGACGACTGAAAAGGAATAACACGTGTCCAGGAGAGTAAAAGAGACAGAACACCCACAATAATATCCTATAATGACAGTTTTGTTTTCCAATCGCTGCTAACGATTATTGGCATGTTATTCGGGAGCCGTTTTGAAATTGCTTTAGTGCCCTCAGATAAGTCGTTAGCGACTACAATAAAAGTACAGATTAGTACTCTACCGTGATTAAAGTAAAAAATTATACAATAAACTTATGAATAAACCGCGAGACAGACAGACATAAGGTGTTTTAAAATATTTTACATATATTAAAATTCAACCTTTGATTACCGAGGTTTAAAGCGTTGATAGGAGTAGTACTCGTTCATTACAAAGTAAATATAAGAGGCTGCGTTTAAAATTGCAGATTGGCTGGCAATATGCATATCCTTCACTAACTTACTCGTGAATATTAATATTTTACAGGATGATTGATTTAAATCATAATTAATATCAATGATTCATAACAATGAATCGGCTTTGTACTGTTGTATGACACACATATTAATAAAGAAAGAAATGGAATTATAATGTATAGGTAATATTAGGTGAAATAATTTGATAAAGGTAAACAACTTTTTAAAAATTAATAGTCTTAGTCTTATATTAAATCTGTACATATGTTAAATTTTAATTACGTTAATTGTTTTCTTTTTAAGTATAAATTATCCTAAATTGAAATAAGGGTAGTGGTATAGTATTAAAAAAATCATAACCTTTTTGTACCATAGTTATTTAATATTATAATATATAATATATCACGGTCTCATTCTCCTTCAAAATGTCATTAAAACATACATAATACAAAAGGTCTTTTACGAGAGCTTAGCGTTCAAATTAGTTTATTCCCCTACAGAACCACAATGAAGGGTTGGCAAATTTAAATTACAAATAAAAGTACTGAAAAATATCTACGAGTGGGTAGTGCAATAACGAATCCTTTAATTAAAGCAGGAAGGGTAATAAAGCGAAGTAATCCGGAAACTTTAATGACATGTCACTCGTGTGAAGAGATTATATTATTATTGATCAAATAGTCATTTTAAACGGATCTTCCAAGCTCCAAATCTCAATAGGTCTCGGGAACGTCGACCCCGATTTGCACGCATTCGTCACGGACGAAAACACGACTCGCTCATCTGTAGCAGATGTAGCATATTGAAATATGCCACCCGGCTGACCGTCTGTCCGTCACGTAATTGCCCTGAGGAATATTCTCTTCAAAGTACCTGTATTTGAGATACACGGTTCGCTGAATATCAGCAAATATTCAATATGTATCCCCCAGATATTATTACATACTCGTACCTAGAATGTATGTTACAAAATTTTGATTTTTATATTATTTAAAATTTACATTTTATTAAAACACTGAAGGATTATATAAAATAGTAATATAACATAATTATATAAAAATAGCACGTATTTAAAACATAGTTAAATTTCTCATTGTTATAATTACCCGTAATATATTAATGTCTAATTACTTAATACATACCTTGTATGTGTATAAAAAAGTTATTGACGTCTGTAATTATAAACCAGTTTGTTAATTGCGCTTGCTTCAGCACGATTTCTTTCTGCCGGTGCACTTCTTGAATAATACGTGTCGTCATAGCTGGCATATCTTCGGCTACTTGGCTGATAATCGAGTTCAATATAATCCCCTTCCTCTCGCCTGACTTGACTTTTTTCATTATTATTATATCTTGGATCTTCGTAAATCGTTATAGTTTGCTTACGACGCGCAACCACAGGTGAATGTATTGGTATATCGGCTACTGGATCCGATCTGGATTCCCCATAACGATAGCCATATTCATGTCTAGGATCAGGCCCATACCCTCCACCGTGACGTATTCCGTGATCATCGTAATAACCGGGTCTGCCATAGTCTCTTTCCCACCCCGGATTATGTTCCCATTTCGATCGGTCCCAATCTCTTCTATTCTCTTGCCAATCCCAACCTGGATCATGACGAACTACGGGATCCTGGTGATGATATCTATCGTGAATCTTACCTCTGTCATGAGCTCCATAATCATTACCATTTTTATTGTAGTGTTCAATGTTGTCTAAGTAATATTTATTTCCGTGGTCTTGATGGTTCAGGTGTTTATTACCGATATCCCCATGCTTGGTATGTCCCCCACCGTGATAATTGTTACGCAAATATTCTTGTCCATTATTATGTGAACCTTCGTAGCTTCTGCCTCCGTGGTTATCGTAATTATTGACTCTATTATTATACCCAGATCGATCACCCTCGTCGTTGGAATCATCAAAATAAGTACTTTTGTTTGAAGATTCGTCCTTGTGATAGGAATTTTGAAAACCTTGTTTATGGTGTCCTTTTTTGTGTCCTGTTTTATATCCATTAGTGTGACTATCTTCTGCTTTATCCTGCTTGGTATTATATCCTCCATAAGAATCTTTATCTGATGTACTTTTGGATTCATGATCTTTTTTCAAGAAATTTAAATCATCATTCTCTTTGGAATATTGATTTGAATGACTGTCTTTAATTTCGGTATCGACGTGATGATTTTTTTCTGCCTTTTCCTTGGCCAGTTTGATTGATTCAGAATTATCATTATGAGATATATCCTTAAGATGTTCTTCGAGTGCTTCTTTAAGTGTTGATGCACTAATTTCTAATGTAAATAAACAAACACACGTCAAAAGAGTAAAGTAACGTCTGAGTTTGGAATTCATTTCATCACTCTTTACGTAAAATGTTATCACACTAACGACTGTCTTCAAAATAAGGAATAATGAGACATCAATAGTTTTATATTGATCGTAAATGAACTTCGCGGTGAATTAGAGCACAATGACAGGAACCACAGCCGGGAACAATAGTTAAACAATGCGGAAAGCTTGTCCGTGACACCATGGTTTTGAACCAAGAGTACAAGTGTAGAGTAGTGAATAATTCTTCCAATCGAGGTAAACTAAACCAACCAATAAATTATCTGTGAAATAATAAACAATAGGAGTGTGTCGGCACAAAGTATAGTTTCTTTAAATATAAAGTTTTTTACTTCCTATCTGAAACAGCTGATTCACAATTAAATTCTTGATTTGTATTTAGATAAAAATATTAATTAACGAAATGGGAATGTTAGTGTCTTGTCCAGTATTTTTCAGAGATCACTTAGTCGTTATGAAAAACCATTTGGAATTTAACCTTTATTTCTGACAAATAGGAAATAACTTGATGCAAGGCTGTAGCGTAACCTTTAACTGTACCTAAACCTAGTTTAAAATCGGACAGATCAAAGCTATTGATTCCATACAAACACGGCTCTCTAACGCTTGATTCAACAATAGGGAAGTGGGAAACAAATATTGTGTAGTAAAACTGTTATACCTTTTATTTCTAAACCGAAAAGTAATAGAATTTTTATACTTCTTTTCTTTTCATCGTAGTCAAATAATCAAAGGAAACTCCACATTGAGACTATTTCTTATTCAAAAATAGGTTTTATTATTGAAAAAATATATATTTCGAAATATTGTCCTACCGAAATAAATTATTTGATTACAGCTCATTTTCAAAACTAATTCATCGAAAAGATTATTATTATTAACAATTCAATATAAATAAAAGAATGTTAAAAAGTATGTAAATTTATATAACAAAATACATGGATTATTCAAACGTATACGATTTTTTTCAATAGTTATTAAGGATTATTTAAGGATCTCGGCCTTTCTAGAACGATCATCAGTTCATTTCTGGAACGTATTTCAAAGGCGGCTTTAGTAGGTTCTTACGATATTTGGTTAGGTAGGGAGAGGAGCGTAAACAGTGAAGGTGAGCGTGTATGCGCATAGTAAAGGGGCCCCTTAAACCTACATCTGGGTCGCAAGTCCCAGGCATTGTTTGCGCTCCTCTTCTTGCAACGCGATGGGCCCGGCACCCGCACGGTGAATCCATGGAATGCTAAGAAGCTTCGTCTCGTCTCTTTCAATGATATTGCCAAAGTACTTCTAAATCCTTAAAGTTTCATCTTGACACTACGTTTGCAGCTTTTTAAAAATATTTTTAATCTAGTCCACATTAATGCATAAAGTATTCTAGCACCCAGTCCTTCTAGCCTCTTTCGAGACCCCCATACTGTCCTTGTGTCAAATACCTTTCTGAAACCTTGCCTATCCTCCTCATCTTACCAATTATAAGATTTAATTTAATCGGATTAAGCGGAAGGGATTCTTTTCACCATTCTAATTAAATCTTCGTCCACCAATTCTGTATTACCTGAATATGATTTATTGGATTTACTGCTTGGTAGCCGCAATATGCTCTTGGGGTGTTCTACACTCCGTGCTTTATTAGTTGCTTTCAAGAATTTGAAATTCTATTAGAAAAATGTGTCCCTAACCCAGATCACTCATTTTTATGGGAGACTTTAATACTTGTGTTATAAACGCTGAATGGCGAGATCAAAAATTTAAAAACATATTACCTAGTTCAAACTTGTTCTTAATTAAACAATAACAAACACACTCCTTAGTATATCATTTATAAGCTGATGATTTCCTCTCTAGTTGTACGAATCCCCCCAGCAATCAAGCGCCTAAACTGTAATATGTGATCTGCGGTTGGAGTAATTCTCATGGGTCAATGTTAAGTCAACACAAGTCAACAATAGCAAATCACAACTTATTTTTTTAGGTAACTCCCGGCAAATCTCCAGGCTCAACTTCGCCTCAAACCCTGGTGACGCTATAAAAATTATCATCATTATGGATCATGGTTAAACATCATGGATAGCAGTCAACCATAGAAAGTCCAAGTAATTGTCGTGAATTGGAAAGTTTTTGGAGCGTTTTGGCGCTTGCAATGCTGACGAAACCTCTTGCCTGTTAGGACCCAATTTCTGTTCGCGAATACTCTCTTTCCACTTATCTTCGCTTATGCCTGCTATCTGAACTTTTCCTGAATAAACTGGAACGCCTTCAAAACCTGTACATGTTTGGCGTTAAGAGCTTCGATCGTAAAAGCTTAACTAGCTTCCTAATAGACGTCGTCGTTATCTTCATATCCTTTCGCTCTTATACCCTTTTCCATCGATGATCACTACCTTGTCAAAAAACTGCTTTCAATTCCTCATTCCTCTGAACGTTATTGCAACCTGAACCTCTCCTTTGACTACATCCTGAGAATGACTGCTTGTAACTCAAAGAAGTACATGAAATTTTTCACCATAAAAAAACAACACTATGGAATTCACTACCTGTTACCACACGGCATTCTCAAACACAGACGGTTTACAAATATTAGTCGATCGCTATAAAAAAAACCTAATAACTACAATTATACATATGTGTGTGTGTGTGTGTGTGCAAATATATACTTTACATTATAATATATATATATATATACATATATATATTTCGATTCCGTCTGTCACTGTCGTTGTCTGTTAGTGTGGGTTACCAGGACGATATCTCTTTAATGATAACGTCGCCTTGTTTTGATTCTGTACTCTCTATATATTATTGTGTATGTAAATAATGCAATAAAGTTATTTAAATAAGTTAAATAAAGAAAATAATTCTAGTTTATCAATACAAAAATTACCACAGAATCTTGTTTTATTATGAGAAAATCTTAATCCATTGATACACAGAAATACTAGTCGTTCTGTGAACAGTAGACTTCCGTACGTTAGGGGATGAGATAATGTTGGGAAATTATTTATAGTGAATTTCACGAGGTGCAATGGTTACGATATTTCACCCGTGAACCAAGTATGAGCGCCACACCAGTAACCTCCGTACACTGGACCTCGTAAAATCCAATGTTAGGTATTTTCCAAGGCGCACACAGGAGGTAATACCTTGCGCCTCGTTGGAATACTTAATGGTGATTAAGAGTACTAAGTCCGTTTTTGTGGTACGGATCAGAAATCCGTCATTTTAAATTTTTCGCCCAAGCAAAAAATGGCTCGACATAAAAATTTAAATAATTTAAAGAACACACCTACCAATTTTCGTGACGATTGCATAAAAAATACGCCTGCTACGCTAAAACAAAAACTGAAATCCACACAAAAACCATTTTGGTTTTTTCCTTCCAGTAAGAAAAATGGCCGGACAAAAAAAAATAATTCAAAGAACATGGTTCACCAATTTTTGTGGCGATCGAATGAAAATTGCTCCAGCTACGCCAAAAACAAAACTAAAAGACTGCACTATTTTCGATTTTTTCGCTCAATCGAAAAAACGGCTCGACAAAAAAATTCAAATAATTCAAAGAACACGCCTGCCAATTTTCGTGACGATAAGACGAAAAATAGGCCGGCTACGCCGGAACAAACATACACAAAAATAGCAGAATGGGCCTATCTACTGGGAACGTAGTCAATAATCTTTATCATAAGGTTGAAAGAAAATGAACCAAAAACATTTTTTTATATAAAAACATTTATTGAAAAATTGGGTGGTTAACATAATCCGGACAACACTTTAATTTATAAGTATTTTAAAGGTAACAATACCATAGACGACCGTCTATAAAATAACACAATAAATACTTATGAGAACTTACATGAAAAGTAATGCTACTAGTATGTAGTTACAAACCGACATTGAAAATCAAAATGCATACATAAAATTCAAGTATGAATTCTGTAACTGTATTATCACAAACAACGTATCATTTATTATTTAGAATAACAAAAAATTTGTACATTCTCCAATACTGATTACTTCGGGGTGAGGCCGTTCATCTCTTTAATGTCCAGCAATTTTATTCTAGATCGCAATTCCTCTACGAGCTTCTCTCTTGGCACTTCTTCCTCTTGTCTCGTCTCGATGTTACGGATCTTGACGAGACCTCGTTTTAGTTCAGATTCTCCAAGAATAACCGCCAGCGGGATGCCGTTCTCTTCGCAATGTTGCAGCTGATTGAGCATTTTGGGATTCTTTTTATACGACTGTTCAGCCTGGAAGTAACGTGCATTGGGTTAAGCATTCAATGGAACTTCAGATGAGGACAAATCATACAATATAGAATATTTTTTATGACGGTCTCTGATTGAATTTGTAGAAACACTTGAACCGGATTTGATTTAAAATTAGAACAGTAAATTCGTTACACAATCCCACCTTAATCCCAGCGTCCCAAAGTTCGGTACACAGGGCCATGCGCGTACGCAGGAAGTCCTTCTGGGCGGAGGCCACATACACGTCCACGGAGGAGCCGCGCACGCGCAGCGAGCCCGCACTCACTCGCGCCTCCAGCACTGAGAACACGCGCTCCACGCCCACGCTGATGCCCACGCACGGCACCTGCGATCACGTTTAATACTCACTATTACACGTCTGCATCGATTTATTAAGTAGATGGGTTAGATTCACACACCCACGACGTGTGAGCCGCACGCACTTCCATAGCGTAACGCGGACGGAGCTCCACACATTGTTCAATATATTGCATGAGCGGTGCCGGTCTAACACAACATTAGTGTTTTTGAAATTAACTTATAACAAATACATTAAATTTATGTTAATATATTAATGTAGGGTAATAATAATAAGTAACAGCTGATTTCGCTTTCATTATTCAAGTGCAACGGAAAATCATAAGATATAAAAATAGTTGACCACGACGTAATAGTTATTTAATAATAACTATATTTCTAAAAGATCCCAGAATTTATTTAACCATATTTAGTCAGTTCATTATTTATCAGTTAATTAAAAAACGGGTCTACTTATTTTTAACATTAGCCTACGCGAGCGTTCCGAGCGAGCGGGTTGCTTTGTCCGCTCAGAGACCCAGTGACTCAGCATATTTTTATCTCTATATACTTCGACTAATATATATATGACAGCGCTCAACAAATAGCAACCTTCGTACCAGCGTAATAAGGTTCAATTAAACAGCAATTTTTTTTCTAAACAATATATTTTGATCCAACAGTATTTACTATTTTGTACTTGCCGCTAACAAAAATGCCTCTTATTTACAGTTAATGGATAATGATCCTTGTGTATTACAATTAGAGTTGATTTTACGTTATTAGATTGAAACTGCACGGCTTAGCTTATAAAAAATAAAACAATTAACCGTCATGACAAGAAGCAATAAAAAACAGTCGGTCAGTCATAATAAGATTTCTTTTTTCGCTAATTATTATATCTTGGGACTTATGTATATTAATATTATTATTATATATATACAAGGGTCAAAGGTCACGTATGAGGTTGGCACCTACCCTATTTTGTAGCCTGATTCAATAGCTTTTTTTTGATGTATTACACATTATTGTGTGATTTGTGGGTGATAAGTGATGCGCGTGCATACAGAGTCAATTAGGTCATTGTTATATAGTAAGGATATTTGTTTTAAAACATTGGAAAATTTTCCACATATATAAATATTTTTGTATTTAATATAAAGAAGATGAATTGTCAAATGAAATGTCAACTGATTTAATTTTCCTTATTTAATACATACACATATAATACACACATACATACCTGTTTGTGTTTGGAGTCGAACATTCCAACGAGGTTATCATATCTTCCTCCGCCTGCTATAGAACCAACCGCCTGCTCCTCATTACTGATTTTTATTGGTTCTGCAATAATATACATTTTTTGTAACTTTACTTATTAAAATTATTATGTTATTAGAAAAATAAACTAAAAACTCACCAGTCAATACGGCTTCATAGATAATTCCAGTATAGTAATCGAGTCCCCTCGCTAGACTCAAATCAAAGAGTATCTTATCCTTAATACCGTAAAGTTCACAGTAGTCTAGCAGTAGTTTGATTCCTTCGAGCCCTTCAACGGCACTTTTAGTTTTAGACAGCTTCTCATCTTGGAGCAGTGAGTCAACCAATTCACTGCTGCCGTTCAACCTCACATATTCTCCGATACGATCAGCTGCCTCTGGTGTTACTCCTTTCTCGTTTATCATTTCAGTACGAACCTCCTCCCATGGTGACTAGAAATATTGAATAATAATAATTAATATTACACTCTATATTGATTATCAAAATATACAAAATAACAAAACTATACAAGACATATTTAAACAATTTTTAAGAGGGCGGCCCTAATAAATAATATTGTTACATTTTAAAAATACATATATATTATATTTAAGTAAATTTCATTATTGAATAAGAACAAAATATAATTTAAATAAGATAAAAGGAAAAAAGGTCACCATTCTCATATTTTTTTTTCCATTTGTTATGTCATTACTTGTTTTTTATGAAAGCAATAGACATCATTGCAAAATTAATTACCTTATCCAGTTTGTCGACCGTGGAACACGTTGAGCGGAACTTATCAGCAGGCACTCCACAAGCCTCAAACATACCATCAAGAAGACGTCTGTGATTTACTTTTAATACATACTTCCCAATGTCCAAAGAATCCAATATCTCCGTAACAACCTTCAGACATTCAGCATCCGGCACCATTGGATCAAATTGGCCGGCAATATCAAAATCCTAAAATTAATAAGTTTTCATTATAAATCTGTTTTTGTTTATATGATTTTAAATTGCTCAGAAAATAAGAATACAAAAAAATATAAAGCATCTTCAAAAAAATTATTTGTATCTAGGAGTGACAGTATTTTGTATTTGCTTGTTAACAACTTACGCATTGATAAAACTCTCGATATCTTCCTTTTGTCATGGCGGGATTGTCCCTTCTGTATACTTTAGCAATATGGTATCTTTTAAGATTACTAATCTTATTCATTGCCAAGTATCTCGCCAAAGGGACGGTGAGATCATATCTTAGAGAAAGTATCTCCCCACCCTGATCTTTTAAATCGTAAATCAATTTTGAATCTTCCCCATATTTACCAGTTAAAACTTCCTGTAAGGTAAATTAAGAAATATATTATATATATGTTGTTAATTGTAAGTAAATATTACCTAGTATATTATTAGGTAACGAAGTGTTACCTTTAATTCAAAGACTGGAGTATCAATGCATTCTGCTCCATGTTTTTTGAAAACTGTAATAATTTTCTGCAGCACATTATTCCTGATCGCCATCTGCTGGGGATTATAATCCCTAGTGCCTTTAGGTGTTTTGAGCACAAATTTTTGAGGAGCAACATCGAGTTGAGCAGAACTGAGCTGTGCTTTTAATGCTAACAACTTAGAAACTTCTTCTTTAATCTGAAAATATTGTATTACAGTAAGAATATTGTTGATTTAGTAACTATTTACTACGTGCCTCTAAGTTATCTAAGTAAGTGAGGTGACACAAGAACGAAAATAAAAAGCTACCTTGCAATTAACTGATGTAGAAATAGTTTTTGTGAAATTTCCCCTCCAAGCCATGTTATGTAATCTTAGCATTTTTGCTTGGTTATCTACTAATGCTTTGTACATTTTTGAAGAAATTTCAAACTTCAATCCAATATGATTCCTCGTCACCACTGGTTCCGGAAATATAATATTTTCTTAGTTTCTAGTTTAAAACACTAAGTGTCATTTAGTGGCAACACAGGAACCATATGTGGAGATTCAAATAACTCAGAATTTATAATATTGAATGTACTGTTTAAATCTACTAATACAACAACAGTGGATTTGAGCTTATGATATCACAAACCTCTTGATCATAGTTTTTCTTTCTATCATTTGTTAAAAGATTTAAATCATCTGGGGGTTTTATAACAGGGAGTAGCGTTATTTCAGAGTCACTGAAACTCCGCATATGGTACCACCATCTCTTTACATATGGATATCTTTTAAAATCTTTCTTTTTTAGGTTAGTGTAAAATTCAATATCGACTTTACTAGGAGTAAAGCCATTAATGTAACTATATTGGGACAGATATTTATTTAACTCCCCAAGATCCTGAATCGAAAGTTCGTCTCTAACCTACAAAACAATATCCTACATTAAGTGACGAGGTTGGCATGATGCAATGTCAAAGTCATTGTTTAATATATTTGCATTCCAAAAAAATGCAGTCGCATAAATTATTAAGTATATTATCAACGAACCTTTTCACTGGATTCCTTTTCTGCTTTTAATTTTCTTACAATATCTCCTTGCTCCTGAATTTTTCTCAACAACGTTTCATTGTTTTCAGCCATAGTAAAAATTATAAATAATAATATATTTCTAACAGAAACCAGCACCACTCTCAAGGCTATGTCTTGTCAAGGTGAGCGTAATAAAGTTTCTAATGGCAAAATGATTGTATGTTAGGCTTTACTCTCAATAGAAACCTTTCATTTCGCTTGGTGAATTGGCGATTGTAAATTGTACCAACATCGCTTACTATTTCTAACATTGACAGCTGACTGATTGAAAGAGTGACATAATAATTGACGTAACAAATATTATACTCTGTTGTCGGTGTTAACGGAACACACTTTCTCATCCATTATTGAAATTAACTAAAGTAAATTTTAAATCTAAGAATAAAGGTCTATGCTTAACAAGAATATGGTCAAGTTTCTTTTAAATTACCAAGATGACGGTAGTAGAATAGTTATAGCAACGGAACCCGCAGAGATATATAAAGTATTACATACTTTATATTCAGAGTACGGTAAGCTGGCGATGTCGCTCGGGATACCAGTCTCCATTAGAAATATCGGTTTCGCTGCTCAAGCTCGGAAGGGATAAGGTTAAGTTGGTGTACATCGCCGGATATTGCAGGAAGCCGCATTGTAAGTAACCTGTAATGCAAGTTTTGTTTGCCATATTCATGGCTATTCACGGTTCTATACCTACTTCAGATATAAAGACCGACCTGACAATATTTTTCTGCTTTTAAGGAGACAGAGTACTTTCCTGGAGTAGATTCACTTGAAGAGGTGCTATCCCATTAGGTCGAAGGATTGACGATTTTTGTTTGTTAATATCATTTCCTAAAATTATTAAATTTTAGTAACAGAAACTTGCTAGGAACCAGCCTGGTAACAATACAAGAATTAGCAATCTATGCCTTGTAAAGACTGAAGACACTTTTGTCAAGACACTGACTGTCAGCTGTTAGATTAATCAAGCCAAATTGTCAACAAATCCTTTGCAAAATTAGGGATGTGTCACTGTCAATGTCAACTGTAAATCCTCATTCCTCAAATTAAATACTTAATGATCTATCCTAACTGCTGATATCTAAATGCTGAGTGATAGGCAAATAACATGTCAACATTACTCAATTCTATCTAAATAGAATATAATCGTTACTGTAGTCTTATATCTCAGTTTTAGGCGGTGATACGAAATAAAATGGATAGATTTGAATACATAGAAGCTCGATTATTTGAAGGTGAAAATTACCTTAAGAGAGATAAAAATGTGAAAATATATGATGGAGAAGACAAAGTAACTATATATTTATGTGTTTATTTGTTGTACTATTGATAAAGTATGAATTGATATTTTTTTATATTAAATATATATAATGTAAAGCAACTTTTTAGACACAATTTGTTGATGGGGAAATTGTTCTTACAACACACAGAATTCTCTGGGGCAAACCTGGAGACATACCGAAGGGCCTTGTTTGTTTGTCCCTTCACCTATATTATATATTTTGTATTGAAGAAGAGAGTGGAGGAGTATTTGGTCTAGGTGGACCAAAAAGGATATTATTACATCTTGGCCCTGCTCTTCCAGGTGAGTTCTATTTTATACATTAGTTATATGATTTTTATAAATAATATCATTAAAAAGTATAACAGTGTAGTAAAATTTCACAAAACAATCATATAAAGAATACTTTTACTGCAGTTTTATAAGACTAAATTTGTTTGTAAGATAAAAGTATATTTTTAATTTTGTAGGAAAAAGACCAGGTCCAGCTGTTGTTAGCCCTTTCCATTTTATCAAGTTCTCATTTAAAGATGGAATTGACACTGTCTTTTACAAAGCACTTAGTGATGCAGTTACCGCTAAAGCATGGGAGAGAACACCAAATAATTCAAATGTGACATCTCCAACAAGTTCTACCCCCCGGACATCTATCACACCAGCAAATTCTAAAATTCGTTCTGGAATTGTTGGTATTGAAAGAAGTATTGAAGAACATCATAAAGCTACAGATCAAAGCATCAGTGTGGCTTTTCAGGATTTAACAAAACTTATGGGGAAAGCAAAGGAAATGGTCACAATATCCAAAACAATTTCTTCTAAGATTAGGGTAATTTTCTTATGTTTTTGATCTTTTAAACAAATGAATTAGAAAACTATTTATTTAATACAGTATATATAAATGGTTACAGGAAAAACAAGGAGATATATCTGAAGATGACACTGTTAGGTTTAAGTCTTACTTAATGAGCTTAGGTATAGATGATCCAGTTACCAGAGATGCATTTAGATCAGATTCTGACTATTACATGGGTCTGGCACAGCAAATTGCTGATATGATGGTTGCAGCATTAATGGTTAGTTAAATTTATGATTAATCTACAAGAATTTAGACTAAAGATTATTTTACTTAGTAAAAGTACATCATTAAATTTAATGTATCCATAATATAAATAATTTTCAGTATGCTAGTTAAGAATTGATTCTAAATCTTTTAGTTTTTTAAGTTAGAATTACCTTATAACTTATGACATGTTTAACACATTGTGTTTCAGGATTGTGGTGGAATTATGTCTCTTGCCGATGTTTGGTGTAGAGTAAATAGAGCGAGAGGACTAGAACTCATTTCACCTGAGGATTTGTTAAATGGTTGCAAGTAAGTTATATTTAAATTGAAAGTGTAAAAGATCATGCATTTTTGTATGATATACCATTTTTTTTTTATGAACTTTAACTTATAATATATATGTTGTTCTGTTTTTGAGATTGGCACAAATAATATACTAACATACAATTTCCTTTATACTACATACACATAAATAGTGTACTTTTTAAGATTAAGAAATTAAAGCATCAAATTTTCCAACAAATTATAGGTTACTGCAGTCCATTGAGGCACCAATGTCTCTACGTAGGTTTCCAAGTGGTGCATGTGTATTACAACTTAAT
Organism: Melinaea menophilus ssp. n. AW-2005; assembly: GCA_918358695.1. NCBI lineage: Eukaryota > Metazoa > Arthropoda > Insecta > Lepidoptera > Nymphalidae > Melinaea > Melinaea menophilus. The sequence goes on along the minus strand of OU911055.1, from coordinate 2,756,549 downwards.
AGTCACAGAGATGAAGAAGTAGCAAAAAGCACAAGTGAATTGGTAATGCTCGCATTATATTTACTATTTAAAAACCCTTAAGTAATAAAATACTATATTTTGTTGTAAATTTACAGATTGAAGAAAATGGCTCATTAACTCCGGTGAAGCTGTCTCAAATTGCAAATGTCTCCGTCCTACTGGCTCGTGAGCAGCTTTTCACCACTGAACGACTGGGCCTCGCTTGCAGAGATGAATCTATTGAAGGACTAGCTTTCTATCCTAACTTGTTTCTTAACAGAGTGTAAATAACTATTTATTATAAATATATTTTTTACATAAGTGAGTTTTTTTATCCACAAAAACCATTTGAAGCAGAAATAATTTATTGAAGCCACTTTTCATTCATACATATATTACTTACTCTATGTAAGCGACATGTAATTTGAAAGCCTTACTTGTATCTTACTAGTCAATTCTTTTCATTATAAACCCTATCACAAAATATCTGTTTCTCAATACTTACATCTAAGAGATATGAGCAAAAGTTGAAGCATAGAAGACGTTTTACATTGATTATATTAGAAGATCAAACTATTACAATTTATAAAAATAGTTGTGATAAAAGTGCAATGCTTTGTAATAAGCTATTATTTTTTTTATATTGTTTATAATAATCACAGATTAAACATATTTATATTTTTATTACTCTATGATTACAATGAAAAGCACATTTATTGATTATTATTGCCTTCATTATTAATTTTAAATCTACCAAGCTTCATAATAAAAACCTACTTTTGTGACCAGTATATTAAAAAATATTTTTCTAATGTGAAAAAAATAAATATAAAACAAAACATTACTATATTTCTGTGACAAACTTACAAACATTTTTCCTTAGCACAAACACAAGGGCAGAAGAAAAAATAAGCCTAATTCTACATTTTATTCTGGAATGTTAATACTCAATTGCACTTTTAAAATCCTTTGGTAATTGGCTGTGTTTGCCGCACAGCTCCCAGGCTTTGAAGTCATCACATGACCTGATATTTTCCACATAGCATTCGATGCCTCGTAAAAATGGCAACATCATCTGATCATTAATAATTTCTGAGAAACGATGCATAAAGCATATATTTTTAGCCAAACTTTCTTTGATATTGACAGACAGTGGTCTTTCATTGCACTTCACTATGTCCAACTAAAAAAAAAATCGTGTTTTATTTCTATAAAAATATATATATTTTTTACGGAATGTATTAAATAAAATTACAAACCTTTTCTTGAATACTATTCGGTTTCAAACCCAAGTAAGTATTGAGACAGTCTGCTAAAGATTTTACATTATTTGGAAGTCGACCTATCTTGTTTCTCATTATTATCAAATCACCAACCTAAAAAAAATAATGTGCTTAAAAAAAGTATCAATCATGAAGGAACAATTGTAAGAATATCCTTACCTGAGTATCAAACACTGAATTCAGCTTAACATTATGCTTATGATACAAGCAATCTGATATTTTCCTACAGTCATGGACAATCTTTTTAGGGCTACCACTTTCTAGTAATTTCTTCAGGCCAGCATCAAAAGCATGATGCTGCAGCACTTGAATATCAAAAATATATATTTGTTGAGGTGTAGAGAGCACCAGAAAGGGCATTTTGCATTTTCTTCCCATATTTGCACCATCAGTACTAATGCAAATGTAGCTATATTGACCCAAATCCTCTATAGCCTCATGGAAGTTGTGGTCTATTTGATTAATGAGAATGTACTTTTTAGATGTTTTAATAATATCTTCACATTCTTTCTGAGAGATTTTTAGAAATGTTTGTTCATCTGGTTCTTGCAATTTGACAATATTTCTTACCTCAGTGTCATAATAATGACAAACTCCTTCATTTTTGTTACCTTGTGGTAGTTCTTTAACTTCATAAAGGGATATTTTTGATTTATCATTAGTAATGCTGTAAAACCTGCCTTCAATGACCTCACTATTTTTTGTATGAACTTGTAGAAGTTCTCCTTTCATGTATAGATTGTCCATTTTTGTAGCGAATGTATATCAGTAAGTTTTTAAGTACTTCAATTAATCTTTTTTGACTGGTTTAACAGGTGCTTTATCAACTTCACCGTAGGCTTTATAAATATAGAGCCCTAATGTAACATGCAACACCACTACCGCTACAATAGCGGAATAAACGCTGCTCGAAACAGCCTCTAGTCGTAGCACAGTATCGAATAGTATTAGCTTCGAAATGAAGAACGATACCACAGGAATAATAATGATGAATAAACAGTATTTTATTACCGTTCGAAATACTTGAAAATCAGGTAGCTCCTAAAAATGTAAAGGTTATGGTTAAAATCGATTCCGAAAACAATGAATGAACTAAGTCATTGTTCATATTAAACTAAAAATGTAAGGGTAAACGTACTTGCGCTTTTCCTTCAATCATCATAAGATATGAAATAAAAGTAAAATAAAAAATCAAATTCACAAAATTCGACTTCTCACTCGCATCAATGTTAACAATCTATAGACTATAGACATTAAAGTTTATACATATTGAAGTAGAGATAAGCGTACTATATTGATGAAATGGAACGACCAGAGACACAGACTCGGCGTGTGACTATAAGCATAGATAGAATATGCGTTGTATAATCATTCTTTGTCTACACTTAAAACTAAAATACTCTGTGCTTAAAACTGTAGATTTTTATTAAAATGAAGACAAAACATTAAATGACAAAGAAGACAAAGCATTAAAAAGCGTTACAAGACGGTATTATAAATTATATATATTCACAATGGTAAGGGTATGTTTAATTCAAACTAAATATATGTAATTCATTAATTATACCCATGTAAAATTTTAACCCAAGTAAACTGTTGAAAAATAATAATATAGTACTTTGATTAATTAAATTAATTTGTATACTCCTCTACAGAAAGATATTTCAACGAGATTATTTAGTGTCTAAAACTTTAATAGATAACCTTCTAAACACCTTATACATATTAAAGTTACATATACATAATAACATGTTCCGTATTGTAGGTAAATAATAGCATTCCCATAATATATTAATATTTTGCTGAAACTTTGATACTTTTTAGCCTTGAGGAAGACCACAAAGCTAAACTACATAATAAATAAAATTGTTAGGCATATTAATACTCATACCGATTATTCAAATAAAGATATCTTTAAAGTAAATAAAAAAATGTTTTTCTATATCAGATGCTCCTTTAGTCAAGGGAAGAGTGACAATGAGTCCTAAACCCATTCTCCCCCTCCCTTGTTGCCATTAATACTATATCTATACCTCTGTTTATACTAATGTAGTAACGACAATAGTACTCTGTGTAACGATGTAAAATTCGTACACATTTGCCTGTTTTTCTATTCTCTATTTGTTCAGAGCATCCAGAAAAAGAATTTTGATAAAATTAATTATTATTATAGATAATTATCCTGGTCAATAAATAAGTATTTTCACGTGAAAACTCTTGTTTTAAAAAACGTTTGGACTACAATACAAAAGATGGATTTGTATAAATTGTAAGTGATGATAAATGATTTAGGATTAGGACGGTTGAAGGCAAATGAAATAGCTGACAACCAGTGTTGTACCTGATGATACTTAATAATAGCTAAGAGTATACGTAAATTTATTTTAGTTTGTTCTGGTTGTTTTGGTTCTGCAATTAAGTTGGTTGTCTCCCAATTATGGACGTCAATCATTTATATAATCGAATATTAATAACAGTCTTGAAATTTATATTTATTATAAAAGCAATAATATAAAATCGTTTTTAAAATTGGAGAGAAAATTAATAACAAAATAAATGAAGGCAAGTCTAATACCAAATATTGTGTTATATTCTCCGAGTTGAACCTTATTAACTGGACTATATATTTTAATACTTATTAAGCTGAGCATAAGCGAAGCTCTTAACCGTTTGGGAAACTTCTTTTTGAAGCAACATTACATAAAAACTACTAAATAGTAATAATATAAAATAAATATAATGATGCATTTTATTTAAAGAGGAGGAGGAGGGGGCTCAGCTCAACCCCCGCAGCGCACAGCGGCGGATCCTAGTATTATTAGTAACATTTACAAACACCTGTCACGAGAGGAAGTATTTATAAAATTCGCACTATCATTTAGTATTTTGTTTCATAACCGTGTGTTATTTGACATGTCGTTCCAATGGTCTTTGTTAGTGCTCTCACAAATTTACGCCACGCTGATCATGTATAAAAAACATTAGGGATCCGTATACTATTACTATAACACATTAATATGGTCTTCATTTAAAATAATAAATATGTAGCAGCGCACATAATCTATTAAAAATGTAATTTTATAATTTATATTTTGCAACACTTTTTAAATAATATGATGAATTAATTTTAATATAAATTATCAATATTGTTACCAATTTGTGTTCATGTATTTTATAAATGAGAGAGAGAAATTAGGAGTTAAATAGAGATCGCAGACGGATGACTTGTTTTAGGTTATTGACCTTAATACAATTTTTTAATTCGTCGTAGTTGGATAATATAATTACATCAATATCTTTATACTTATACGCAATATATAACTTATGTACGGAATCATATTGCCAAAGATAAGTTCTAACTTGACAATATTCTCTCTAGGTAACGTATTTTAATGTTATTTATATATAATTCTTTATATTAGAGTAGTTTGGGAGAAATGTTTAGTATATTTTTATTGTGTCAATAATGCATAACGTTTTTTACTGTATTCTTCTGTCGTTTTTTGTAAGTTTAAAATTGATTATTATAAAAAAATATACTACTAAATATTTATTGTATTTTTTCGCATAAATTATTGCCAACAGATTGGGATTTATGGTACATTTTTAGATCTTAAAGAGGTCAAAAAAACTTTTTTGCAATGGAAGAACGAAAACTTGCTAAATCTTAGCGAGGTTAGATAGTTTATTAATATATCTTAAGTCGAATGTCGCCATTTTTAATATAATTTAATTATTTTAATTCTCAGATAGGCGCAGCCACAAATGGAGTTTTTGATTTGAGCGATGTCAAGAACAAGATTCTTCAATGGAAAACTCAAAAAATTGCAGCTCTTTGTCCTTCGAATGGGCAAGTTTTTAAATTACAATTAAAATTTATTACAAGTTTGTAGAGATTCTATTTCAAACGAGTATTATTTGTTGTTATATGAAAATTAAACATAATTTATTATTCATAAGCCGTAGATAAGTTTTTGGATGATAATGGATGTACAATCAGAATTAAAAAATGTTTTTTTGATTTTCTATGTTCTCGCTGTTCTAAATCCCGTATATAATAATTGTAATGTTGATCCAAAGAAAGTAGGTAGGTTCGATTCCCTCACGAAGCGATTGCGTGTATTCACTTCAGCTAAGTGATCTTTGTGTCCGCTATTTGCGTGACAAAGAATTAAAGAAAGACGTAAAAATATAAACAAAAAAATTTACAATATGTGTTTTTGCAAAAAAAAAATTTTTCGATAATCGCTTCAGTACGCTCGAAGTGCTTCCAAGTCAGTTATGACATCTCGAAGGCCTTCAATTTACAGAACCACACCCTTCGCTTACATAAAACGTAGTAAAATTAAGTGTCATTATTGTTTTAGTGCGAAACTGCAAAACTTACTCAACCTAGCCTGCAGTACGGCCCAACCGACGAATGTAACCTTACGAGATGCGTGCATTTCCTGCTTTTCTAGAGTTACCTCTATGCCTGAGGTAAGTCCTGATCAATTAGCTTCTCTAAATATCTTATTAATAAATAAATTTATTGAGAAAACGTCAATGACCTCTACAGAAAAGTTCATTTCAAGTAAAATATCCTGATTTGTTGTCTTGTGCATTTTACATCTCTAATATGGATAACTAAAATGTGTTTTGCTAAATTTTCAAAATTTGGTCAGAATTATGTAAGTATTGTGAAAATTGTAGGGTCCTCAAGAACTGAGTGCATTAAGTGCTTGCGCCGTTCAATACTTTACAAACACTTCATATGCGGGTTGCGCCACCGCGCTTATGGTAAGACATTTTATTTCATTTAATATCAACGCCATTCTTACTTTTAATATAATTATTATTGTATATCATATATCAATATATAATAATACAACCCTAATCATTAACTTTTTTGTTTGGTTATAAGTAAAGAACATAAACCAACATAACATTTATAAACGTTTTTCATAGGCTCTGTCAACATCAGCCTTAAATGTGCAGCCTTCTGGGTGCTACATGGGATATTGTGATTTTGTAAGGTGTTTAAGAAGAACTAATTCTATAAATTTGGTACGTTTCGAGTAGTTAAATCAATATCATAATCAATTCCAATGTAAGAAACCACGTTATGATCTTTTATAACGTTATTTTTCAGATAACTCAATGCACGAGAGAGGCTCGCACAGGAGTGAATATAACTCTTGATAGTGATAATGTTAAGTTTTACACAAATGTGACCTCCTGCATTCTCGCAAAAACTAGATGTGGCACTTATAATCCTATTACTGGTGATCCTCAGACTGCTGGATATACCTCAACTGGACTAAGATTAAGCAATGCTCTGCAATTCTCTTCGACTGGCGAACTCAGAATATTAGCTTTCCCTGCAACGACTCCTGTTTCATCCTCGTTCTGTTCACCTTCAAATAATTTAACTCAGTCCAGTTGGTTGACCAATGTCTGTTAAACAAAATTAAGATCACAAAATAATTTTATTTATGTATTTGTGCATTATATGTTTTCACATTTTAATACATAAACACTTAAGTTTTATTTTATTTTAGTTTTATCAATCTTTTATCATTTTATTTCATGTATCTTAGAAATAACAGAGGTTGAGTTGTTAGTAATTCATCTTAATTAAATTTGGTTAAATACTATAGTATAGTATTATTATACAAATTACAACTTCTGTCATAATAACAATTTTAATGGAAATACAACTTTAAAATCACAATAAACTTTTGTAATAGAAAGTGAACTTTGAAAAACAATATTCAGATAAAATAGAATATCCGGTTGCTATTCCAGTTCGCACTTCTCACTCAATTGAAAAAGTCAATGTCAATTGTCAAATGTCAGAGTTGAGATTTCGAGTTCTAAAAGTTTGAAAATGTTTTGGTTACGACTTAACAGTATATAGAGTGAAATTGTAATTGATTTTGAAAATATTAAGTTTTTTGTTACCAAATAAAGAAAAACCTGTTCGGTTCACTGTATACCTTACGTGAGTAATTATTTTCTTCTTCATATATACCAATGTCTTTCTTTTATTTATAATTAACATTTTTACAAAAATATATGATTATCTGAATGAGATATATTCTTTTTGAGTTATCTTGTTTTTTGGTTATTTATTTTTTTAGCTTTTCTGACAAAGAAACCAACTATGTCTGCAACACATTAACAAAAAACATCAATCCTGAAACTTTCCATGTTGTCTCTATATGATTTATTAAAAACCAAATATAATTATTTATATGTGTTCTATTAACTACTCTTCTACTTCTAGTGAGCCTAGTGCTACTCAAGAGGATTATAAAATAAAATTCAGCATTTGTTTTATATCTTGTCCTGGCTAATAACAGGGTTTTAATAACATTTAAATGACATAGGCAAGTGGTTATGATATATGTCAAAATCTAAGTTGAAGATAATTATATAATAGTAGTATATGTCCTATGTAATATTAACAAAATAATTATTTTGATATAATTAAAGATATCTTTATATAAAAAAAAATATTTTAAGATATAATTAATTTTCGCTATATTATAGTGATTGATGAAGTCATTTAATTAAAGTTTCTGTATTTTATTATCTGAATTAATATAGATAGATTAAATACAGACAGATAGATGTGAGTTAAAAACAAAAGTTGACTTCTAAAATGGTAGAACTACATATTTACTAAAAAAACTAGATTTTCAAATACTACTATCATAAAGGTACTTAAAAAAGTTACATTTGTGATTACTTTCATCATCTAATTTGTATTTATTGAACTACTTTCGTCACTAATTAGATTTAATTTTTAATTCATTTACTTTTTGTAATTTGTTTTTTACTCCTTTAATTTTTTTCTTAACTTTCTTAGTTGTACGTATTGACTCCTCTGAATCTGAATTATCTGATATCCGAGGAATAGTTTTACTATTTGATTGCTTTGTCTGGATTGCGGCTGCAACAAATATACCTTTACGGAATGTTTTTGCCTGTTTACTTTGAGTTTTCTGTGTGTTTCTTGGTATATCTGTAAAGCTTGTATTATAAATTTGATTTGAATTCTCTGATTTTGTGTGTTTTAATCTGAAAACAAAAGATTATTAATAATTGCATTATTGCTGAACTAAATTAATTATTATATCTTATTTTTCTTATACCCACTTTCCTTTCTTCTTTGTACTTTTTGGTATTTTAGTTATTGGTTCTAGTATATTGTCAGGGTTCGGAACTTTGATAGAAACTTTCTTGGTTTTTGATTTTCTTTTCTTTTTATCATCTTTTCTTTGTTTTCTTTCTCCTTCCAACTCTTCTAGTTTTTTGGAGCAGGATCTATGGGAAATGTCCATGAGATAATAAATAACACAAATTATAAGTAATAAAATAGACAATGTTACTTATATAAAACTAAACCTTAGCAATGCTTCACTGTCTGTGAAATATGAATTCATTGCAAAACTAGAAATGCCCCAAGAGAGTGGTCCCTTTTCATCATCCGGAACACCAGTCCATATATTTTTCTTTAGGGAATTCAGTTTTACTTGTAATTCTGCAGGCTGCAAGTGCCTATTCTTTGTTTCCGTTAAGCACCTGAATAGAATGGAGTTTATTAAAAATATTTAAAAAAGAAAGATCCATCTATGACATATGCGATAGTCAAACTGAAAGTTCTTAGAAAATCAAAAACTAAGCATTCTAGCAAGTTATTAGTTTTATTGTAACTTTTCAAAATAGCGTCCATTTACATCAATACATCGCTGCATTCGATGGAACCATTGAGAAAAGCACCTTGCCCACTCGACCTTAGGGGTCTCTTCGACGGCGTTTTGAAACGCAGCCACTGCTTCTTCGGCGTCTATAAAACGTTTTCCTCGAAGTTTTTCTTTTATTTTCGGAAATAAATAAAAATCGCAGGGTGCGAGGTCGGGGCTATACGGCGGGTGATCCAGTAATTCCACGTCTGAGGTCACCAAATAGTCGATCGTTTGCCTGGCGGTGTGCGACGTGGCATTGTCGTGATGAAGGAGGATCCTGCTGCGAGGTCGTTTCTCTCGAACTTTTTCCAAGACAAGTGGCAAACAATTGTTAGTATACCACTCTGCATTACCCGTTTTCTGATCCTCTAAGACTACTGTCGCGTAATGACCTGTCTTTCCGAAGAACGAGGCTACCATCTTTTTTCCAACACGACCTCTCTTCAGTTTAGTTGGCAACTCTTCGGAAGGCAACACCCACTGAGCAGACTGTCTTTTGGTTTCCGGATCATAACAGTAAATCCAGCTTTCGTCACCCGTCAGTATGTCGAATACAGCATTTGAGTCACCTCCGTTAAATTTTTGGATCATTTCTCGGCACCAATCAACACGGCGGAGTTTGTGAGCCTCGGTCAAATTATGCGGTATCCAGCGGGCACAAAGCTTCCTGACCGCTAAATGTTCATGGAGGATTTTGTGCACTTGACTCATACCTATGCCTAGACTTGTCCGAATCTGCTGATAGGTCACTCTTTTGTCAGTCTCTATCATACGCCGCACAACACTGATGTTATCTTCAGTCGTCGCTGTAGAAGACTGTCCCTCACGCAAATCATCGGTGAGATTAGTTCGACCACGTTTGAATTCATTAAACCAGTTGTAAATTGTGGCACGAGATGGGGCTTCATCGTGAAAAGCCAATCGAAGTCTATCATAACTTTCTTGTTGACTTAAATGACATCGAAAGTCATAAAAAATCATTGCACGAAAATTGTCTCGGCTTAAATTCATCTGACGTGCACAGACATTTTTCAATTTCCCGCCAAATCGTAAAACAAATGACAAATGAATGAAATGTACACTCAATAATATTGGTAAAGAGTTATATTTTCAAAATTTAAACTATTTTTTTAATATAATGCTTTTAAGTGGCCAGTTCTAAAAACTTTCAGTTTGGCCCTCGTATCTATCCTTTTTATTAATATTATTTTACTACTTTTACAGTACTGGTACTGGTGGTGAAATTGGTACCTGGTATCGATGGTAATTGTACCTTATACAGATTACGTAATATTTTCTCGTAGGTATGTATGTATATATCATTTATGAAGAAAAAAAATAAATAAAACATACTTAGGTGGCGGTAAATGACGAAACTGATGCCAAGACGCTGGATTTAATTTTGTTTTGGGAGTTTCTGTAATCATTGACAAGCTCCTTGGCCTATGACATTTTCCTGATATCTTTTCTTTATCTGAATTCAATGGCGAATCGCTGGTCTAAAATAAGATGTAATTATTACGTGTTTTAAATTGAGTGAAGTCAATTAAAAATATAAATCAAATACCATGAAATACCAGCGGTATGTGGTATTGAAGTGTAGAAATTTTATTCTCGATAGTTGAAAGGTCTTCCACTTAATAGCGGAAAACTGATTTGCATTCGGCAAAAGTTTTTACATAGAAACTTAGATTTTACTTACTGGTGCACGAAATATCTTTAACTCTGGCGGCATTTTCTTTTTTCTTCTTGTTTTTACTTTTCCTGAAGGTTGTAACAATTTTCGAACTCGCCTTATTGGACTTAAATTCTCCTCAAATGAGTCGCAATCTGACGATGCATCTGTCATTGCATCTGACGTCATATCAATTGTAGCTCTCGATACCTGAGGGAATAAAGATATATTTGTACTTAAACATATGTATTAATATCTGGTAATGAAGACCTACCTGCAAAGTTTCTCTTTTTGTTTTCTTCTTTTCAATTCTTGGTATTTTCTCTAATAAGAGTCTTTGTTTTCTTGATTTCTGTTAAGAGATAATTGTTATTTGTGTTTTTTTATTGTTACCTAATATTTATATATACTTACATCAATAATAGATCTGTTGATATCAGGAAGAATAGGTGAAGGAGGCGGTGCAAATTGAGTTGTATTTACAGATTCTCGTAATATCCCAGCTTCTGAACTACTACTAGACGTGTCGCCTTCGTCACTAAACAAAAATATTTTATAAAAGAAGTGAATAACCCTCCTATTCCTTAAAAATATTCTACACGCACCTGGAATAGTCAGAAAGATCAATGTTCGTTGGTTCATCAGCGTTGGAGCCCTCTTTCAACAAGCGTGTAACTATTTTGGTTCTAAGTCTCTCTTTACTTGGATTTTCATCATAGAAATCTAATAATGTTTCGCAAAATGTTCGTCCCAAGCTTTCATAGTCTTGAGCGGAAAAGTGCGTCGACATTCTGCTGCCTAGTTCTGATCCGCCGAACGACGCTTCCATTGTAAAACTATTCGCCACACCCAACATCCATATCACAACTCGGGCTGTGCCTTCTTTACTCCGCTGAATTCTAAATTTGCAATTCTCGAAGGAAAACTAAAACAAGGACCCCTTATTATTACTTGTGGTTTTAAGGATAAGAAAACTTTTCTATCGATGGTTACCTTATCTGCTGCATTTTTGTGTAGCATGAGCGGAAATACCTGTTCCTGTAAACGTTTATCCGAGTTCTTACGGCTCTCGCATCCGTATATAAATATGTTATGTTTTCTGGAATGAGCATGTAAATCCACATACATCGCCACCCCGCATTCCTCCTGTAACCTGCCCTTGATGACGTAAAATAATAGTACATGTTTTCAGGAATATTAGGGAATTAATATTTACCTTCGAATCATAACTTTGGTGTGCCAGACCGGAGGGTAGGTTTCCCTTATGACTGTGCGATATTGTCTATTAAGATCCTTTCCTGTCAATGAACAACGATTATTGCCCACGATGACCTGGAACATTTGAAAAACTAAATAAAAGTTAAGTTATTTTCAAAAAATTTTAGGTGGATTTACTCACACCATCAGGATTTAACATTGGCACAAGTTTAAATATAAACTTCTCCCGTAATTCTCTGGCTTGATTAGAATCTCCTGTCAAAAAATCCATAAAACCTTTCATCATCCACGATGAAGGAGTTTCTCCTGGATGAACTCTTGCCGTTACAATTACAGCTTTCTTTTTCTGTTGAAAAATAATTATCGTTTTAAACCATATTTTCATCACTAATTTGTACCTCATTTCTGTACCTTCTGTTCAAATTCATTTGGATTTTGAGGTGAAGTTACTGTAAGATAATACACATTATTGCCAGCTAAGGTCCGACAAAGTAGTCTTAGTTTCGAGTAAGTAGATTTCACTGGGTGAGCTTGGAGTCTTGACAAATATTCTTGTAAATCGGAATATGTGTATGGATAGCAATGCGCAATATATACTGCATCGTCCGTATGTGGGAACTCGATATTAAATGTCAAAGTGTAACTTGGAAATTGCTCTTCTTCTTCGCATCTGCTAAAAGTATTTAAATCGATTATTTATAATCATAAATATATGTATGTATATAATAATAAACAAATATGATATTATTTTATTTTTTTCTTACACACTTGTCCACAACTGGTCAAGTCGTTCCACTTACATGACCATTGCAAATATTTACCAAGATATCTCTTAAAAATTTTTGTACTTAGGAATTAAACCAAATCTAAGTAGACAAAAATTATGAAAAAAAAAAATTCAATTTTTTTTTCATATTTTCAAATAGAGATATTTAATCTTAATAAGTTAACTATAATATATAATATAAAGTATATAAACTGACGTAGAATCGTTTTTGTAATAGGCGATGTTTTCGCCGCAACGTCTCCAACCGATCGAGTGTAATTGAGCGTCCTTCGTCGAATATAATAATGGTCTCATACCTTCGTTGTATAAGCTTTCGGGTTTCGATAGATTGACTATTGAGAATCTGAAATGGTAATATAAAGTCACGACATGATGTACATACATATACATATATATATATATATATATATATATATATTTATCTTACCTGTACATCGTTTGTTTTTTAGTGTTAGACACTCTAAAATAAAACCATTGCATATGCCTATTCGTGTAAAGGTCAGTACGGAGGTGTAGCTCGTAGTATGCGGACGTTATTTTAACAGCTTTCGCTAAGTTTCCACTTTCGAAACGGGATTCGAAGCGTAATTCGTCATCACCACCAGCACTCGTGCACGCGGACAGATATAACCGGGATCCTCCCACCGTGGAACGACTGAACTGTAAATCAATATGTGTGGTTTTCTTTGCTTAGATTGTATTATGTAACGTATAATGGCAGCTTCGAGTAGATATGCTTTAAAAATATTCTAAATTACTTTTTTTTTTTTTAATATGTTGACTCATAAAGTAGTATACTATCTACTTAATATATATTCACATGTCCTAAATGCTAATGATATGCCATTTCAGATATTTATTCCAACAATATTAACTTACGTAATTAACCGCACTCATTGGATAATATTGAAAAATAACTGTTCCCGCTTCTTCACCGACTGGCTGAGGTTTGAGTTCTTTTCCACTGGATACGTAATACGGTTCTGGAGAAGCGGGACTCCATATGATATGTTGTATTCTTTCTTCCACAACCTATAAAATATTTTTTCTTGAACTGTTAATTCTATTTGATTCCAATATGAAGTAAAGTACTCACTTGACATTCCGATGGCCATCTCGGAGCTTGTTGTGGACAATCTAACTCCTTTGGGAGTGCAAATAAATCTCGGGGTTCCTTTAATTTGGCAGTTGTCTTGAATGTTTTGATATCAGTATTTATTTCCAGTTGATTCGTTTTTATATTATTTTGGAGAAAGTTCGAAATAAATGTTCCTGTAAAAGTTGTAATTAATGTTTGTTTTTTTTTAATGTCGTCCTAATTTATCGGAGTTAGATCTATTTACTTCTAGTTTCATATTAATACCTTTATTACAAATCGGAAATAGTGAAGCTTGTAATGATTTAACTTGATCGATGCTCGCTATGAATAAATTATCTTCTAAAACAGGATCCCTAGTACGTAGTCTTAGTGTAAGGGTTGTGTTGTCGATGTTTTCCCTGTGCTGCTCCTCCTGTTCGATCATTAGAACGTTTCCTTGCACACACTCTATTTGTTTCCACCATAACATTTTAGTTTTATAAGAAAAATCTTTATAATATAAAGTTTAATAGTCAGTTTCAACGTGCGTCATCCTATCGCTATGTATATCACATATCGTCACCATGGCTGCGAAGTTGTATAGATTAGTTTGTCGTGAAAGCTGGCGACCCTTTCGGCGCACGAATGTGAACTGAGGTGGGCCTAAAGTTAAAGCTATTAGGAGACGAATGCCCTGTATCATGCTTCGATCGCTTAACGTTTATCAAGTGATTGATGACGTCAGCGCTCTGATTGTTATTACATGTCCTGGATTAAAACTCACCTCGTGTAAGCTGTTCCTATCTGATATTGACACTGAATGCACTATAATTAATTTTGCTATGCCTGTATTCCTTCCTAGTGCCAAAAAGCTCCTTATAATTAAAATAAATAATATTGTGTCCTTAATATTTTATTCCTTTGTTAAGGTGCAGATTAAAAATATATATGTAATTATTATGATAAAGTTCTCCTAATTTGCGTTGCTTTTATATATATATATCTTATAATTAATTAATTAATACTTTCTTTGTCTGTATGTTATTTAAAGCTAAACGATTATTTACATTATATATGTTTTTATCCAAGAATTCTTACCATTATTTTTATTATTCGTTGATTCTCGTTCCACTTTATTGATGTCACTCCGTTGAATAGTCATTGTGGGTAATAGAAAACAATTTAAACATTCAATAACTTAGTTTGTTTGCTGTTGTAAAATACTTTCTGCCGACTCCTTTGTGTCTAGACTGAATGATAGGAATAGTTGCGGCTTTAGTTCGAAAAAGGATCACTTTATTATTTTCTATAATTATAATTAAAATTATTATTATATTTTTTAATAATATAAAATATTTTTCAAAAATTGGTCCTAGAAAACACAATTTCCGAACAGTTTCGCGGAAAGACCGAAAGGTGACTGCACTTCCAAGTAATGTGTGAACTTACGTAGAAATGCTCGAACTTATCAGCTACAGACGATTAAAGCCTAACTTTTCGTAGAACAAATTAACGGAAATTGTTAAAAGAACACCTACTACATAATTAAATTTTTAATTTTTTTTTAATAATTTGTTTATGTTGTGAAAATGTTAAGAATACTATAATAATTAATAATTTTGATGTCTTTTGTTATATTACAGATTTTGAGATATTTCGTCTTTCTGATAATTACTATTTTAATAATTAAAATCTATATAAAATAATGTTAGATTTTGTTCGTCTATCCGTTTATATATTCACATATATCGTTTAAAGATATTTGATAGCTTACATTTTTCTAACTTTAAGATAACATATTATATAAGAGTTTTAAGATAACTCTCTGCTATAAAACATCAAGTTATTTGTGTTGCTAAGTAACCATTGATATTTCGATATTGTATACCAAGTGAAAGGAAAAATATTATCAGGTAAGTAAACGACTTTGATTTCGTATCGCTTACTCAGTTTTGTTGTTTTCGTTCATACCTTGTCATGTTATTTGAAGTTTAGTTTTTGTTTTTGATATTTTTATGACATTGTATGAAATCTTGTTTACTTTTATTATGATTATTAATTATAAATGCCAAGTTTATAATTAAATTGTTATCCTAAACCTATTTACTCAAGTTGTTTTAGTTTTTAAATATATATGTCATATTTAAATTGAAAACCAAGATATAAGTGATTAAAAAAGGGTTATAAATGTTTGCTGTTATAAAATATTTTTACGCTATTGGTCCAAATAAATGCTTTCCTATTGGTGTATACATTATCAATCTGTATGTATACTCGTACATCGAACAGGTTGTAACTCCTTTGAACAATAGAATTTCTTAGTTGCTATTTCTGTTATAGATCATATAATTAATAATTTTTGAATTAACATATATATAAAATAAAACAAATTATCATTATTTTGTTAATATAATGTGTTTTCATTCAAATAAAATGTATTTAAAATATCCTTTCCTTTATTACGACAAAGTTATCCTCGTATCTAATATTCAGTAACCACAAACTATTAATATGAAAGCGATACTATTTAACTGTTCTAGTACGAGCTATTGCCCGCTTAACAATCCTATAGTATAGTCATCAAGTGCGTAGACCTCTGGCAGAGTTCAAACTCCCGGCTGCGGCTGGTACAGCCTTGAACGGGTCGATCTCGTGTCTGACATGACACTCGTCAATGAATCTTGTGGTTTTGTACTCCAATGAGTATATAAATATACTATGGAAGGTACTGAGCCTTTGAAACGTGAAATTCGTTTCGTGAATTGAGATTTGATGAGTCTTGAAGTATAATATAATAATAATTATAATAGTGTTTTGATTTGCCTTGTACAGATAAATGCGTAGACAGAACTGTAGGAAACAGGTAGTATACCAAACGTAATCGACCTAAAAAGAAATTGTCTTTTGAAAATTATTATATTTGAACAAGGTCACAATGCTATTATGCAGTTTGTAACAATTACGATTCATGTAAACCACCATAATTAAAGATAAAAGTTAGACTGTTTGATTTCTTTTATTTTTTATTATTATTTTTCGTTTATCCAGAAAATTTACAAAATGGGCCGTAAGGTGATAGTCGCTGTCTGTACCCTCAATCAATGGGCTCTAGATTTTGAGGGGAATTTAAGTAGAATTTTGCAATCCATTCAAGAAGCGAAAGAAATGGGTGCGTTATATCGAACAGGACCTGAGCTGGAAATTAGGTATACCATATATAACCAAAGATACTGTTTTGGCGTAATGACATTTGGACACCATGCGACATTTTCTAACTTGAAATCTATATTTATTTTAGTGGTTACAGCTGTGAGGATCATTTTCACGAGTCGGACACGTTTTTGCACAGCTGGCAAGTTTTAGCAGAATTACTTAAATCGCCTACATGTAAGGACATTCTTGTAGACGTTGGAATGCCGGTTCAGCATCGAAACGTTTCTTACAATTGTAGAGTAGCCTTCTTAAATAAGAAAATTCTGCTCATTAGACCAAAGATGTTATTGTGTGAAGATGGAAATTACAGGGAGTCCAGATGGTTTTCATGTTGGACTAAAGTAAGGATTACAACCACTAGAATCTATAAGCTATCTCTAAATGCATCTGATACTTTATTTCTTTGTTTTAGGAAAGACAAGTAGAAGATTATTATTTACCTAGAATGATAAATTCTATAACTGATCAGACGACAGTTCCTATTGGGGATGCAGTGCTTGCTACTAGAGATACGTGTATTGGTTTCGAAATTTGTGAAGAATTGTGGAATCCTCAAAGGTAAATTTGTTTCAATGGTTTTTCAAGCACATGTCGCCATGAATGTCGTTTTTATTATTTCATTCGACCTGGTAGTATTAACATTAACCGCAATTTATTGTTGGTATGGGAAAAAAGACTTCTGTTTCTTGTTATTTGAAGAAGAGCCCTCACAGTTTAATTTATAATTCACCCGCAACATCAAATTTGAATATAGTTTATAAGCATCTCTTTTTAAATATCTGCAATAAATTTTCCTATCAGTCAATTGTTCAATCATGAGTTCTTGTACCTATTCCAGTCGACATATTCCCATGGGCCTTGACGGCGTTGAAATAATATCGAACGGGTCAGGAAGTTATATGGAGTTAAGGAAAGCTTATGTAACCGTAGATTTAGTTAAAAGTGCCACTTTTAAAAGTGGTGGAGCGTATTTGTTCAGCAACTTACGTGGTTGTGACGGACAGAGGATCTATTTTAACGGATGTTCCTGTGTTGCTGTCAATGGACAAATTGTTAGTCGGGGATTGCAGTTTGCTTTGCACGATGTCGTAAGTAATATTTTTGGTTTTATTTCATTTTTTTTTTTGTTTAAATTTGTGGTCCTTGACGCTGAGTCAAAGGTCGTGGATTCGATTCCGTGGTTTCGATTTTAATGGAGTTTTTATTGTTAAGTTGATTTCAATGTAGAATAGCAATATTTTATTTCAGGAAGTTATAACAGCAACTTTAGATTTAGAAGACATCCGTTCTTATAGAACGAAGATCAGTTCGAGGTCACACTTAGCGGCATCGAACTCACCTTTTCCAAGAATTTCGGTCGACTTCGCGCTATCGGATGATGAAGATATATACTTAACTATTAGTCCGCCCATCGAATGGAAATATTTAACACCAGAAGAAGAAATAGAATTGGGTAAGATAAACTGCCTTAAGCTTAGATGAGAATAAAGGGTTTACTATATCTTGTCGTCATGCCAGGTCCAGCGTGTTGGTTGTGGGATTATCTTCGGAGGTCTGGTCAGGGTGGTTTTTTCCTACCACTGAGTGGAGGAGTGGATTCCACAAGCACAGCCTGCATCGTGTTTTCGATGTGTACATTAATTTGTGAAGCTATACAAAAAGGAGGTACGTTTTGAATTGTTTTAGTTATGGAATTGATTGCGATGGTTCTAGTTGTTCGTACATTACTCACCACATATATTGACGTTTGTGAAACAGTTATCACTATTAAAAAAACCCAGCTGAGTTTGTTGTGTGGTTCTTCTCAGAGCAAGGCGCGTTTAGAACGCTCGAATCCTTATTTTAAGTTGGAGAGAGAGGGCTTATTTCGATAAGTGTGGTATCAAAATAGGCCTTCCTGCCACTTTCATCTGACGTAAACAAGTGATCACTGGTGTTGATTCAAAGTGGAAAAGATATAAAAAAATAAATAAAAAGACAAAAATTTGAAATAACTACCTTACAATTAGAAACTTATACTTATAGAACTAGGTCACTGAAGGAGGATGATCATATTAATTTGTCTAATCAGTTGTTTGGTGGTATTTAAAACAGAAAGTCAAGTTCTGTACGACCTTCGCAAGATCCTCTGTCAGTCGGACTACACGCCTTCCGATCCCATGGAGCTCTGTAACCGACTGTTGGTGACGTGCTATATGGCGTCTGAGAACTCCAGTGCGGAGACGAAGCAGCGGGCATTACAGGTGTGTAAACCTTAATTCTGGCACTGATACAGTTTACAGTCAGATTTAGTTCCATTGCTCCATAGAGTATAAAAAATTTCCAAAGAGCTGCTGGCAAAAATCTTCAAAGACTGTTTAAAATAGTAAGATAATAAACCCAAATATAGCAACGATCAAATAAAGAAATCACATTAAATTCAATTTTATTGTCGGAACCTGCTTTTTTTAAACAATAGTTTTAGCTAAGTTATATCATATTTACAGTTGGCCAGTGAAATAGGCAGCTACCACTTCCCAATTACGATAGACGCTGCTGTGAGTGCCGTTATCGGGATATTCACAACCGCCACCGGACTGGTGCCCAAGTTCAGGAGCAAAGGCGGTTGTCCCAGACAAAATCTCGCCCTACAAAACATTCAAGTGAGTGAAGAAAGCTAAAACTTGCTACTGATATCTGATATATTAATATTTTTTATTTAAAACTCTTTTTCCAAATAAGCATGTTATACAATATAACAATATTTGTCTTATATGCAGTAAGACTACGTGCAAAGGCGGTCTTATCGCTTACAGTCCACCTGATACGATGACAATTATAGATGTTACATGGTATTACAAACTAATCTACTTCACAATCATACCAGAGTAATCAGCATAAATAAACATATAATCTTAACAATACATAGATATACATATATATATATATCAAATAATATTCCAGGCGCGTCTCCGAATGGTTCTCTCGTATTTGTTCGCGCAACTGATGCTGTGGGTCCGCGGGCGGCCGGGAGGTCTGCTGGTGCTGGGATCCTCCAACGTGGACGAAGCACTTCGCGGATACATGACCAAGTACGACTGCTCCAGCGCAGACGTCAACCCCATTGGGGGGATCTCCAAGACTGATTTGAAGTCTTTTCTCCTTTACGCTAAGAGTCGGTGAGTTATGGTTACTGAATGTTTTTATTTTATTGATATTAGAATTTCACATCGACGTTTTTGTAGTTTTTTCTTGCCTTCCGTGTCTGAAATACTGCAAGCTCCACCGACTGCGGAGCTGGAGCCGTTAACAGATGGACAGATAACACAAACAGACGAACAGGATATGGGTATGACCTACGCTGAACTATCAGAGTTCGGGAGATTGAGAAAGACCTACCACTGTGGACCCTTCAGCATGTTCCATAAGCTGGTACACGCATGGAGTAAAAAGTGCACACCACTAGAGGTAAAGAGTATTTTTTGAAAAAATAATAACAATTCCTTTCGAACTAGAGGATCTTTTTCTTTTTGAGCAGCCTAAAATGTCCCAAATATTTAATCCATCCAACCTTTCCAGGTCGCAGAGAAAGTGAAACACTTCTTCCGTTGCTACGCGATCAATAGACACAAGATGACGGTTCTGACGCCATCTTATCACGCGGAGACCTACAGCCCCGACGACAACCGCTTCGACCACCGACCCTTCCTCTACAGAGTGCACTGGAACTGGCAGTTCAAGATCATCGATGACGCAGTGAGTATTGAGCGGATATGCTCTATTACAAATAGTAGAGCATCTCGAGTCGGTATATATCAGTCAATATGTTACAGGTCGCCCAAATGACGAAGGACAAGCGAGCAAAAATCGACAGCAACGGCCTAGAACAAAACACTTCAAGCTTGGTCCACTTTAACATGAAGCGAGAAAGGAAAGGAGTACTTATATAAGTTGATCAAAAGTTTATATTAAAAAGATTTAATTGACCGCACAAGTACGTAATCATACGAATATCAAACAAAATGACATTCACTAATTGGTTTCATTTACAAAAAAGTACAAAAGAATGTTATTTTAAGGAAGTAATAAAAAAGGTTAGGTAGTACGTACGTACGTTAGGTTAGTAGTAGGTAGCTTTATTTTAATATTACGGATTAACCTCAACAATAATGTTAGAAAAAGTCTATTTTTAGCACAAATAGTTAAATCCATACTTATTCTTAAGCAAATCAATAAATATGTACATTTCTTTTTTATTATTTTGACAATAAATGTTTATATTAATAATTTTGTTTGATTGATATCTTAGATACCTTAAATATGTTAATAAAGCAATAATTATCTATTGTCATTATTTAGCAATATACTGATGTGTTGCTAAATTATTTGGCTTAGCTTTACGGCCGCTTTCGCAACCGGACCGCAACCACAGCCACTATCGGACCGCAGCCCCAACCGGACCACAACCGCAACCACAGCCACTATCGGACCGCATCCCCAACCGGACCACAACCGCAACCACTATTGGACCGCAACCGCAACCGTATCGCAACTGCAACCGTATCGCAACTGCAACCGTATCGCAACCGCAACCGGAGGGATGGGGATATATGTGGGTTGGAATGGGATCTGGGTTGAAATGCTACTATTTAATTGGAGAAATATGATTCAATATCAGGGAACCGGGATCACATAACCGAACACCACACTACTACCGGACAGGAACTTTGGGTAGGTAAATGAAAAACTTTTTAAATAAAAAATATATATTCCAAAACATTCACACGAGTATCGTTATTTTAACACTAAACCTACCAAGTACCGGTCAAATTGACTGTTCTTAACCTTTTGTAAAACTTACACATTTTTAATCGTTATAATATCGTTATCAAACTACATGACAATTCTTAGAATATGCATATAATATTTTCTACACTCTTTACTTTTAGTTGTTTCCATTATTACCTGTGTTATATAATAAAATAACTTTTAATTACCGGTCAATTTGAGGTCGTGCGGTAGGAACAGGTATACAAGAATTGTCGGTAGGTTTAGTGTTAATATCGTCTCAGACATTATGTTTTGGTCCCATATATTTTATTTACCTGAAAAGTAAATATAAATATAAATATTAATTTATTTTAAATATTTCTTTTCTAGGCTTTAATTATAAGTAGGGCATATTTCTTACTATATAAAATATAGTGAGTTTGGGATAATTAAATTATAGTAAATTGCTCCTGTGCTATAGTTTTTTACGTGTACATCTTATAAATTTGATAAACAGATAGAATATAATATCAATTGTTATATACAGATATTACATACCGACCGCATAACATAACATTTAAAAATACTAAAAATATCTCACCGAATTTAAATGTGTTAAAAACACTGCCTAGGGCGTTGGATGCTTGAGCTAAAAAAAATAAAAGAAATCATATTAATATTAACACATTTATATACGAAAAAAAAAACAGTAAAAACAAATATACAGCTCATTATATCCGTAAATGTAAACGCTGTTACTAGAAAACCGGAAACTAATCAAGAACTTTCGATCACAGAATACTGAAATCCGATATTTTACATTTTGTTTATTTGATAACATTCCTTATTAACTTATAAGCATCTGTTACACCGCTACTTACTTTCCAAAGATTTTGCCGCATTTACAGCTCCTTTGGCGCCCTCTATCGTAGTGTCAACTAATGAAAAACAATAGTATTGTCAAAATAATACTTTTAATGCAAAAGTCAATCATTTGAAGTCGTATATATGAATTAACAAACATATTGTAGTGAAATAAGAAGACAATTGTTCAAATTATTTAGAGGTAACGAATTATTATTTTTTAATTATCTTTGAAATCATTCAGTTTTCCGCTTAACTAAAGTTTTATTAACTTGTAATTTGAAGTATAATAATCATTAACACTCTGATGTTTCATATGCTTGATAGAAAATAAATTAAAAAAAAAGTTTTAGTTTGCGCACTTCAAATTGACAAATTGTCAGTTCCTTGGCGTTTTTTTATAGAAAAAAAAAGATATTAAAAATGACATTACCAATTTTTTTTACTCCGTCGGTGAATCCGTTGGAAGGAAGGCTACCAGTAACCTTATCAGCGATATCTTGTAAACGAAAAAAATATAGTATTACATATAATAAAATCAAATAATAATATATAAAATTATTATAATATTTGGTTCTTACTCTTTGCGCTGTCAACTCCCTGTGACGCTGCATTTAGTTTTGCCGCTAATAGAGATATAGATTATTAATTTACATATAAATAATAAATATTATAAAAACATATAAAAAAATATTTTTAATTTATATGGTTGTTTTTAATTAAATTAATGCTTACTTTCCACTTCGTTCGCAACTTTTAAACCTAAATCCACAGGGTTCGTACTATCGTTAGCTGTAATAGATATATGATAAAGTTATTATTGCCATAAATAAATATTGCATAGAGTGTACAACCTTCTTCTATTAAATGTTAGAGATCTCAAACATTGAATGCCTTCTTTCATAACCTTTTGTGTTTTTATAATTATCCACAACAGGATAAAAATACTGTTTTTATTGTCAGCCGTAAATAAACATGATAGTTATTGGACTTCTCATGAATTTAGCATTCAATATGGTTACACTAACGGGAATGATAATAAATATATTTGGAATATAAGGTGAAATTGTCTGTTTATGGCAAACTAAGACATTATGTAGAAATATGTTTATTACACAAATAAGAATAGAAATTACTGTTTAAATTTATTAATCATTAATTTATTTTGCTGTTAATAACATTAATTAGGTTATAATTGCAAAAGAAAAGCATCAACAAAAGTAATTTTACACATTATGATTATATTTTTTATTGATTATACATTTCATTGAGTGATAATCACGAAGTTATATTGTTCCAAGTGTTTTTTATATATGTAGGCAGTTTATTTACCTGAAAAGAGATAAAATATATAATCTATAATGTACTTCCTTCAAAGGTTCCAGCAAATAAATTTAATCTAACTTAATAATACACATATTTCAAACTCATGAGTTTGAAATATGTTTGGTGGTAACACCATAGTGTCACCACCAAACTTTAAACCCATCCAGAATCGTAAGTTAATATGATTTTAGCTGACATTTGGCTTTAAAACTCAGAACATTTCATAAGTTAAAATATATTTTGCATTTTTTCGAAAAAAAATAATAAATAGTGATTTAGTTTCGTATTTAAAATACTACATTTTATTTTAATGAATTTCTGGTTAAATGTGGTGTAAACATTATATGTATATTGTTATTAATTTACATTTCTGCTAAATAATTGTAACTAGATTTGGGAAAAAAATCCTAGATAGAAAAATTAAAGGAAATTAATGTAAATTAATGGGAAATTAATGGGAAATTAATGGGAAATGTCCGAATCGCATCAGCGAAAATAAAATCGGATTGAGTGCGTTATTTTTCGGTATCGGATCGGACACGGTGCGTAAGCTCTCTTAGTAGGAAAATAGATCAAAGTTATTGAAAACTCAACAGTTACGTAGTATCTTACCCATTTTGAAGTTGTTAAGAACATTGCTTATGGCATTAGAAGCACCAGCTGTAAATAATAAAATAGAATATGTTTAACATACACGACGTATACAAAAGTAAAAGCTTTCAGATCAAATAAAAAAAAAACTGCTCAAGATGATGAACAAAATAATAATAAAGAAGCAAATGGCTAATATGTTAATAGTGAATTTCTAAAATCAATACATGTTACGTACAGCCTCTAAAGCTACTTACTTTGTAAAGTGTCTGTAGCCTTTATAGCTCCGTCGGCACCCGCCAGCGATGCGTTGACTATTTTATGAACAAAATCTAATATTAATATATTTTTTTTTATATTTTCTTTCCGTAATCAGCTCTATTTTGAATGAATATAATATTTGTTATTAAGATTTCTTTCTTAAAAAAACTTTTAATATATGAGGTCGCGTACGCACTGCGTTAAATTGCGTAAATATTTATATAAATATTAATCCAATCACTACGGACTGTCGTTTTACCGAATCGCATCGGACGCGGTGTTTAAGCGCCCTTATTTTTAGATTACAAGATGTAATCTAAAATGTATACAATTTATTTCTCAGTTTATCGGATAAGTCCATCGACTGTAACTTATAGTCGTCTTCGACAATTACACGTCCTTTATATAATGTTATATAATTTATTTTATGTTATATGTATATATAGATATGTATACAGTTACCTATGTTTTTAACTCCATCGGTGATTCCATTGGAAGGAACATTAGAAGCAATTGTGTCAGCGATTTCTATGAAAGTAAGTAAAAATTAATAGCAACAAAATATATAACTTAAGGTATATTAAAATATAAAATATATTAAATATACTTACTCTGTGCTGTTTCAATTCCTTGGGACGCGACATTGAGTTTCCCGGCTGTAAGTAGATGTTAATTATTAAAAACTACGTGTATATAAAAAAATAATAAACAAAAGTATAATATGGACACTAACATTCCAAGGTGCTTGCAATTTTCAGACCGACATCAGCAGCTGTTGCTGCAGCGTTAACTGTAATACAACTTATGTTATACAAACAAAATTTTCCATATGTTATAACCACAAAGCCGCAAAGTATTATCACTATAAAGTAAATAAATCCTTCAAGGACTTTAGTATATATATAATAAAGTCCACAAGATACCTTAACCTTCTTTTTTAGTACATCTAAAATTAAAAGTATATTAAATAAATCTTATTATAGAACTTTTATTTGAGTTCTTGACTCATTTGCAGGGTTGATATTATAATGCATACATCAAACATTGTTAAATTTCTTTTAAAAGAGTTGATATTCTAGCCTGCTTTTCTCTGCAGAGCAGCATTCCGTATTGGTGGATACAGATGGACTACACCGACCTTTTTATTGTAATAATTGATTCAAAAGTGCGTATAAATGCCTACTTGAATAAATATATTTTGAATTTGATTTAGTATTCTATATTCATCAGAATCCTAACATAACGTATTATTAAGGAAATAACTTTTTTACTATTTTACATTTATAAAATAAAATATGTTAATTTATTTTTTCTACAAAAGCATTTAAAATTAATATTAAATATATACTTACTAAATCCACCAAAGAACGTATTTAAGAATGCGGATTCTGTAAAATAAAATTGTACAAAAAAATAATAAAATATAATTATTATTTGCAATTATAATTTTAAATAATATTAATGGATGACTTACGTAATAGTTTTACAAACTTATCTATTATGGTTGGAACAATAGTTGCTAGATCTGACAGTAACAGTGTTCCCTCTGCTTTGGTATCTTTTATTACACCTGGAGTAAAAAAAATCTAATTGTTATTAATATATAGAAAAAGAAAGATCTGAGAACAAACCTACTAAGACATTGAGACAGCCAAAAATATTTTTTATTTCTTCTATAAGTTTAAAATGTTAGAGTTAACCAAAATGTTTACTTACTGAATACACCTTCAAATAATAGACGTAGAAATTCTTCATCAGTTTTTATGTTAGTAACTGAAATAATAAATATATTTTAATTATAAAATAATAATAATAATAAAGATAAACATACTTACTATCCAATTTTTTAGCAGCATCCAGTAAAAGATTTGACTGCGCCGAAGTGAAGGTCTGGGTAGTATCTACAATTATTGTTTTTTTTTGTTAAATACGTCTTTTATTCATAATATATTTTAAATTTAAATTAAAACTTACTTGTTGATGACGTCATTAATTCCATGGCGCTCTCCGTTTTATTTGCAAAAGCACTCATACTGGACAACATGTTTGATGTTGTTTCTATACAAAATATAATATTATATATACGACTTATCATATCATATCATATATTATATACCATATAAGAAATAACCACGTCATATAAAAAATAATAAAGAGGTATTTAAACAAAGACAAAATGTTAAGACAATTATCAAGGATAAGAAAAGTTTTTTTGATATAACGAACATGTTACTATTATATAGATAGCTTACCATCAGCAGGGTAGCACGCTATCTGAAACGAATTAAAATTATGTATATATTTTTTTAATATTTAATATATTATCACATAAAATTATCAAACTTACATATTGTACCATAACGGTAATTATGAAACAAAAAATTATATGTTTCATTTTACACAGTAGTGTACTTTCTTCAGATGGTAACTTACAAATGAATATTTGTTAAAATTATTATAGGTATAATACAAATATCTTCCCGAAACATCTGAACCAATATACGCAAACATGTTTAAACTAAATAGTTAAGTAGCTATGGTATTTTGTAACCTATTTACATCTCAATTTATAAGTAACTAAACCTAACATGTGTTATTTATTTAGTTGGTATAATACTTATATTTGTTTTAAATAAGAATGTGTATTAAATATTTATTGAATAATAACAAACATGTTTTTGACCTAAATATATAATGGTAATTCTGACTTCAATACACCCTTTTTAAACAACACCCACTGAAAAGAATCATTTTATCGCTGGGGGTTTATATACTAAAAAATAAGGCCAAGATACAACCAGACACGGATATATATATATATATATATATATATATATATATATATATATATATATATATAACCTTTACTTCAATAGTTATTAACCATTACACTAACAAGTCATCAAACTGGAGTTTTCATATGCCAGTTACTCATCCTCTTCTGCACTACTTCATCACAGTCTAAACTTGCTTTTTTGTTACATATTTGTTTACAAACTCCATTCATGATCGCTATTATTTTAGACCATTCCATGATCTTCATTCACAAACTATTTTTTAAGTTTTTTTTTTTTTGTAGAAGGCAAAGGAGCTTATGGATCACGTTTGATATGTGTTCACCGCCGCCTTTTTATACTTTTGCAATATCCGGAGAATCACATCTTTGTAGTATGTGAAAGAAAGATCCTTGAAAACCGCACAGTAGGGGATCGACAAGCATCCAGATGGTACGAGTGGTATTGGAAGCGACGATGTGTTATGCGGTGACGAAATTCAGCGGCAGGCATCAGATCAAATAGTTTATGGAACACTCCCCGTTGTAAATGGGACAGAAGACAAAAAGGCCACGTATCTACGCAATGTCAGCCGTTGACAGAACATCGGGTCCCCAGGGAGGTCTACAATAGAAGACAAGTTTCTTTCGATATTCGTCGACGTTTTCCCGAGAGGGCCCTTCACGGCCGGAATATACCGCATACTCGTACTGTCATCCCCATAACAATGTATGTTGGAAATATCTAACATACCATTGAATAAATAAATCCTGTCAAATTATTATATTATATGTCATATATTCTATCACGTGTGCTATTTTCAAACTAACTCTTACTTACTCAATTCTTATAACAATGACAATGGATAAGCCAATGTTTTCATGACATATACTTGCCATTCATCCACCGAATATAAATTAAAGATAATGTTTAGTTTATAACCGTTAACGCTAGTATTTGGAAAACCAGTAGTAAAATATTTTGACTAATTTTCCAATTTCAAATGTAATATTTAAGAATCACTTCATTAATATATATGACTTACAATAAATAAAACATAAAATGTACCAACTAGACTCAGCGTTGGGTTATTTGAGGTTAACAACTCAAATAATTTCATTAAATAAGAGCCTTAATATTATGGTACCTTAAATTAAAATCATAGGCGCCACTGACAATGGATAAGCGGAATCATATACACCGCCTTCGCTACCGCCACCGCCAATTTCTAAAATAATACGAAATGTCACAGATTATTTAAATCCTTTGAATTACTTGTCAACAGATAAACAATCAACGTTATGTCTTCAGGCAAGGTGATCGATAAACATCATAAAAATTTGAATGTGTGACTATTTAAATTATTATAGAAATGTAATTTCTACATAACAATTGTTTACATAACTTATACGTACACGTTTTTGTGCAATTTATAAAGTTGTTTTGGTTAAACTAAACTTATTCGTGCTGTTTTAAGAACAAATCCAGAAAATAACAGCTCGTGTAGTATCATAATCTCTTAAATAAACAACTGGCATCATGGAATAAAACTTGGACATGGTACTTGTTATAACTTTGATACGTTAAACAGGATCTGTTCCGTGCTATAAACATTTCTATTACAACATATTTAAAATGCTTTTTACAATTTTATTAGTTCAATACTGGTCCCTACCAATGATCAGCATTCGAACCAAAGTGATATACTATCGACCGTCCGCGCCTCACAGATATCCAAGGAGAGTTCACCATGCACAGGACGATCTGGCGCTCCGCCCGTGATGAATGCAAGTCGACTTTTTCCAACGATACATAAGCGACGACATCAAACAATTGGGACAGACACCATGAATGAATAATAAATTTTAATCACGTAACCGAAATAGTCTAGTTTACATTAACCAATATATATAAATATTGTCTATAGTTTAATTTTTATCTCCAACTATAAGAATAGCTTTAAGAAGACCTAAAGCACTAGGACCCATTTATATGGCAACTTCCTTTAGCGGCTTCATAGGTCCCCTGAAAATGAGCAGCACAATACACAGTAATAGCCTCCACAGCAGCAGCAATCACAGCAGCAGTGGCCACAGCAGTAGTAGTCACAGCAAATGCCTCGTCTGCATGCCCGTTCTGCAATTATTTGCTCTTATTTTGTCACATAGTCTATGGATACAGTATATGCTACTTAAGATGACAAAAAGAGATACGTAGATATAGAGTTTCGGTAAAAGATACTCCATAAAATAACTATTAATATACCAAATGCATTGGCATTTGGTTTATTAAGAGTTGAGATATTGATCTCAATATATTTTCTATTAGGATTTTTTATAGATCAGTTCGGCGCAACCGAAAAGCCATGACATATGTCTATCGCCACGATTTATTTAGTCTAACATCTTGCCCCGAATACCTACAAAATAACGACGGTAGTATTTCTTTCAGTAAATAATGCACTTACATTTACAAATTTAGAATAATGAACTCTTTAAAGCTTCCAAGTTCATTGAGATTGAGAATTGAGACAATTTTCAAAAAGAAAATATTGTGGTCAGGAGAGAAACATGCATTTTAGGGGTCTTGGGTTAACATTACCTGATTAATAATATAATGTAATTTTATTCTATTTTCTTCGAGAGTTCTATCCTATGTCAAAAGATCTACATCAGTTCTCTTATCTCTCGCAAATAAATTAATAAACTCCTATTAATAAATAATAGCTTCAACGCTGTTTTGTATAATGATGTAAAATAAGGATATACAAGACTTTTGTTTTTTTGATTATCTCGTGAAACGTAGCCATAATAGTTATTAAACGCAGATATTTTGCAACTTAAAACGCAGATATTCTGCTGCCATTAATTAATATAACATAAAAGACAACAGGTAACATTAAAACAAAATAATAAAAAGGAACCAGATGTATAATTCCATCTCTGTTTTTATCTAAACTCAAGGTGTCATGCCGAGTTTGCATAAAAACTAGTTATAATTATCAATATGTTGTCAATGACATTCGTGTTATGTTAAATATCGGACTCCAATATATTCAGCTCCAATCACATCGCTATAATGGCCGATAGACCTCAAGGTCAGAGTACGCCATTATTCGGAAATATGTCATCTTCGCGTATAAAACGTAGCTTCTCTACTGTTTATAAATCTACCTAGCATGTACTTATACATATTAATCATTCGGATATATACATTTTTAAGAAATAAGATAGTTCGTTGACGCTAATAATTTGCCGATCGATACCTGTACTTTAATAATATTTTCTTTTTTTTTTATTGTAATTTTAAAAATTACAATAAAATCAATAAGATACTGCCACCTCTGACCATGGCTACAACTCTAGGCCATTTGAAACAATGTTTACAACCAATCAGAAAATCAGAGATAAACTGTAAAAATCAAGTATTTCTAAACTATTTGCAATACATGCTTCAACTGTGTTCTGTTCTTATATATATATATATATATATATTAATATTATAAAGATATAATTATACATATAAATATAATTGAAGTGTTTGTTTGTAATTCTAAATTAACAGATAAGCTCTAAACGCATATTATATAAGGTACATAGTACAAAGTAAGTACCGTATGTAATACGCATTTAAAAAGTAGTATTTCTTTATGTACGGTACTTAAAATATATATAAAACATTTTTTTTTTTTTAATTTTTGTCTATCTGTCAGTTTGATCTGGCTAATCTTTGAAACTCATCATCTTCCTGCCCTTATCCCATTTTGGGATCGGCACAGTATGTTTTTTCCTTCCATACTCTCCTGTTACTCGTCATCTCTGTACACACTCCCTTCTTCTCCATATCGTCTTTCACGCAATCCATCCATCTTTTCTTCGGTCGTCCTCTACCTATCCATTCCTCCACTACCATAGCTAGCACTCTTTTGGTCACGTGCCTTTCATCCCTCTTCATAACATGCCCATACCATGACAGACGGCTACCTCTAATTTTTTCTGTCACTGGCGCTACTCCTAAGCTTTCCCTAATATACTCATTTCTTATGCTATCCCTTCTTGTCACCCCACACATCCCTCTTAACATTCGCATCTCTGTTACATGCAAACGCTTTTCATCCATCACCTTCATCACCCAGCACTCAGATCCATACATAACGACATGTCTAATGATGTTTTTATAAATTCTCCCCTTTAGTTTAAGGGGAATTCGGGCATCACATGTCGTCCCAGTGACTTGTCGCCATTTCATCCATCCTGTGTTGATTCTGTGCTTTACGTCCCGGTCAATATTGCCATCGCTTTGAATCAGAGAACCAAGATAGCGAAACTCTGATCAGACTGGTAACGGTACTCCGTCGAACAAAATAGGAACAAAACTGGAGACACCGCCGAAATCGCAGAATATGTGCTCTGTTTTAGTTCTGCTCACTTTCAGGCCGACACTCTCCAGTTTTTGTTGCCATTTTACCAGTCTACTCTGCATCTCAACTCCATCCTCGCCGACAAGAACAATATCATCAGCAAAAAGCATGCACCAGGGAGCCTCTTCCTGTATGTCCAATGTCAGAGCATCCATTATTAACAAGAAGAGATAGGGACTCAGAGCCGACCCTTGATGCGAACATTGAACTTGTCGGTGTTTCCAGCGGCCGACCGGACTTGTGTACTAGATCGACTGTACATTGCACGAACCAACTCCACATACTTCCCAGGTATACCCTTCTCTTTCAAAGCCCACCATATCACATTACGGGGAACCCGGTCGTATGCCTTCTCGAGATTAACGATCACCATGTGCAGGTTCTTGTGGGTTGTCTGTCCGGCTAATCTTTGAAACTGCTGGGCTGATTTTAACAGAACTTTTAGAGGCGGATAGCCGATGTTATAAGGACTACTTTAATTAAAAAAATATGACGCACGAACGAAGATGTATTTATTGCTAATATATATATATATATATATATATATATATATATATATATATATATATATATATACACGCCTACATACCATTTACAATATGAAAAGTATAAACTGCAGTGACATATAGAAGTGTTGTTAAGATAAATCTTTGATGATTGATGAAATAATTTTTTTTGTGATGGAAATCTTATCTCTGATATATGAAGAGCGATTGATCTATCTGCTAGAGATTTTTAAAATATTTTTTAAACATTAAACCAACAGCAATTATCATAGCCATAAAATATATGATTTTAAATAAAAAATTGCGGTCTAAATAGTCAGATATCGCAGGTTTCATTTTATAAGTTAGTTACCTATTCTAAAGGTAGTAAATGCTAAACTACAACCAAAGCGGGGTCAAGAGACCAAATATTTGTAAAATATAAAGCATGTCGCACATATGAAACATATAATCTTTAAAAGTACATATAACTAATCTGTAACTGATCGATATTTGGGAAGAATCATAATCATTTGAGTAGAATCAAAAAAGTTTTTTGATTTGGTGTCTGTTTATTTGTATGTGCTTTGATAACCTTTACTTAAAATTTACCATTTGTTTTATACAAAGAAGATGGAATAAAGACCCTTGATTTGATAAGTTCAGTATATCAGAAAGTAGACGTGAAAAAAAGAGTTCCTTGACTCATTTGTCAGAATGGACGTGCAACAAGCCTGTACCTACATTAGGTCCTTTCTTGTTCCTCATTTATACAAATGACTTGCCTTACTTTGTGAGGAAAAAACATGGAATAGTGCTTTTTTCTGATGATACTTTTCTTATTTTTTTTATTAATAGACAGCAATTAGTAATTGACGATGAAACAACTCTCTCAGATATATAACATCTTAGATGGTGTACAGTGATTTAACGCTAATAATCTAAAGATCAAACAAAATATATTAAACTTAGTTTGTCAAATCAAAACTAATATACTATTAAATAGTGAGAAATCGGATATATGTAGGTAATTCTACTCTTTGGAAATTGCCATAGATGCAAAATTACAATGAGGTCCTCATATATGTGATTTGTCAAATAAACTTCAAATAAAATGCAATAAATCGATCAATAAATAAAAAAATATCTATTTATTTTATACCTAATACATTCCAAGACATTTTTTGTTTAGGTTGATTGGTAAAAATGTATTTGAGATAAAGTTTTATATATAATAGGATATTATAAAAAATATCTATACTTATAATAAATCTGTAGAGAGGTCAATTCTGTACATGAAATATATTTACAAAATAAGTAGCAGGGGGTGATTAGTGTTCGATACTGATGCCAAAAATGCAGTTAAAAAAATTTTTGTCTGTCTGTCTGTCTGTCTGTCTGTTTGTATGTTATTTATAGAAAAAAAAACTACTCGACGGATTTTAACGAAACTTAGTACAATTATTCTTTATACTCCTGGGCAGGTAATAGTATACTTTTCATCACACTACAATGAATAGGAGCAGAGCAGTGAAAGGAAATGTTGAGAAAATGGGAGAAGTTGCTTGATTTTTTAAACTTCCGTCGCGTGTGCAGCCTTAATGGTTAGAGCTACATAGAAACTATGTATAACGGAAATATTCTACATAAAAATACACGAAAAATATTCCAAGACAGCATATATCTACCTTTTATAGTTAACTCACAATAACACGCATAACTCTCGATAGCTTAGCAGTTCGGAGATTTCTTATTATATTTGTTTACTTTTACGTTTATAAAACCAATAATGCTCACCATCATTCCTAATTAAAAAAAAAATAAACATTAGCACCAATTCAATAAAAAAAGAATCATTGAAATCGGTATAGAAACACCAAACTTATACTTACTTACATGAAATACGCCAACAAGACATCGCGCGTGAATAGTGAATCAAGCTATAAGGATTATTTTTGCGTAACGGTTGCCGCGCTCGACGGGGCTCGCGGCGGCAGAGTATAAAAGGGGCGGGATGCGAGCGCAAGCGTCATTCAATATTTGGCTGTTGATGCGTTCAGAGTGTTGAACTTTATTGACAGACAATAATTGTTATTTTATAAACCGTGCTTATCAGCGCGACTTTTTGTCTTTAAATAGTTTATTTTAATTTCTTTTGTTGTTATTTTCTAAATTAGTTTTAGTTTTGTTTAAATTCTTAACTATTAATAGTTCCTATTTTATTTATTTTTAAGTAGATTTAGATTCGATTTTTAGATTAGATAATAGATAGATAGATTAGATTATTGTTAGATTTTTAGTTACTGATAGGTTAGTTTTGGGCATTTTATGTTTAGTTTTTTTTGTATTGAGTAGATAAAAGCGTAGGTAGGTACTTTTATTAATTATAGTATTCATAGGTATTTTTTATTTATTTTTAAGTGAAGTAGGTATAGGTAGATATTGCCTACTATCTACCTATACTGCACACGTGTTTTAGCTTTATTTTCATTTCTTTTTTTTTTGTACCTAAGTTGTAGGTAGGTAGGTACATATTTCTTAGTTTAATTCTATTAGAATATTAGGTATTTAAGTTTAAATAGGCACTTAGATTTATATTTTTTTATTATATAGCAGCTGTACTTAGAACATCTAAGGTTTTTTTTGTATTAGCATAGGTACTTTGATTAATTACAGTAGTTGTAGGTATTTCTTATTATTCATTTTTAAGTGAAGTAGGTAAGTGTAGATAGTATTGCACACGCATTAAGTATAGCTTTATTTTCATTTTTTATTCTTTTGTAATTTGTAGGTACCTACGTACATATTTATAATTCGATTAGAATATTATTTTAGTTTTAATAGGCACTTAGATTTATATTCTATTTATTATATACTTAGCTATAGTTAGGACCTCTGACGTAAGTTTTTTGTTGGGTAACTAAATAGAATTTAAGTTACCGTCGATTAAAAATAAAATAAACGATGCCACCTAAAAAACGACCATCTTTATCTCGAACTTCGAGTCAAGCTAGGAGAATGAGAATGACGCGTTCTCAAGAATCGGAAGAGGAAAGAGCACATCGGTTAAACTCTATGAGAGTTAGTGCCTCAACATCTCGAGCTAATGAAAGCTCTCCAGAAAGAGAGATGCGATTAGCAGCTGAAAGAGCGAGACGAGCTACAACACGGGCTTCTCAAAGCTCTTCTCAACGAGAGCTAAGGCGTTCCATTGACCGGGAACAACATGCGTTATCCCGAGAAGCTGAAACTGCTTTACAACGAGAATTGCGACTCACAGCTGACCGCGAACGGCATACATTATCTCGCGAGTCTGAAACCTTCACTGAGAGGGAATTACGGCTTACAGCTGACCGCGAACGTCATATTTTATCTCGCGAGTCCGAAACCTTCACTGAGAGGGAATTACGGCTTACAGCTGACCACGAACGTCATATTTTATCTCGCGAGTCCGAAACCTTCACTGAGAGGGAATTACGGCTTACAGCTGATCGCGAACGTCATATTTTGTCTCGAGAATCTGAAACTTTTACTCAATATCAAGACCGTTTGACAAATGATAGGGCGCACCATAACATGATTCGATCTCTTGAAGATGAACATGAGCATGAACAACGACTAGAGTCGGGACGCGATTATTACAATTCTTTGAGACAAGAACAATTGATTACTTTATCTAATGAAAGATTAAGAATTGAAAATATTCGGTCGCTTGAAACAGAAGAACAGCGAGAGGCCCGTCTTACTGCAGATAGATTTCGACATGGTCTTAATGACTTAGATATATACGTGGTAGATCAATCTACAAATTCGGTGGCGTGGTCCGATAAATATAAAAGTGGGTTTGCTTATAACCTCACAATTGATTACAGATCATCTTCTGAAATAGGCGATATGAACGTAGTATGTTCCTTTTGTAATGCTTCGAAGTGGAGGAAGGAGTCTGCTGGTTTCTGTTGTTCTGGAGGTAAAATAAATTTGCCTTCGTTCGAAGACCCACCGGAACCTTTAAAATCACTACTTTTAGGGGAACATTTGCAATCCAAACAGTTTTTAGATAATATTCGCACTTATAATAGTGCATTCCAAATGACATCCTTTGGTGCTAAACAAATCTCAGAAGGCCCTTTCATGCCTACTTTTAAGGTACAAGGTCAGGTTTACCATTTGATAGGGTCCCTTTTGCCTGAAGAACAACCTAAATTTCTTCAAATATATTTTGTATCCGATTACAACGAACAGTCGAATATAAGAAATCAATATTTTCCGAATTTAAATACTGAACTCATTTCACAACTTCAGAACATGTTACATCAGGTTAATTCGTACGTATGCAGTTTTAAATCGGCATTAGAAGCCCTTTCTCAAGATGGTAATAACAATTATAAAATTGTTATAAATGCCGATAAGCGTCCAACTCAGGAACACCCTGGGCGTCATAACGTTCCATCCACGAATGAAGTTGCTGTAGTACTGGTCGACCAGGAATGTGATAGGCGTGATATCGTTATACGTTCCAGAGACAATCGTTTGCAACGTATTTTCGAAACCCACAGGGCTTACGACAGTTTGCAATATCCTATGATATACTGTCGAGGGGAAGATGGTTATAATTTCGCTGTATACCAAACCGATCCGCGCACAGGCGCACCTAATTATAATAAAAAGGTGTCATGCCTTCAATTTTATTGTTACCACCTGCAAGTGAGACGGAATAGATTGGTATACTTTCAACGTTTTCGTGGCTTATTTAATCAGTTTATTGTTGACATGTACGCAAAAATTGAAACCGAAAGATTAGTTTATATACGATCTAATCAAAGGCAGCTGCGCGCTGAAGAATACGTGCACCTTCGCGATGCCATGCAGCAAGATAACGATACTGTGAATATGGGTCGTTTAGTTATTTTACCCTCTTCTTTTACTGGTGGTCCACGCTACATGCATGAACGTACTCAAGACGCTTTTTGTTACGTAAGAAAATATGGACGTCCCGACTTATTTGTTACTGTAACTACCAATCCCAAGTGGGATGAAATCACTCGGGAGCTTCTTGAGGGTCAGGCACCGCATGACCGCCATGATATTATTGCAAGAGTGTTTCATTTAAAATTAAAATCAATGATAGATCTTCTTACCAAAGATAACATTTTTGGAGAAGTATTGTGTTATATGTATAGTGTTGAGTGGCAAAAACGCGGCTTACCTCACGCACATATCTTGCTTTGGTTAAAAGATAAGGTTCGACCTAATGATGTAGACAGATTAATCAGTGCTGAAATTCCAGATCCGACTGCAGATCCCCTGTTATACGACATTGTTAAAACTCATATGATACATGGTCCATGTGGTGCATTTAACGCAAATGCTCCTTGCATGCAAGACGGTCGTTGCACTAAAAGGTATCCAAAAGCATTAGTGGATGAAACTGTAACAGGACATGATGGATACCCATTATATCGTCGCCGTTCAAGAGACAATGGTGGTTTTACTGTTGAAAAGCGAATGTCTGGAGAACAGGTTACTTTAGATAATAGGTGGGTCGTTCCGTATTCGCCTGTATTGTCCAGAGCATTTCAAGCTCACATAAATGTAGAAATGTGTAATAGTGTAGAGTCAATTAAATATATTTGTAAGTACATTAACAAGGGCAGTGACCAAGCTACGTTTGCGTTAAGAAATGAACATGATGAAGTTACTAGATTTCAGTCAGGCAGATATATCAGCTCTTCAGAAGCTGTGTGGCGGATCTTAAGTTTTAATATTCACGAAAGATATCCACCTGTGACCCATCTGGATGTTCATCTGGAAGGCGGTCAACGTATATATTTTAACGCCGAAAATGTTACAGAACGATTAGAGAACCCTAGACAAACAACTTTATTGGCATTCTTTCGACTTTGCCAAACTGATAATTTCGCAAAGTCTCTTTTGTATGAAGAAGTTCCATCGTATTATACCTACGATAAACAACGAGGTGTCTTTAACCGTAGACGCCGAGGCAGGCCTGTAGATGGCGAGACAGGTATTTTCAAAGAACATGTTCTTGGTAGAGTGTATTCTATACTGTTCATCCTAACAACGCAGAGTGTTTTTATTTGAGATTATTATTACATACAGTGCGAGGACCAACATCATTTATAGATTTGAGAAAAGTAGACGATGTTGTTTATCCAACTTATCATGCAGCTTGCCAAGCGCGTCATTTGCTTGAAAATGATCAACATTGGGATGACGCTTTAGCAGAATCCTGTGTTAGTGATAATCCACGACGGTTACGCCATTTATTTGTAACATTACTCACATTTTGTAATTTATCTGATCCTGTCCAATTATGGGAAAAATATAAAGAAAAATTTGCAGAAGACTTTCTTCGGAATTTATCTCACAATAATGAAGGCGCAACTAATGATAATTTTCGAGATCTGGCTATAAATCAGTGCTTATTAGCTCTTCAGGAAGACTTAACAGCAGTAGGCGGTAAATCACTTTGTGAATATGGTTTGCCAACGCCAACCTCAGTCGGAGAGGTTACCAATAGGGAATATTCCGCAGAGATTGGTTACAACCCAATGGAACTGCTGGTAACATTAGAAAACGGTGTCCCAATGATGACTGCAGAACAACGCTTAGTCTATGATCGCGTGTGCGAGAGTGTGCAGAATAATTTAGGAACAATATGGTTTTTAGATGCACCTGGAGGAACTGGGAAAACTTTTTTGACTAAATTAATATTAGCTTATGTTCGAAATCAGCGTAAAATCGCTCTTGCCGTGGCTTCATCAGGTATAGCTGCAACATTGCTACCAGGAGGTAAGACTGCTCACACTATGTTTAAAATACCAATTAATTTAGATCGCACGGAAAGTCCAACCTGTAGTATTTCAAGAAATAGCGACAAAGCTAAGGTATTGCGTGAGTGTAATTTAATCGTATGGGATGAATGTACGATGGCCCATCGAAAAGGAGTAGAAGCAGTAGACAGAACTCTAAGGGACATAAGACAAAATGATCGACCAATGGGCGGTATTACGGTTTTATTTTGTGGTGATTTCCGACAAACCTTACCGGTAATACCACGGGGAACCCGAGCTGATGAGATTAGGGCTTGCCTGAAAAGCTCTTATTTGTGGCGTGATATACAATCGGTGCATTTGACTATAAATATGCGAGTGAGAACTGGAGACAACGCAGATAATCGTGAATTTTCTGATACATTATTGAAGATTGGTGAAGGTACCTATCCACAACTACACCAAGGAAAACTTATTCTGACACCTGAGTTATGTTGTATAGTGCAATCCCAACAACATCTTATATCTTCGGTTTACGGTGACATAACAATTATATTAAATAGGGACAATTCTTGGCTTTGCGAAAGGTCCATTTTGACTCCTCGCAATGACCAGGCATCTGAAATTAATAATAAAATACTGTCTAATATACAGGGAGAAAGCAAAGTTTATAGTTCAATAAATAGAATGGTTGATGAACAAGAAGCCACTAATTACCCGATAGAATTTTTAAATTCTTTAAGTATGCCTGGACTACCTTCTCATATAATTTGTTTAAAAAATTGGCATACCGATAATTCTGCTCCGAAATTTAAGACCACCTCAACTTTGCAATGGAACTCGGCTAAAAGTAACCCAGTTGCAACAAAATGTAATCGAGGCTCAAATTTTAACAGGTTGCGGTGCAGGAGAAACTGTCTTTATTCCCAGAATTCCCATAATACCAAATAATTTTCCATTCCAATTTAAAAGAACGTAATTCCCAGTATCGGTGTGCTATGCCATGACTATCAATAAAACTCAAGGGCAGACTTTTCGTGTTGCTGGAGTAGATCTCGGTGTTAGCTGTTTCTCGCATGGTCAATTATACGTCGCTCTTTCCCGGGTTAGCAATTCTAGGAATCTTTACGTTCACGTGCCGGACGGGTCGACTCTTAACATAGTCTACCCAGAAGCTTTGCGCTGAAACATTTTAATTTGATCTAAAAATATTAGCAATATATTATCTTAATAAAAAACAAGGAGTTACACGCTGACCGAGTCGTGGGTATAGCGTGGGTATATTATAATATTCTGCGGTTACTTATATTTTTCAACAGTTTTGTGGATTGGCATATTATATTACTATTGCCCTTCTAAAATACGAAAGTGAATCTGCCTGTTACGTCAAAACTATGAGGGAGGACATCTGCTAATTTTTTTTCGAAAAACGACGGAAACGCGGACGAAGTCGCGGGCAAAAGCTAGTATAGAATAATATTAAAGATTCCAATTTTATTAGTAATTATCAAATAATCATTAACTGTTATTTAAACCTCAATAGCGTACTTCTATTACACAGCTATCATATTTGGATGTAAAAACCAACTTCGGTATCTTGTCCGAGCTCTGTAACTATTTTAAGTGGATATTATATAAATCGGAGAAGTTACATGGTTAAGGAATGTTTGACGTATACGCGATTTTTATGCACGTTAAATAAAATAAATTTCGGGTCATTATTGAAACAAGTTTACAGATCCTCGTGTGTTTTTGCATGTTTAAAGGTTTTTTCAATCAACCAACAACGATTTGTGAAGATTATAATATAGATTTTAATAAAATTATAGTACCTATATAATTGATCTGGAAGCAACTTTTGTCTAAAAAGGGATTGTATGCCAGTAAGTAGGGTCAATACCCATATTTAGTTTCACTACACCCTATTATTTTATACCATGTCAGTATACTAAATGGGCCTTAAATCTGATGTCTTCTGAAGTACCTATTTGGTTAATTCAGACACGATGAATCGGATCCTATCTGGCTACTTTTTTTAGTTTTGAGAAATAATCTCAAATATAACTAAATAGATTTTAACAAATTATATAGTCTAAAATGTAAGTTAATAAGAATTAGCCTCGTCAGCTCTTAGAAAACCTTGTAAACTTAAATTTAAATTCATTTTTAATTTAGCATAACATTATAATTACATAACGCTTAGATAATGTTCCACATAGACAAAAAACAGTTAATTATTTACATTACATTATTGACACACGATTATAAACTATATTCCTTTGATAATATTATTTAATATTAGATGTATGTTATTTAGAAGTTGACGCAATTTAATCAATTCACAAACATAAACAGTCAGTAGTAACATTCGTATACCAGAGGACGTGGTCGCGCTGCGCGTCTCGCTCAATAACTTAATATTAGTGAAGTGGAAACATGATAGTGGCATTTCTATTACTAGCGGTTGTGTTAATTAGTTTGTTGTCATGGATAATATTGTTACAAAATTGTAAAAAATATAATGTCCCTGGACCACGACCTCTGCCCATTGTTGGAAATGGACATTTGTTTATCACAAAAGCAGAAGGTAAGCGAATTTTAATTATATTGCATTCTACTTAAAATATATAAATAATTCAAATAATTACGAAAAGTTTTTTAATACAATAATAATCTTTTATTTCAATACGATATCAATACATCTGACCGATAAGATTAATACCTAACATAACAAACACTAATTGAGAATACTTCTTTAAGACGATATTAATAATATATAAATTAATACATTAATTTATAAACACACCTTGATCTCCAAAGGTCATGGTCTAAAATAATCTGACAAAAACAGAGTTCCTGCAATCATACTGACAAAAAATGATACCGAGAAATAATTATTTTTGTTATTTAAATACTTATACGAATTTATGGCAGTTGAAATTAAAAATTAATTTGTTTTCAATTTTTTCGTTTTCTTTAATATCATTTTCGTCACAAAATGGTAAACTTAAAATATCGAGTAACTAATCATCACTGGAACATCTTGTTCCACCGAGGCACCTAAGCTGCAGAAACAGCTTTAAGTTTATGGGAGCTATTTATGGGGGAACTGCTGGAAAAGAAAGCACAGTTCTGGTTCCAAGATTTCTGGAAACTTTAATATACAGAACAAATACCATGAACTATTGAACACCCATATTGATAATGAAGACTTAAAGGTCATCGTGAAAAACGGTCAACGGTCAACGGTCATAGATATTTTTCTTCGTTCGCTTAGCCCTAGAGGAGGCAGATATTGCAGTATTGTATGCGATTACAACAATATTAATTTAAATACAATAGCTAATTGATTATTGTTTGCAATTTTATTACTATTATAAAAAAAGTATGAACGAAATGCTCTACTCTCTTCCACAAATGTAATTATTTATCGGCAATTTGAAACAACATTATAATTATACATTTCAGAGAAATTACATCTGTATTATCATTCAATCTTATTTGCCTCATTTATTTTATTATAAATATTGTACGCAATATTTACTATAATTACTTAATGTGTATTGATTACGACAATCTTAAGAATTAATGAGTTCGATCATTTGTTTATTGCAGGGTAGATAATTATCACATGAATAGGATATTTTATAGGACATTCATTCAAGTGTATTCAAGTGTATATGTGTATGTATGTGATTTATATTAAAAAGTACCTTGAGTGAAACCTTCACTTTTGTGGCATTTGGGTCGTTCTACACATCAAAACATTTACCAAAAAAAGAAATTAAGGTTTTCGAGAAAAATGTTGATTATTTGTGTTTAAAATTAATAATGTCAGAGTTCTAGAACATATATTTTTAATGTTTAACCTCGTCTCAAAGTCAAATGTAAAAGGAATCACCTTATCGAAATACACTTACATATGTAATATACAACTTATAATTAAAATATTTTCTGAATATACTAATAGTGTTTAATGTCTATTTGCAGAGTTTATTCCTCTCTTACGAAATTTAATGATTAAGTACGGAGATGCGTATCTAGTTCATCTGCTGCACGACCCTTACATAGTGCTATCGCATCCGAAGTATGCCGAGGTACCCTTTTAATATTAACACTCATATTTAATAGAAAGCACTTATTTAAAGAAATAATGATATATGTTAATATAGAAATGAAAGATTTAGTTTTATTTCAGCCTCTCGTATCACATCCAGAGTTAATAGCGAAAGGCAAATCGTATTCCTATCTGCGACCCTGGCTCGGAAATGGACTTCTTACATCTACAGGTACAAGTTATATAATTATAATACTGCCCACCTTATTTATTGTTTATATTAATATTGAATATAATAACAAAGTAGATTAATTCAATAATTCATAATAGCAAATTAGTATACGATCTTGAATTTAAAGCGATGAAACCTGTTTTATTTCCCGGTTACCGGTTATCATGTTACAACAAGAACAACTCAAAGCAATACAACGAAATTTTAAGCTTATCATAGGAACTTGAGGATTATTTGTATATTAATTCAATAATTCATA
This sequence comes from Melinaea menophilus ssp. n. AW-2005, assembly GCA_918358695.1. Taxonomy (NCBI): domain Eukaryota; kingdom Metazoa; phylum Arthropoda; class Insecta; order Lepidoptera; family Nymphalidae; genus Melinaea; species Melinaea menophilus. Next base: position 2,712,750 of record OU911055.1, on the reverse strand, counting down.
ATAGCAAATTAGTATACGATCTTGAATTTAAAGCGATGAAACCTGTTTTATTTCTCGGTTACCGGTTATCATGTTACAACAAGAACAACTCAAAGCAATACAACGAAATTTTAAGCTTATCATAGGAACTTGAGGATTATTTGTGTAATCTGGGTCTTCACAAACTACTTGTCCTAAATTGATCAGCCTTACAAACCACAAGACTTTTATGAAAATTAATACAATAAAATAATTGTTGAGCTCAAAATTATTAAAGAGAAGTAACCTATTTTAAACCATCTTATTTCTCTTTAGTTTTGACCTAAAGATGGGTGTTTCACAAGGATAAATCAATTCTTGGCCCATTTTTGTTTTTACTTTATATTAATGACTTGCTATTTTTCGTAAACGGTGACATTGTATTTTTTGCTGATGATACCTCGTTCGTTATAATAGGACTAATTATGACGTAATAAACAGTGCTCTGTTACGTGTTCTTCATTGGTGCGATATAAATAATTGTTCTTAAAAGCTAAGAAAACTAAATGAAGGAATTTACACTTTTTAATGTAAAGAGTCAAAATTGTAGCTTGCTTCTTAACAATGAAGTTTTATAACTGGCTGACTCAACAATTTTCTTAGATGTAACTTTAGATAAAAACCTCCAGTGGAACCCCCATCTCTCAACACTCCCTAAGAAATTTTTGTCTTACGGTCGCTCCTCAATACATATTTAATAAACAACAACAAGAAAAGACAAATTCGTAGCACCTAAATTTCGTCTTCCAAAAATTAGGAAGGCCATGAGGCCTTGAGTGTACTTAAGTTCTACAAAATATCTTAGACTTTCCTTTTATAAGTTTAAATTTAAAATTAAAAGTATATTATTAAATAAATCTTCTTATAGCATTCAAGAATATTTAGTTGAATTGTCGACTCATCTACAGGGTTGATATTATAATGTTTACATACACCATTGTTAAATTTCAATTAAAAAGAGGAACTGTTGAGTTTCTGACCGCCTCTTCTCAGCAGAGGAGCGTTCGGAGTCGGTGATAGCTTACTCACAGACTGACTACACTGACCCTTTTGATGTAATAATTGAAAATTTAAAAGTGTAAATGTTTACTTAAATAAAGATATTTTGAAATATTAATGTTTTCTTTCTAATTTATAGCAGGTCAATATGAATAACAAAATAAATATCGTTTTAGGTCACAGATGGAGGAATACACGCAAATTTTTGACTCCAGCGTTTCATTTTAATATCCTTCAAAACTTTCTGCCTGTATTCTTGAAAAATGAAAAAATATTAATAAAAAAGCTGCAAGAGGTCGCAGACGGACGAAGTATTAACGCACTGCCTATAATGGCCTTGACTGCATTGGATAATGTTACGGGTGTGTATAGTTTTTTATTTTTATATCTATCCTTCTTTTGTCCTTATTCGTGACCTTAAATGTGTTGGGAACTTGAATAATAATGACAGGACAGAACTCCACGAGGTCAACTAGGTCGTATTTTTTATATTGTATTTTTACATATGATTTTTTATGTAATTATATATTTTTACAGAATCCATAATGGGCGTATCAGTTAACGCACAAACGAACAGTGAATCTAAATATGTTAAATCTATAGAGACGTAAGTAATTAAATTTAATTAAATTATATAAAATTATGATAATTAATTTAAATTCTTTTAGTTTAGCTAAGATCGTATCTTTGAGGATGCGAAATCCATTCATGGGGGAGGACGCATTTTTTAACTTTTTATCATTAAAAAAACAACAAGACGATGCCGTAGAATACATTCACGGTCGCACTAATAAAGTTATAACCACGCGACGCGCAGACTTAGAGAGCGCTAGCATTACTAAATTAAATCAAAATGGACATTCTGATATTGGTAAGAAATATATTTAATAATTTTATTAGGTATATTTATATTTTAAAATTAATTTATAAATTGTTTTGGTGTAGGTATAAAAAATAAGCATGCTTTTTTGGATTTACTGCTACTAGCAGAAGTTGATGGAGAAAAAATTAAAGATGATCAAATTCGTGAAGAGGTTGACACTTTTATGTTCGAGGTGAGTTAGATTAGTTAGTTAGGTTAGTTAGTTAGATTAGTTAGTTAGGGGAGTAAGTTAGTTAGTTACACATACTATAACGATTAACAGCATATTGTCAAATTTAATAGATTATAAATTATTTGAAACTACTTTGTTTGACTTGCAAAATAGGATAGTCCGGAGCTACGATGGATGGGAATAACAAAATAATATATTTATTATACTATGAAGGTCGCACTTACAATATTAGATGTTTATTATTTGTGCAGGTTCTTTTACATAATATATTAAGCGACTCTCACGTGTTCTCAAGGATGATTAACTTGTTTTACATTTAACAAACAGTTTTTTGTTATATTTTATTAGCGTCAACATGTTTAATAAAACTTTTATAAATTCCATTGCCGTACTTAAAATAACAATAAAAAATTTAAAAGTTTTTTTTTTCTCAGGGACACGACACAACAGCGTCTGGATTGGCATTTGCTCTATATTGTATTTCAAGGCATCCAGATGTACAAGATAAAATTTTAAAGGAACAAGAAGATATTCTGGGCAAAGATCTGCACAGAGATCCAACTTACTCGTAAGTGGTCATACCTCTCATTATTACCTAATCAACTGATAAAAATATTATAGAATGAACAAACATTGTTGAATTCAATACAAATATATTTAATTTAAAAAATGATTTAAAGATTCAAAATAATTAATTAAAATCATACATTTTCATTAACAATGTATGCATCCATTTTATTGTCAATTAATTATATGTCCAAAGATCCACCGGGAAACTGACATTACAAAAGATAATGCTGTTATTGCAACATTTAAATGTAATGAAAATCCCTACAAGGGTGCTCTAAAAACAAGGCGTGTGTTGGTTTTTGTTCGGCATTTATTATATACATTATATATATAACAAATAAAATAGTATTATAATATATCTTTAAACATGTTAGCGGGGTTTTGCGTATTTTTATGAAGTATAAAATAGTAAACTCTGAGGTGACAGACCCAGGAGGTAACAAGATTGAGTTGTTGATATTTTTTTATTCTATATTTAATAAATACATATTTTTATATATAATTATAGTGATTTAAACTAACGACATAATACTTTTTTATTGCATTAGTTATTAATTGCTCGTTATCGCATGATCTATTGTTTTTATTTCTTGTGACCTTCGATTTCACTTGAACTATTAAAGAAAATTCAAATCTTAGTTATTTACTACTGTAATAAGATTGTTTATATAGTTATATTTTGTATATGTTTATGATAGTAATTGTTTTGATAAAAATAATTTATTGTTATAAAATTATATTGAGTTACAATATATTTTTTAATTAATTAATTAATACTAAAGAAAGGTGATTTCAAATCAGCTATTAACCCAAGAATGGCTCCGTCAAGCTGGCTGACCCAAAACAAAAAAGCCATTAACAATTGTTATTATTATTTATAACTATTTAATCGCTAATTAATTACGGCGATAAAAAAATAATTGCTATTTTTGTTAATTAATTACAGTGGCCCAGCCAGCTTTACATCAAGGTGGCTGGGCCACTAAAAATATTATGAATAAATAAAAAACCGATGCATATCTATTTATAACTAATTAATTGCTAATTAATTACGGCGATAAAAAATTAATTGCTATTTTTGTTAATTAATTACAGCGGCCCAGCCAGCTTGACATTCAGATTCGAATGACGAGCGGTACAGTCTCAGCAAAATTTTGTACAGGTATAAAATAGTCTCGAGGGGGATCGAAAGATAGGTTCAGGTTGGGTATGAAAATATATTCGACAGCTTGGGCACGCTACCTTCTTTTCAGCAAAACCAAGAAATTTATTTATATCTATTTATGAAAAATTTTATTCAATAAAAAAATTCAATAAAAAACAACTTGTATCCAAATCGAAATCACAAACTGCATTCAAAAACTTAATAATATTTTTTCTTGCAACTTTTTGAACAACAACTTGAAAACAACTTTTTCATTAATGCATTTATAATTATCCATTAATGTTCCTTGTATTATGACTTCATAATTTTGAAAAATTCTAGAGTTCAGGAAATATTTTAGCTCCATCTGGCAAACTTTTTTTGCGTTGTGGATACACATCATCGTACTCGTACCAAGTATGATTTCTCAAACAAACAGCTGTGTAATGAGCTATTCTTTTTCTTCGACCTGGCGTGATTGTGGAGGGACCGTGGTACGCAATAGCTCCTAACAATGTCAACGTTGTGCCGTCGTTAATCGGGCTAGGGACGCTTTTTGGGAGTTGCTTCACCGAAATTGGTTTGCTCATCTTCGTAGGATCTTCATTGATAACTTCGACCAGCAAAATGTGACCTGTTGAAGCAAAAGAATAAGAATTCATTCCATGTCATTGAAACAATGTTTAGCTTCAATTATAAAAAATGAAGTTAAAACGAAAAAATGAAGGAATTTGATTTTTTTTAAAATGTTGTAATAAACTGCAAAATGCAGTTCAGTTACCTGTCACCTAAATAGTCGAAACTTTGTTATTTCAGTTTTTCAGTTGTTATTTCACCCTCACCTTCGAGAACATTCGTTCAAAATCAGGACAATATCAGATTCTGAGTTTTAATATTGCGAATAAAATCAATTGTCAGACCAGTGTCCATACGAAATTCTGAAACTGAAGATTACAAGCATGAACACACTATAGAAAAAACTCGATGCACCAATCTAGTTTTATACATTGTTTTTTTAAAATTAAGTTATTGTCAGTACAAACCTGTTAAAGTGCAATTTGAAGGCAAAGTTGATTTTTGCAATTGCTATCCAAAGGAGTCGGGGTGCAATCCTAATTGGTTCGATTAATATCACTCACAGTCCTGAAACGAAACCTTTTTGGTTTTGCTATTTAACGATGCAACAGCGAGGGTCATCCGCGTTTGACTATCATCCATATTATTTATCCGCTGAGATCTATTTGGCACCCACGAACCGGTAAAGTTTTGCACTTGACAACAATAGCACAAAAAACGCGGATATACTACAGCGAAAATATTCTGACGGCAGTCGCGCGACGTCACCAACGCAATGTTTTGGTTTTTTAATAACAGTTTCTCGGATTTGAAATTCAAAACGTGATACAGTTTAGGGGATCAGGAGGAGTTAACCTCTTTTAATCTTTGTCCCCGGTTTTTTGACTGTTTCAGATTGTTTTTCATTCATTTGTTTGTTATTCTTAACATCTCTGAACAGAACAAATGTTTACTTTTACCTGATTGGTAGACATTATTTGCGCGAATAGTTGAAAGTGTTTTTTCATAATCGGCGATGAAAATCTAAAAAATAACAAATAACGAATAAAAAAAACAAACAAACAAACAAAACAAAATGACATGAAATTGTTTCTCTTGAGCATTTGCTTTTCAAAAGTGCCAATTCCTTTTTTTATTCAAATTTACAATATGTATTTTATTTTTATAAGTAAAGAAAGTAAACATTCAGAAACTTTCAAAAAGTAAAGGTGTGGGTTTAAAAACTTCCTCTACCTAATATGATCTTTTCATACCCAACCTGAACCTATCTTTCGATCCCGCTCGAGACTATTTTATACCTGTACAAACTTTTGCTGAGACTGTACCGCTCGTCATTCGAATCTGAATGTCAAGCTGGCTGGGCCGCTGTAATTAATTAACAAAAATAGCAATTAATTTTTTATCGCCGTAATTAATTAGCAATTAATTAGTTATAAATAAATATGCATCGGTTTTTTATTTATTCATAATATTTTTAGTGGCCCAGCCAGCTTGATGTAAAGCTGGCTGGGCCACTGTAATTAATTAACAAAAATAGCAATTATTTTTTTATCGCCGTAATTAATTAGCGATTAAATAGTTATAAATAATAATAACAATTGTTAATGGCTTTTTTGTTTTGGGTCAGCCAGCTTGACGGAGCCCCCAAGAATGCCCGTAGTGCCAGTAGTTTGTAGCTCGTATAGATTTGCCCTGGCTATGCTTGCATGTGTCTCTATTCTGATTACGTAAATATTTTTACTAGTATGTATGTATATATTATGTTTTTAATCTTTGTATATTTTAATATACTATAATATAACATATATTTAAGAAATAAGACTTCGATATATCATATATTATTTACCAATTTCGTTTCTGGCACATTATGTATTATCATAAGAATGATATGAACGTATTTTTTTTTCTAAGTTAAACAAATGTGAAATATTGTAGCACTATCGATGTAATATATTTTCTATCACATTTCTGTGGAGCCACACACCACATCGTACTAGTGCGAGGGCTGTTCCGAAAGTAAATATAATCTGTATTTTTCCGAAACTATTTTGAATTGCAGTTAAAAATAAAAACTCCTTGGTGAAAATAAATTAAGATTATGTGTCACTGTTCCTAGTAAAAATGGGCGTCTTGCGAGAAGCTTTACGTGCTGATTTTTTATGATTATAAACGGGAATTAACCTTCAAGAAATCTTGTGAAAACTTACAAGTTGTTTTTGGGGAATCTACTTATTCGTCAGAAACAGTTACTTATTGGTTCCGTGAATTTAAACGTGGTCCAGAGAACTTAAGCCATGATCGCAAACCCAATCGACCGATAACTACATTAAACCATGAAAATCTAATCAGGGTGAAGTAGTTATTGATAGAAAATAAAAACAATACATATACGGAGATTCAGGCTGAACTAAAGATTGGCTCACATTTCATTTTCGCGATTCTACATAAACATTCTGAAAGTTGGGAAGGAAGGCTCCGAGGTACGAAAATCCCGTCACGTTGATTGGTGGAAAGGATTTTACAAAGATCCTGTTTTAAAGCAAAGGCTGTTTGCAAAACGCATCCTACGTCCTTACAACGACGATTCTTGGATCTACAACTACGATCCTCACGAATCGGCAATCCAAGAAATGGGGGTTTGAAGCGAGAGAGAGAGTTGCGCATAAAACTTGTGTGCGTCGGAGCGTCAATAATAAAATGATATTGTTTTTTTAACGTAGTGGACTAGTTGTAGTAATTCCACTAGAAAATTGTAGAATAGTGAGTGAGTGGTATTGCGAAGTTTGTCTGACTCTAGCTTTCGAGGAGTTGCATAAAGACCGCACAAGAAGCAACATCCGCTGCAGTCTTTTCCACCACGATAATACAATTGCTAGAGCCATCGTCTATTTGACATCTTGGAGATACCTCGAATAATAGTTATAGAAGAATAATGTTACCTTGAAGAATTTCGTCGACTATTTTTCAATCTATCGCAACAGACGTTTTTTAAATGTTTTGAAAGCTGATTTACTGGAATGCATAAGCTCATAGAGGTTAAAGAGGAATACTTTTAAAATATAAATAAATATTTTTCATATTTGTACTATTTTTCATTTCGCTAACAATTTTCGGAACAGCTCTAGTGCACGTTCACAGATTGTGCGTGTTGAAGCCATTCGCGTAGATTAGCCTAACATAGCTTAGCGTAGCCTAGCTATATATATATATATATATATATAGGCTATAAACTTTAACAGTGTTAAAATTGGATAATGGAAAGGGCCCATAAGGCGGCATTAGACTCCCTTCCCTAACCTGTAAATGTCGTGTAAGCGAAAGCGTGTGTTTAATCAATATAAAAAAATATCTGAATAATTATTAGTAAGTATGTGTATAAGAAATGCGATTATATATTTAAGTTTCAATGTTTTGAAACATTGTTTTTCCATGTTATATATAAAATACATAAAAATATAAATTTTAATTATTTTACAGAGAAATTCAACAGATGAAATATTTAGAGCTAGTGATTAAAGAGAGCTTAAGGTTATACCCCTCGGTGCCTTTGATAGAGAGACTGATCACTGAAGATACACGTAAGTTTTTTCATTTATAAATGTATATAATATATATAAAAAAAACAATTATTTCATCACAGTATTGTGACTTTATATCAGTAATCGATACCCTTAGTGTTTTGACCATCATTTCTAAACCGGAGAATCCCTTTCCCAAGCTTTACAGTTCTGCCATTTCTCATTCAAATCAATTCAATTCAATAATTAAAAAAATTAACATGTCATTCACATATACTATATATAATATGACATATTATATGCGTTTCCGCAGTACCGTGTGACATTTATATTTTGAAACTACATCTAAAGACAATTCAATGAAATATGTAACTTGAAAATATATTTGTATCTAAATAATTTCATATTTTCATATATATGTTATGTTATTGCATATATTAAAATAAAATCGCGATAGTAATTACAGGCTCGAGTGATAATTTATAACATTGCTACAGTTTATATTTCCTGTATTCTATAATAGACATTTCAGAACATAATGCTTAGAACTATAATAAAAATACTTAAATTACAAGCAAGGCAAAAAAGATGCAATCAATTTAATATTAATTATATTTCTTATAGGCATTATTAAATTTAGCTCGTGTAAATAAATTACTTACACTAATTGATGTATAAAAACACGTAAGGACGCAGTATATTATGTAGTTTTTTTTACTTGTTATATATACATGTTACCCACAATGAATATGATTTAAAAGCATATTATATAATATATATATATATATATATATATATATATATATATATATATATATATATATATATATATATATATATATATATATATATATATAATATAATATAATATAATATGCATATTTCTTCCCGCTTCGCTGAGCACTCTATTAATTTGGATGTGAACTTAGGTTGCTATGGTAACCGTTGCTATAGTAACTCTTACCCTCGCGTTAAGTGTGTAGCTCATACATTTTTAAAACTTGGCGAAATGCATTAATTTGAAATTCGTTGGGATAGTAATTCCGTAAAATTTTAAGTTAATTGGACAGACAATTGTTTCGGAGATTTCGTGATGAGGCAGTGAGTAGTAAATCGATAAAATATTTCTTACCATATATAACGTAAGGATTGAGACGGTGCAAGTAATGTCAAAATTTATGATAAGATACAAAATTCTTCATAAATAACAAGTATTCGGTGTCCAAGATAAAGCAGCTATTCAAAATGAATACTATTTTTTACTTTACTAAAGTGAACAAAAATTTGAGAAAAGAATAAAGTTTTATTCGATTTTCATAACTATAAATCAAATCGATTGAATATTATCTAACTGTCCTTTGTCTGTTACATTTGAAGATCCTAATAACAGTAACAATAAGTATTGTTTTTTTTGCAGAATTAGGAGAACTTAAAATACGAAAAAACACTTCAGTTATAGTAAATATACTTGAACTACAACGGCACCCAGATCTATATGATAATCCTCTAGAATTCCATCCAGAGAGATTCGACACCGCATCAGCAAACTCCGCCAAAAATGCTTTCAGCTGGCTCGCATTCAGTGCTGGGCCAAGAAACTGTATAGGTAATGTAAAAAATGCCTTCTCTATTGGTTTATCTTAAAATAAAGAATACCATCAAGGATTTAGAACGATAATTCTTTATTAACAGGTCAAAAGTTTGCAATGTTGGAACTAAAAGCGACATTGGCGGGAATTGTTAAGCATTTCCACCTGTTACCAGATGACATTGAGCAGCCTGTACTCTGCGCGGAACTCATCTTGCGATCTGAATGCGGTGTTCCAATTAAGTTAAAGCCACGAATAATTTTATAATTGTCAATTTAATGAAAAATTTATCAACACGGGCAGGACTCGAACTTCTAACTCTAGGACGCAGAATGGATATGGAATGCTAGATACGTCAATGACACGGTAGCTCAATTGGCAGAGCGACGAGAAAATGAACGTGGTCGCAAGTTCGAGTCCCGTCTGTGTTGAACAAATTTAATTTCATATTTATTAAAAAACAAGAGATTTGATTTATTTTGTAATGTTTTAGTCTTAAGTTATGAACTTATATTGGTTCTTTTTATTATTTAATAGTAGGAGTACTTGTTAAAGATGGTGATAGGATGTCAGTTAAACTGATGCTGGTACGGAAGGTTACTGTATAAAATTAATATTTTTAGGACAACTGTCTCAGAGACATGGTTCCTAGGCAAAGTAACTGTCTTAGGAGGATTATTATATTATTATATTATAATTGGTAATGTGTGTAATATTTGTGTGGTGGATTACAATAAATTATTTTTTTAATTGATCTTGTTTTTATACATAACTAAATTTTATAGCTCAATATTATTATTTCTCAATAGCACTAATTACCTTCTGGCTTCTAACAGTAGCTTTCGCTAAACGTTGTTTATAATACAAAAATCTGACTTAAAAGGCTCCCTAGAACTAGCTTTACGAAGGGATTATCTTCTCGACGATAGTTGGACTATTCTTCAAGCACTAAAATATTACTTATTTGTCACATGGCACTAGTGAAATAAAATCGCGCCTGTTTGAGAATTTTAGTTCCCTGAAATTACCAATATTACACACAAAATACTATATCTTTCAAATTGTTATTTAAGTATGCTTCATTACTCACATATAGTCATAATACTTTTATTTCTATAACCTGTCTATTACATATGTAATTCGGCATGAACATGCCGAATTACAGCCTTCTAGTAATAAGAGCTTCTGTGCTAGGCAGCGGCCCGAAGGACGGACGAACTACGGAACCCTAAAGCACTCACTCGCGTCTTATAATTGTATATTTCAATATACATTTTAATAACATGGAAAACTAAATATTTACTAAAACGATATAGATGCATATGGATGTCTCTATGTTTAATTTTTAATTTCATTTAGACGCGGAAAATTGTTTTAAAGTTTTAATATATTATTATATTTTATCGATCTTTAAAATTCTTAGATAAAGAATAAAATAGCTCGTATGAAAAATCACGTCCGCTTTCGTTTCGTGGTATAACTTTATAAAAACTATTTGTCGTATCGCCACTTTTCGTGAGCACTTTCTTCAATTCGTCGCTAAGTATCAGAATACCGGGCCTCGACATTATGAGCAGCTGTCAGTTTCGTGATCATCTGGACAGCAAGACTAAGTTAGGCTTGACGAAATTAGGAGCTATCAATAGAGCGACACAGTATTTCAACCCTGGCCAAAGATTTAAGCCTTATATAGCACAAGTCTGGCCACACTTTTTGATCGCTTGCAACGACAAGTCTTTCGAATCATCGGAGATCTATTAATCTGATAGGTTTGATCCTCTGGCGATGCATAGTGATTTATGTGTGTTCTATCTCTTTTATCATGAAGAGTGTTGCAAGAACTATTTAATCTGATTACTACGACTAATTTTATCTTTTACACTGCACGCTACCAACTTCAATACCATAATACCCTCAATCTAAATGCGTGACGTTTTTCCACACTGTGGTTTTTAATAAACTTATTTGTACAAAACTGTATAAGTTATGTGTATTACAAAACTGCAACAGCAAATTGACGTTAAGTGTAATATCAATTTAGTCGTGTATATAATCAAAACTATACATTCATATGTAATCTTTCGAGATTTCGAGATTCGTTTCGAAACTATGTATTTTAGAATAATACGAGTTTGTATAATACGACATTTTGCATAACACCTTTTGTATAAATTAATAAAAAATGATTTAAAATTTTTCATATACATATAATTTTCAAAATTAAACAACACAAACACGATATAAAGTCGGCATGGATTGATTATTTCCTAGTTGACAGTTGAGTCTTGACAGTTGACATTTAATGTTTGAGTATATGTCATTGGATTTTGACAAAGAATTAGTTTTTGGAATATTATAATTTATAAACAATCAAAATAAATATCTTTTGCTTGAATATCTAAATCAGTTTTTAGAAATCAATAATTCATTTTCATCAGCGGTGAAAAGAAAATTGATATTCTGTTATAAATTACCTTCATACACAATTCATTATTTTTCCTATAATTGTTACACTTCTGATAACAAGAAGTAAGGGGATAACAATTGCCACAACATGTCTGATTCCCTAAATATTTCTCGGCGCAAGTTAAATGACGTGTTGGGTGATAAAACCACAAAATATTTCAATCACATGAAACAATGGTTTCGCATGAAACTTACGAAAGAAGAATTTGATGCAGAAGCCCGCGTGTTATTGAGTCCGGATCAAGTCCATTTTCACAATGAATTTCTTCTTGCCTTGCTAAATAAAGTCGAAGGTTTAGCAGAAACATCAATTTCGATTGCTCAAGAAAGAGCGATCTCACACAACAGGAATAGCAGACGACATAAAAGAAATTCACGAACATCTGAGAAGTCTAACTTCGAACCTGCTGAACTATTAGAATATTTGCCTCCAAACTCACCACCTGGTGCTGGCAGTGATGGTGTTAAATATGCCGCACAGGTATGGGGTACATTTAGTAAAAATAATATATGTTATGGGGTTTTTTAACATTTTATTATATTGGAAATAATTAGGATGAATGCATATATTAATTGTATGAAATTAATTTAATATTATGTTGCCTTATTACATGACTTCAACATGAGAATAATTCATAATAATTTTATAAAAGATCCTGGTGAATTTTTTTATGACACTAACTCGTTAAGAGTTTTTTCTATATATATTTATATGTAATTCTAACATACCTTAAAAAAAACAATTTTTATAATTTTATTTTGTTTGTTTTATATTTTTTCAGGAAATATTTTTGCCTGATCATGCTTTGGTAGTGGGAAGGTTTATGCTTGCGGCATGGGAACTCGGGTTGGAAGGAGCTGATGATGAAGCAGCCGATCTTATTGTGGTGGCAGTTCAGAACTTTCTCAAGAACATCATAAGTGCTGTAATTTCACAGCGAAAAGGTTACAAACAAAGAAATAAACGATTCATGTATGACATTGGGGGAGATATGCCCAATATGTGGTTAAGGAATACTAGCAATTTGTATGATCCCCAAAATGACGGGAGGGTTAATTTGGATGATAGTCCGGATGGATTGGGACCAAGGTGCCCTCCAACTATGGATGAAGTTGAACAATCTGCAGCTTATGAAATTGCTTGCAGGTAAGATGGATAACCATATTATAAATGGAAAAGTAACAAAATCTTCCTTTTAGCTTGACTCATAAACTGCTTCACAGATTTTGATAAAAATTTCCAAGTTGATTCCAGTCCTAGCAAGGATATAGGTTGGGTTGAAATAGTAAATGAAATTTTAGAATCGAAAACATGAAAAATAACAAAATATGGGAAATATGACTGGCTTAGTTCCAAAAAACATGTCCTTGAAGAAGAATAAACTTGATCTCTTAAAAGTGCTACAAAATTTTAACAATATATTGTATTTCAGTGCTCCGAATCCAGAACCCAAGGATGAGAAGCTAACGATAGATGAGTTTTACGACACGTTACTCACAAATAAGAACATAATATCATGTCACTCGGTGTATGCTGTGAATATGGAGAGACTGGCTGTTATGTTGAACCATCCTAGCTATTAAGATACCCGAAATTTTGTACCTTTTAATAAATAAACATATATTGATAATTTAAGTAGGGGCGCAAACTCTACCTAGATTTTGACTCGCTGTGCTCGCAAAATCTCGGTAGAGTTTGGCGAATTGAGCGAAGCGAGTGACCCATCTTCAATTCAGTGTTCAAAGCTGAAACCAACAGGCAAAAGATATAGAATAATCAAATAACACATAGCAAATTTTTTTACACTGAAGTCTATGGGACTGTTATTTTTTAGTGATTATTCCTCAACGACATGAGTTTTTTTTCACTTTTATTTTATAAACCATAGCTATTGCAAAATTTCATGAAGATCAGTTTTCATGCCAATGTCCGGGGACATGGGATGCAAAAAGTCTCACATAGAGAGCAACACTTGGTTCACTCAATAATATCAGAATTTGTCGGACTACTTTTAAACCAATTTGCTGTTTTTAATCTATTTATAAGTTATATATGTTTTTTATTAATAAATATAAATAATTCTGTCCATTTAGCATAGTGTAGTGTCCATCTTAAGTGTATATATAATATGATTTTATAATTATTTTAAAGTAATATTAGTGTTATATTCTTGAGTTTGCAATAACAAAACAATAAATAATTGTTCTTGATATTATGGTCTTAAATATATTTGATGAAGATTATCTAGAAGCTTTTTTTGCATGTGGTAAATAAAAAATGTAATCAAAAAGATGTAGAAGTTTTGGTGGAATTTCAAGACATACACAGACAGAAGAATTATATATGAATATGTATAGGATTTTTTGTTCCTAGATTCCTAGATCTTCATTTTGTCAAATATTGTACATATTTTTGTAGACTAACACTATTACTACCTAGTACTAGGTGTGTTTTTTTTTTTTTGTGAATATTTTTCAAATATAAGCTGCCCAATAACATCAGCTCAGAAAAAGTTCTGTTAAAATCTTTCCAGCCGTTTAAGACATTTAAACAATCTGTTTGTACATGCATAAAAATTTAAAATATTTTTTTTATGAAGCACCATATATATATATATATATATATATATATATATATATATATATATATATATATAATTTATTTATAACAGTAACAATCACAAAATTTTAAATTTTGTTTATTTTTTGTTTGTTATATTTAATTTTATCTTACATGTGAAGAAACCATAGACAAATTAAATTGTCTATAGTTTTTCAAAAAACACCGCACATACTGTGTAGTAAAAAAATATTAAAACAATACATATAAATTAATTATCAACAAATTTTTCGTGAATTTAAAATTGCTGTAAATAATATCTAATTCCTACATTAAACTAAATCAGAAAAAAATCTACTTTAGGTATCTAGTAAAATACATAAAATAAATTGATATTAAAAAAGCTTTATACAATGTTTTTATGAAGTTGATGTCTCAGCTCTGGGCATGAGGGGCGAAGTCCCAGGCTCAGAGGGTGACTGAACTACAACACTGGGGACACTTCTGCTCGGTTTTGGACTTGGAGAGGATCTCTGTGATCTTTGTGACCTTTCACCCATATCTTGTATCTCAATATCCTCTGGTGGGTTCGGTGCTCCGGTTATAAAATGTCGTTTCTTCCACGCTATGTAACCCAATGATCCGAGAGCAACAGCGATCAGGATACCCCCAAAAGTGACCCCGGTAGCCGAAGCTGTTGACATTGTATGCATGCCTGGAATTAGGGATAAATCGTTTTAAAGTGATTTCAGTTTTATCCCGCTTAGAATCGATTACAATATCTTAATGTGAATTAGCTTAATTTTTCTCTCTCTTTGTAAAGGTCGTATATTCGATTCCCTCAAGGGAGAATTTATGTCTCAGTGAACTTTGTGTATTTCTGTATAGAAATCTGCACACGAAATATTATGTATTGCAAAAGTTTTAGATAAATAGAAGAATAACAATACTGTCTCACCAAATAGATGACGACTTTCTCAAAGACATGCCAAATAATGTACTGTTAAATGAAGAAGCGATGGAAATGGTTGAATCCACACTTTTTGTTTAAAATTGTGGCTCAATTATAATGGGGCCCTCATACAGCTGGATTGTCTAATAAGCTTACTTCTGCAACGTATGCTATTAAAAAAATAGGACTCACTACTGACAAGGTAGTCTATTAAAGTTATTTTCATAGCAGGTTGTATGGTATCCTACTCTGGAGTTCAGCGTTGATATAATACCATTTTGGTTTCACAAAAGAGAGCTATCCGTGCAATTTACAATCTATTCCCTAAGGATTGCTTATAAGATAAGTTTAAGCAATGTAATATACTCACGGTTGCTGGTCAGTATATTTTTGAAAATAAAATATATACATAAGAATAAGGATATTTTTTAAGCACAGTGATGTACATATAAATAAGAGGAGCAGACACAAGCTTGCTTTACCTGTTACTGGATTAAAAAAGTGAGTAATTCTTCTATGGGGCAACGTAGACACTTCCAAAAAATAAAGTTAACATTTTACCTTGTAATAAATTTTTAAACTTGTTAAGGAACGTTTATGTGCTAACGGATATGAAACACTCACTGCTAGGCTACTCCAAGATTTATTATATATTTAATTTAGGTCTTAAGTACGGCTTTAAAAAAAGGAACAACACAAGCCCGCTGAGTTACTGTCGCCAGCTCTTCTCAGGTCAGTTGCAAATAATTCTCCAACTTTGACTATGGAAAAATGTTTTGTATAAACTGACTTTCAATAGAGAATTTGATTTCGATTTCTTGGTATGATCACACAAAAAGTTAATAGAACCAACCTTCAATCTCCAGCTTGATGACATCGACGTGTTCTGTGCCGTCGTCCAGACTGGCGCCGCAAGTCCACACACCCACATCCTCATACTTCACTTTCCGTATAGTCACAGCACAGTCTCCTCTATCCAGACTACTATTTGACGGGTAGTAATACTTATCCAGGATCGGACTGAAAGAAATGTAATTGCTATTACAAAATATAAGGCGCTTACATTTATTCTTTATGATTAGACTGAAATTGACATTGCTAGTACAAAATATAAGGCGTTTATATTTATAATACATTTTAAAGTTACAATGTCGAAATAGTTTGTGTCGCAAGGTATTCATTTGGAATCATAAATTATGTATTATTGTAATGTACCATAAAAAACCACTACAACAATGTTGTAATCATCTAAATAATATATGTTAAAATCACGAGAAACAGTAAAATTTAAAAACTCCAACCTAGATACATATTTATCAATGTATTTGTTTATTACATAATAACCCAGGAACTGGAACTAACAACTGTCTGATGACAACAATAGTTGAAATATTGCTTACATTATTTACCGAGAATAATCTTTTGTTGTTTTTTAATGAAATGACTAACTGTAACTCGTAATAGCATATTATTATACAATGTATAAGAAAATCTTACTCTTCGCTAGTCACTGATGAGTCTATATTAAAAGATCTTCCATTCGGTGGTTCGAAGCGACAATAGCTTATGGGATTTAAACCTTTAGTGGTGGCACAGGCTATGGTGATGGGTTTGTTCAACTTCGCCGTTACATTTGGTTCTATTGCCGCCACTTGATTCACAATTCGTACTTGGATTTTCTTTATTGTCTCCAACCTTATAGACTTCCTCCCCATATGACATCCCCATTCCCCATCGTCTGACTTTGTTGCTTTAATTTTTTGGACACATTTTCCGTCTTTTACCGCGAGATCTGTAAATCTATTAAACTGTATTAGATATAAACTATACATATATATGTGATTTACCACTCACTGACTCATCACGAAATCTCCAAAACTATCGGTCCGATTAACTTAAAATTTTACCTAGTAACTTCTTTTGTGACGTAGACGTCCACTAATAAAGGATTTTACGAAATTCCTATTACAGCGTATTTCATCTTTCGCCAAGTTTTAAACATGTAGGAGCATATGGTTACCATAGCAACGGTTACCATAGCAACCAAAGTTTAGATGAGGTTGGCGCAAAAAATTTAAAATTGAAAATTAAAAATTGTCGTAAATAAAAAATCAAACACGTAAAAATATTATGAATTACGAAATTGAATTTGATATATTTAAAAAATAAATAAATATTACGAAAAAACATTTTTTTTTTTAAATTTGTCCTTTATATGCTGGCAATTTTTTGGTGTAGGCCTACCGGGGATCCCGCCACATTACATAACGGGAACGCATCCAAGACACAGTACCTCATAGGTGATGTGGAGATCTGTGTATTCACTGACTGACATTATATTTCTCTATTTACACTAAATATAAAATAGAAATTAAACATTTTGTCAATACAAGAAGTCGTAAGTTCAATTCCAAATTAATAGTGTGCCCAGCGGGCGGGAATCAGATAGTGGTATACTAAATTAAATATCAATCTGTCATAATATATATACACATATATATAATCATTATTTAACTAGTTGTTGCCAGCAACTACACCTACTCGTCCCTCAAGTAGTAACATTTTTTTTTCTAAATTGTCTCATTTTGAAATATATTGGATTTGCTAACAAATAATATTTTATACAAATCTTTAAGTATTTTTTGCACAGCATAAACGAACAAAATCGTCAAATACTCATGTTTCGTCATGAACTTATCATGATGGAATAATACACAAATATGATATATATGATCAACAAACGCGTAAACAGACACCCAGTCTTACAATTAAATTACATAGCTGCCTTAGAACACCCCACTATGTTATCACTTAATTTGAAATGACAACAACTTAGTAAACATTCATACACAACACCGACTCCAATCTTATAAGCGATAATTATTATTATTAACGTAAGTTGTATTGAAATCAATCAATTCTTCAAAATATATAAGCATACTTATGCGGTAAAAATTTGTCCACGAAATATTAACGATTTATAATTATTTTATATTTAATTTAAATCAAGTAAGCCAATTTTTGCCAAAAGAATGTTTACATACATTTATTTGAGGTAATTTGTAGAAATAGTATTTAATACTTACGAAAACCTCTTTCCCGTGGGATGAACGAATCCACAGTAAGTCATCGGAAAATCAGATTCACATTGTATATTTATATTTTCATTTTCAAACGCTAATATCGTCTCCTTGCCCTCGATGTTAAATATTCTAAACGCTGTAACAACACACACATAATACACATAATACCACACTTTATAGAACCATTATATACTAAATATATATATATAACATACAGTTAACTAAAATATCACTAAAGAAAATTAAAATGAAGACGAAGTTGGATGATGCGCTGCTCATTTTGAACTGACAGCGGTAACTTAGTCTAAGTACTTCGACTACCCTCTAAGTAATACTGACTACAAGTGCACACAGATGGGTTAAATGTCAATTAATAACGAGTTTACTTAAGATAACGTATATTTAAGAAATCTTTGTATATTTACTTCGTTATAACTTTAAATGAAGACAAATAATAATTAAACTTACATTTATAACTTTATACATTCTCTTCGATAACATTTTTATGTAATCTACATTATTAATATTATGAATATCTATAATATATATAATAAATAAACAATATTAACATGTACGCGACTGTATAGGACAAATATTGCGTAAAAATTATCTTCAGCTCATGTCTAATTTGTTACACTACAGACAATATTGTTACACACATTTACGACAAACATTAAGAAAATGGAGTTTGAGAGTGGTTATATTATATTATTTTCAATTCTTTGTTTTTTGTTTAATGTATTGGACATTAATGACACCTAAAATTAATTTAAAATAAGTTTTTTTATGCAACAAATTTGTCCCTTTTCAAATTCACACGAGAAAATCACAAGTGTAAAATTTGCATAAATTTACATAAGAAATCAATGTTAAATAATTAATTTGTCAACTTGTGCATTGAATAGGTCGGGACAGACGTAAAGACATTATAACAATTACTTTAATATATCATTACTAGTTAAGACACAGACTAATTGTTTCGTGATTTTATCTAATTACTTTTAAAATAATATTCTGTTTTATCAAATAATGATTTATTTATTATAATTATAGATATCATTAAATAGGTCACATATATTTCACGCGAGATTAAATATACATATAAAAGTAATATTATTTATTTTTATTAATTAAACAGTTGTAATGTTGCCATATTAAATATAGAACAAACCTAAAAAATATACCTACTGACTACGCTTATTGGTCTCACCGGCTTAAATAAAATATGTATATATTTTTAATATTATCTGCAAAGCATCGATTTCTTTATTATTTGTATCTTCCAAACAAGTGTCGACTGTAATCTTACTTGAACTGCACACGTTAATAGGTTGAGTACACGGTTTCATTTGCCTACTGCCCTTGCAAACTAAAATTCTCGTAGTTCTGCTATTACTACTAGTTCTACTATTACTATGCTTCGGAATAGATACTAGTAAAATTAGATTCAGAATATTTACATTGTCATAATGTTTGCATCCATTTTAAATTAACGATTTTACGCAGGTCGACTGCGTAAATTCTAGCACATGTCCTTTTTTCGACGTCAATTTTCGGGACTTCTTCAAAATGTTAAATAACTTTGCACCATCGTATCAAGAACATTTATATATTTAGAAGCCGACCTTGCGTCATGACTTCACATTCAACCACGAAGAACCGTTCCATACATAATTTTAAGCAGACTTACAATACGCAATAAAAGCGACACGCTTATATAAGCGTGTTGCTTTATTGTTAATAATAAATGCGTATTGTTAATATAAATATAATTGTATTTATATAATTTAATAAGTAACCATCTTGTTTTTTTTCTGTATTCACTTTTATTCGATTAAGGGAGCTACTATCACTTCCGGTTCTGTCACTGATAGATTGATCTTTATAATTATAGATATAGACCCTTATATAAATGTGTTTATTAATTATCTTTATCTTAATAAATGAAAAATCGTTTTTAGCAACGAGGCAATCTTCCTTGGGAATACGCATTCTTTGTTTTGTTACTTTTATACCACCTTTGTTACTTATACTTCTACACCACATTTTGTTACATTTACTCCACCTCTATTACATTTGCACCACCTTTGCTGCATTTACACCACCTTTGCTATTTTTACTTTTACACCATCTTTGTGTAAAGTAAAACAGTAGGTGCAATGTGCAGTAGTAAGGTGTAGGATGGTACTTTTATTTCCATATCATTACTAGCTGTTCGTCTACTGCTTCATAAAATTTTATAAACATCGCCATCTTTTGGATACCTATAAAACTTAGAACCCTTCTGTATACAAAACCTCAAAATCGCAATAACAAAATATTAAAGCTATTAATGTAGACAAACACTATTTTTCGAGTTCGACTTAAATGGATATCTACAAAATTTAATTGAAATTGTTTCAGTGGTTTCAAAGATATGCACAAACAAAATTCGTGACATGGTATTTTTATATCATATAAAGGTATTGAAATTATTTTTCTTTTACAATTATTCTTAATCTTGTTTTTCTGTAAAAAAAGCATGTAGCGTACAGAAATGTATATACATATATATATATAGTTATCAAATAAAAGATCATTTAAACTCGGACGCACTTTAATACACATTCACTCAACAAACACATATCAAATATCTTTTACGACTACTTCCGTCTATTTCTTCCCTTTGTTCTCTTCTCTGCTTTATCCGTGGTCAGTTCTTGTTGTAACTTCTTTAACATCTGCGGTGTTATCAGACCCTGTAATAATATATAATTATAATGTTTTATTAATTTCATTATTACATTTTAAATGTGTTTAGTAAAAATATTACAGTAATCAACCCTATGACACTATGATTCGTTTTGCATTATAGAAAAACGCGTTGTAGGAATATTCTAATATAATGCGCTCATATGACCTTATAACGCGTTGTGTACAAATAATTCACGTTTAACTTTTCTCGTTAAAGGCAGTTTAAGGGTAATATTAAAAAATAAAATAATTAATTTTAATGTTTACTTAATTTTAATTTAATTTTATAAAAACACAATGTGCAAAGGTAAACGAAATTAATTTTAAAATTTCATAGAATAGAAATATAACGTGCTAAATCCCCGCGTTATACGAGGGAAAACATGTATAATACGAGGGACTTAAATCGCGTTATATGAAAATGCGTTATAAGAGTACCGTGTTATAGGTGAGATTACTGTATATATTTTATGATATTGAATTAATTAAAGTTAAATTAAAATGAGATATTTGTATTTAATTGTTAGTTATTATTGATAATTCTAAATAATTTTATTCGTTAATTACGAATCTGCTATCAAAGAAAATCTTGTCAATTTTAGAAACCTATATTAATGGTCCTTATCGGGCTACAAATTTTTGAACCTAATCAACATATCGAACATTGCTAATTGGCGAATTATTTAATTGGAGACCGGTGGGTCAAAGCAGTATTTATACCAACATATATAACAAACTAGCTGATTCCCGCCCGCTTTGCTGGGCAAATAATAACAAAGAATCGCAAACTATATGTAGGTTAATTGAAAGTAATCACAAATTGTATGTGGGTAAATTGAAAATAATTAAAAATAATCACATACTGTATGTAGGTAAATAGAAAATAATCATAAACTGTATGTAACTAATCCTACAAATAAACATAGTGAGAGGTAAAATAATTTTAATTTCTACTGCAATGGAATGGGAGAAGGGAGGGAGCGGGGGGTAAACTTTGCAGATTTTTAGCTGTAACTTTGGAACGGTTTGGACTTTTGCAAAATCCTTTCTTATTGCACCTATTCAATATGTCAGGAGTCTTGTGTCCAAATTTCAGCTTTCTAGGTATAACGGTTTGGGCAGTAGAGCGATGAATGAGTCAGTGAGTGAGTATCTTTGTGCTTTATATATTAAGATAAAACTTACTTTAGCTACAAGCATTTCAGAAAGCTTTCCTTTCGAGTCCTCGTGTCTAGAATGTTGTAATTTTTTCTTTCCTCTGGCGAAATGATTCGTATCAGTCTCACTCTCGAGGACCGGCTCGGAGTTTCTCAGTAATCTACAAATCAAATATAAATCATATTCATGGTTTATTATGTCGTGAATAATCAATATTAATAATCTGGTAAATTTCTATACTCGATTGAAACCTTACCTGATTAATAAAATGTAAAAAAATAATGATTTCTAGTCAATTTTTGTTAAATTCTAATAGTGTTGACATACATCGCCATATTGACATCTAGCGAAACGTCAATGACACCGTATGCCATCTTGACTTCGTTAAGACCGATTCACACGTATCAGTGAAGTCACAGTTCAATTACTAATAATTAATAATATATAAATGCAATGTCTACATTATGTAATAAATTGTGTATTATATGCATGCACAAATGCAATATCTACATTATGAGTTATTTGACCCAAACTGTCGCTATGCTTTTATCTAAGTATAACTAAAATGTCACTATCGTGAGTATAGGCCTTATCTCATTAGTGTTAAAATATCTTTTAAAAATATGTGAATACTATACCAACTATAATTAAAATACTTTTTTATATTGAAGTATTATTTACTTTATCCAGGTATAATAATGTTGTAAATTACCTTGTAATCTGGAAAATTCCCTGCTGGATAATTGCGTCAAGCTCAGTTTCCATTTCTCTCATTAACTTCACATCAGGGAACATGTCTGGGAATCTATAGCTGTAATTAAAAATAAACAACTTTTACCGGCAACTTTGGCTGACTTTGGTTGAAAAAATATGAGTTCCCGAGCGTTGGCTTATATTTTTATCAATAATTATTGGTGGTATACAATTTTAAATCTACAATATCATCTAAAGTATTTATTTGATTAATATAGTATAACGGACAAGTTAGATTTATATTCAATTGCGAAATTAACGAATACGTTATTTTATATAAAGATTAGTACTGAACAGAATAAAACAGCCTCGAAAATAAGTATTACTTTCAATAAAGTTATTGTGAGTTACCCATTAGACGTAGACACATGCTAAAAGCGACATCTGTATAGTATTTTAGTAGATCTATAATTCTCTAGTACATTATTTTAGTGTATATCTGCTGGTGTACGCGGCGTACGCATATAACCGACCTCTTTAACCGTAATCGTTATATTTCAGTCAATTTACATAATACCGTAATGAACTATTTGCTTTAATCTTTCTCTAGAATTGCACTACTTTTTGTAAAAAAAAATTAAAAATCCGTTCAGTAGTTTTTGAGAAAATCAATTTCATACAAACAGCTTTTGAGCACCGCTTTATAATACGTATAGATATTAGTATTGTATATAGAAATTATTTATTTCTTAACTGAAAAGTGGACGATTTTCATTTATTTATCACATATAACTATAGAATAGTTGTTTGTTAGGTTGTTTTCTTGTCTCTCGACCGAGTAGTGAACATCTAATATATAGATTCATAAGGATGTATAAAAATGTATCTTTCTTGCGACAATACCGTATAGAATTATCTAAATTTTTACTTAGCATATTACGATATTTTGATTTTTGCACCGTGGTTTTATTATCGAAAAGGAGATATTCTATAAATTTTAATATAAATCTTACTCGATTTAGTATTACCCAGTATTATTCATATTAACCTACAAATTCGATTTTCCCTTAGTCTAAATTGGGAAGGTGTACCTAAAAGGTATTCCTCAAGGATCTCTGCTTGAGCCGCTACTCTATTATGTTTATATTTATGGCTTTTAAAAGATTATTTTATATTTCTGAGACCCTTGTCAACGGTTAAATTTATTTATTTATTAATTTGATTGAGTTGACACCAGATCGGAGGTATACACAGATACAATGTATAAATTTTGGCGTATTGAGAATTTGACTATTAACATATATCATAAGATAATATAGTTTATAAAATAACTAGTTATATTGTTTAGCTATATTGGTTTTTGATGTGAGTTCATTTTTTTTATACGGTACGGTATAGTTATTTTTACGGTATAGATTTTTTTTATAATTCACTTAAATATTTTTATATAAATGTAAGTTTTCCAGTACAATACGACATCAGTATTCAGTGCAGCGATTTATGTGTTAATTTTTTTAAAGATTTATTAATGAGAAGTCTAATAAAATAATAATAGGTAGTCAAATTATATATGAGTGTTTCTTGATTGTAAAATCTTCCTTCAAATATTTCAATAATTCTTCTTTCGTTTTATCCGATATAATCCCCACCTCTAACTTCACGTTTCTTACTAGATTACATTTCTCCAAACACAACCCTCACATGTGGAGTATTGTTGATGTTAATAGGGGTTCAAGTTTTATAAACTCTCGGTACAATTAATGGCTTATCACGAATATACAGTAGAGGCGGGTAGAGTAGAGTAGACTATAGTAGAACATACAACAGGGTAAGTAGTTATAGAAAAACAACATCACAGTGGAGAAAGATGATAGATAAAAGGGCTACAAGTAAAAGATTATAAATATAAACCCCAACCGACCTCAACCACAGATAGAGTTCCAGCACATCGAACACCGCCTCCAGGTGCACCAGGTCCATGATGGTCCTGGGGGCTGGCAGCGGCCACTCCACCACGTTGCACATCCAGTTACGCGTGAGAGGCTCGTTCCGGCTGTACTGACGTACCATCTGCAATTATTAATAAATTCAAATTTAATATATCTTTAGTCAAGTAGGCATTTACACACAGTTTTGAATCGTCAGTTATTACAATAAATAAGGTCAGTGTAGTCAGTCCGTCAGTTAGATACCACCGTCCCGGAATGCTGCTCTGCTGAGAAGAGGCCGCTAGAAACTCAACAGTAATATATCCTATATAATTAGTTATAATTATATAGGATATATTTCATAATTGTTCACTTTTGACATATTGATAGCCCAAATGTCGTCAGAATGTATCGTGAAACCATGAGGAAGGTGGTGCAGACGAAGGGCAGCTTATTGTTGTTAGGAGCGCAGCAGAACACATTTTAATTCTATTTTATTTCTTATATGTATATATATATATATGTACCCTGTAAAAATGTATGTTATCCAAATAAAGTGTTTTGATTTGATTTGATTTGATAGCAAGTGATGTCACAGTGTATGTACCTTGAGGAAGGTGGCGCAAACAAAGGGTAGCTTATTGTTGATGGGGGCGCAGCAGAACACGTATCTGGCGCGGAGAGGAAGCGGGACGTGCTGAATCATCTCCGCCAAGAACTTGAACCCCTCGGTGTTGCACATGAAGTACAGCGACGCGTCCACCGTGCAGAGGTGTACGAAGATGTCCTGGAAGGGGGAGGAGGGGGTGTAATTAGAGGTCATTTTGGATTTTATATGTATATACGATAGTGTATGACTGTGAAATATCAACAATTGAACAATAATTTAAATATTATTTAACAATAAATGATAATGAGTATGGTACAAAGGCTCTAATTAACACCATTAAGCTGCTGAGTCCGGCGTGCGGCAGATGGTAGGCGTAGAGCTCCATCTGCTCCGCGGTAGGGTGGAGTCCGGCCTGCGTCACGGGCTCGGGGGGCTGCGAGAGGAGCGTCTTTAGGGTGGCGAGGTCCTCCGCCCTGAAGGTTGTGACGTACCCCGTCTCCCACGCACTGCCGTACCTCCCGGCGCGTCCTGCATGTGAGAGTCAACTTTTAAAGAAGCTTCAAGAAAACAACATGCATGAAGATTTTCAATGTTAGTGAAATGATATTGGTTGTGCGATTTAGGTGATGAATTACTATGAATGTAAAAAAATAATATGATATATAATTTATTTGGTAATTAAATAAAATGAATGTCTAACTTGATTTCTGTTATGGAAAAGCTAAAAACAACTGTCATATAAAATTAATTAACAAATGAACTAATTACATATAAGGAAAAGTGGATATAAGAAAGAAGTTAACTATTTTAACTTGTAAGGGAAGATACTTAAAGAAATATTTATTATTATTAATTATAAAATACCCGCTATCTGCAGCGCCTGTGATATGCTGATAACATCCATTTCCTTATCACCATCTTCATTTATAACCGGTTTGATGAGAGAATAGAATATTATCCGTCTTATACTCCTGGAAGAATTATAAATATATTTCAATATATATAGTTTTGTAAATATATTAATCATATATAATTAGTTTGTCTTTACTTACAAATTGATACCAAGTCCTATAGCGTCGGTGGCTACCATTACTTTACAGGAACTGTCAGGGTCATTGAACTTATTGGCCTGTGCTAGTTTAGTGCCGGGGGGCAGACTGCCGTATATGACGGCTACTTCGTGACCCCTGCAAAAAATAGTTATAGCAAATAAACAATAAGCATTAAGGTATATGAAATTAACAGACCAACCTAAGATGGTTTTCATTAGTGTGTGTGTCCATTTTATATATAAGTTAATTAAACTGGATAATAAAAACTAATTATTGCGGGTACTTTACCCATAACGAATTTGTAGAAACATCTTAAAAAGTGGTTTTCAATGTTGCTAGATATAATAATAATTATTAATATGTGATATTTATAAATCTTACAATGTATATAACTGAATATATAAAGGATACCTGCCTCAAGGGACTGACCTGTGTTCTATGGCTCTACTGACACTGTATATATCGTTCTTATTGAAACACACTATGCAGTCCCCGGCTCGCACATTGTCAAGCGATACCAGCGCACTGTCTTCTACTTTCAGTTCAGTTAACCTTTTGTATGATCTCACCTGTTATGAGTAAATTTAAATAAGTTAGGAAAAAATTTTTAGATATATGAGAAAGAGAAAAACAGAACCTCCAATTCTTCTCCCGTTGTGTTACATATTTCTTCTACGAGGTTTATGGCACCTGCTTCACCACATAGGTGTATTTCATCTGCTTGAAGACCTGGAATTAAAAAGCATTTTAATATTTTGAGGATTTTATAACCATAGATATACTTTCTCACAAAACTATACAGTATAACAAAGAACAAGTCTTGCGTTTTTTGGATATTACTCTTGTAAATTACATAAGCTACCAATTTTTTATATTATTTATTTATTTAGCTTCACGCCATATCCCTTGCGGAATAGCCAGAGACGACGGAGCGCCAAACGCTACGGTCCCTGCATACCTCTTTCGCCACGGCCACAGACATCAACCTCTTAACATTATCTCCATATGGAGATGATGCAGTGCTCATGATGCTATATAGCAAGCAATTGATCTTAAGGTCACCTTACTTTCATTTTCTCCAAGGCGTGAAAGACAGTGTGTAAAATGTTTGCTATTTTAAATATGAGTATATAAAATACCAACAAACCTAAAACGGCTCTGGTCCAAGCCCAACCCCGGCCTCGGTCACCAAGCATTTGAATTTCATCAATAATTGCAACATCATCTACAAATAAACTCATATAAAAATTCCATTTAAAAACACCAAAAAATACCTTCTAAACATTTCCTACTCACAATAGTCATTTAATGATGTCATTTCAACTGTACATGCTACGTGTTTTGAAGGAGTCAGTTCCGGCTCATCCAATAAAAATGGTTCTTCATCTGAAGGCTTAGTGTCTATGTTTTCCACGAGTGTATTGTAATGTGACGCATGTCGTCTCTCCTCGCCTGTTATTAAATCACATGGAGTACCCTAAAGACAGCAATTAGTGATTACAATTTGAAAATTTGTGGTCTTTATGTAAGATGAAGTACTTTCAAACCAAAACTATATAAAAGTTAATAAAAACCTAATACCTAATTCTGTTTTTACATGATAGATGGTTCCAGAAAAAAATGTGTAAAAACAGTCATTGATCGTATGCAAAAATAGGTGATTGGTTCCTAATCTCTAAAACCTATTAAAATTTGTGAAAAACAACGATTTTTTAAGAACAAGTATTCATGTTTATTTTTACAAGCATAGTTATTGAAGATTATTCACAAAATATTAACACATTTCAATTGCTCGACCAGTAAATTTGCTTGTATGCACAAAAAGGGAATTCTCCTATATTAGTGATATGAACATATTTTGCAGAAATTAAATTTGACAAAAAAAAATTAAGCCCAAAAAATTTTCAATTGTGCTAAATGGAATAAAATTGTGTAAAAAAAATTAAAAATATTTTATTTTCAAACCGTGTTATATCAAAACCGTGTAAAAACAGACTTAGGTGTACACTCTTTATATTAAAGTACTGATTTATCTTACCTTACTGTTTGACTTATGATATATTTCCGTAGCTAACAACTTTAGGGGACCACAATAAACCCCTGACTTTGCTTTGAGGAACTTTTCCATTGCATGGTAGGTTTTGCCAGAGTTAGTGGGGCCTGCATGGAAAATTATTTTTCTATTTATATTACGGGCTTCAGGATACCTGTAGAATTTAATATGATTATTTGAACATGGATAAATTTATTTCTTTCTTGTGCTAAGTTTTACAATAAATATTTTTTTTTTATTAACTTAATATTAAAATTTTTACTACTACTATCATAATGGAATTACAAACTATCCTGAATTAAAACAATAATAGTTAGTAATAGTAATATAGTTAAATAATATAAGAGTTTTGTAAAAATGTATTTTCTTACCAATTGGCCGGTGTTCTCAGATCTGATATCTTTTTAAGATCATCTAAACAATCTAAATGAGGAAATGCAAGTCTAGCATGTCTAAGGAAATATGGAAACAAATCATTCACATTCCCAGCACCTAGAAATTTAATTGCTTTGAAGTATGTGTTTAAATGTGTTTTGGAATGGCTTTGTAAAAAGGGTTTTGAAAATTTTTAACATAAATAAATCATTATAATATGTCTTACCTACTAATATATCACTTATTGTAATATGTACATCCGGAGGTAAATCATGTTCTAAACAATGTCGTCTAAAAGATAAAAAAGCTTGATGCAACAGCTGATCATCAAGACCATTTTCTGAAGCTAAAACTCTAACCTCTGGCTTTTGATAAAATTTGTTTAAAATTTTTAATAAATCTTGTTTTTTTAAACGACCAGTAAATTCTTCTCCTACATTTATATCGTCAGGGTTAGGTTTTACTGCTACAGGAACAAATAAAGTTGAAGGATTTCCCTTATCGTGTTTTTTAGTTCTCTTGAAAACATAACCTATTCGGCCAACTTTTTCTGTGTGAGGATATAGTACAGTAGTAACGAGATTAGAAACACACGGTTGTAATCTATCTATGCTGTAAACTGTCCATATTCGTGAAAGTCCTTTGTACATTTTGATAAAAACTAAAATATATTAACAAAAATTTATTAATCTTGTCCTGTCACATTGCTTTAAAGTTTAAAAAATATGAATGTTACCAGTTGATTAATTTAACTGTCACTTTTCTTTCATTCCATTCCTACAACGTTTATCAATAAAGATTTAATTTTGACTTTTATAAAATAACAATTAATTATATGAATTCAGTTAAAAAAATGCAAAATTTGTGTGTCTGCAGATAGCACGTCTCAGTCTTTCAGGTTTAGTTTTTTATATATTTTTACTCTTTAGTCTTTAACCTCACAGTCAAGAGATAAACGTACTGTTACTTTAATTTAAATCCGCTCTTGTACTGGAAGATTGTAATGTTCATCAAATTATTTGTATTGTTGATTATGTTTACACGTATCGTATTCGAGCAGAACATTGATTTATGGTTATAAATCAATTGATGGTTACCAAAAGAAAAATTATTACCAAATGTCAAATAACAATAAGGGATTCAAATAAGGATTTCGTTTTATGTGGTTAGGCATAAATTCTATTCTAATCAACAATGAGACTCAATTACAATATGTATGATGATGATACTTTTATAGCCATTTGGCACTGCCGGTGTCAAGTTGAGTTTCGACTTCATTTTTGGTGGTCCCGAAATTATTTCTCCGGTTATGGCGGGTTAATAACTGTGGCTAGTTAAACTTAGAAGTAAAGAATCAACTAACATCTAAGTTAGATCTTAGTTAACTCTTAATTATTATTATGAGAGAATTCTTACAAAACTTACACCAGATTCAGTATTTTAACCGGGATTTATTGAACTCATATTAACTCACAGATTAGAATCCTAAATTATGATTTAAAAATATAAGGTTTGTAAAGCTGTGTAAGGTTTAACTTCAATAACTGGTACCTACTTATTTTCCATTAACGCTAATTTCTCTTGATATTAAATTGAATCTGAATTTAATATAAAAGTGTAATTGATTGGATTTATCATCAAACCTATTAAATAATTAATAAAATTGGCAGGTAATATTAATAATATATTAATATATACCCTTAACCTGTGAATACTAAATGAGAAAACATATTAAGAATGCTTTTATCAAAATGTTTAATTTCACATTTAAACTTTATTTATATTTATTATATTGCCGTAATAACAATAATAATGATAGACACTAATTTTAATCGTACATAATTTATATTACAACAACAGTCTTTTACAATAGTTTTCCGTATTTTTTCCCTTGTTTACCTCTGTAATCCCTGAGGAAAGAAAACTCAAAATATTTTAGTCTGTTTGGTTATTATTTTTTCATTGACGTGCCTGACGTGAGCGGAAGACTCAAGACAGACACGACGACGAGCGAATAAATTCGGCTTAGCCCAATTATTGCATTGATTACGTTTCACATGATAGAAATTGCAATATATTCGGTAATAAAAAATTTCATCACAGGCATCGTGACTTAATATAGCGCTATTAAACAATGGGAAAAGCTAAAAAAGGAAAGAAGGGTCAAACGGCCGAGGATGGGTAATTTTATTTTTTTTAACATATGTTGAGGTTAGTAATGTATATAAATGTATTATAATTTGGTTTATATTTAAACTTTTAGTGATAGTGACATAGAAACAACCACCATCGATAATGTAAAACCGGCTCAAAACAAGGGAAAAAAGTAAGTATATCTCAGATTATCCATATTATTTTTTTATTAAATTTCTTAATTTGTAACAAGTTGAAATAGCTTTAATTAATTTAAAAATATTGTTATTAGTCACCGTATCGCACAATACACATTAAATCTATTAACCCCATGAAAAATATAAATTATTTTAAAGATCATTCACATTATATTCTTTTAGAAAATCCAATGAATCGGAAGAAAGTGATGAGGAAAAACCGAAAACCAAACCTAAACAGAAGAAATCAATAGATTCAGATGTTAAAGAAGTCACAAAAGGTTTGAAAAATGTGTCCGTTTCAAACAAGTCTCAAAAGAAGAAAGTAGTCAGTAGCGATGGTAAGATTCTCATACAGATAATATTATATTAGATATTATAATAAAAAATATCACTACAATTTGATCATCAAGAATATTTAATATTAAATTTAAAAATATTAATCACTGTTTATATTATATCTGATAATAATACATCAGTTTTAGTTTTATACAAACTAACAATGATATTGTTTTAAAGTTTCTAATGTCTATATTAATATAAATGTGTCAAGACCTTGTTAGGGAATTTTCATATCCTAATGGGATATTATTTTAATCATAACATTTAATTGTTTTGTTAGTTACTCACCGTAAATTATATTATTTTCATAAAAAAATGTGATAATCATATGTTTAAAAAAAAAATTTATTGAGAAATTTCTTTTCTTCTCTTGTGTCATTATTTCTTATCTATTCGTCAAAGTGTATTTATCAGCCATTTCTCAAAGCCTGATATATTGATATAAAGTTAATTTACTTGCATGTCTTAACCTTTATAATTGGTTAATGCTGTGAGAATCTATCACAATTCTTGGCTATGGTGTTAAATCACTTACTCCAATTATCTTTTTTAAGACCATTAGTAAATTACAATTACACGATCATGTCCCATTTATAGATGAATCTGAGGATGAACCAGTGGAAAAGCCAAAGAAAAGTAAGAAAAAGGAAGAAAAAAGTGCATTTTCTCTATTAGCTATTGAAGATTCTGGAGATTCTGCTCCTGAAGCGCCCCCTTCGTCTGATGATGAAAAGCCAGCTCCAAAAAATCAAAAGAAAGTTCCTGAAAAGAAAGAACCTGCTGGTAAAAAAGGCAAAAAGGCCAGGAGAAAGAAAGATGATAGTGATGAGGATATAGACAAAGTACTAGCTGAACTTGAAATGGAATATGCTGGAGTTAAGAAAGAGGAAATCCCAACGCCAGCTCCTCAGGTCGAGAAAACTCCAGAAACTGTTGAGGAGAAACCCAAAACAAAGAAAAAAGGCAAAAAAGAAGAACCAAAACCAGAGCCTAATGAAGATGAAACTGAAGAAAAGGGTAGTGAGAATGAAAGTGAGATTACAATAAAAACTGCTGCACAAAAAAAGAAAGAAAAGAAGGAGAGAGAAAAGCAAAAGAAGTTAGAATCTAAGAAAAAAGAAAAAGAACATGAGGGTAAAAAGGATGTGTCTGAACAAAAATCAGCTGCTCAACCTACTAAAGAAAAGACTGAAGTTAAACCTGTTGTAGAAGAAAAAGAGGTACCTAAAGCTCCTTCAGAAGAAAAGGAAAAAGAAGCTGAAGGTGACACCCCTGCTGCCGAAGGAAAGAAAAAGAAAAAAGGTGAGAAGGGCGAAAAGGATGATAAGGGGAAAAAAGGTCCTACAAAAAAGACTATTGCTGCTATGCAAGAGGCTTTGAAAAAGGTTAAGGAAGAAGAGGAGCGCTTACAGAAGGAGGAAGAGGAGAGAATAAAACAAGAGGAAGAGCGAGAGCAACAGAGACTGGAAGCAATTAGATTAGAGAAAGAACGTAAGGATAGAAAGAAACAAAAAGAAAAGGAGAGAAAAGAAAGACTTAAGGCTGAAGGTAAATTGCTCACTCCGAAACAAAAAGCGGAGAAAGCTAGGGCCCAGGCCTTGTTGGATTCATTGAAGGCACAAGGGATAGAAATTGGCTCAGCCGAAAAAAAGCCGCCACGTCTAGGAACTAGAATTAAGCCAATTAAATTAAAAACGCAAATGTCACAAGAGGAACCGGCCACTCCAATTGAAGAAAAGAAAGTTGATTTTAAGGTCGCTGACATTAAGGTATGCAAAACTTGTTTTTTTTTAATATATATTTTTGTATTTTATTAACGGTTTGAATATCCCCTAAAGTAATATAAAAATATCATTATGTAGGAAGAGGTACCCAAAGTTGAAGCGAAGAAAGAAACAGAAGATGAGGCAGTAAAAGACGCGTGGGACGCCGAATCTTCAGAGGAAGAACCGGAACCAGAACCAGAACCAGAAAAACCTGAACCCACACCAGAAACCAAACCTGAACCAGTTGAGGAATCTAAAGAGGTATATATAGTTCTTATATTCAATCATATTCAATTAATATTCATTATATTCAACATTAACATATCTTACAGAAGGACGAAGAAGATAGTTCAGAGGAAGAAGAAGAGAGCTCCGAGGAAGATTCAAGTTCAGAAGATGAGTCTGATGAGGAGCAGATGACGGACGCACAGAAGAAACGTGAACTGGTTCTAAAAAGATTAGAGGTATTTATTCACTCATTCATTCCTGATTTTTAAGTCACCACATTTAATGTTGATGATGATTTTATTCCAGAAAAGAAAAGAAGATAACGAAAAGAACAAAACAGACAATCCTCTTCGGGCTGCCGTTGTGTGTGTTCTAGGTCACGTCGACACTGGAAAGACTAAGATATTGGACAAGTTGAGGAGAACCAACGTTCAGGACGGAGAAGCCGGAGGGATCACTCAGCAAATCGGAGCCACTAACGTACCAATTGAGAACATCAAGGAACAAACTAAACATATTAAAGGGGTGAGCCTTTAGCTGAACTATAATTTAAGTTATTAAGCATTTGTAACATCAAAATTATTATACAGGTTACCGAGATAGCCTTCAAGTTACCCGGCCTGCTTATCATCGATACTCCAGGTCACGAGTCCTTCAGCAACTTGAGGAACAGGGGATCTTCCTTGTGTGATATTGCCATTCTTGTGAGTATTGCCTCGTCTGGTGAATAAATTAAGACTTGTAACTCAAACATCTTGATTTAGAACCTAAGTTAGTCAATGTTTGTTTGAAACTCAGTTTATGAGAAATGACTTGTCCAATACATTTACAATACAGATCACTAGCTCGTCGAGAGATAGTATTTTAGAGAGAGAGAGGGATAATTTATCTCCCTTTCATTTCAGGTAGTGGACATTATGCATGGGCTTGAACCCCAGACTATAGAGTCTATAAACCTCTTGAAACAAAAGAAGACACCATTCATAGTGGCGCTAAACAAGATAGATCGTCTCTACGACTGGCAGAGCGCTCAGAGGAAGGATGTCAGGGATATACTCAAAATGCAACAGCCAAACACTCAGCTGGAGTTCGAGAAACGTACCAAGGACGTCATTCTGCAGTTTGCAGAGCAGGTGAGTTTATTAATCATATCATACTATCCCGTAACTATTCTACATCCGTCTTCTCTTCCAGGGTCTGAACGCGGCGCTGTTCTACTCCAACCCTGACCCTCGGTCATACGTGTCGCTGGTGCCGACGTCCGCGGTGACAGGCGAGGGTGTCGGTAACCTGCTGGCCATCATAGTGCAGGCCTGCGAGGGACCTCTGCACAAAAGACTGGTCTTTTCGCACCAGCTACTGGCCACCGTGCTCGAGGTAAGGACTTTCTCATTCAAATTAAATATATATATGTCAAGTAGGTATTTACTACTTATTTACTTTTCATGTTTTAACTTTAATACACCGCACTAAGTGTACCCAGTGTATAAAAGCCAAGCCATTCAGTTTGGTTGTAACCGGTGTTCACTAAAGGAACGTCTTTATAATAAATAAAACATAAAGAAATTACTCCATCCTATTTAACTATGTACATATGAAACATGATATCCGTCTGAACCAACAGGTGAAAGCGATCCC
Source organism: Melinaea menophilus ssp. n. AW-2005 (assembly GCA_918358695.1). NCBI lineage: Eukaryota > Metazoa > Arthropoda > Insecta > Lepidoptera > Nymphalidae > Melinaea > Melinaea menophilus. Next base: position 2,677,314 of record OU911055.1, on the reverse strand, counting down.
CGGCCTGGGCACAACCATAGACACGATCCTCATCAACGGCACCCTCCGCGAGGGTGACACCGTGGTGCTGGCCGGCACGGACGGACCCATCGTCACACAGATACGATCACTCCTCATGCCGCAGCCCATGAAAGAACTTCGAGTCAAAGTGAGCGACGAAAACTTGATAATTTTGTGTATTTATTTACGGCACACTCTAATAGCAGAATACAAAAATAATTTAAAATTAAAGAAGTTTGCAAGACGGTCTCATCGCTAAAGTTAACTCAGATAACCCCCAGGGGAGAGGTACTGAGATGGTTGCACTATAAAATAAACTACACTCTAATAATAGACATATATATATATATATATATATATATATATATATATATATATATATATATATATATATATATGTGTGTATTATTAGAGAGTAGTATATATGTATGTATATTACAATATATATAATATATTGTAATATACATATTCTTATGATATACTATATTTAGTTTATATAAATTATAACTGTGTATATGCCTCCATCAAAAGAACCAACATAACCGAAATAACTGTTGAACAGAACGCATACATAGAGCACAAGGAGGTGGTGGGCGCCCAGGGGGTGAAGATAGCAGCCAAGGAGCTTGAGAAGGCCATAGCTGGTCTCAACCTGCTCGTTGCTCAGAAGCCCGATGAAGTTGATGTATTGAAGTGAGTTTTCTAACATCATGTCTAAATCTGCTACTAATAAAGTCAACATGTATGTCTGTATGCTAATTAATAACCTCTCATAATAATATAACTTTACAGGGAGGAGGTAGCCCGTGAGCTGAAGTCCGCTCTGTCGTCCATCAAGTTGACGGAGCGCGGCGTGTACGTGCAGGCGTCCACTCTGGGTTCCCTCGAAGCCCTGCTGGAGTTCCTCAGGACGAGCAAGATACCCGTAAGTCTGTTTGTCTGTAACTTAATACTCTTAGTCCGGAATGTCATCCATTTATCCTGGGATATATATTTTTTCACCTTTTAACCCATCCCTTCCCCCAAATGATTAATAGTGAAAAAAACTCCTACCCTCCGAAATTACATTCATACTTTAGATGCGGTGTTGAAAAAAGAAATTTAGCTAACTTTCTAACATAATTTGCATAATGCAAAATTTCATAATTTTCCGTCAAGTAGTTTTCGAGCCTATTCGTGACAAAGAATGTGAAAAAGTCTCCAGTTGAGCGCTCCGCTCGCTCCGCTTAGTAACGTTATTGTTATTCTATTTATATCATGGTGTATAGCTATATTAAATATTATATTTGTTTCAGTACTCCGCCATCAGGATAGGTCCGGTCGTGAAGCGTGACGTCATGAAGGCGTCCGCCATGTTGGAACACGACTCGCAGTACGCGACCATCCTGGCCTTCGATGTTAAGGTACGTAATAATATAATATAAAGTGCCAAAATTAAGTAATATAATAAAAAAAAATTCTTTCGTAGATCGAAAGAGACGCACAAGAGATGGCGGATAATCTCGGTGTGAAGATATTCGCGGCGGATATCATTTATCATCTGTTCGATAAATTCACGGCCTACCGGGAGGAGTTGAAGCAGAGGAAGAGGGAGGAGTTCAAACACATAGCCGTCTTCCCCTGCAAGCTGAAGGTATTAAAACATACATGCACTGACAGATGGGTTCACCTACGCCCTTGTATGTTAAATTAAAGAATTTGAGTTCATACATCCATTTGTGTCATTCTTTTTAATCATAGTAATAAGTAGTTATATATTTTTTATCTAATAATGATAACAATTCATGTATGTATGTATACATGTAACATACCAGTGTTTGTAATGTGATGTACTTCCAGATCCTGCCCCAGTTCGTGTTCAACTCGCGGGACCCCATAGTCGCGGGGGTGATGGTTGAGGCGGGCATCGTCAAGGAGGGGACCCCCATATGTGTACCCAGCAAAGAGGTAAGTGGATTAATGTTACCTTCATACTCCGTCTAGGTACTTATTACATTATACATTGTATCAGCGAAATCTCTATTGACTCTTCTCAGCAGAGTAGCATAGGAGTTGGTAGCTTACTGGCGGACTGACTACACTGACCCTTTTCATGTAGTAATTGACGATTCAGAAGTGCCTGTCTACTTGGACGTATCTACTTTGAGCTTTGAGAACTTTGAAAAACTCTAAGTAGCGAAAGCTAAAAGCGAATAAAGTTAAACTTCTCATGAAGAGATGCTTAACTCAATTAGCATGAATGAATCGAAGAAAAAGATAGCACAACAAATTACCACATCTCTTTGCAAAATAAATCATTAATTCTTAAGCATTCAGGAATTTAGAGACTACAGACAGACGACAGAGTCCCTGACGATTCCACGAGCAGATATCGCTACTTAATAACGATATTTTGAATCTGGTGCAGTTCGTGGAGCTGGGCATAGTGACGTCGATCGAGGTGAACCACAAGCAGGTGGAGACGGCGCGGAAGGGACAGGAGGTTTGCATCAAGATAGAGCCCATCCCCGGGGAGTCCCCCAAGATGTTCGGGAGACACTTCGACGAAACCGACATGATGGTCAGCAAGGTACGGCACTCACTAAATATTATTATAAAAATACATTCACAAAATTCCTTTGCTTCATCTTCACTTCTTGTATATACTATAAAATTGACGCAAATGTAATATTTAAATTAATTAAAATATTTGTAAAAAAAATGTATTTCTTTCCAGAATATGTATTTGTAATAATTTAATAGTTTATATTAAAAGTTTGTCATAGTATCATATCTTTCTAAGTAACTTGTGACCAATAAACAATTTGTTGATCGTACCCATAGTAGACAAATAATAGATTTCATCATAAAAATATGATATTAAAAAGAATATATGTGTGCAATTCACATACGGCAGAAGGGGACTTCTTAAAAGTGAGAGTGAGTGAGATGGATATAGAGTATCAGAAATATTAGTATAAATGTAAGGTCTATTTAATACTTTGATCTAAAATATTTGTATTTTAAATTAAACTTATATTATATTAAAAAACTTGCTTCAACCAAAAATTTTACTATTCATCAACGCCATCTATCGGTAAGTTTTAAAAATAACAACTTCAATACATGCCTGACTTTAGTCTAAAAATTGAGCAAAAGATGGCACTACAACAGCAGTGGGCACACGTCTTCCATCTCATTCTCTCCTATACATTTATGTGTTTGCATCTTTATCGTGACGCATTTTCGTTACATCGTGTTTGAAATCACAATCTTATAGAAGTTGCACAGCAAAAATACAAGAATCGTTAACCGCTAGAGGGAAACTGTCTACAACAGTATATGTATATATATGTATATATATATATATATATATACAAAGTAACAAGTAATAAAATTGATCTTATTTTTTTATGTATAAAACTTTATTATTTGGTGAGCAAATCCGAACGGTTTCGTTATAGAGACAATAAAATAGTTACAGATATTTTAAAATAAGAAAAAGCGACATTAAATAATAATATACTAACCCAACTATATATAATATAAATAAAATTGAAGTGTCCGTTTGTAATACCAAATTAACGACGTTTCACTAAATGCATATGAAAGTATATACGGTACTTACATAAAAAGAAACAATTTGTTTGGTTCGGCTAATACATGAAACGGCTGGACCGATGTTAAGCCGACTTAAACGGACGGATAGCTGATGTTATAAGGAGTAAATTAGGCTACATTTTTTTACAACAAACATACTGACAGCTAGTATTATAATACTAGGAGAGCGAACCGCACCTCGATTTTGACTCGCTACGCTCGTAAAATCTCGGTAGAATTCGGCTAATTGAGCGGAGCGAATAACCCAACTCCAATTCAGCGTTCAAAGCAGAAATCGACAGGCAAAAAATATAAAATAATGAAATATCACATAAAGATTTTTTTTTACATTGAAATTTATGGGACAGTTATTTTTGGGTGATTATTCCTCAACGACATGAGTTTTTTTTTTTCGTAAAAACCATCGCCATAAATGTGCAAAATTTCAAGAAGATTGGTAAAGCCGTTTTCAGGCCAACCCCGGACATGGGATACAAAAAGTCACACAGAGCGCTCCGCTCGCTTCGCTCAATAATCGTAATATTTTTAAAGTAAATATTAAGCAAATATTATTATCTTTGTTAGAATCGATCTTATAAAAAATATAATCTTGTGATAACCGAATAAAATAACCGTCATCGGACCAGTGCCATCCTAACTATATTGAAGTCCTCCTTACTCCCCTCCCCATTCCTCCCTCCATCTAATAAACCAACCATCGTCACAAAATATTGTTAGAAGTGTAGTACCACAAAATTTACACATGTCAAAGCAAGAAGTAATTCTGATCAAATTTTTTTTGTTACAAATAAAACTATTTTTATAAATATTAATTAGATTATTTATTAAATATAATTTTTTCAATACGTATTTAATTTAACAACAATAATATGTCTGTCTGTCTCAAAACTAGTGTTTTTCCTTTCTCATAAATAATATGTTGTATCCCCAAATATACATATAATATATGTTTTTGTTTGTTCGTTTCTTATATTATAAAGAAAATACTACAAATATTTTTGTGTTAATTTATATAATGTATATATATATACGTATACAGTTATCCCCCCCTATAACGCGGTAAATTCGTTCCGCGTTATAGGAAAACGCGTTGTAGGAAATTTCTCGTATAACGCGCTCGTTCGACCGTATAACGCGTTATGTACAAATAATTCACGTTTAACTTTTCTCGTTAAAGGCGGTTTAAATGGAGTATTAAAAAAGAACTTAATTAACTTTAATATTAACTTAATTTTATTTAATTTTTTAACAACACAATGTGCAAAGGTAAGCAAAATTAATTATAAACTGTAAAAAATTATTATAAATTTCATAGTATAGAAATATAAATTGATAATCCCCGCGTCATATGATGGAAAACAATATAATAACAATAGGAGGGAATGAAATAGCGTTATACGAAAACGCGTTATTTCATCTACAAATCTTATATTCTTAGTTCTTTAACTAGATGTTTATCGCGACTCCGTCCGCGTTTTTATACTGATTATACACATAATAATAATAATATTGCTATATATAATGCAATTGTATTACATTTTTTTTTTGTCAAAACTGAATTCTTTCTAGATTTAACAACGCAAGTGAAACCGCGGATAACAACTAGTATACAGATACTATTAATATATGTAAGTTATAAGAGGAGTCGGTCAGTTTACGATGTTGTGTCATCAAAGGAGATATAAATATCAAAATAATAAAAATATATAATCGAATTAAATCAAAGGTTCTCTTGAAAGTTTTATAGTTTTATCCGTATCGGTGTAGTCGGTTTTTAAGTTATTTTGATTTTCTCTATAACTCTATAACTAGGCAATAATTAAAAAATAATTAAAAATGTTTTCCGGTATTTTCCGTTTTTTTTTATTTTATTGTACAGTGTTTGATGAATTATTTGTTAATTAAATTTATTGTTTAAAAAATCTTTAATAAAAATTAAATCAACATATATTCTTATCAAACACATTAAGATAAAGTATTTATATGAAATCCCTATATTTTAATGTATTCGTAATTACGATAGAAATATAATATTATTAAAAAATATTTGTTTTTGTAAAGTATTTTTTATAATGGTACTTTAATTTAAATTTTTCATTTACATAATAGAAAAAAAATTAAAGGAAATAAAAAACTTTGATTTTTTTTTTGTACGCCGTAAAGCGGCACCTCTCCAATTACAGCGTGTTAAACAGTTTACGAGTTAACAGTACGTATGTATGTATGTATGTATGTATGTTTGTGTACTAGAATAGAACGGAAACAGTGTCGTTTACTAACAGTTGTATTGATATTTGCCTGTTGTACGGCGAACGAGTCGATGATTTTAAAAACAAATACTGTTCTCAATTAACAAACACACTCCTTTAGCGATTTAATTAAAAAAAAATGTAAAAAAAAATCCTAAAGTTCGATGAAAAAAATACATTTTGAACTAAAACTTTGAACTTAAAGTAAAATTTTAGTTTACTATATCATATACGGGATGAACACACACACACACGCACGTCTCTCAAGCATGAATGTAGTCCTCCCCCCCTCGGATCCATTGATTTTAACAAGAGGTCACTGGGTCGAGTGGTGGCACGTCACACTACAACCTCGACTCAACTTTAACCGTTCAAATCACACTGATACTCTTGAAGACATTTTTATATTATTATTAATATATTTATGACTTTTAAATTGAGAGTATCAAAGTATCATAGTGTCAGATGCAAGTAGTAAGTAGTAGTTAATAACCCGCACCCCCATTACGTAACGCGATAGCAATCGATAGCAATCGCCTTTTAGATCGAAGGTTAACGACATAATCAAAAATATAAAATTTAATTTTTGATATTATTTGCGGTCCCCAAAAAAGTTTTTGATATTTTATCTTATTGGAGTGTATATATTTTTGGTATATATATGTATATATATATATATATACTTTGGGTGTTATATTTGTGGTGAAGGTGAAGTAATATATAATATATATTTATATGAAGCCGTGAAGTCGGTGTCTTCCGTCACCGTTCACCCGAAGGTCGTTGTATTTTTGGATTTAACGTCACTGCTTTCCATGTATTAGGTAACGAGAGAACTCTTCATATATATATATATATATATATATATATATAATGAACCACCTCTATATATATGGTTATATTCGAAAGTTGGTTTCACTTGCATTTTGAAAGTTAAAAAAACAAAAATACAATAAGGTTACGAATCCGAAATAAAATTATATTGAGGTCCTTACGCAATTTTTAATAAAAAATCATACTATTTGTATAATTTTCAGTCAAAATAACTTTTTCTGAGGTATAAAGGCTTTAACGGACATCTTATAATATATACATACATGTATAATACTATGATTTTCTTTAGTTTATAGATTAATAGCAACTAAATAATATTAAAAATCTTAAACTAATTAGTTTGCGAATATTAAGAATATAAGTGGCAGAATCTATATTAAAATAAGATTTTCATGATAATATATAATAATATATTATTTAGGTTGAATCAAACAAAGGAACCACACCGCCGCCATCTTGCATATCTGTAAATCAAAACGTAGTTTTGAAAATAATAAATGACTTTATATTTATTTATTTCTATCCGTTTTTCATTACAGTTGGATTCGAAAAAAATGTACCCGTTTATATAATTATATAAATATATTAAATATAAAATTAACAGCGTCTCACTAAATCCTAATGAAAGTATATACGGCAGTTACATATAAAAAAATGTCTGTCTCTATGTTTGTATGTATGTATTGTATGTATAACATGATTTTCATTCTCCGATAGCTACTATTATAAGGTTTTACTTAGGGTACTTTTATTTAAAAAAACATTCGTTACTAGTACATAAAATATTCTTTTAATTATACATTTACATACACATCTACATATATATATATATATATATATATAATTTAATAGTCGTTCATATGTTGTGTTGTATTCATTCATACTCTCTCGAGGCGACCTAGTCCATGAATTTCGTTTGTTGGATATCTGCCCAGATTCTAAGTCTAATTTGAAGTGCTTACATTATTTTTTTGGTTTATTTTTAGTTTTTAATGAATAATTAAAAAAAAATACTAAATTAAATAATAAATTAAATTAAATGTCGCCTTGTTTTAAACATCTGTCTTAATGAGTACTTTTAAAAAATATTTTCTATCATTCTTAGGATTTACTTTCTTAATAATAAATGATATCTATAAAATATATAGTTTCTATTGGTAACTGCATCGCCGCTCGCTACGGACCTAAACAGTTAAGTTTACCTTAAAATAAGCTCTCACTAGTAGGGAATAGGGACTATAGTTGCACGTACTTTATTAGCGAGGTAATACACGCACACAGACGCATCACCACACACACACGCAAGGTGACCGGGTCAAATCTCATTCTCGAAGCTCCATTGATATTTCGCATAGCCTTCTTCATTGATGAAACATTTTAGAGTATGTATATATATATATATATATATATATATATATATATATATATATATATATATATATATATATATATATATATATATATATATTTAATACCTTACTTATAGATATTTTTTTATTAAATGTTTGTTTTTTTTCATCTTGAACTAATATTTTTATATAATTTTCAATAAAATTTTGTCACTTACAAAATAAAATATAGTTTAAAATTTACAGCCATAAAAAATGTAGTTTAAATAATTCCTTGTGTATAAGTGACTATTTAATTTGATCAAATAGTTGAGAGATATGAAATAGAAATATTTTGTTTTATTAATCCCGGGCCATTTCGTCTGACGTCAGTTGCACGTCAGGGCGGGGTCCAGGTCGTGACCCAGTTCCTCCGTTGCACAACCTGGTCCACTTTCGCGGTGACGTCACCCATTCAACCCCGGAGTGCTGAATCGATGCTCGAACTGGGTCGCCTTCAATGAGCCACCGCTACATTCATATTTAGTTTATTTTTAGACGAATTATGTTCTTTTTATAGATATCTTGTGAATTTAAAATATTTATTAGTATTTTTTTTTTTTAAAGGGAAGTCGTTTCATAGATTTGATTTAGAGGAAATTCAATTTTTTGTGATAATTTAATATAGTTTAATAGAAAATTAAGTATAGTAATTTTAAATTTTGACTTTAGTCGATTTTTTTAATATTTTACCTTAATTTTTTTGAGGTCTAAAGTTCAGGATGCATCTTGAGGCCTAGCAATTTGTTATATTTGAAGGTATTCTAGGTATACTAGTATATTGTCTTCGGATCTGAATTCAATGCTTTTGGGATAAATACAAAATAAATATGTCGGATCGTATGTGTTTTAAATAATTAATGTTATATTATATTCTCTCTTGTAGATCTCCCGAGCGAGCATCGACGCCTGCAAGGACTACTTCAGGGACGACCTCGTCAAAACCGACTGGCAGTTGATGGTGGAGCTGAAGAAACTCTTCCAGATCCTCTAATGATACAATCGTATCGGGAATAATAAGAATATTCCATTCGTATTTCAATTTTTACATGTGATTTAGATTCTTTACCCGCTTTTATATGAAGGTAGTTTAGATATCTTCGCGGTGCGTTTCGATACCCCCGGGGTACGTCGGGGTACGTCGGTCTGTCTGTTCCATCTGATTCCTCCTTTGTATTATAGAATCTCTCTTTTTTTTTAACGGTTTTTTTTTGTAATTACCATTTAATTTTATATCGAGTCAATACATAACGTGTTATGGTAGCCCCCCCAGCCCCCCACCCCCCGTCGTCTACATGTGTATATAGTCCATTAAATTTTTTATTTATTGAAATGCGTTTAAACAACCCTCGGTATCTTTGTTTTGGTCGTTTTTGTAACCTTTGTAAATATATAAATGATTTTTTTTTTATATTGTATATAAAATCTGAAATTTATACTTACTGTCCTTAAAGGCCAATATTAGAGTTATCTTATCAAACAATTCAGCCGGTATTTTTTATTTATTATTCAAATAATGTATAACTAATTGATTTTTTTAAATTCACAATGTGTTAGTGACCGCGAGTCCTCGTCGAGGTCCGGGGGTTGTGTTATTTGTAGGTATTATTACTTTTTGAGATGCTTTGTATTATATAGATGGAATCAGACATATTATTATATTGAAGAAATTTTAATAAAGTGCGAAATATGTCACAACGTCTATTATTTTGATAACCTTTTACTTATTATATATAATATTCATTAAATTATATATATATGTATATATATATGATGGTGATTACCGCCCGCTTCGCTGGACACACCATTAATTTGTATGTGAACTTGGTTGTTTGTTTGTAGTTGTTATAACATAGTATCAGTTGTCATGGTAACCGTTGCTATAGTAACTCTTACCCTCGCGTTAAGTGTATAGCTCATACAGGTTTAAAACTAGGCGAAATGCAATAAGTTGAAATCCGTTGGGATAGGAATTCCGTAAAATCCGTTCTTAATAGACGTCTACGTCACAAACTAAAATCTTAAGTCAATGTTACTGATAGTTTCGGAGATTTTGTGACGAGTCAGTGAGTGGTAAATCGCTATGAAATAATATATATATATATGATAATATCTTTTGCAAGTTGCGGTATATTTTTGATTATAATTTTAAAAAGTATGTCATAATAACATTGTCTGTTATATTCCCTACCACCGAGTATATGACATTCACAACAAATTTGTATCTTCATTATATTTAACAAACAGACATTACTATGTAACATTCAAAGAGGTCATCTTTAAAAAAAAACAAATATCTTGTTTCCCAGTATTAAAACGCGGATGCAACTCTCGTTAAGATCTTTTTGTTGATACAGGTCTCCTGATAGTCCTTATCACCTTTGATAATACGGATTCGTAACCAGAAGCTTTAACGAGAAAGAAACTCAACTAATTCGCAATTTCAAATTGTTTTATAGTTTCTAGACGACAAACAAATAGAGGTTCCAAGAGCAGTTTTAAGCAGTCCATATCAATGTAGAATTTATAAATGATATATCATAATTAGAATCTGATAGATCTTATCTTATTATATATAAATTTACTGCAATAAATTAAATTGAGGTGTAGTTCCGTGACTAGAAAAAGGCCTACTTATAAGACATTTGTTATATTTTGTTTTAAATAATCTGTTAGACTACAATCGCCTGAGAATATTCTATTATGTATTTATAATAGCCAGAAGATATAATAATAAATAAATAAATGCATTATAGGTACTTTATGTTATGGATACTTCTGTTAGTAAAGAAAACAGTATATCAGTTTAATTTAGAAATAATAGGATTCAGACGCTTCATATCATGGGAAGTCATTACTATCATAGAATTCACCCATGGTGGCACATGTATACCACCCATGAAATTATGTAAGCATACAGAAATTAGGTAAAACTTCACCTCTAGGTAACGCAGTTAACATCGTACCACGAGTCAGCCCAAATTCGACCTGCAATGAAATAATTGCAGTTAGACTTGCCCAATGTTTTGATATACATGGATTATTTAAAATCTGTATTAACTTTATTGTACATGTGTATTATATAGACTATTTATTGGTTGGAGTTTCGTAGTTCAAAAGGTTCCAAGTCGTCTTGATACAAACACCTAAATATACATTACCGGATACATACATTAATCTTATTTTTTTTGTTATCAAAAGTATATTTTTTCATTCTATAATAGTAAAATAAATATTAAAATAACGTGTCTAGTTTGAGTGAATAAGTCCAAGTCACAGTCGATGCGAAATTTCCGATCAATCAACAAATAGGAATATCTTGGATGCGTCAAGCATACATTGGATTGACCCAAACGTCAATCAAAAATAAATCACTTGCTCTCGGAACTTATTTTAATTATACTCGGTATGTCCAATAATTAAAACTTTCCCTTCTTTTTCTAAATACAAATATTTTTTTACTTATCTCTATATTCTTGCATTTTGCAAACAACTTCTTTTTATATATAAAAAAATGTCAAACGGATTTCATTTATGGATTGTTAATGATACATTAGGAATCACTGGATACGTGTTTGAATGATTTAGTAATTATTCAACAGAATAATAATAAAATATGTGAAGGCTAATTATAAAAGGAATATCCGTGTAATGATATCAATGCTCTTGTTCTCTTCAGAAGCTTGAAAGCTGTATCATAATGGCCGCAGACTGCACGAGTACCGAGGCGCACCAATGCAGGCACTATTGGGAGGAGCAACCTTCCTTCCTTATTACTTTAAGTGATAGAACTTTCCTTTAAGATATAAACCGTCCAAATAAAGATAGGATTTCTTATTTCTATTCTTTTGGAAGGAATAAAAATAGAATTTAGGCTCTAACGTTGTTTCCGGTTTAGTTTTTGGTTGCATTTTTGTTGGTAACCATGGCGACTCGGAGTGCGTAGGAGGGTGGGTGGAATTTTCAGGGTCTAGGTCACGCCCCAGTGACCAGGGCGCCTGCGCGACAAGGCCCGCTGGAAGCAGTTCATCCCGAGACCCCTTGGAGTGTTCAAGTGGGACCAGGCTAATTTGAAATTTCCAAAAGTGAGTGAGTTGAAGTGCCAGAGTACTTAACTAAAATACATATTTTAGTTTATACAGTGTCATTGTTTTAAAATTAGTGAAGTGTAGTTTAATTCAGTCGACTGGTGCAGTTAAAGGTATATTTTTCGATAATTTGATTTGATTATTGAAATATAACAATAATTTTAACAATTTTTGACTATATCGAAACATTTTGACATATTTTTAATGATAATGAAAATCAATGTTAGATGTCAAATTGATTGAATTTTTGGATTAATTAAATTTAATTTAATAACACTTAAACTGTTAGAACCTTTATAAATTTGTTTATATTTAAAGTTTCTGTATATTTCTTGGAAATAACAAATAAAAAATACATTTCAAAAGCTGTTATTCAATATTTTCGGAAAGAAATAATAATTTACTTCGTTTAATTACTGTAACACAAAACAGTCTTTACAATGTTTGTCTGTTCATCACATCATCACCCAAAAACTAATTACCACTTAACAGATTTTGATGAAATTTCCTTTGGTTACAGCCTATAACTTGAAGCAACAAATATTATACTTACAAACAAACAAAAAACTCTCATTTTGACAATATACCGTCCCGTCGCTCTGTCCCAGAGGTAGCAGATTCGAATCCTGCCTCTTGCTACCCACATAACTAACAGTTACTAGATCGTTTTAAACATTATTAGTATCGATTTAAAACATAAAACGCTGTTTTTATTTTGCTTTCTATTCGGTTTTAAACGTCACCAAAATAAATATAAAAATCGTTTTAACTCTCTTTATAATTTTATATTTTTTCGCATTTATAATTTTCAGTTTTTATCAGTGTTACATAATAGTAAAGATTAAAAACAATATAATATATATTTATTAATATTATATTATGGAGTTGCATTAAATTTAAAATATAAATTCAACGAACAAATTACTTAAAAGTAACATTAACAATAAGATAATAAAATTATATATAAGATGGTACATAAAAGCCATTTTTACATAAAATACCATACCTCTAAGACGAATGCATTACATATATATAATATACATACAATATATTAGAACATATATAATTATTAAAATGCAACAAATAACCGTTAGATACTTTAAAGTATGTTATATTTATCTAGTACTGTGAAATATATAGTTTAAGTGTAACTAGCAACAATAGTTTAGTGTAGATTAGACAAGGTCGCTTCAGTGGTTTCCTGCCTTCAGTGTTTTCGTCCACGTGCTGGCAGTTCATTGATGCGTACCGTGAATGAGCCGGGGCAGTCGGGGACTGCGCGCTCGACGCGCCGGGCTCCTCCCTACGTACTAGATAACACTGTTTGTACTTTAAATTACTCAACCTTGAATATCTTCATTCACTAAATTATTCTCGTACCCATCGCTAATTGGTGTCGTTTGTATGATCTGAAATTGTGGGTGATTAACGTCAATTGGACAGCATTTCCGACGCTCTGTGAGGGTCTTGTAAGAATACTATACGGCATCGATTTGTAAGTGTATTTTATATTGTTGTATAAAAAATCAAACTTATAACACGGTTGCGATGGCAGATCCTTTTATTTTTACAGTTATATACCGAGAAAGACAGGAAATTAAAGTAGTGTGTAGGGTCGACGCCGACCGTAGTACCGTTGCATGTGGCCGACACTCGACACTCGACACTCACAGACTACACTGACACACCACTTGCAGGAAGTACACATCACAGTTATCACCACATCAGAACGCCATTGTAGTGTTCGAAGGAATCGTGCCAAATACCACCAACAAAAAACCACTCCGGTATACTCCCGATAAGATAACCTAAACAAAGGGCTACCAAGTTATCCGTGTTTTAAAATTACGACCATTATTTACTTAAAGGCCAATATGACAGGCTTTTAGAGTATTAAGATTGTCAATGGCGCCAGACGTTTTTTAGAAACATTAAGAGGTTTACATTAAAGTGTTTATCCTGTTAAAGTGATCGGGAATGCGGTGAAATATTTGTTTTAATGTCGACATTCATCCAATATTTCACCAAATGCATATTGACCGTATAAAGATGCTTCAAACCAAATACAGTTTTGTGGAATCCAAACTCGAAAGACATAATGTCATAACTAAATGTAAGAACGCTTTGTTTATAATTGTCTCATATTATAATATTTTTTATACTTATATATAGTTTTATTAGTTAAATCAATAAAAACATTTAGAATTTAATCATTGGAGACTCGAACTTGAGTTTAGTTTTGTTAATGATTGATTTTGATCAAAATTATTGTATGTATGAATCGAAATGCCGTGGGTTCAGATGATAGGGACAGGCGCTGACGGTATGCGACCTCCCGAGATAAATCTATCAATGAACGAGATAACCATGTCTACCACAGCACCCGACTTTGCCTGTACTATTCGAACATTTTGATTGTTTTAAACAAACAACTCCTTAAAGTAATATACACATGCATAATTAAAACATCTGTTAATTTTGTTGAAGACCATTTAATAAACTGAAAACATGATGGTGCGAATGTTTACAACTGCGTGCTTTGAAATAATATATAAATGTGTGTTCAAACGGATATAGTAAATAAGAAATCGATGTACAATATTTATTTTTGATACATACATATGTACATACACTAAATGTGCAAACTTTAGCTATGAGAATAAAATATTATCCGCCATTAAATTATTTCGCGGGCAATCACTTTTTTTAATAACACCTATTTACGTTTAACAACATCCAAAATGGTGGAGGTTTTTGTGTAGAATATTTATAATGAAATTTATATTTGAGTAATATTCGAATATTTAATTATAACTCGTGTATATATAATATAATATGTATAAACAGTTAGGTAATCATTTGTTTGTGTGTATGTTTTCCAGCTATCACAGCCGGAAACCCCAGTTTGGCATCAGACCAACGATAGTCGCGCACAGAATAAATTTATATTATTATATGCAAATACATGGTATTGTAATTTTCAAGGTGCAATTGCGTTTAATCTTTGACAGAGAATTTAATTATCAAATATGTTCTAATATATATTGTGATTGTATTTATAAATCACGTGTCGGGATGATGTTTCATTAAAAAATGTGTGATGAAAATTTTAATGAAAATGATTTCAACTAGTTGCTTGACCTTGCGTTTACTACTGATTTGGTAACAGGTAAATCGTGTATATGGTAACAGGTAAATCGTGTATTTGGTAAGAGGTAAATCGTGTATTTCGTGACAGTCATGCCAACACCAAAATTAGGATGCAGCGTAGGATGCATAACCTACTTATGGGATGGATGAAGCGACAAACAAATTTATATATATATAGAGCCTTCGACCGTCTATTGATTGGTAGGCGGCAAATCTCGACAATACTTTTTAATATATGGTATTTTAATATGAAATATATGTTATTTTATTATGTTACATCTGACTGTTTGTTGGTTCTCGAGTGGCATGGTGGTACCACAGCTTAATATCATGTATGGGGATGAAACGACACCATTGAAGATAAAATATATGGGAAGATACTCGATACAGATCAGTTTTAAAGTATCGATAACAACTCAATCGTTTTCTTTGTGAAATTTAGAATGCAAAAAAATAAAAATCCTCACAAATATTGTCATTATATAGTTAAATTAATTTAGAAAAGACCACTTTAGTCATTACTCCGACAGTCAGAGCTAGGACTGAGGTTAGAATTACCAAAGCTAATGATAACATAAACAATGGCGACGAAATATGATTACTGATAACGACAGTTAATGGCAATGAGTTTTTTATGATAAGGGAAAAGAAAACAAGCTTGCACAAAAAAAGATAATACTAAAGTACCGTATTTACTCGTATCGTTTCTTCCCTAATCATGCATTGAATTTCTATAATTTATCTATATATTAAGATAAATAGAACCAAACCGTTTCATTGCACTGTATAAGAGGTGTGTCACAATAACATACAGACAGAAATTATATATATATATACATATATATATATATATATATATATATATATATATATATATATATATATATATATATATATATATTATTCCGTCATTTGCATCTCAGTTTATTTGAAACGTGTTTCAACTGTAGGTACCATATACAGTAAAAATTTATCTTAGAACATTTTGAAAGAAATACATATAGTATTAGTAATAATCTATAACCAAGTCATTGTAAGGCCGTGCCACAATGCCCACGTAACCTGCCTTTTAGATACAACTTTCCTGTCCAATAAGGTGCTGTACACCATGTTCAATTGTTGCATAATTCGATCCGCTTTCCACCTGCCCACGTGCTGTGATGTGGGTGAAGAATTTAGTGCCCGAAACCTTTGCGAAATTATCGTGTAGGTGCAATGTGAACTTTATCGGATTGCATTATCGACATTATTAAAGAACACATGTTTAATATTTTTATTACAGCCTTATATTTGTAACTTTTTTAAAGCTACTATTTTTAATGTTTATTTAAGAAACACAACCCCATGATCTTCAAAATCAATCAGAGGCTTCAAAAAGCCTTCAGTATTGTTCAATAAATACTTCATTCTACCTGTATTATTAAATCCTTAAAACGGCTTGACCGTTTTCGATAGGATTTTTTAAATTCACTAAAAAGTAATGAGCGATCTCTTTCTTAATATATAGTAATAACTAAAACGTTCCATTTATGTAAAAAAGTTTTAAAATTTAAAATAAAAATATTTTATATCCTTAAATGATCAATGGAAAATGTTTACGTCAGAAACAAAAATATAACATTCGTATTTTTATTTTTATTCACAAGAAAAGTTTCTTTTATTTATAATAAATATTACAAAATAGTATTAAAAATAATAAACCTTGAGATTTACAACAGCTCGTGCAAGTGGGTGGTAGTTGTGGGAGCGCCCCACTACCGATTATCAATTACAATTTTAGTTTTAATATCCTTGAACAAAATGTCCTAAATAGAACAAGTAAAAATAATGTACAACATACATGTAATTGTCATGTGGATTTGCTTAAGATATTTTATTGAAACTGTGAAATATACTGTCTTGACTTATTAAATATTACAAATGTAGTTTACAATAACAAATAGTTATTGTAGACTTACTTTTATTTACACCTTTTAAAGATTTTCTTTTATGATTGTGAATTAATCATTCATTTAATTCATTCAATGACTTTTTTTTTATAAAATGACCCAATTAAATAATCTTAGTAATTGATATTGACATCTTCCACCAAATTATAACACCAAAAGGAAGTCGTTCAAACGACACCCTCCCATAATAATCGGAGAAAGGATTGAAGTTTCAATATTTCGGTACGCCAGCGCAGGGTCGTCGACCGCACTCTTTGCTGTCGGTGCGCGCTATTTCGAGTACCGAGCTCATCCGAATAGATCCGAACTTCCCCGAACCCCGAGATGCGCACGCGTAAACAAACATGGCCGAACTGTCATTCACTAATTCATTCATAAGCTATCATTGTATTTGACAAATTGAAAATAACTCATTATATGACAGAAATACAATGTTTATTACAATGATTCTGATCTACATTATTATTCAAATATCTCATTGTGTTGCTATATTGTGTATTCCTTTTTAAATTACTTTGTTATGAAATTAATTAATAAACAATTATTACTCGCTTCCAAATCATTGAAATAGTCGTTAAATTTTACTATACTATAAATATTTTGTTGGTGTAAGTTATATGTATGTTTTTACAAAAATTTTAAGGAAAACTATATTAAAGCGAACTCATTACATTACTCACACATTACATGTGAATAATATGTGCTGTACATTATAATGTGTTATGAGTTAGTTCATTTAAAAGTTTTCTACAAATGCTTCTCGCGCCAAATCTACGAGTACGTCCCGATGAAGGTATGCATTGTTCTATCGACGGAAACGAATAGGGCTGACATCTAAATAATTATTAATTATATATATATATATATATATATATATATATATATATATATATATATATATATATATATATATATATATATATATATATATATATATATATACATATATAATTAAAAAAGTGGCAATCGAATATTTAGACAGTCGTAAGTGGTGCCATCGACAATGGACATATAAATAAAGATTGCAAAATTTGTTGTCATCTTGAAAACTAGAGACGGAAAAAAGGAAACTAGGACATGTAGGGTAAGAGATAGTGTTATGGCTTCAAATTATCCTAAATACAGTAAGACATATGTCTTATTGTATTTCAATCCTCTTATAAATAAATATTTGACATAGACATGTGCGAGTTGTATTTATTATATTATAATTGTAATAAATATATACGAGGTGTCAGCCCTGAGCGGCACGCACATGTGTATAGCATATTAAAGCTCGCCTTTTGTTTCTGACCATGTGGCCTGCGGTGCGTTTAGCGTTTTTTGTACATATTTTTTCGACGAACGAAATTTCAAAACCATTCATGTGTCTAGCATCCGGTCACAGTAAGCCTTTACATATATGTAACTGTTCCTAACTACATCATACGATATAGCAACATAGCAACATATACATGACATTAGCAATACTTACGCATCAAAGGGAAATCCTGAATTTGTGCTTAGAACCTTGTTTATACTAGATTTCAAACATTACCACGCGAATATATCCGTTTGAAAGGTAATATAACAAACAAATATCAAGACAACCCGCATTATACCGTATTTAAACTATATAGAAATAGTAGACGCGTTTAATACTAGATAGTATTATTTGATATGAGTTAAGCACGTGGTAGTTGAAATCATGCCAACTCGTCAATTTCCTGTTTACCACCAAGCCGTCCGTCTATATCGAACTTAACAAACACGTTAACTTAACGCGCCTCTACTTATTTTTTATGTTCATCAATTCTTTGTTATATTTTAAAATACAGATTATTGTTCTCGTAAATTAACACGTTGTTAACATTATATTTTAAACATTTTCATTGTTATTTTGTTTCCAAAGTCACATTGCGTATATTTAGCTCGGAATCGTAAACATATTTTTAACAAGCTGTGCATGCGATTTCGTTCGATGTTTTTTAAGATAAATGCAGCTTAAGTTCCTTATAAAATTATCTATCCAGTAAGAATCCTCTTACAAATCGGTGTAGCGGTACAAATTAGCCGGACCAAACAGATAGACAGAGACAAGTTTAAATATATATATATATATATATATATATATATATATAACATATATACTTTCATTTGCATTTAGTGAAAAGCTGTTAATTTGGAATTACAAACTTAAATTTTATTCAAAAAAATATAAATAGATTTTATAATAAGTTTTCGATGACACTCAGTCGGTAGGTAAATACAGATGCTATCATATGTCCTTACAATGTCCTCCTTAACTTATTTGACATTGCGGAATATATAAAAAAATATTTTTTTCATTACGTTGGCAGTTCCGCGTAACATGGCCTTGATAAATGTTACCAAATATTTTTTCTTGTGCGATAAGGTATTGTCCTTATCAATGTTAATCGGTCTCTCGTTTGGAGATATACAAACTACCAATATTTTATATTAGAATTAACAATTCATTTTCTATTTAAATTGGTTTCATGTAATCTAAAAAACAGTATGTAATTTGTCCTTGTTTTTAATAATTTCAAAACTTAAAATATCTAACTTTAGATATATATATATATATAACACGAGATATAGTTTCTGTGCATCCGCCAATAATAATAGAATTCAATATGAAATTATTTATGATTTGACTAATTATTATTATATTTGAGTGTTAATTGAACATCTTTTCATTGATATAATGATAATTTAATTAATTAATAAATAGTTAGCTATAAATATTTAGTGTATTTTAATTGTAATTAATGGCGTATGGAGTTGAACCGAACCATGTCTCCGGGAGGCTTAACGGGGGACGTAATTGTGATGATCAGAGAACTGGTCTTGAGGATTGCGGATATTGTCATCTATGGTAGCTGGAGATTGTGGTTTTTGTGCTGCCTTCGCTAGGTTATATTATATTTCAATTATTTTACTTACACATTGGCTGTGTTTGTGAAAGGTTCTTTATATATTTGACATAAAATAAATAGTTTTTTTTTATACTAACTCTATAGGTAGTGTAGACGGCATTTGTGGATGGAATTTCATTAAGACTTTTTTGATATTTAACATACCAAAAATAATATTTTAATTAACCCCCCTCCCCCCTACCGGTGAAATTTAAGAGATATCGTGATGAGTACATAGGTGGAAATCTATACATATGTATAGTATTAATGGAATGCCAACTCATCAATGAGCCGTACATTTTGGATGGTTGAATGATAATCTGTTTGAAATATTAAGCTTTTTCAAAGCTCTGAATGAAGTAAACTGTGAGTGAAGACATGGGGGGCGGTGCTTCAAAGGAATATAAATATCGTGGCGCCAGATGAGATACCGTGGACTGATATTTGAGTTTCTGATACTTCATTTGGATTAACGTTTTTGAGGTATCTAAGTTTAGATTAAAACAATCTAATTAGATCTTTAGGGTTTTTTCAGTAATTAGGCGTAGTCAATGCATTCTATAGGTACTTATCTTTCTTTCTTTCCAAATATGAAAAGGACGCAAATAAAACAAACTGTTCCTTTATTATTCTAATTGTAAATATTAATTTATATTTAATGTCCGCTAATGAATATAATAATTTTAATTGGATTATGTGATTAACTGTAATCAGGGCTACCAATCGCCTTTATAGGTATAAATATATATAGCCGGTGTAACATTTTTATAAGAGTCGATAACCCTTAAAACATCAGTCCATTTAGTTTGTATAAGTCTAGTGTGTATAATAAATAACGTCGATTAATAGTATGCTAATAGATGTTCAAACCTTATCACAAAGCAATTCTATTTAATATATATTTTTATCTTGTTTTAAACTCAATTTTAACATAGATAAACATTTTGCATGTATAATAAATATTATAAATATTACACACACACACTTCTGTACTTTATAAATATGCCAAATATATATATATATATATATATATATATATATATATATATATATATATATATATATATATATATATAGGAATAGAGGAAATTGTCAAAATTATTTATAGTGTAGATTATATTATTATGTTAAGTATATATTATTAAAATTATAATAATACCAAGGACATGGAATATAAATCTGAGATTCAAAAAAACAGTTTTTTACGAACAACTGTATGAGAAAAAATTAATCTATCGACCATTCAAGTTCCTTCTTCCGTTAGCCTTGAAATAAAAATAAAAACGAGAATTAAGTAATTTGACGAGATCGATCTGAAGATCAGATGCTGAGGTACTTCTCAGAAAAAAGGTTAAATGAGGGTTAAGATTAACAAAAGCGCTATAAAGGTATATATATATATATATAATATAACAATATAGTTACGGGTGGGTGTTGTTATAGGGACACTATCCCACCAAGTCACAATTCAGTGTCTCCTTGGAGTTCATATCTTAGTATCTTAGCAACAAAATTTTTATTTTACCTGATTATATTTTATTAATGACGACGTGTTTATATCTTCGCGTCTGGGTCCTTATCTCTTATCACTTACAGAGCAGACGTAATGGAAGATGTATGTTCACGATCTCCGTTTCCGGTGATTTACAAATATATATACATATATATATAAACTAAGAAACGAACGAGCCGAGATAGTTGGCGCGATTAAAAATCGTAACTTCCGTTCGGGTCCGAGTCGGAGAGGCCGAGATAAAAAAGATAAATAAAAAATAACATAAAGATCGATGCGGGCGTGCTACCTGTTTTTTTCAGCCCGAGGCGGTTGTGCTTCAGTTCCTAACTCGTTTATTACGCACATTTTATAAATATCTTCAATAAAATTAATTGTAAAAAACACTCGACTGCTTATAATTGTTTTGGAATAACTCCAATCAACTCAAAATGAAATTGAAATTAAAAATAATTGTTCAGTATAGTCAAATGTTTTATAAATTTTAACGTCTCATTGTGGAATGGCAGTTATTTGCATGATATACAAGAGTAACTGTTTATTTATCTTTTTTATTTTGAATCTATCAAATGGGAGCGTAAGGAGGTTCTATTTTGATATATTTATCGAAATAAGCCCTTCTATCTTAAAATTAAGGCTTAATTCTTTAATAGAGGATGTTGATAAATTTCTGAGCATTGTCTATTTATTTTACGAGTCACATTAACGCTATCTGGTCGCCAGTTACAAATAAAACTAAACACGACCAGCGTCTTGTATCCGGCTAAGTATATACCATGTATAAGATATTATTATTATATATAATACATACTTTAAACTTATTCCCAACAACAGTTTATAACTTTACTTTGAAATTTAGTACGAAAGTCATTTTATTATAACATCATCATGATTTTACTACTACCGTTAACATTACTTATTAATAGTGATAAATAAATAAATGAAACTAACTTACAGTAAAATTTAACTTGATACGTTAAATTGAAGTTAATATAATATTTATTGACCGCTAATAGAAGTAGAAGTCGATGAGATCGGCAGTTTCACGAGCGGTCCGCCATAATAATTAAGTGCGTGGGCCGGCTGCGCGGGCGCAGGGGGACGGGCGTATCGAGTCTGGTAACTATGCGGCGTAACTCCGGTAGCGGAGCAACAGGTCTGGGGGGAGGGGGGGACGGTAGGAAATCCTTTGCTCGCACACACACAGCGCCATCCGGTTCTGCTCGTGTACACGGGCGCGCGGTGGTGTGGTGGCGCGGTGGTGTGCAGCCGATCGATCAATGAGCTCCACATCCACTCGGTGCATGCAACTCATTGATTAACGCTATGAACGTGGAATTGTTTATTCATTCATGATGAATATTTATATTTGAAATGGACGTTTTTGTCCGCAACCTACCAGGTGACCTTCTCGAAGCAGACGTGCCATTATTGTTCCACTGGTTTAATGTTTGTCTCTTATGTAACATTATTATTTTTATCATGAGGAAAATCAATGAAATTTTTCGTATTAATTATGATATTAATTTGCTTTCAGATTAACGCCTGTTCCCTGTAAAATGCAAGTAAGTGTGGACAATTATTTCACAAATGTTAAATAAATAGCAATTAAAAACTATTTTTTATAGTTAATTTATTAATATGTATAAACCCACACTTTACCTTATACACCTATACCCGAGAATGATCGATGCATTTAAATTTGAAAATCAATTTGTAATGCAAATTAAACTCTATTATTTATTGAATAAAGTCGATAATGGTATTACAAGTTGTACTTCAAAGTTGGTTATTTAATCGTAAGATTGCCTCATCAGTGACAGCACGCGTTGAGAATAATTAATTATTGAGACAATGATTATTAATATATAAGTATTACTGATATAAAACCTATTGGTGCTTTGAAATACATACATATTTTCAAGGAAAGGGGGGAGGGACCAAAGACTTCCACTTGCTACGATCCTGACTTCTTTCGCTTCTTCTACTCTCATAAGTCCCTTCCTCTCTCGCCAGTTCCGAGTACTCTCGACCTTCCATCAAACATCCTCAATCTGATCCAGAAATCTAGGTCTACTCTTTCCGACCTTTCCATCCTTTATCGTTTCGTTCATCCTCCAAACCATCTCAGCATGTCGTTCTCATTCCTAGTTACATCTTCTTTCATCACAGCATTCTTATTTCACTATTTCATATCTTATCACTTAATTTCACACCTATCACGCTTCTTAGAGGTCTCATCTCATCAGTATTTCATCATCAACATAATTACCATACTTTAATGTTGGAACATGTACAGACATACGGGCCTTTTTTAGACTTTTTGACTATTCATAAAGTACTTTACCATATTCTGAATTCATTCTCCGTATATTCAAAAAATAGGTACATATGTATTTATTTGATATCTATCTACGAGTATAAAGAATAGTTAATTCACTTTTGTCTGTTTGTTTGTCTTAAGAAGTTATCTGACATTCAGTTTGCAAGAAAATATAACTTTTATTTCAACGTAAAAATATATCATGTTTTAAACCATATGTAGTTAATATACAATAAAACTAGAAAAATAAAATATATTTTAATAATATTTTTTATATCTAAAATATTACAAATAGATTCATAGTGGAAAATAACAGTCCACAATAGCTATCGCGTTAGGCTTGTGAGGTGGTGGGCTCGGAATTTGCGTGGTCGCACGCGTGGGATGCTGTTCGCCCACCACGCCGCACCCAGCCGCCTTGCCGCCTTCGCGGGTCACGCACGCACTGCCTTTTTAACAATATATATACATATATATAGACAATTACAAATGTATCACATATTAAATTCTTTAAATCTATATATAGATACTATCTATAATTAAATTAATCTAAAATATTATATTCATATTTATAATTTTCCTCCGTGTTTAAGAAAATATAAATTTAAGATCAACATACTTATTTCGTCATATATATATATATATATATAACCTGCAGTGCGCTCACACCTCCACTAGATTACCGCTAACCACTTCACCATACAAAGGAACTTGCTACTTCCATAGCTATTAATATGTATATTATATATTATATACATACTCATAGTAGTAAATAAGTTACTAAAACTTAAGGATCCAAATATCAAAATGTATGTCAAGATATCTCAATCTTGATAAATCTCTGTTTTTTTGAAAAAATTGTTTTCGATAGTGAATAAGCATTGTCGTAAAATCATAACAAAAAATAAAAATTAAAAATCAATCGAATCGATGAAATATTTAAGTGAAAATATTGTTATGAGATTTTATGTTTAACATTGTTAACAAATTTACTAAAGAGAGATGAAACATAAAATAATGTAAGCTAACAAGTAAGTTACTACTAGACCAAACTAAACTAAACTAAAAATTCGAATATGTACCTAGGTTCATATCCTAGACTATAAGACTTGTTAAAACTAACTAAAATTTCTTGAGTATTTCTTTATATTTAACAACTTACATTGTAGTGCCTTGTACCTTGTATTAACATTGGGTGTTTCATATAAATGTGAGTCAAGGGATGAAGCTAAGAAAACGTGTCAGACAAAAGCAATTATCTAGGTTACAAAAATGACTTTTATTATAAAATTAAGACATTTAATGTAACCAACCTATTATAAATATAAAGACAATCTCGTTTTTCTCCAGTATCAATCATGGAACCTAAAAAAAGATTTTATACAACTCAACCTACCGGTGACGCTGTCCTGGCCAGTAGGACTACATTACAAAAAAATAAAAAACATGAAATCATAAACCATCGGTGTATCATTAGATAATTACGGCGATCTAAATGTTTGCACTGTAATTACCGAGTCCAATTCCTTGGGAACCTCAATACAGACCTACCGTTCTAAAGGTTCATTATATTCTTGTATCACGCACGATACTTAACACTGAAGTGGAGCAGCCATTATCATTCTAACAATTTGATCCGTTGAAACAATGAGGAATAGAAAAAATACGTATACATCTATCTGTCTCTAATCGATTTTGGTATCTATGCTATTGTTATAAGGTATATAATCGAAAATCGATTCTCGATGAAAGTAATGTCATTGGCCCGCCTCTACTGTACTGTCACAGCTACTTTTGCTTTTTGATCGTACATCCTGGTTTGTTTTTTGTAGTTTCACAAAAATTTATTCCGTGGTTGTAGGCTAATGTTGGTCACACTAATACATATTTTACTTGTTATATCGAAAATTAAAATTAAATAAACGAATATATTTCATTTTATCGTAATAAATAGTTCTATAAATGTATCATCAAATAAAAAGCATGTAATAAAAAATTAAATATCTGATACGAAATTCGAAAAACGCCGGCGGCATCTGACATCTCCGAAACGTCAAAATGGGACGGCGATTAAAATGGCTTCCTGCGCTGGTCTCATGATGGACGGCCTCACGAAGGTCGACCTCACCTCGCCTCCGGCAATAATTGGCTTCAATTAAAACGAATTTGACTTACAATTTAGATTTAAACTTTGATAAAATAAAAGAAGGAGCCGACCAATCGCGTTTGTTCGCTAGTCGCTACACTACGATTGCACGAACAAGGAAGGTCACAGTCGCGTGAATGGAGTCGACTAGGCGTCCATTCAATACGATCCTTCATTCTATTCTGTTACGTAACTACTAACTATTACTTATTGAAATGTTTTGTTTACCGCTTTTGTATATAATTATATGTAAAATAATCGCGTTATTTCCCATTTTAATTGTGTGTGTAACAAACAATTATATTTTTTATATTTCCTCATATATTTTTTATGACATAACATAAGAGTCACAAAAAATATGATCCTTAAACTGGAGAGTATAAATATTTATATAAAGGATAGCTAAGGCACTTATATATAAGTGATTCCTTTGCACTACAAGGATTAAAGATTTTCAGTACGGGACACATACTCGTATCTCGGGATCGGCCATAGTTATTTTATAATTCTTATGAACCGCTTATCGGCTCCCACACTCGCTACAGATATATCGCGTCCCAAACAATACCGCTTATCGCTGTTAAGTAACCAGAACACAGCTATTTCGTAATACCACTATTGCTATAAACGTTATAAAATGCTCCGAGCTTAATTATATTTTAAAAGAATTACGATTAAAATGATAACACTATTTGACTCCAGAAGGAAGTTCAAAGATAAGGCCGTATTTTGAGAAAACAATCGAATGATAACGGACCGCGCCGCCAGAGAGATGACTATTGACTGTTAAATATATAATTTATTTTATTTTAATGCATTTTATATACATAACACAAAAAAAGGTTTTATAACGAAAATAATAATAATTTTAGTTTCAATATAAATATATATTGTCAATGTATTTTGGGGTCAGCGAGTACTTTGGTTGCACGGGTGCAAGCCGGGCGGATGGAAAGTGGAGAGACTTCCGGTTGCCGCCGCCTCCGGAATAACAAACTAAACCTGATTTCTAGCCTCAAGCCCCACTCGTAATTCTAAAACTCGATGGATGTTATCCGACTCCGTAAAAGCTGTATTCATCATATCATATGAGTAGGCAGCCATATTCTCATATCGACCCACGACAGCTTTAATATGGAATTGTAACAAAAGAATACAATAAATGACTCATTTACGCCTACCGTCACCTGAACCATCTGTTGGAACTAAATACGGATAATATATATTATTTCTAACAATAACTTGTGTTATGTAAGTATTTTGGTTATATCATGTTACTTTTGAGTTTATAGCCATGTGTAACCTAATTGAGCTGGGTTAATTGACACTTAGCACACATCGCCGCGGGCCAAAACTAACTCCTGGTCACTACCATACTATTTTATAACCAATAAACGATTATACCTACTTGTTATACTAAACCTTTTTCGATAAACCTCTAAATAGTTTTCCGTTTAATCATATATTGTTTCTTTTTCGTCATGTCTGTCTGATTTGGGAATACTGTGTTTTAGGGATTAATACAAGTAAATTTTACTGTAATGATCCCTAAAAAACAGATCTATTTAAACAATAATTGTTGGTAAATAAAACGCTGTTATCCTTTTAAAACAATATCATTAATTGAGAATAATTAATTAGCAGTTAATTAGATATCAGTTATATTCTAATTATTAATATATACAATGTCCATGTACAGACACGATTAGCTTAAAACCTAAACATTATTTACCACGGAAAGTACAGATATTACAACACAGCTTCGTTAATGAAATACAAACACACAAACAAACACACAAACACTTATCAGGTGTCATTAAATAACAAGAATGTAACAAGACTACCAGAATCGTCGAAGTCACTCTTGTATCAATTCCTTGAAGCTGTCTTTTAAACTGATTGTACTTGAAGCAAACTCGGGACACCCATTGTGTGTTTCTAGTTACCATATTTCTAAATGAAATCCGTATAATTCAATTTTTATTTGATTTTATATAAAGGAACGTATAAATCAAAAAGTTTCATTCAGTATTTTGAAAAAAAAAACATATTTTTTTAATCTCATTGTATTCTATTATAGATATAATCGGCTTATGATAACTATTTAACTATTGTCTCGCTACAATTTATATAGTACAATTAATAACTCACTTTTATATATCTGTAATAATACAGAATACGAAATATATATTTTGTTGTTATTGTTAGTTGTGAGCTTTAATTTGATGTTTCATTTTTCAAAACTTAATTCCAATAAAACAATATTTACGTATGGTTTAACAAAAACACAAATAACTAATGCGTTTTCAGAATTTTCACGTGTCCGTACACCACTGTGTTGAGGTTATATGATAAAAGGACACAGGGACACAGAGAGAGATATATGCACGCACACACACACACACACACACACACACAGCATACGGCATTTCGTTACGTGACGATTTCTAAATCGCACTACCCGTAAGCATCAAGGAACTTCGCTCCAATAATAAAATATATAAATATTTAATATAGATATAGATATATAAGAATATATACTTTATATAACGATACTGAAGGGAATAAGACAATATTCGTAATATCAAATAATAAGAACAATGTAGTTTGTAACAGATGTTGTTTTTTGATTGTTGACATAGCTTTCAAAGATATATTTAATTGAAGTAATTGAAAATCGTAATAAAAAGATTCAAAATTCTTCAAAACAATAAATTACATCTTGACGGAAGTTAGACCGTTAATATAACAAAAAATAACTCCATCCGGATACAAGATGGTTTATAAAAAAAACTTTTGCCTCGCACATGTCGATAGAATGTTCCGGTCGAAAAAAAAATATATATTTAACAACTTTATATACTTTTAAGCGTTTGACAGATACATTTTATATTAATTTATAGATAAAACTAAATTTAAAATTTAAATTAAATATATAATCTTCGATGTTAAATTAAATTTGTTTGTTGTAAAGAAAAATAATATCGGCGGCAAACTTTTTCCACGAACCATGATTGAATTATGGCCGCGTAATAACATTGGCGGTGGAATTAAATTTAAAATGTTCGTTGTGTGGTTATTACGGGTCGTGCTGCAGCTGGACAATAGAAAAAGCAAGCTCAGGTAGAATTGGTTTTTACATCGTACTCTTCCATTCAGCTTGCAAAATTTAGGAACACTTTGAACAGAACGAACTATATTAATTACCAATGTTATTCATATTCTACGGATTTGTGTGAAATGTGTCTTCAGTATTGAAGTGTCCGTTTATCTAATTATCAAAATTTTTATTTTCGCATCGAACACATTTAATGATATACATATATGTAATAGTTTATTTGATTTAGTATTAGCAGGCTGTCAGGCAGTAGTATGACATCAGGCAGTCCCGTATGGCACAGCGTTATCGGTCGTCCTTGACACACAGACGCCGCGTGCACAACGCGCCTTATTGTCACTGCAACCTTGCGGAAATCATTATTATATACTTATTTCATACAGGTACTAACATACCTACACACCTATTGGTAGAATGGACGTTAAGTATCGTATTTAAATATCTCGTACCAGTACGGGCAGTGAGTTTTATCAATGGAATGTTTTTTTTGAGTGGCTGTGGTAGGATCAACAGACTACTGCAGGACGAAAGTGGGCGGCGTGGTACGACTCTCGCCGACCGGAAACCTAATTCCCGGATGCGGCCGCGCGGGGATCTCGCCGGAAGCTCGATAAACGAGCACATCCGTTGCCGTCGCTCGCGCCGCAAAATTTGGCACCGCGAGCGCTCGTCGCCCGCTTCCGGCCTCCGCCCCCCTCGCCGACCCCGTTTGCCTGCGAAAATAGCGGCCGACCGCTTCGTGTACGCGGTTCATTCAGTATGGCCGCCTTCCATTCATAAAAAGGCGAGGCGCGCGCGGAGGGATGCGCGGCGGCGGGGCGCTGCTCTCCGCCGCCGCTCCCGCGCCCGACGCCAGTGCGGAATGTGCCAGCGAACGGAACGGTCGTTTCGTTGGAGCGTAGCGCTAACGCTCCCCGTTTTCCATTAAAATGTGTATAAGAATAAGTGCAGTGAATCCGCACGAGTTCGGAACGGTTACGAAAATCGCCGTCATCGAGATCAGGAGTAGAAATCAACGAAGAACTTCACCGAGGAAGTGAGTAGCGGCCATATTGCAGTGATAACCGCGCGGCGGGCGGACGAGAATCGAGGCCGGTGCGTGGGCCGCCCCCCGCCCGCGCCAGGTGCCGCTCCGGGCCGCGCCGGTCTTTGAGCCTTCCCGTGGATTTGCGCGACCAAAATTCGGTGCTTCTGCCGTATTTTTGTGTGTCAGTGAGACTCCCGGCGCGGTTTCGGTGCGGCACCTGCGGCAGAGCGGTACGGCTCAGTGTTGTGTGTGGGGTCGGGCGGCCCGAGTGTCCTTGTGTAATGATGTGTGTAGGAGACGTGTGACCGTGGAACGTCTGCCTCGTAAGTACACAGGCGACGTCATTCCCCGTCCAGGATGTGACGAGCCGCGGCGGTTCGGTCCAGCTAGATTTAACGACTCGCGCGTAGAACGTAGGAAGCTATAGGAAACGATTGCTCTGATCGTAAAAAACGAAAAACTTGAATTATGAGAGCCATCGCGGCGCTGTACCGGGCCGGGACGAGTAACATCCTCACACGTGTGCGTCCGCGCCGCCCGCGATGTCAAACGAAATATCCAATTTTGAATGCTTTCATTTATAAAACTAATTCAGACATCATTACGATCGAATGTCGACTATCTACACGGAATAATTCTCAACTGTACCGTCTTGCGGGTCGCCGTCGTATCATGAGTCGTATGAACGAAACTTGTCATTAATTTGAAAAAATATAAAAAATATGCACGTAGTAATATTGAATCAGTATAAACTGTACATAGCTCGTTTAAAAATACGTATTATGTATCTGCCTCTCGCGTTTCGATGTATTATAGCAACAGCGAGTGTAATTTCGACTACACATGATAACGTATGAGCTGATAAGTAATAGGTGAATGGTAAATACACAGCCACAACATTACATCAATAATACGTTTATTTAAATAATATATTGTATTAAATTATCCATCCATTCATTGATGTCATTATATTTTATTAATGAATAATGCCTTATTGTCACGTAGTATTTATAATGAAATGGTGTAGATATAATAGGAGATGTAATATCTAAAACAGATTTTAGAATCTTGCATATTTTATCTCGTACATCTCACATGTGCTGATAATGTAAACTGGGAGACTAAATATAACTTGGCTACTTTGTTGATGCAGGAAAGTCGAAGAGCTTATATGAATTGTGATATTTTGAACTAACGTCTTGAACGATTAACGTATTGGGATTATATACTGTAATTATAAAATAAGTGCAAATACATTATATTAATGGATGCCAGATGCTGTCGCATTCCAAATATGCAAACATCTTATAATTAGTTGGAAGGGTATTTTAAATAAAAAAATGTACTGAAATTTATTTTACTTTACAAATTAAGGTGCCGTTAAATAAAAAACAATTGTTCTATTATATATACATAAAAGTATATATTTTTTAATTTTTGTTTAAGTATTTTAAGACCCGGCCAGTTAGAACTTAGAACCAAGTAGGTTTAATATAAATTATAATTGTAATATAAAGTTTTAAAAATATTTGAAAAAAAAATCATCAGTAGATACCTTATACTATAAATCTCAGTACACGTATACATAAATGGGTGCTTTATTATATAACTTATACAAATTATAAATAAACTAATAAATTATAATCGATGTCAATTTTGAATTAAAAGTGATAATAAATTTAAATAAGTATTGCAAGTTCCAAGAATCAGATACGCGTATTAGAATTCTAATAGTGCCTTGGTCGATATAAAAAACTATAGCTACTTTAATCGTCTATTAAACTATCAAGATATTCTGAAAAACCGCATTTTTGCTTTAAAATTAACCAGCTAATTGAATTCTTGATACATCTTTATTTATAATAGCGGTAAACCAGTTGTCTTTACGTTTTTATTATACATATTAATAAAAACCACTACAAGTCATGGTATGGTAATATATGGTGGTGTTTAGTATGGCTAGTAGTAATTCACAGAAATAGACATAAATTATAATTAATTAGTAATAAAGTAAATTGCCTATTAAGTAATAAAACTGATTTTTAAACAGACCTTAAACAAGTATTAGGTACATTTGTTTACACGCTGAAGTAATAAATTAATATTATTTTTAATATTATTCACACTACTTAGGTATTTTTGTTAGTTTAGAACTGTTAATATAGATATTTTATAAGTTCAATTCACCGACAGGGGTTTATATATCCAGAGAGCATTATACGTGTCCCGGTCACCGAGTACTGCTATCGATGCGTCATCAATAAATATACTTCAGCCCTAAACCGTTAAGCAAAAAGAATACGAATACCATTTAGTTGCATTTATAATCTCTTATATCATTTCGGATCGGATTCTCGGGAGTCACGAAAATAAACTTAAAGGGACACACGCTACACTCGGGTCCGAGGGGGGAGCAACGGCGACATTACTAACGAGAACAATTCGATCCGTCCTCAGGTGGGGACGATGAGGGAACAGGAAGGCGACGGCCCAGAGAGCCGTTAGCCGGACTCGATGGACGAGTATGGCGGGCCGGCGGCGCCGCCCCGGCCGCCCAAGCCGACGGCGCGCGTGCACCGCGCGGGTGGCGGCGGCGGCGCGGGCGCTCGCGCGGGGCCCGTGTCGCTGCTGCGCCCGCGCCCCGAGGCCGAGCGCGAGCGCAACGCCTACGTAGAGGCGCCGCGCCGCGCGCTCGCGCCGCCGCACCGCCGGGCCGCCGCGCCGCTCAAGCCGGTGACGGCGCAGCCCGGCGCCGACAAGCGCCGCGCGCCGCCCTCCGCCGACTCGATCGTGTGCGAGGGCTGCGGGCGCTGCCGCTGCGAGCAGTGCGCGCGGCCGCGGCCGCTGCCGTCGCGCTGGCTGTGCGGCTCGTGCCTGTGCAGCGCGGAGGCGTGCGTGGATTACGCGTCGTGCATGTGCTGCGCCAAGGCGCTGTTCTACCACTGCGGGAGCGGCGAGGAGGAGGCGGGCGAGCCGTGCGCCTGCGGGCCGCGGCTGGCGTGCGTGGCGGCGCTGGCGGTGCCGCTGCCGTGCCTGTGGCTGTACTGGCCGCTGCGGGGTTGCGCGGCGGCGGGCGCGGCGCTGTACGCGCGCTGCCGCAGGCCGGGCTGCCGCTGCCCGGAGCCGCCGCTCTCCAGTATTATCTAGTCCCGCCGCGCCAGCGCCGTACGGATGTCGGTTGGCGGACTGAGAGTGCGCGGTGCGGAGTGTGCGAGCGCTCGCGAGTGATCGTCTCCTGTAAATATAGTCGTATAGTGTGAATGTACGTGAACGTGTCGCCGAACGCCGAGTCTCAAATTTTCTTGAGATCGAAACGTGTCATGAGAAAACGCTAACATTAGTATTTTGGATTCCACACAGATCCAGAAAAGATTAAGAAATGAGATATAGAACATACTTATTAAGATGTAGATAATTTACCATTTATTTATTAACTAAATTTGTATTTATTTGTAAATAAAACGACAACATTATATTATAAATACGAATGTTTACTACAATATTTGTTTTCTTTGTGTGTGCGCTTCGTGAGGCTGATCCCTGTCGTCCGCCGCTTGGCCGCCGAGGTTTAAGTACTTGACGAAACACAACCAAAATGTTCCTTAAGTTCTTTGAACGCCTGTCATCGTCTAACGCTGGGTCTAATGGGTGCTATTGAATAATTAGATCTAAAACGACGGAATAATCGTTTGAAATTTTTATATTTGTATGAAGTATGATTGTCATTGAAGTTATTAAATAGTATCGTAGAGTTCGTATGGAGCATAGTACATGAGAGGCACACGGCGTGTATAAATAGTCGGTTGATGAGTCGTCAGAAGGAAGCCCGGCGCCGCTTCCT
Source organism: Melinaea menophilus ssp. n. AW-2005 (assembly GCA_918358695.1). Classification (NCBI taxonomy): domain Eukaryota; kingdom Metazoa; phylum Arthropoda; class Insecta; order Lepidoptera; family Nymphalidae; genus Melinaea; species Melinaea menophilus. Next base: position 2,643,170 of record OU911055.1, on the reverse strand, counting down.
TCACAGGACGCGCTCGTCTCCTTCCTTCCTGCGCCGTGTTTATTTGATGGCCGGGATGCACTAAAATATATTTATATTTACTTAAAAGACTCGTCAAATGTTTTGTCAAACGATAAATTCACATATCCATAATATCAGTTTTTAAATTGGTGTATAAATATAGTTAGAATTATTTCCAGTGCACGCTTGGGGACGTAGTTTGGTTTAAATTGGGGCAACAGATGTCGACAGCCCGACGTTTGATGGCCGGACGAACTGGCAAGTGGTATGTGATAAAAGGAGTTATTGCCCATTGGACTTATAAGAGATCCAACTGAATGAATGATAGCGGTATTCTATACACTAGTGTTATGTAACGTTACTGATAACTTAATATATATGCATTGTAGTAATGTAAAGAGTTGAAGAATTATTTAGGACTAGTTTCGACTATCAACGGGAAGCTTGGATGTGTCACTGGCCCTACAATGTATGGTTACCTCGAATTTAGTACCGATATATTTAGATCCTGTATCGAGCGACTCGTGTATTTTCATCGTGCGTAAGCGCCATCGAGAATTTTAATGTGTAATATTATATAGGATCCGTCCTACGTCCAGTGGACGTAAGATTCCAGTTAAATAGACGCAAATGCGACCGTCTCTTGTATTACAATTGATAAACCTGTTTGCTTTATTGAATTCATGTTTAAATTGATATAGAAAAAAAATAATCTCATAGAATATGTTGGGTCCACGGATCTTTTGACCCGTGCTCGGAAGATGGATTGTTCGCGTCATTGTGTGGTCGTTTCGAGATGTGCTCGGGGCACTGAGGTGCGTCTCTTGTATTCGTAAACACGCTATTTCACTGTCAAATCCTGCATTATCGATTGCATTTGACCCGAGATGATGCAGAGGCAGTCCGATTGTTCGAAACGAAATAACTCACGTCTCATTATAACAATACGTGGTGTATTACCTTTAGTTTAATCGAGTTTACAACTACGGTGCTATGAATAGACGGTTGTGGACTACAATTAGTCATACGTAGAGACATGTACGAGAGAATGCCACTAAGTTATATTAGTTGCACGCAATAGTTTGACTGTATATTTGATTTTATAAAGAAGTCACTAAAATCATCCTTTTTCTTAATTATAACTTACGAAATAAAGTTCAAATATAGTTTATGATTTTATACGATTTTAAAAATTAGTAACAAAATTTTGCGATAATAAAAAAAATAAAGCGCTCAGATATTTTTATACTATAAGTAGGTAGAGTATTAAGATAAATGGTGTTCTATTAATAAATTGGTCTTTATCATCAGACGCCGCGGTCACGTAGCCAGAGGGGCTGCTGAATATTATACAACGGCGATTACGCGTTTGAATATTATTAAAAAATAATAAAACTACGATCTGATAAATATATTATAATTAGTTTTATTCAACAAATAAAATAAATCTTGGTTGGTATTTGACGGTAGTTAGCATCATTTGCATAGCAGTCGATAAGGCGGGTCACAGGAAGCGGCACTTCAAACGGAACGATGCGATGATAACGACCTTAGAGAATTGAGCAACCGCGCATTGAGTTGCTAACCTATCTCAAGACCGAAATTAAACAATTAAGACTCGAAACATGAGTAATCTATTGCCTCGCTTGATCTTAATAGCCACAATAGATTTTGACATTCGCAATTTAAAACACCTGCTTGTGTCAAATGGAGTTTAATTCCTATTTCGAGTATGCAATTAGTGATAATAAAAACTTAATCTAGAATGATAAGATGTCCGAATAGCCTTGACCGTCTACATCTAGATAATGTAGATTATATATAACGACTGATTAAGAGAATTGATGAGGCATACATTAACACATCACTATTGTAAAGCCAACAACGCTTTTAATGAATCATTGTTCAACCAACCAGTCTTGCTGACTTCTGTCGAGATGATTGAATGTAACTATACTCGTTCAGCCAGGGTTCAGATCGAGCTTTGGATTTCACATTCAAGATTCCTGACGTCAAGCACATAAACAGTGTCCGCTCAACGAAACCATAAATCGATTCATTCATACGACGTTTCGCTTCATCAATCAATCGTCTATAAATAAAAGATGAAAACGCGGCACGGGTGAAGCGAAGCGGCTTCCACTTGGAATACTGACGTCATTACAATGGATCGAATCTTTTTCTTATTCAACTTTAGATATCTATTACAAAGAAAAATTACATTATACAGAATTCATAAATAACAAACTAGTTTCTTCAAGTGAAACTCAAATATCTATAGCATCTTTTGTTTTAATTTCGTAGTAAAGATAAATCTAGAATACAAGTTTAAATTTAATTTACACGAGGATACAAACACAACATGAGAAAGGAAATGAATGGACCGAACTTCCAAGTATTATGGAGGTAGTTATTTATTCACTTACGTCACCCACCATGATATACTCGAATCTAATTTATCATGGCTGGAAAAACAAAAAGAGTAAACGTTTCATATAGTACTAGATGTAAATAATGAATTAAAGATGTATACACAATTCATAAGTTCTAAAATGTACAATTTGTTATTATGTTTTTCCAATAAGATATACCTATTATTAAATCATATTTTTGAACGATATTTTGAACACTCAAATAAAATGGCGGATAAAATGCTGTTTAAACCTGTCAAACCACAAAACTTTTGTTAATACACACAAAATATTATAGTATATAGAATTAATCATCAAAAATAATAAAGATAGACATTCCAGACAGTTTTTAAAGACTCGTATGACACTTAGCTGAGAGATAGTGATGTGTGTCAAGCCGGCTGCCGAATTATCTGAATAGCAATGAGAATTGTTTAAAACTCATCGGTCGTGAGATAAAAATGTCCTCATTGTCTCTGCCTAATACGCTGATGTTTAGATTATTGTTTTTATTAATATTAAGTATATAATAAAACAATTATTGATATCGCCATTTGAGTCGGTAATTCTAAAACGGATGTTTTGAAAAACGTAGTTTTTCTTTTATTAGATTTAACTTTATATAAACCTATTCTTGGTAAACAAGTGTGTATATTATAGAATAATAGAAGTAAAAGTATTTATATTTTACAATATTTTGTACATAATCTACAAGAAAATGATATTTAAGTAATAGCATTAACAGGGTACATGAACTTAAAATAACTTACAAGTTAAAGGATTACTTTACATAAGTAAGTACATTATAATTTATGAATCACCAACAATGATATTAAAATTTTAAATATTACATAAATACGGATATAAATTGAATGTGACAGTAATACCTTGCGATAAATGATGATTAAACCCAACATACCGTAATACATATAACGTATGGATGTATGGTATTAAAATTAAAGTAATAAACTTTGAAAAAGATGAATTATGTTAAGAAATTCAAGTTCAATGATTATAGTACATCATTCATATCAACCGCATTTTGTGGGATTGTGTGTCTGTGTGTGTGTGTGTGTGTCGAGGTGTCGAGTGTCAGACAGGAAGAGCTCGCGTTGCGACACCGATAATAGTAACACAACACAACGTATTTTATACATCGATAAATTATTTCACATTCTTATCGTGAACACTTATCATATACAATCCTTATAATATCATTAGGACATCATTTTTTATGTTTCCTTTCTATACTATCTACATTAGTGTTATGTCAAAGTGAACAATCTCTAAATAAAGCGATAGGTTCGCTCCAAATCCATAATTTTCAGATACATATTGCAGATCCCAGAGACGTATCCGGTCCAGATCCAACGTCCGGCCATCGTAGTTTACAATAACAATTCAATTTGTTTACTTTTAAAAACTATAACAATAGATTAGTCAGCTGAGACTGTTTATAACTCAACACTGAGGAAGCCATTCTCATTAATATGGTAATTATTAATACATTTATATCGAATTAATATACTTTTATTATACTCTTTAATTGATCTGACTTTTTATACAAAATTATTTGATCCATTTCGTAATTACGTCACATTCAATCGTGTTAAGGGAGAAATAAATTTAAAAAAATTATTAATTTTAAATTCTATATTACTTTGATCATAATATATTGAAGTGTTCACAGTTATATATGTATATATATATTACTTACTATGAATTAAATTTTGTCAAGCACACGACCCATTGGGACATGTATAAATAGTTTTTTATATAAGTTACAATTATTGCAATTAATGACAGTTTCCTGTGTTCTTCTCAGAGCATGACGCGTTTGGACTCCTAGACTTAAATTAAGTTGAAGTGTTTACGGAAGAGCGTATTTCGATAATGATCAATAGTCCTGACACTCCCGTTTGATACACAAGTGATCAGTATTAATCCAATACCGGTATACCGGTATAGATAGACAGATTTAGCTTATTAAGCAATATATATTACAATAACATCCCACGATGCACTTTCTACTAATCGTGACGAAATTAACATTTCTAATATCAGACCGCAGTTCATTCATCGACCACGCCGCTACCCACGCGACACCCCTCCCCCTTCCATTTTCCTCCCACTTCGAAGTCTCCACTCCCTTAAACTTAACTATAAAGCTAGACAGGAAATAGGATAATATTAATCTATTTATTACTACATCTATGTTTATCTCTAATTTAAAAATTGAGGGAGGGAGTCCCGCAGGAACGTCTCTTTTTACGTTAGAAAATTATTAATGAACTTGACTTGATTTAATCTGGAAATATTGACTTGTAACTAATGTTATCTAATATAATATTATACCTAAAGAAGTTTGTGTATACACATTGTGATGACAAAAACTTCAAGTACTTTCTGACTGCAAATGTAAGTTACTTTACATAACAAATCACAAATTATCACAATATATAAAACTTTAATAGAAATCAATAAAAAAATATTAGATAGTTTTGAGTTTTTTGTTATTTTAATTTATGGAAATAATTATAAAGCAAATAAATAGTAACGTAATCTTATTTATGAATGAAGCTCGGAAGGGAATGGCGGGCTTGATCAATTTCGCTTTGTGTGGTATTAAAAGTAAGTTTTATTGATATAAAGTTGGAATTATATGTAAATAAGGATATATAAGTTCTTATTTAACACTGACTAGTTAAATACGAGTTTATTTTGCCTTAGAACAGTACTTATTTACTCAATTCTCAAGTTACTCATTCGCTTTAAAATTTATATACATATAACAATTCGAACAGAAGTGAGATTTGTATAAATATTGTATATAATTTACATTGGTAGAAAGACAGACAGAAATGATATTATATTTATATTTAATTTTATGTCAGTTTTATGGTATGTTACAAGTATTGTCTGAATTGCAACATATCTTTGATGAAACACTTCACTTTATGAGTGAATCAACGCTATTAACTCATTCATACATTCATTAAAATATATATAAATTATAAAAACATATTCATGTCCAAATGTTCAAAAATAAATCAAAACTATATATAGATTGTGAACTTTGCAAATGTCGAGTATACAGTTTGTGTAAGCCTACACTATTATGACAAGGAGGGGGGGTTGGGGTGTGGGGGGAGGGTTGCGTGGGTGGGTTTGATCGCGTGGGTGAATCGGCAGCTATACTCATACTGGTATAATTAAAGTGTTAATCGTTTGTCGAATAGTGAGATTAGTGTTCAACTTAATATGGATAATTATATAACTTTCATATAGTTTTGAATTCTAATATCTCAGACTATTATTATATATAGGGGAAATGTTATGATACATTTTTATTTAAATTATTTATAGGTAATTTTATGAAAGGATAACATTGATAATTTGTAAAGTTTAAAATTAAATAAGATTTCTCTAACATTTCCATGGGGTATATAGAACATAATGTATATTTGATAAAAAGATAATATATATATATATATAACAATGATGCTTGTATGTACGTGTGTTCTGAATGATATCGTCTATATAATATAATATAAATCAGCGTCGGTGAAGGCGTGTTCACAGTGGGCTGCGCGCGCGCAGGAAACAGGAAGTGGACTAACCGCGGGTTTCCGCTCCCATTCGCCGCTCACCGGACGCACTGTTTCATTCACTACTAGGGTTGCTTACTTTACAATTAATATTTTACTATTATTACCTATAAACTCCTCACTACACCTATACTTTGACAGCCCTGCTAATAAAATTTTCATTAATATGGCATTATTGTTTTTAATATAATACGAATTGACAATAATATATTAGTATTGAATGTCAGCCCTGTTACTTATTTGTAGTATTTAAGTAATTTTATCTGTTGTACGAACATAAACTACCGGATACGCTACGTATTGTTTTTTTACGATTTTCTCTTTATTTTGTATCATTTGTTATTACGTGTATTCAACATGTCTGATTTACTAAAGCTAAATAGTTTATATTATAACTTACTTATTACTAAAATACTAAGTCTTTTAGAGATTATAAATAATGCTAAAACAATTTGAAACATACATCTTATGCCAAAAACAATGATCTTCGTTTATAATGTGATATAAAATGTCTATTATTAAATTTAATATAAAACTTTTATAACAAATATTTGCATTTCTAAAATAAACATCACCTAAACGAGGTACAACTTCAACATCGCAAATTGAATTGGTATAATCTAGGGATTCATTTGTCGAGAGTCAGCTGTGACGTCACAGTGGGGGGGTTCGATGAAACTTACGAGTCATGTTTACGCTAAATATACTTTTTATTTTAAATATACTCGGTATAAGATGTATTATATATATTAAATAATAGTTAACATTTAAAACGTTAATAGTCTTGTTTACCGGTTGTAATCTTAACGTGTAAACAACGGACAACAAACAGTTGTGTATAAAGCACCTTGTCTTATAGTAACTTCTCGAAGGAAACATCAATGAACAGTCCCGCGCCATTCTTATCTTACTTCCGCTATCCGTCCTTATCACACTCGCCACAAATGTATACGCGTTGTGAGATAGCTATACCTCCGCCGCTCGGGTCGCGAATAAAACAAAATTCATTGATTGTGAAAGTTTGAATTAGACTGTTTTCGTATTTTTAAAGGTCATTCCGTATTAATGAATTTATGTTTTGAATTAGTTTGAGTTTGAGCTTTGTAGTGGTTATAAAATTGTGGTGTATGTTCATACTTAAAGTTTCGAAGGTTTAAGAACTTGTGTAAGTTGTTATGTAAGTTAAATTGACATTTTGAGTCCCGAATAACATTGTTGTCGTAATATTGATGGTTCTAATAAAAGTGATATGTAGGTAAGCTTGTTTGTAAACTGATCATCATTTGTTAATTTGATATTAAAGGTAATTGAGAGTGTCGAGACTTAGTTTTATACAATAAAAGATTTGATAATTATCTTATTATCAAATTATAAACATTTGCAAAATGTATTTTAGTTTGATGTTTTTTTAATAATATTTGATACTTGCGTCCTGTGTATTAAAATATTATTAATATTATACATTGTAAAAAAGCAAAAATGTTTAATTTATAAACATTTAATATCAAACTATATTTAAGTAATGTAATTTTATATTAAATACATATAAAGTTAAAAAATTATAAACATGGACAGGACTCGAACCTGCTACCTGGGAGACATATAGATCATTACAAAACAAAAAATGTTACTTTTGCTTATCTTATTATTTACTTACATACATACATACATCCGTTTCAAGACAAACACACGGACACAAAATTATTTATCATACAACTCTAATTACTAAAAATACTAAGTAGGTAACAATGACGATAACGTATCCGGGGCCACAAGGGAAGGCCCCTTTCTTTCCGCTCCTCAACACTTGGCTCCCATTCACCAGACCGTGGGAGAATTTACAACAATGAAGACAGATCCAAAATACCTTCTGTTACACGTCAGTGTATCCACGGCTTATAACTATGAATGAATTTGGGGAGGATATTTTTATAAACACCTCCACTTTCGGGCTATTTTTATTTGTATATCCAAATAACTTTACAACAAGGTAATAAGATAAGACTTTTGGTGATTGGCTTTCATGATTTTTTGGGAATAAAAAAATCTATGCTTTATTATTTTTTTTTAATAAAATCAAAATATCAAAATTTATTCTTTATTTATTTAAAAACGTACTCCAAGTGAATGATAAAAGATTAAAAAAGATAAGATATTATTGAGGGTGATATAAAAAATTATAAGTCATTAAGTAATGTGAACTAGACGCATTTAGTATTCTAAATTAGCTTAGTCTAGTTTGCTATCTAAGACGTCTAAAGCTCGTTTTATAGTGTATTCACGTATTTATATTAAGCGCGCTTTATATTGAACTAAATGTAGTGCCTATATTTTTACACTTGCTTAAAAAGTGAAAAAAGAATATTTTGCATTTTGTTTAATTTTAGTATTTATTTATATATTACGTTAGGAGTTTGTGGAAATAAATTAGTTTATATTATAATAAAACACTTTCAAAAGACCTGTTTTTAACGCTATTCGAGTTTTTTATTTATTTATTTATTTTATTTAGTACAACTTACAAAACATACACTTTTTATAAATATTACAATAATTAAACATTAAAATTTTTCGCTGAGTGTTGTTTCAATTACAAGTTGCCACGGCAGGGACAGACACAGTTTCGACTAATCATTGAATATTTTGTAAAAAAAAATATTAAATATTTTGCGTTATGAAGTAGGTAGGTAGGTAGGTATATGCAGTAAATTGTAATTGCAACATAAACCAAAATATCAAACAAAATTGAATTCTATTTCACGTTAGTTAAAGTATAATTTTAATTATTAATAAACTTTATAACACTTTTATATATTAATACCATGTATCTTCGTCTTGGGAGCTTTCATGAAACAATATCTTACTTAAATAATATCTTACTTCACCATCGGGTAATCGAACTTGAGACCGATGCTTTCTACCAATTGAGCTATCGTGTCCCAATAATTGTAATAATCTCGAAGTTTAATATATTATATTATATAGTTTCATTAATGTATGTTGATGCTATATATATATCACTCAAGTCATGTCTCGTTATCTATAAAGTTATGAATGAAGCTGAGATACGTTGTATATGTCAATGTTTTGTAGATTTGACCAACATCACCACACACATACACACACATACACGGACGGACTTTAGAAAGTAATTTAATTTTTTTTATTATTCTTTATTTAATTTTATAGAACATTTTTCGTGTATAGACAGACAGACTGGCTATATATATATATATATATATATAAGCGATTTACCACTCACTGACTCATCACGAAATCTCCAAAACTATCTGTCCTGTGAATTTAAAATTATACATACATAGTTACTTCTTTTGTGACGTAGACGTCCACTAAGAACGGATTTTAAGGAATTCCTATCACAACGGATTTCAACTTTTTGCATTTCGCCAAGTTTTAAAAATTTTATACGGTTACCATAGCAACCTAAGGTCACATCCAGATTAATAGTGTGCCAGCGAAGCGGGAGGGAATAAGCTAGTTACTTTATATAGATATAAGAAAACATTGTATATATATTAATGAGGTAAATAATATATAACAGCATATTATAATAATTATCTATATCTATATACGTATAATAAATATGTAACTGTTCGCTGTCTGTACGTAGAAGATATTTGAGTAAAACTATTACTCTTTAGGATAAAGCATATAACAATGATTTTTAGAATATCTATTTGTCTGTGCGTTTGTAGGCGTTAATCCTTAGCACGGCTCGTCCGATTTTAATGCGGTTCCGACGGATGTATTGTTGTTACCTTCATTTAAAATCTTACTTTGTTTTATTTAAAACTGTCAATAAATAAAATATAATCAATTAAAAAAAACCGTTGGCTTACATTTGATAGATATATTATTAAGAAACTATAACTAACATATAATTAAAGTCTATAAAATTATTATATTGAAAGCCAGCATGCCGAGCGGAGTCGTTCGCATAACTAGTATAATAATATAATTGTCCAGACACCAATCTAAGCCTTCATTATAATATTAAGTTTACAAATTATTATATGTCAAGAAATCTTTACAGTAACATTAATATAAATATTTTATCATATATATGAACAAACATACATGTACCATATATAATATGAATGGACGTAAAACGCTATTGATAAAACTTATTTGAATGAAAACATCTGCTACGCCAGGTGCGTCCCCCCCCCCTCCCCTCTACCGCAGAGGATGCTCCACATAACTGCGAATACCCACCTTTACACAGATAACATCTCAAAAGTATCCCCAATTGAGCCTTATATCCCACCTGCTATTATTAAGTGTCTATAATGACTTGATTTTTGTTTAATAATTGGAATAAAAATATTATTATTTACATTTTACAATTATATTAAAATAACTTAGATTAGACTACATTTAGAGATATATTTACGTACAATATAGTGCTGTATACAGATATATTTACGTACAATATAGTGATATATAGAGATATACTTACGTACAATATAGTGCTATATAAAGATATATTTACGTACAATATAGTGATATATAGAGATATATTTAAGTACAATATAGTGCTGTACACAGATATATTTACGTACAATATAGTGATATATAGAGATACACTTACGTACAATATAGTGCTATATACAGATATATTTACGTACAATATAGTGCTATATACAGATATATTTACGTACAATATAGTGATATATAGAGATATATTTAAGTACAATATAGTGCTATATAAAGATATATTTACGTACAATATAATCATGTTTTTCATAATTGTTTCACAGATTAAGATGAACGGTGATCTGATGCGAACACGACGGGGTTATTAATGCGGAACACGGTTTGCGAGTTTAAGATAATTGCAACATTTTACATATTTTATCTTTTCTCTTTTGAGCTCACCGCAAACTAAGCTAAATGTTTTTATCAAGTTGTATCTTATCTTAAGCTCGTTTTGGCTCGGAAAGTCGGTATGTCACTTTATATCGCAACTCTCGTTACGATAACAAACGGGTCACTTACGGGACTATTTTTACATGGTGTAAAGTTAAATTAATTAGTAGCCATCATTTAATCTATGTAGGTGCGTTCCCACGGTGCGCCGGAAGCCCCCGCCGCCCGGGCTCCGCCCCCCGCTAAGCCGAGCCCCGCTCGCTCACGCACGCTCCCTACGAGACTCAACGGCAAAACTAAACCAAAGGCACGTATGCGAAATATGTATTGAATACTGTTGTATTAGGCACATATCCGCTCACTTATCACAATACCCATTGATAACCGGAAGGATTTTTTTGCATATCCCCATTGAGCGGACATCCGATTTCACCCCACTCCATTTCCGTCTTGTCACAGTCACGTGCAGTAAATTAACAGTAAATAATTCTGTCAGTATACTCATTGTCAAAGATATCTACAAAATTTGTTAAGATATACAATGTAAGATTATGTATTAATATTAAATTTGCAATGTTTGTACCAACCCTCATTATTTTAATTCACGGTATCTACTTATTTCGTAATACCGATGGATATATTAATAATACTAGCATGAGGAATGTGAAAGTATTGGAATTTCCTCTATCTAATTGGTTTGTACTTTTGGATTGGATTGGAATTAATAAATTAATATCGAAATCAATTTGCGAGATTGTTTATAAATGTAATAAATAATTAATAAGATAGTTTTTTTATGAATTTTGTGTAACGTCTTCAGAGCAAATAATAACCCTGTGACCTTAAAGGTTGAGGTTGAGGCAGGACGATATTTATTTAAAATACAATTATCTTATTTGCATCCAAAATGTATATTAGGCCGCCATCTTAATTATCAGGTAACAAACGTTCATACGAAGTAGCAATTAAAATTAATTGAAATATCATAAAACTACAGTTTGTTAATAGAAGATAATTTCATATTAGAAGGTAAATTTACTTTGGAGTTTTTATTTTAATATTGTATAAGATACATGAAGTTACACGAATTATAAAGTGCATTTTTTAATTGTTATTTTTAATAATAATTTAATTCCTTATTTATAAGTACATAGGAACATGTAAGGCAATGTTTTATCATATATTTCTACAAATGGCGTCAATATACAATAAATATTATTATTATTATGTGTGTGTGTGTGTGTGTGTGCTTCAACTCAAAAATACGAGGAAATTTTTATACAAAAATAATATTATAATACGATACTTTTCAATGTGCGAGTGACTTGACTTTATTTCTTGTTGAAAGGAAATTTTAAACACCTATACATATATTCAAAGTCAAAAGTAATAATTCTCTGTACTTGAAAGACGTGAACGTGTTACCTGTTCCATGTTTAATCTATTATTCTAGAATTGTTCTTGCTTTATTATTTAAGAATACATACATCATACAATACAATAATACAATTTCTTCCCTTCTCTTCGTCTCTCAATTTTATGTGATTTCTGAGTATAAAATTTGGCAACGAAGCCATACGAAGAACTGTGCAGGTGTCTTGGTTAACATTATATGGACATGGTATTATAATTAAAAATATTTAAAAATAATAAAAAAATATTAATAAATTTTATTTTGCCGTACATTAATAGGACCACTGTACTAATGGATAACATAATAAAATTTAACCCCACCGGCGTATCTCTATTAATTCGTACCGGCTGATTTTGTTACCACATGTCATTTCCTTTCCATATGGGGGTTGGAAGGGGTCGATGATTTCAATACACGAACCTACACGAAGGGTTAATTGCAAAAACAGGCGTACAACTATTCGAATATATATAATAATATTTCACTTGTATACAAATAATAATTCATCGGTATCGGTATTCAAGGAACGGGTGAATTATGACTGACAATCGTCTTGAAGACAATAGTTTGTGTATAATAAAATCGATATTCTAGAATATATATAACAAAAAATTATATTATATTTACTTATTACTATTCAGATTAATATAATTTAATCCTATCTTGATATATATTTTAATTTAATTTGATAAACTATTATTTATTATCATTTTTAATAAGTAATTATTTTGTATATATTTTTGTTTTCAATTGAAGTTATATCCCATTTGACATATATTTCTCTGCAACAAGACAATTCCAATCATATTAAGTGTAACATTGTTAGTACACATTATTATCGCTTAGATTGTAAATTATGTCTTTCTGTGAGTCGAGAAGCCGTGCTGTCTATCTGGAACCACGCTCGTGACAGGAATAATTATATACACAACTATATATTAAAGAGAAATACACTCCAACAGAAAGATCTTTACCAATCAAAGCTTTTTTTATAGTATAATCTTAAAATAATTGTACGATCTGGTACTCCTTAGAATACTACACTAATGGTAGTTGTTGTGAGAGTTTTGAAGGCACTTTTTGTACAGTTTTCCCTCGTTATGTACATAATAAGTGTGATCCGTAATGATGTTGAACATTAGCTAATATTAGAAAGTCAATACTACGAGGAGCGAAGTCGATCCGAGCCGGTGGGTATGCGCAAGCGCACATTATCATGCAGGATCGCGCGCGCGCCGGAAGCCGCGGGAACATCCAACATGGCCGCGCACTTACAATGAATCGATAATTAACAATAAACGATTCCATATTTCAAATCCATCGCCATTGACGAGATGTGATGTAACTAAATCCATATCTGTACCGACTTCCTAAAAGGCGAGCTATCCTTGATCGCAAAAGGATCGATCGAAACCGATCTCGGATCATTATTATTGAGGTCCCGTCCTCCGTCCTCCGTCGCGGTACCTTTGCACGTGTTGGTAGTTTTTTATGTTTGATTGTCTCGTTTCTTTGAATCGTCGATAATCATTGTTTTAATCGTCGAACTAAACCTTAGCGGGAGGTGTTTGCGTTTTATATTATTCATATAAACATCAGTATAATTCAAATTAAGTTACTTCAAGTTTTGATATAAAGATAGGTAATGTATTAAATAACAAGTCTGAATTAAAAAATAACAAAACTTATTTAACTGATTGATAATGTCTTATAGAAAACGTTTTGTATCTGCTGCACAGATGAGATGAAAAGGTTTGTATTAGGTAAATATATTTTGTACTCGTTTTTGAATGAAATATTAACTCTTAGTATATAATTGCTATACGTATTTATATATAATCCTTATTTGAAGACCAAACTACATATACTATGTATATTCTTGTGCATAAATAATTATTGTATTTTTTGATACAAATAAATATTTGTAAATAATTGGTCTGACAATATTGAAATCAAGTAAAAATTAACAGAGTTTTAATTAAATTTAAATTAAATTATTAAATTGATAACAACCTGTATATATATATATATTATTTATTTAAAATACAGTATTGTATGTAAGAAAATACTTAATATTATCCGATAGTTTTAATGTCCAGACCATTCGCTTTCCCGTTTTGTAACGTAATGGTAATGGAAGGTACCAGCGCGTGTAGTTTTTACAACCCTAGAGAGGCTTGAATTCTCTCCCGGGTCTCGTCACGACAAATAGGTACAGCCTTCCACGACGAATAAACAACCGCTTTTTATAACAGCTTTTTGCTGTAAGTTACGCGCCGATGCTTTTAAACTTATTTCGACTTTTACATATTGTTTTAACTTTTTTTGAGAATTACTTAATGATTTGTTTCTGGTAATAATCTTTATCTTAATTATTAATTCTGGCAGCATATGATAAAAGGAGCAAAAAATATAAATATGTTAGAAAACAGAGCGTGACGAGTGGAGATGCCAAACTATTATCAAAAGTAAGTGAGCAACTGAGCAAATATACCTACTAAACGAGTTTCAAGTTGACGTAAGCTTGGATGGCTTAAACTAACCTTACTTAACAAGGTTTTTTTGATAAGTTTGTATTTACAAATTATATATAAATGCATTTCACTTATATATCTTCATAATGTTTATTATACTAGTACATAAAGAACGAAAGTAAAGTCAGCGTAATCCAGTAGCAATCTTCATTCTTTCATGGAATTAAATAACTTGCAATACTATATATATATATATACGATTTTGTAGACTTCTTATGAATCTGTAACGAGAAAACTTATTAATGAATTTCCTTATAATTTTATAAAGCCTTCCGTTACAAATGATTCTTAACTGACACATCTGTCATTGTTACCAAGAAATCGACACACCAGAACTAAGCTACAGCTTCCTTTCTTACTACCTAAACACTCAGTTTTCCTCCATTTAAAAGTGTGGATCACACTTTTTATTTATAAGAGAACAATTCAGTTCCATTCCGTTAGAGATTTTGATTACCATCAGTACACAACTACTACTAACTAACTACAACTAGTACTACAACTTTTCTAAATTATATATATGATTTTGAATATTATATTGGTCCAAAAATCTAGTGGTAGAGGCGAGGCAGTGACGTAGTTGTCGTGACGTGCGCGGGTAGGGGGGATGGGGTAGGAGTGAGGGGGGAGGGAAGCGAGATCGCTGACCCGCGCTCGATGCGCCCGCGCACCGCGCCCGCCATCCTGCCACCATACCGTGTTTGTACCGCTTTTTTAAAGGAAACGTTCTCTCGTGTTGTCACTTTGCTATTACATCAATTTGTGATCACTTTTTATACTTGAATATATTTTTATTATTCTAAGAAAAACTACCTTTATGTATTTAATTTATTGAAAAAACAAATTTTCAGAAACATATATATCATATTATTTATACTTGAAGCGAAAACTTTGTACGTCCTTTTACGAAAATTACGCAGACGCAGCATCAAGCTTGGCACAGATAAAGTTAACAGTGTACATGGAGTAGTGGTGCAGGAATCTAATATTTCAAATAATAATGCATTAGAAATACATGAAATTACACAAATAAATTACAAGATACATTGTTTACCTTAACAATGTCAATGTCAAATATACAAGCAGAACAGAATACAATGATTATAGAGGTTTACTTATTACCCAAACCGTCAAAACCATTTACACTTTGAAGTATGGTAAACCATATAAAAAAGACACCGTATTAGTTTATTTCTTTACCAAAAGCACATAAACTGACACATTTTTTTCAATCCGATTAAAATAGTCGGCCATTATCTAAATCCGAGTTCGATCACACATGTCATCGGAACATCGGTTTTAATTATTCCACACTAATTAGCTGGTGCGGTGTACATCAAGCGAGCTGCTGCCGGAAACAGGAAGAGAGCAATCAACATGACTAAAAATATAACACATTTGGTGTTCATCCGGCGTGCTCGCACCAAGGAGCCGCATTTTCATTTTCACTGAGAGTTATTATTATATTCGATTTACTTGAATTGCTCGATCTAATGATAGGGGAATTTCTATAGCAAATTAAATATCTCGTGCGATTTTATTGCTTTTATAAACGATTCAATTGCATAAAGATATCCTGTTTTCTATTTGAATTGCTGGTTTGTATCTTTATAACTAGACCTGGCAACTTCCTTAATTATAAAACAAGATTCTATTCTATTCTATCCTACGCGACTTGATTTTGCGGACGATTAGCAGTCGTCATATTTGGAATCGCAAACACCTTGGTACGATTTGTCTAGTAGATCGTGCGTTTGTGAAATATCGCATTGCATTACTTGGAACTATGTCTAATGATACGTAGTTTAGGAAGGTATTTCTGACCGCTAGTTTGTTGTATCATGTATTAACAAAGAAGGGAATCTTGGTATAATTATAATCATAATGAAAGCGCTCAAGATATTAAAACTAATAAATATCTATCTATGACCTAAGTTTGGAATTAGATTTAGTAAAGCGTTGAAATGTCCAAGTAATAATTTTGATACAATTAGGCAGCTTATCTGTTACAATGGTGGCTGGTAACCGATAACGTCGACCTTTCTATCGAAAAAATCGTAAGTATATTTATCAGAATGTCATCGTAATATTTGTCGGACATTACGATTCCCGACGCGTAACCAACAGCACTCGCCGGCACATAATTATATAATTTCTATTATTTATATGCGGGGCTGTGGTGTGCTAAGCATCGAAACTACACTACTTCCTTCGTACCTACCAAGAAACCCAACGTTCTGTTCCCGGTACAGAGGATGTGCGACGGACGGACCGACAATCATTTAATTCACATAAAGTTCCTGTAGCGAGTGTCTTGCTTTTCCACCGGGTGACGTCCTACGGCCGCGCTTCCTCTGTGGTGATATCAAGCGTGGGTACCACTACAATGCATGGAGTACTTTATAACCCATCATTATAATTTATATTACAATTTTAAAACCTTTTAATATTAGCAAAAAATATATTGAACCTTCAGGAATATCGAAACGCAAAATGGCAAATCTATAAGATTTTTTAATTAAAATTATACGTAGTAATAAACGTGAAAGGATGGATTGGAAGATGATTTTCCTTTGTTTTTCCTATATATTATATATAAATTACATATAAGTAATAAAATGTATAACATGTCGGCCAAAAATCCAAAATCTGAAATTTCCGAGTTTAAAATATATAAAAACCATTTTAAATAGAACTCAAGACGAACTTTTTATTTGATATATATGAAATAAAGATATACAAGTGGCTTTGAAGGCAGCGGACATTTGAAACTCAAATTTCTTTATATTGTAAAGATACACAGATAACTTTTAGTTGAACAATTACTAATCAGCATCCTCCTGTCCTTTTCCCAATTTCGGGGTCGGCGCAGTATGTTTTTCCTTCCATACTCTCATGTTACTCATCTCTGAACACACTTCCTTCTTCTCCATATCATCTTTCACAAACTCCATCTTTTCTTCGGCCGTCCTCTTCCTGTCCATCCCTCCACTACCATACCCAGCACTTTTTTGGTTACTTGCCTTTCATCTCTCCTCATAACATGCGCACACCATGACAGACAGACAGACCTCTAACAACAGATTACTATAAATTAAAACCGCCTGTTTGTTGTTCTTAAAGCAACAAATACTTTTAGCTATTCGAGACGAAAAATGTCATATATTACAGATCTAATATATGAACAGACAAACAAAAATAATAAAACTTTAATATAAATAAAAGATAATTTAATTGATAAGATTTATTTATAACTACATTATTAAATAATTGTTTAATTAATTTAAAACTAAAAGCTCACATACTATAGATAACTTAGTTTAGATTATAAAGAAGATAAAATAATATTAATAATTGACATTAAAATTTATAAATATTTTAAAGTATAAATACAAAAGTAAATTAAAATACATTTTTTTTTATTTAAATGCATATTAATATAAAATTAAATTTATATCATAAAATATAATAACTAGGATCCGCCAACCGTGCGCGGCGGGTGTTGAGCTGAGCCTCTCTCCTTTCTTCTTTTCTGGATAACTTTTGAATGGCTAAACCTTTTTTCAATCTGTTTTCCCTATAAAATTCGCGTTCGGCTCAAACATACGAGAAAATTTGTAGCTAATTATCTCGTCGCATTCTGGAGACAACTAAACACAAAAAAGATCTCCAAAACGGTTAAGAGCTTCGCTTACGCTCAGCTCAATTATAACACTAATACAAATATTTAATAATTAATGAAAACTACAAGATATTTTGTATTTTTTTTATTAAGACATACATTACTTAAAATGTATGTATTTGTTGGAATCTTTAAAATATTTTTTAAACGGTTATCATTAACCGAATTTACTGAAAAATGGTGTACGTTTATTTTGGATGCACGCTTAGACGACATTATTCCAATTCCAAGATGGCGGATCATCCAAGATGGCGGACTGGTTACTTTTCAGCCTAGTATCGAAAAATTTCGCTAAAAAGAACGAGAAAACTAAAACTTTATATTATTTAATAAGTTGTGTTACACACGTACGTATTTCCAACTTTTAGGTTATTTTTGTTTAATTTTTACAAAACAATCAAATTTTGATGTCAAATTTTGAAAGTGCGTTTAAAACATTATATCACAATTTAATTTACTTAATTAAATACTACAATTAATTAAAAAAAAACACCTTAACATTACATATGCGGTAATGGTTACATTAATAAAGGTGACTAGAGATTAAGTTGAATTAATTAATATTTTATTTAGACGTAGAAGAGCCTGACGCGGGACGTCGTTATCAGCAGGTCGGTATCAAAGAACTTGGTCTCGATCACGACGTTCCCGCTGAAAAATAATAAAAATTATTATATAATACACATTTTTTATTCACATTTATTTATGTATAGGTTGCAAGCGTTTAAATATACATATAATAAAAATATATAATATTACATAAACATACATACTGACACATATAAATGTAAACAGAAATATCTAATATTTTTTTGAAATTTAATAAAATTGAACACATGCTGTATATAACTATATATAATAAAAAGCGAACGGAATGTACTGTTGTAACTCTTCGAGTTATAGAATTGTATTTTTTATGATATATATACATACATATATAAACAATTCGCCAAATTACGGATTATAATATTATTAATAATTAAAATAAGACTTGATGAAAATTTATTATATAAAAAAAAAAACATCCTGTACATATACAATACATATTAAGACACACACACAGACATACAACACAAT
This sequence comes from Melinaea menophilus ssp. n. AW-2005, assembly GCA_918358695.1. NCBI lineage: Eukaryota > Metazoa > Arthropoda > Insecta > Lepidoptera > Nymphalidae > Melinaea > Melinaea menophilus. The sequence continues at coordinate 2,623,554 of OU911055.1, read as the reverse complement.
GTATTAAGACAAAAGATTTAAATTTAAAGAGCGAGGCGAAAATATCATTGACAAAATAAAATATATAATATTAACTCGGACCACTATATTACAATAATTGTATGGATTCTTATAAACTGAAATAAAATTAAATCTTGAACTACTCTTTGAGTTAAACATGTCTAGATACAGACAAATTATTCATATATGTAGTATATAGGGAGGTCACATCTAAACATTTCCCCAGAAATTTTGTAATGAATCAAGTGAAAGTCAGAAATATCACAATCTACTTGCATTTTATTGTTGGCTATATTCTAATATATCCACATGCAACACCGAATAATGGAGCAAAGTAATTAAAAATATATATATATATATATATTAAAATATGGTAAATTTTTTATTATTTGTTTAAGGGTTTTAATAAAATTAACATAATAATTTATTTACTAGCAAATTAAAACAAAAAAAAATATTTCAATAATTTGCTGAACCAAATGAAATGAAAAAAAAAATCAATTTTTTATTTTTTAAATCTCCGAACTGTAAGTAGATGGTAATAATTTATTTTATTAAATCAAATTTAAAAATTTTCTTTCAATTATATAAACCCGAATTTACTAGCTTTAATTTATTTTTAGAGATGTGGTTGAAGGAGAATGTCCATCTGGACATATTTTACATTCAGTCCAGAAACACAGTGCTACTTCTTTAATCAATCATATTTTGTCATCGCCCGTCAAATCATGATCAAATGTAGAAAAACAAGAATGAATGAAATTTAGAAAATCATGTTATCAGCCAATTAGTTGGGGTCTTATTTTTCCACAGCTCCCAAACTAACATTGAAACGTTGGCAAGTCTAGAAGGGAGCAGATGAAAGAACTTGCATGCAAATTCATCATGCAATAATTTAAGATCATATTCAATACACAGACATCCCCATTACAACAGCATTAGTTCATTTCACTCACCTCAGATAACTGAGGAAAAACCATGCAAAAAAACAGATAAGATTACATTTGTGTTCATAAATTTTAACCGCTATCAAAAACATGATTTTCTTCAAAGGATAAATGAGATGAAAAGCATGATAGTCAATATTTTTGCTAGTGTTGTATTATTTTATATCTATTATTATTAATGGGTTTACTGTTACATTCGCAAAAATATATATATAGTATTTTACATACTTGAGGACATTAGCAGGCATCATTTGAGACTCGGGTGCCGACTCTATGGTGGACTGCCAGGTGTTAGTGGAGTTGGCGATAACAAAACCAAACTCGAAAAACCATTCTTCTAGGCACCTACCCTTGAATAGCACTTTCTGAAAGTATAATAAAATAATTTAATAAAAAAAAGAAAAAGAATGGAAACTTTAACAATGATTGTAATAGAGTGGGTTCATTGATCTGACCACCTAACTAAGGAACAAAAGGATTGGATCCTCACATTCGATAATACTTTGTGTGATCCATTGATAGTATTTACGAGTTGAGGTATATATTCAGTTTTCTACTTGTGATTTTAAAACCCATTCCACACAGAGATTACATATTCTGTAATATATTACCTGTTCTAAACGGAGCTTGCCAATGGATTCAACAGAGCTGAAGTTCATCTCCCTGGACACTGACCGAGATTTGAGGATGCGTTTGGGTACCCGAGCCTCATGCTCCATGTTAGGATTGGACATGTCCAGGCTGTGCTGCCAGATGATCTTACCTAGAAGATTTATAATATTGAATTATATATAAGTTAGTGGTCTATTTAGACTAATCTTTTCCAATGATGGAACTTTGAATGATAAATTACACATTATTTATAATTACCTGTGTCCCCATCTCTCAAAGTCATGAAGTTACTAATGAAATGATTAAGGTAACAAAATATTTAAGCAATTAAAAAGAATATGTTCACATTTTTGTAAGTATTTATTTCAGATTGGAGAGCCTTAGTCTCATTTAAACAATAGTAGACTTATTATGTTTTTTGGCTATAGCTACCCCATATGGCGAGCAATTTTATAAAAAAGATCATTCTAAATTATAAATGTATTAAAATTAATCTGTTCTTTATTAAAAGTCTTCGAAATATTACTTTTTATGTCATAATAGGTAATTTGATTAAAATATGTAAGACATGTTAAAATGGCGTACAATATTCATCTCTCTAGACTGCCCAAATTTTTAAAGATAAATATGGGAAAGGATACATTTGAAATCCATCAAGAATTGCTTTGCACCGATCTTCATCGGATTCATCGTGCGGAGGTAATAGTTCCAACATTGTTTCAGGCATTTGTTGCTTCAGGTTGGCTAACAAGATCAATAAACCTGAAAAAGCAATCGAACGCACCTGAGCTGTTTGATTAAATATGAATAAAATATTGTAATATAATCAGAATTTTGATATTATTAAATTAAAACGACTTTATATGCATACTTTACAATAATTATTTTTTGTGTTTACCCAAATTTTATAAACAAAGATTATTTTTTTCTAATAACACTTCAATACTCAATTCATCAAATTGACACTCGTTAGTACCTTATCTTTTTATTTGATAATTTAGCTGTTGGCAATGATGAATTATCAAAAGTAGAAGTAAGGAGTACTAACTTGTTGTATTAAAATAGCAGTTTAAATTGGTGGCGCCGCTATTTTGTCAAGTGGATAAAAATAACTTTATTTATATAAGGTTCCAGTTACGGTTTTATTTATTTATCATTTCATATTAGAAAAAGGCACTTCACTTAATCTATAACTATTAACTTTATATGAAAAACTGTTATCGATAATAAGATCGCGTGACAAAAAGGTTGTTAGAAAGCTAGTGTTACGATCTAGTGCGATGGTATGGATATTATCTATCACACTTGCTCATCTCTTATTCTGCTCAATTAGACAATGCGACAAATAGGCGTTCGAAATTGGATAGTGAAATAAGCCCATAAGAGGTCATAATAAATTAGATAACATAATATATCAAAAACATACAAAGTCCTAGATATTATCTCGAAACATATTGTTTATTAACATTTTGTCTCGAATTTTATGTAATAGATTTTTTTCTAACATACTCTTTAATATAATGCGTAAAATGTAAAAATTATGTTCAAAATGGATGACAGATTGTAGAATGAGAACAATTGATGGTATTTTTTGTGTACCTGCTTAATTTGTTTTGCAATAACATTATTATTTTACTTGAGAAAATAATAATTGAAAAATCTCATCGCTGATTCCTCTGTGTTAATTATAATAAATGGTTAGAAGTTTTTAAAAATTGATCATCATTTATTTCTATGAACTCAAAAAGCGAAACTGACGAAGCTTCAAGGTAAATTTGTCATCACATAATTTTCTAATTTTGTTATTTTAATTAATTTTTTGTTTAAACTGATGAACATTAACATGTTATAAGCATCAATATGTGATTGTATTTTGAATTTCAATTTAGAACAAAGCTTTTAATAAGAGGTTATGCATTACTTGCCACTTTTTAGTCTTTGTTGACAAGAACGAAATTAACCAGATCTTGGAACTTTTAAATACATTGTAGGGGGAGCGAAGCATCATCGTCAAACAATAATTCAGCCCCGAACAACTCTAAGGATCAATCAGAAGCGGGTGATTTATGCGCCGATACAAGTGCAAATACCACAGACATAATGAAGCGAGCTGCTGCCAGGCAATTGATTGAGAGATACTTTTATCAGCTCTTGGACGGTTGCGGGAACCCTAATTGTGACAACCTATACTGTGCTTCCAGTGGAGAGGTATGACACATGAATATTTCATTTCACGGGGAGTTAATGGTTCCAATTTTATTAAAAATATTGACAGTTGTTTTATGTTTACCTTTTAAGCTAATTCGTAAGACATATTTTTGTAATTTGTGTATCATTTTTAAAAAGGCAAGAAACTTAACTCCAAATGAAGCAGCAGCAGAAGCAATAAAACTATTCTATAAAGAGGCTCGCCTTTGTGACACTCTGCCAAATAAGGTGCCAAGAACTGAGGCCACAACTTGTGATGCCAGTGCTAGGTTAGTACATTACAATAGAAACAGAACAAAAATCATTTACTCAACACATTCAATGTCAGAAACGACAAGCTGACTGACTGCCTCAGTGACTGGGCCGAGGATAACAACTAGTTAAAGATATAAAATAAATAATAAACATATTATAACATAATAGTTAAATTTAAATACTGTTTGTGAAATGTTGACTGAAATATTTTTTAATAAAACTATGAAAATATGTATGCTTTCTACTTAAATAACTTTCAACATTACAGTCATGTCATATAAAGTTTCTGATTTTCATGGAATTTATCAAACCCTAAGAAAGAAACTTTGATTAGAAATCTTACCCGTAACTATATATTATAGCACAACATGTTCGTCATCAAATCCAAGGGACAAATCAAGCGATAGGGGTAAGAGAGGTGACGCCTCGTGTAGTTCCTCACCAGTTGACAACAAGACGGACATTCCTGAAACTAGTCATAATGTATCTCAGGAGGAATATAAGAATCTAAGTCATAATAGTAAGTCCTTTTAAAAAATCTACATTAATTAATTATGTCATATAGTTATTGATAAGTTGAAAGAACTACTGAATTCTTACAATAATATAATGTTAAATGAAAATTACCTGTATTGCAATTAGGTTTCCAGGTAATAATTATAATTATATGATCAGGTTAAATAAAACAAATGATCACCTGATATAATTAAACTCCTTTAAATTGTTAACTAATGAATTATCTTAGCTAATGACTATCAATACATAAGGCTTATATAAACTGTCCCAATTACTTTACAACCAATTCATATCCAACATTGTTGCAAATATGTCCTGTGAAATAGATAACTATAAGCTGAGAATGAGCCGGTTGTTAGAGACACTGGATGATTTGTTAATATCCCTGCTCACAGATGGTGCTCCGTTAACAGAAGAACGTATATATGAGCTGTGTGACGAATGTCTTCAGACTAAAAAACCACAGGCACTCATAAGAGCACTCGGCGAGGCTTTCACACAACCGGCGATACTGGCCAGATGTTTTCAGAAGCATGTCACAAAATGTGATGTTAGCGAAGGAAAGAAAAAGTTAGGTAAATAACAAAATATAAATAAAATAATTATTTTAATATAATGTTCTTATTACTGGCTGATGGTGGTGGTTGCTGATGGTGGTTCATGATGTGATATCAAATTACAAATCTTCATAATGCTATTATTTTGATATTTCTTTAACCCCATCTGAAACAGTAGTAAATGTTATTTTGATGTGTTACAGATAAAGAATCAAAAGCAATGTGTTCCTCAAGTGATCCAGACAAGGACGTGGACTGCGTGGCCGGCCCAGGGCTGGATGTTGCATCATGTCGGAGAGCCTTTCAGTACCTCGCTAAAGTGGGTATAATCAGATTTTCTTACAATGATATTATATATTTTAAGAAATTCTCATGTATTGTTGTATTATATTTTACATTTACTAGATTTTTTTTCTTTATGGTATTAGAGCAGTATTAACATTTATAAATATTATATTAGTTGTCGATGCATTGCACACTACAGGTATTGATGTTTGTGAAACAGTGATCAAAATAAAAAAAATCCGGCTGAGTTTGTTCTGTCAGACCAGGGCGCGTTTGGAACCCTTACAGCCTTATTTTAAGTTGGAGTGTCTTTACAGAAGGGCTTACTTTGATAAGTGTGGTATCAAAATAGTCCTGACACTCCCATTTGATGTACACAAGTGATCATTGGTAGTGATTCAAAGTGGAAAAGATATAAATTAAATAAACATACATTAAGTAATTTCATACATAAACTTATTACAGGTGCCATCAGAATACTACAGCTCAGCGTTGGTGACAGCCCTTACAACACTCGCAGAGAACATGGAAATAGATCTGCGGATAACTAAAAAGATGAGTACAGAGGATGCCGTCAACTGTTTTGTTATTGCCTTTGAAGTGCCGGACCTGGGGTGTAGTGATTATTTGGAGATCGCGTTACCGGCTCTGTGCCACGCCGCAGAACACTTGCCAGTCAAAGGTACCCTATACATCACCTAGATTTAGAAGTTTGTTTTATATTAATCTTTGTTTCCTGGCTACAAGTTAACTAAATATATTTTTCAGCTCAAGCAAAACTAGCGCGCGTGTGGGCACAGCACTGTAAGGACAGCCTCCGACATATTTTGGAAACATTACAACAGTTGATCACACTCAGAGTCATATCCACCAATTATTCTAGAAATTTTCAAGTACAAGACGACGAAAGCGTCACAATGGCGACTAAACTTATGAAGGTAAAACGAGTTGGTTGGCGGTGATACCATCACAAATAATATATCTAATGTGTTTCATAAATACTAACAATTGAATGATCCTAGATAGTATACTACGCGAACATGCTAGCCGGAGTGATGGAACCCAACACGCTGCGGGAGGAGCCCGTGGTGATAGCGAGCCAGTTGGACCCTCTGGGGGACGCCTTAGACCATCTCTACCCGCTGTCGTCCATTAAGAATTCAAAACAGGCGCAGCAGGACGACCCTTTAGGTGAGACGACCCTCTAAGTAATATAGAAGATAGTATTTTTATAAAGACATTGAATTAATTATTCAATCTCCGTTTCAGCTATTGAATTAGACGTAAACGTATTAGATGCTAGGAAACCATATCTGCCATTCGAAGAGTTCTACAACGAACCGCTAAGTGATAATATAGAGATGGATATAGATTTAGCTAATTGTAAAACGGAAATAGGTAATGGTAAGTTTTGAATTTTCTTTACAATATCATATATTCTATTTTTAATTTATTCAATCCAGAGATCATAAACGTCAAGTTCCCCGCAGGAAGGAAGTTCTCGTTCCTGAAGTACCCGTTCATCCTTACGGCTGCCACCAAGTCCCTCGGCCTGTACTACGAGAATCGCATCCGGATGTACTCGGAGAGGCGCGTGTCGCTCCTGCACGCCGTGGTGGGCGCGGCGCCGCCCATGCCATTCCTGCGCCTCAAAGTGCGGCGCTCGCACATCATCGACGATGCACTCGTTGAGGTATTCGCTCACTCCATTACTAACATTTTTTTATGTTTTATTTTTTTTTAATAATTTATTTATTCATTTATTTATGTTTAAAATTTTATTTAATTTATTGTAAATCAATGAGGATAAGCAATTATAATTGACATCGTTTGGTTTCACATGGTTGTTTAGAGCGACGACTGAATGAATTATGAATAATGAAAGATAGTGTCTGATGTTTCACTCGTTTGATGTCGCTCGTTTCACTGCTTACTCCTCTTAGTCTATCGCTCACAACGTACACGTCCGGAGCTCACTCATCGCAGATCACGCACACGATATCCGCTCACATATTTTACTCGCCTGGTGCTCGCACTTTATTCCATGCCATGTTAATGAAATAAAACTAAACTATTTTAAATATTAATGTCATCAAAATTCTAATCATAGCAATTTCCATCAACAGCTAGAGATGATTGCGATGGAGCGCGCTCTGGATCTCAAAAAGCAGTTGGTGGTAGAGTTCGAGGGGGAGCAGGGCGTGGACGAGGGGGGGGTCAGCAAAGAGTTCTTCCAGCTCGTCGTGGAGCAGATCTTCAATCCCGATTACGGCATGTTTACGCACCGACAGGACTCGCACACGGTTTGGTAATGTATTGTTGTTGTTATTGTATTGTTATCGTAGTGTATTGTTGTTATTGTATTGTTATTGTCATCAGGTTCAACCCCACCTCCTTCGAGACGGAGGCGCAGTTCACGTTGATCGGTATAGTGTTGGGGCTCGCGATATACAACAATATCATACTCGCCGTCAACTTTCCCATGGTCGTGTACAGGAAGCTCATGGGCAAGAAGGGATCGTTCGAAGATTTGGCGGACTGGAATTCGGTGAGGATATAATTAACCAAGTATTAAAGGTTTACAGACCGGAAAAACTGAATTATTATAACTCTATTCCAGACTCTATACAACGGTTTGAAAGACATGCTGGAGTACACGGGCGCCGACCTGGAGGAGGTGTACTACCAGACGTTTAGGATATGCTACACCGATGTGTTCGGTAATAATATATTTCATGATCTCAAGGAGAACGGGGACAATGTTTTCGTTACTCAAGATAATAAACAGGTGAGTTATCATTTTTTTTAATATGCTGTCAGCGAATTCATGTCTTAATTGCTAAGGTCAAAGGAATCGCGATTTGATAATATCTGATATATGCTACGAATTAAAATCAACCTATTATATATATGAAGGATAGAAACGCTCTGATTGGTTACTACTCAGTGACGTCACATGCCCGTATATTGCCACCAACTTCTCAACTTTTAGGCAATAACTTGGTGATCTGTAGTTATAATAGATTTAATCTCAAAATTGTCAAAATTATCGTGTGAAAAGAAAGCTACCAGAGGAGATTATTTTATGACTGATAGCTTCTCTAATAATAAAACAGAATAATATACAGCAGAAATTACATCATGCATTTGATCGCAATGGAATACTACTATCCTGTCTTTCCAAGCCACAGTAAGCAGTTTTCGTCTTTTAGGATTTATTGGTACAGACACATATTATTGGTTATTTTTTGCACATTTCACCATCGTCGTACTTAACAATATTTATACACCATATTGTCCAATAAACTTTAATGAAATAATCTTGTTGATTACTACAATGTGACGTTACACGAAACATGGCGCCCGCCATTATAAAGGCAGCGTTTAAGGAGCGAACTTTGCAGTTTAAACTTTAACATTATATAACATACTGTTACAACTAATCATTAATATATTGTAATGGTGGAATGATTTAAAATAAGATAAAAGTGTGGCTAGGGTTCTTCGAATCGATGTAAACGCAAAACTTTAGCCACAAAAGACATCAATTACAATCAGTTTCTCTTGTTACAAGTGTCAGAGTAATGTATCGATCGATATCGATATCGATATTAATATCGATAATTATATAATTCAGGAATTCATAGAGCTATATTCCGACTTCCTGCTGAACGAGTCGGTGGAGAGTCAGTTCCGCGCGTTCCGTCGGGGGTTCGTGATGGTGACCGACGAGAGCCAGCTGGGGACGCTCTTCAGGGCCGAGGAGGTGGAGACGCTGGTCTGCGGGAGCAAGGTACGGAAAAGAAGAAGATAACTAATTGTTTTCTTATCTGGTGATTTGTTTTATTTCGTTCTGAAACATTTTAGCGATACACGCTTACAGATGCTTCTCAGTCCGACAGTGACCTCGAGTGCGAAGGGTTAATAAAGGTTCGTTCGTTTCCAGAATTTCGACTTCAACGAATTGGAGAAGTCCACAGAATATGACGGAGGTTACACGCCCGAGTCGACCACGATCAAGGACTTCTGGAGCATCGTTCACAGCCTGCCGTTGGAGGACAAGAGAAAGTTGTTACAGTTCACGACCGGCTCCGACCGGGTCCCGGTCGGTGGACTCAGCCATTTGAAGCTAGTTATAGCGAGGAACGGACCGGACTGCGACAGACTGCCGACGGCACACACGTGCTTCAACGTCCTCCTGCTCCCCGAGTACGAGACCAAGGACAAGCTGAGGGACAGGCTGATGAAGGCGATCAGTTACTCCAAAGGCTTCGGCATGCTCTAGCGGATGTTGGTTGTTTGTTATGAATATTGTTATAGTGCCACTATTTGGTAAATTTGTAACAAATAAATGATGTTGTTTTATTTATTACCGATTTATGTTATTTTATTAATAAAATAATGCACGTATTTTAAAGTTATAAATATATTAATAATTTGTACATCGATAAATCTACCAAAGTATATCAGCAACTTTACAATATTTATTATATTAATTAAAATTATAACATTTTTATTGATGTCCAAAAAAATTTTGAATTTATCAAAATTTTTATATAAATAATATTTTAAATATATATATATATATATATATATATATATATATATATATATATATTTAACATTAAAGAACGAAAAGAATGGTATCTTATAAAAAATAATGGAATAATAATCAACTAATTTGTTAAATGGATATAAATATTAATATAAAGGGGTCCCTAGAAATCGTAAGTAATAATTTAATCCAGCAAATGATCTGATAATGTAGTATTCTATATAAGGAGGCCGTGCGTGGCGATCGTCTTGAGGCGCAGGTCGTGCACGGCGAGGGGGAAGGGGCGGCGGCAGGGTGGGGAGGGGGGGAGCGCACACGACGCGTCCGACACGCGACGAGGCTTGGACTGATATCTGAAAGGTTATTGTCAGTGTTGCCAACCTTAGTTTTAGTAATAGGGGCCGCTGGGGCCAAATGGAGCACAATTGGCTACTATTTAATTTACTAGTACTTGCTGTTAACATGCCAATAAACACTTCTACTAATGATTTATTAAGTTTTTATATTTTAAAATTAAACCGAATTATATTAATAACAATTTTAACTAATTGGATAGGTTCATAAATTAAAATTATTATTAGGTATTTAATGAGCTGCACACCGAACACTTCAGTGAGTTTAACGTCGGAGGGTACAGGACTGTTTCCTAAAGAAAATGAAAAGCCCCTTACGGGCTAAACCATTAAAAAACGAGCAAAGGGGCTAAGGTGGCAACACTGTTTATTGTTATTGTAGTGTTCAGTGAGAAGAGATAAAAGGATATAGACGAGGTTTACTTGTGCCTGGCGTCGCAGGTGCAGGCGGCGGCGGTGTAGGCGGCGGCGGCGGCGGTGCGGCGCGCGTGTCTCGAGCACATCCGCGACGCCTCCGACAGACACGCCGGGGCCGAGCTGCGGCGCCACGAGCGGGACATGGAGGCGTACGTGGGCGCCGACACGCGCTCCACCTGGGAGTGGGACAAATTAGCGCTCGTCTGTCGAGACAAGACTGGATACTACATTCCTTTCTTCGGGCACAGTTATCACCATCACCACAAGAATTTATAACGTCGTAAATTAGCCCCCGTCTATCAAGAGAAGACTGGAAACTTTTACATTATCGGTAACACGGTTATCATCATTCTGTATCCCTCACCGGACAATGCTAAGAATAAGTAAAGGGTAATTTTGAACCTACTTCGAAAGTGTTAGTTTTCCTTCTCCTCGTCTTGTTGTTGTGTACGGGAAGGTCCGCCTTCTTCCGTCGGGTCGCGGGCGCGGCTCCAAACAGCCCGCGCTCCTCTGCCACGCGGATCATGTATTTCGCGTCTAGCCGAGTGATCTCCTGAAGGAACTCTACTCTCGTTATATATCATACTGCCTGGCTCTGGCGCCTTGGCCACCGCCGTCGCGGTGACCGTTTGTAAATTGTACCCGCGAGGACTAACCTTTCTCTGAATGAGTCCCAAGTAGCAGCCATCTCTGTCTAAGATGTAGTTAATATCCAATCCGTTACCGAGATTCGGCAAGGTTTGGATTTCGAATAGATCGCCGTCTGGAACCTGTACATGGGAACATTGATACCTCAAAATATTCATCTGTGTTTATGTAACTCTGCATACTGTTTTAAAACATACGTATATGTCGGGACTATCCTTGTCCGGATCTCTCGGAAGAAATGGTTCATTTTCCGCGACTCGCATTTCTGGTATTGGTCTGGATTTCGTCATTCCTGGCCTCCATCCCACATCGGCGCTCTCGGCTCTCTTTTTGAACACAATTTCCTCACTATCCGGTCTCGTTCTTGCTGTCGTGGGCGGAGACGACATTGGCCTCTTTTGAGAACAATTTGTAGAACAATCTTCTTCCTGATCTTCCTTATCGAGGTCTGATCGTGAGGCTGTTTGGTCAAGTGATGTACAAGAGTCTGTTACTATTGTTTCAGCTGGTTCTTTAGGTTTATGTACCTGAAATAAATTTCTGTGTTTGACGAATACATAGTTTGCAAATTTTACTTTTAATTGGGCTATTGCTGATATTTAATTCTAAATTCTATGATTAAAGTCTACAAGTTTGTCTTATGTACTCATAATACCACATGTTCTTTGTGCTTCTTTTTGAGCAGCGCGTGTCTCTCTCGGGCGAGTCTGTTCGCCTCCGCCACTGCTCGAGTAACCTGCGCCTGGTTCTCCGCCTCCAGGGCGGAGTGCGTCTCGTAAAGGATCAGTTGGATCTACGCGATCATTATTACTTTTAGGAACATGACATTTGTATACCGTATTACTTATAAACTGTTAATACCTGAGGTTTTGACATGAGAGTTTTTAAGGTTTTCTTCTGCTCCTCCAGGATAGATTGAACTCGAGCTTTGCCTGTCGAATCTATTTCGGACTCTGTAAGTATCTGTAATAATAAACGACTTAAAAAATTATTTTTATATATACATATATGTATACACCGTTAGACGCGTCGCACCTCAAGCATGGCCAGGTCTCCGCCTCTCCCGCACACCAGGTCGATGGGGTCTGTGACGGCTGAGTACGAGTTGGGCGGAGTGGCCAGGGCTGCCACCACGCCGTCCAGCGCGCTCGCAACCCTGGGGGTGTCACCGTGCACGGGGTCGCGCACCACGCACACGGACGCGCCCGATTGAAGCAGCTCCGACGCCTCGATACCCAACTCCCGCAGGGCGCACACGTAGCTCTCGGCTCTAGAGTGTTTTGAGTTCTCTTATATCAATTAATTTAAAATAAATCTGTATTTTAAATTAATTTAATAAAGAAGAATAATTTCAACAAAATCGACCACGAATTTATTCTGGTAATTTAGAAATTCGTAGTTTCGGAAAACAAATACGTTATCGACAATAAATACAATTTCCAAAAAAATATTTAGAATATACTCAATTTTAATCGTCATATTTTACGACTCAATACCTTCGCCCACACCGTCATAATCTCTCTCAATAAAGAAGCTAAGTTCGATGGAAACTAACTTGTCTCCCGCCCCGAAAACCACGAGCTTCCCTAGCTGGGGCGTGGCGGGTGCGGGAGGCTCCTGGGCGCGCAGCACAGCCGCCAGCTCGCGCAGCTGCGCCGCCAGGTACGCCGAGCAGCGCGGGGAGGACGCGTGCGTCTGCGCTACTGCGCCCCGCAGTGCGTTGACGCGCAAGGCTCGGCACAGCGTCGACGCGCCTTCGCAAAACTCGCGTTCCTGCCGCGGATACCGCATCTCGATATATTAATGAGTTCATTACAACGTGATGACGAGTGATCGATAGGACCTCACCTGAAGAACTATGACCCCGTCCTTCACAAGGTCTAATTGACCGACGCTCACGTTTTCAGGAGGCCTTAGGGTTATAAATCTAAAATAAATAAAGTATTATTATATGCGTTCTGATGTTTTTGTGGTCATATTTTCTTATCCTACTCCAGAGGCGGCTCTAGCTCGTGTAGCGCCCGTGTGCAATGAAACCCTGGCGCCCCCTTGACCTGACCCCTCCCCCGCGACTATAACTATTGAAAAAAGGTTTATATCGATTTAAAACAAAATATTCGCAAAAGAAGCCGACCATATCATTGTTGTACCATAATGGTCCAAGACGATGCTCTTAGCCGTCTCAGGGAGCGCCGCCTGTGTGCATTGCACACCTTGATTATAGGTTAACCCGCGCCTGTCCTATGCAGTGTCTAATTAAAATATTAAGTCAAAAAAAAAATCCATGGGCCATACTTTATATTTATACGATATGATAGGATGACATTTTATTACCTAGGACAAACTCTATCGAATCTATATTCTCCAGAACATAGTTGTCGCGAAGCACTGTAAGAGTATCCCAACTCGTGTAATCTTTGCACCAGCAACGCCATTTTCCTGAAAGAAACCATTATTACTGAATCAACGATATAACTATGAACGTTGTTACAAACAATTTAGAATGTCCCGATCTTGGAAAACAATATATATATATAGTTCAACCTATCGACATTCTCTATTATGTATAATGGAATCCTTACTTAGCTTTAAAGGTGTTAACCCAGCCGGTGACGGTCTCTTTGTTAACGCACGCCGATATTCGCTCTTCTCTCAAATGGGGGGGCAACAAGTCAGATAGTCTAAAAAAAAACATAAATAAATTTAGCTTACATTAAAAAGTACACTTTTTACACGTATTATGTAGTTCGCATTCGTTAACACTTTTCTGATCATATTTGATATATCGTAGGTATAAAGAGATCACACTGCTAGCACTAGGAAAAAGTTCTTACGAAAAAGCTTTATTTTTGATTCGTATCCTAGCTATGGCTGCGGCAAAGTGGACTCGCTGATCCCATATAATATTTTCAACATCTTTAAAAGGAAAGCCGGCTTCGTTGAGAAGGCGCGTAGCTCGTTCGGCCTCCCCTCGCGCTCTCGCCACCCACCGACGTCTCGCGAGCTCCATTAGAAACAGCCATGTTGAATGTCGGTGGTCGGACAGCTGATAAATTTTAAATTAAATTTTAACCTCGTTATCAATATAAAATATATACATTATCAAACAATCGAACAAAATTAATACATCGGAATATTGGCAAAGTACATAGTGTTAAAATTAAAATTCAGTTTATTTCATAACATGATTAATTAAAGCGAGATGCTTTATCAAAGCGTTACCCTTGTTATCTGCTAACACGAATTTAAGTATTATTAATCGAATCCACTCAAGATACCATCGTAACCGATGCCAACTTTTTTGGCGAAAATAAACGGTCATAAATATAAAGCTCGTCTTCGTGAGCGTCCTTAACCAAAAAGTATAAAGTAGTAAATGTATTCAGTCACGAAAACGATATAATGCGAATTAGATGGCCTTTACTTTTTGCTGTTCCATCTTGTCGGATCTCATTTTATACAAGTTATAGCCTTTCGGTAGCGGCATTTCTTTATAACCTTGGTGGAAGGCGGCTCCAGCGAATGACCTTTAGATTAATAAGTGTACAAGTTCAAGATCTTTGTCGATACTTTTAAATGTAATTTATGACCCGGCACTAAATTGTTTATGATTTATATTGTGGGTGAAATACTAAAATAATATTATATTTACACAATCTTACTGATGTCATTTATTAAATATTATAAAAAAATAACTTCAAAATATAATTAGACCAAAATATTGTTTCACGTCCACTTTTTAAACATTTTGTCGCGAATATTTCAACTCCATTGAACCAAAATTAAAATTATTGTACCAAAATGTTTAAAGCTTCAAAATTATTGAGAAAACTATAAGTAGATTAACATTATTAGTTTTAGATAGTCGTCTTTTCTTCCGTAGTCCACTAGGAACCCTTATATTTATATAGATATAGTTTTATCGCAGCCTAGCTCAGAGACTATTATGACTAAGAAAGTAAAAGGATATTTATCCATAAAATAGCTAGATACTTTCTTTGTAGACGCGTATTATACTTGATATGGTATTCCTTATTTCAAATTAACGTATATAAGTGTTACCTGTGGAAAATCTCCAAAAAAGTCAATATCTTCAATCGCCTGATCCAATATTGTTTTGTCTGTAAGGAATGTACAAAATATTATTGAATCGCGTCATATACATGCAAATAGTCCTTCATACATCGACGCGATAAATAACACATTTATATATCATAACATGCAAACACCCTCACAGGGAAACACCCTTTGCATGTAGCTTTACTATAAAACCGATTGTATCATATTAATTGAAAGCATTGTATGTATCAGGTCAGTTTCAAACTCTTATGGTTTTTAATAGTAATAAAGGAAATAGAATCTCACATGTTCTATTGAATTGAATTGAATTCCGTCCCAACATAAACAGCCAACTGTCAGTCGCGTTTAAACGAGAGCCGTTAAAAACACGCGACTCGTTTATCGCAACATAATCGCACGGGTGTTGTGTGATCAAAGTTAAATAACGCTTACAAAACCACGTAAACTAGTTTCCACGATCGCGTGATGTAATTTACAGCAGTTAGATACTGTTCACGCGCCAACTTTGGCATCGTCACACCAACTCGAGTGAAAGTCCTTTTATGTGAGGCCTCGTTCGTATTTTAGTGTATTTTATGTAAAGAATATGGGACTTTACGATCATCGGTTCGGTGATTTACGACAAAAACTAAAACGTCACGAACGTTTTGGCAACGCGATAATAAAAAGTATTTTTTACACAACAAACAAACAATACATATCGTTTAAAAGAAAAACTTTTTAAATATAAAACTTACAACGAAAGACGTCGTAGATGAGAGAGTACACGCATCTCATCTCTTGCTCATCAGCAAAATTTACATTCAGGGGCGGCTTGCAGAGAAGTTTCGCAGCTTTTAACACCTTAAATACAATTAATTATTATTGTAAATGATGATTCTCTATCCTACAACTTATATTTTACCTGTCCAATATCCCAGGCAGGTCCCGTGGCTGCTTTGACATCGACAGGAGGTGGGGCGTTTGGATTCTTGGTCACCAGCACTAAATTCCAAGGCGCCCATTCTTCGGGAACCTCCTCCATTGTCTCCGACGCTTTGATCCCATCGTCGTCCCTGAGATGAATAAAAACATTTATATATTTTTAGATCTGCTGTATATTTTAATAACAGTACTATTAGTACTATTATAAATTTTTACGTTATTTTTGTCGGTCCATCAATCATTGCTTTCATCCATTAATACTAACACAATTCATTATTAACTTTACAAAATACTACTTATGCTCAAGTGGCTTCATTACGTGTTTATAATATACGCAAAGTGAAAAATTCTTTCAAAAATCCTTTTTTTTACAATACAATTATTTACAATAAAAATATTTTTTTCGTTTTATTTAAATATAAATGACATTTAAATAACTTATAAATGACAAGATAAATTATTGTCCAGCCAGGACTAGGCGATTATATAATAGCCTAGTCCTATATGTTGATGTTATGAAAACTTAGACGTATCACTCCTAAATAAGATCGTCAAGTTTCTTTTATTTTCTTATTCTTCTCTGCTATGTTAATTGAAACAAAATATATATCTTTAAATCAAATAAGTATATTCGACAAGGTAATATATTTCTTTGATAAACAAAAAAGTTAATAAACTGTATAAGTAATTATAACACTTACATTGGCACAAAGTTTTTTTTTCGAGAAATTAGATAAAGAATAATAGAAAAAAATATTGTGCATAAGGTTTATTACATATGACGTACGGACATCCACGACTGATGTCGAAAGATATCGAATGAAGTAAGTTTATTAATGGAACTCTCTTTCTAGAACTATGAGTATCTAGTCATGGATATTACGAATGAAGAAGCCTTAATTGCAGTGGCTAAATTCCAGCAAAAACCTTGTCTAATCGCTATACCAGGAAATGATTAGTCATTGATTTTGTAAAGAACCAAACATGTGGAGATGGGTTGTGTGATAGGCTTTGTATTTCTAACTTCAAATGCTTCAAAGGGGTTGGGTTATCTATGGAGAGGAACCTAAAACCTAAACTCCATGAATACTCTTTTAATTGACTATATAATATTAATTAATTAGATCTTGCAAGCTAACGGTTATATTTAAAGCCATACCTATCTTGCTTCTTATGTACGTTTACTTTGCAATTAGAGATCCAACTAAAAAACTAAATAGAAAAAGCTTAATGTTATTATTATATTAACATTTTCATTTTTCCGCTAGACCTAAATACCTTATATACACACGTATAGCAAACGCATATCGGTCTGTAGACATTATAGGTACTTATTTTACTCGCAAAGGTCAGGGTCACATAATTACCTACAAATGAACCTTACGTGCACATATTGACGGAAAGATTTGTATTTATACAGGAAAAACCTTATATATGTAATCACCCTTACAAGGGTGGATAATTCCGACTTATTTATTGTATTTAAAGTATACAATTAAAATTAAAAAAATATCTTGGAACATTAAAAATTTAATATATAATATGTTAAATACTTCTCATCATATATCTTTAAATTTCTGTCTGCTTTACGTTTCAAAAGATATAAGTACATCTTGCGAAACCTCCTAATTCAGTCTACTTCTTTTTAAACAGATTTTTTTTTACATTTACACAAATACTTGCTCAGTATCCAAAGTCTTCTGCATTGCAACCAGATTAAAATACTGATTAAGCCTCCACTCCTTATCACTTGGTAACACCAGCCTTTCAGCCTCAGTGGAGTCACCATCCTGCCGCGCTGCATCCTCTTGCAGAAGAAGCTCTGCCAGCAACTTGGGATACACATTGAACAAGTTCTTATCATTGCTCTCACTCAATGCAACCCAAAGAGCATTTGGATCGTAATTTCTTTTCATTTTACATTACATTTAATATTTCAGTTTTTATTTGGATAAGGGATGCGTTATTGCTTTGAACGCCCTCCGCGAACTGAACACAGTGAATATCGGCAACTTTTATTGCAACCTGTTGATTTTAACCGCCAACGACTCTTTATTTTGGTATTTAATTTACATATTGTGTGCTTTCTTAAATCAGATAGCTTATCAAAAATAAGTATATTTTTATTTATTGGTACGTCGTTTTGCTTAAAAATATTTAAGACAGTTTTAATATCTTTATAGATAGCAGCCCTACTTATAAATAAAATTAAATGAGGAGTTTTTTTTTTTTTTATTTTTATTTTAGAGGAGGGCAAACGAGCTTGCGGGTCACCGTTAGTATGTGATCACCGCCGCCCATGAACTCTTGCAACATCCGAGGATTCACAAGAGCGTTGCCGGCCATGGCCTGGCCATGGGTACCTTCAAAAAAGGTATATATTTGGCATGGCCATGCCAAATATATACAAATATATAATACATGTCGTATTGATCTGGAAATACCGCCGAAGGAAGTTCGTTCCACGTTTGAGTGGTACGTGGGAAAAAAGTCCTTGAAAACCGCGCAGTTGAAGATCGCCACGCGTCCAGGTGGTGTGGATGATAAAGGAGGCGATGGCGAGCTGTGCGGTAGTGAAATCGGCGGCGGTAGGCATCAGATCGAATAGTTCTTCGGAACACTAGCCGTTGTAAATGCGGTAGAAGACGCACAAAGAAGCCACGTCTCTACGCAATGCCAGAGAGTCCAGCCGTTCGCAAAGCACTGGGTCCCCGACAATCCGAATGGCTCTCCGTTGTACGCGGTCAAATGGTAGAAGCTGATATTGGGGTGATCCGGACCAGAGATGAGAACAGTTCTCCATGTGTGGCCGGGCCTGCGCCTTATAGAGCGCAAGTCTTTGGCCAGGTTTGAAGTACTGCCTCGCTCTATTGATCACTCCCAATTTCTTCGAGGCCAACTTGGCCTTGCTCTCCAGATGACCACGAAACTGACAACCGCTCGAAATGTCGAGACCCAGTATTTTGATACTTGGCGAGGCAATAAGAGGAGTGCTCTCGAAGAGCGGTGATACGACAAATGGGGTTTTCTTAGTGGTAAACGCGCAAACCTGTGTCTTTAGGGTATTGAACTGAACGTGGTTCAGTTCACCCCACTCAGAGACCATCCCCAGGGAGGTCTCTATTGAAGACACAAGTTTCTTTCGGCACTCGTCGACGTTTTCCCGAGTGAGACCTGCACGACCGGAATATACCGCATCCCCAGTACTGTCATCCGCATAACAATGTATGTTGGAAATATCCAACATATCATTGATGTGCAGGAGGAACAGAGTTGGGGATAGCACGCAGCCTTGGGGTACACCAGCGTTCACGGGCTTGGGGTCCGAGCAAAAACCGTCGAGAACGACTTGTATGCTCCGCCCAGTGAGAAAACTGGTGATCCACTTGCATAAACTCTCGGGAAGCCCATAGGAAGGTAGCTTCGAAAGATGCCCCTTGTGCCATACACGATCAAAGGCTTTTGCCATATCCAGACTAACTGCCAGACCCTCTCCCTTGCTTTCAATAACCGCTACCCAACGGTGCGTAAGGTATAACAGAAGATCACCAGCTGATCGACCATGGCGAAAGCCATACTGCCGGTCATTGATCAACTGGTGATCCTCGAGGTACGTTAGGAGCTGTCGGTTGATAATAATCTCCATTATTTTGGAGAGAAGGGAGGTAATGGCGATAGGTCTGTAGTTAGCTGGGTCCGAGCTATCACCTTTTTTAGGGATCGGATGGACAAGGGCACGCTTCCATGTGACCGGGACTACACCTTTAAGGTAGGAGTACCGAAATAGACGCGTTAGCACTGGAGTCAACTCAGGGGCACACGTTCGTAGCACTAATGGAGAAATGCCATCCGGCCCACTCGACTTATGAACGTCCAAGGAAAAAAGAGACTGCCTGATAGTTTTTTGCCGAAAAACTATTTCCGGCATTGAACTCTAACACCGCGGGATGATAGGCGGTGACTTCCCTCGGTCGTCCAAAGTCGAGTTGGAGGCGAAAAGAATGCCCAAGAGATCGGCTTTCTCTTTTGCCGTGTGGGCCAGAGAGTCATTCCCCATGTGCAACGGCGGTAGGGACGGCTGGCTAAAGTTACCCAGAGTGGCCTTGGAAAGCGCCCAGAATTTGCGCGTACCAGGCGGGTACTTTGCCAGCTGATCCCCAATTTTGACGACATGCTTGAACTTTGCTCTAGCGATTTGCCGTTTGAAGAATCTGGAGGCACGGTTGTATTTCCTCTTCAGAACTCTAGAGTTCGGATCCTTAGTGACTAACGCATTAGCCCAAGCTTGATAAGCCTGCCGTTTGCCAGCTGCTGCAACCCTGACAGACGCATCAAACCAAGGCCGCGATCTGCCACCAAGTGGTACCACCGAGCTTGGTACAAATAGGTCCATGCCCTGAAGTATCACATCAGCTACAGCCGCAGCGCAGTCACTAGGATCATTAGAAGGGAAACAAATCGGCCCCCATGGGTAGGATGCAAAAAAGGACCGCATTCCATCCCAATCCGCTGACTTGTAGTGCCAAACGCGTCGGGTCGCAGGTCTTGTGCGAGCAGGACGTTGAATGGGCACTACACTCCGTACCAGACAGTGATCAGAGGAACCTAAGGGAGCCTCGACAGTTATCTGGTACTTTTCTGGATGTGTAGTCAGCAGAAGATCCAACAAAGAGGGCGTGTGGCTGTCCACGTCCGGTAGACGAGTGTGCGTCTTTACCAGCTGGGACAGACCATTTGCCAGAGCAAAGTCAAACACAGATCTCCCCGCGTAGTCGGTGGCACGTGACCCTAGCCAATCGGCATGGTGCGCATTGAAGTCCCCGAAGACTACGACTTCGGCGGAGGGAGTCTGTGAAAGCAGATCGTCAATCTTCGCCTGAACATGGCCCAAGAGTTGATCCGTTTCTGCATTACCACTATGGGACCTGTAGAGGCACGCGTAGACTCTGACAGGGTCGTCCATGTCCACGCGCAGCCAGAGTATAGACAGATCCCGACCTTCAAAAACCTGAAGGCGACGGTAGCAGATATCCTCCCTTACGAACACAGATACCCCGGCGTGTGGTATAAAATGATGTTCTAGTTTATACCCGGGGTATGATAGGTACGCTGTGTCGCTAGGTTGAGATATCTGCGTCTCCGTCAAAAACAACAAGGCCGGCTGCGCCGTCTCAAGGTGGTAGTGGACGGCGTTTAGGTTCGAGTGAAACCCCCGGATGTTGCAAAAGTCCACATCTAGAGTGGAGCGGGTTGCCGCTGTTTGCCGTCGTTTGCCCTCAGAAAACACAACAGGCGATACTTTGCCCGCCCCAGATACGACGGGCAGCCCGAGCAAAATCCGAGGATCATTCCCCCGATTTTGCTTGGGGAGGGGGTCCCCGGCTTCATCAAAGCCGTACCCTCCTGGGGTATACTTTTTGGAGGCATCGCTATCATGTTTGGCAGGGGGGGGGGGGGTTGGGCTTCCGGAATCTCTCACTCACCGACGGAACATAACCAAATGAATTTGGTTACTACACGTCGGTCTTCTGTGAGAGGGTGGTCCTTCCCCGGTCGAGCCAGCCCAATACGAGCTGCAGTCAGAAAACTACAGCTAGGCTCTACCACCAGAAAAAAGCATTATTCCTTTTATTATATCTATTTTAGTATACGTATGTTGAAGATAAAATTTTAAAAACTCAATAAAAACATAAGTATAATAGTAAAGTTAATACGATTAAAATATTAAAATAAATGTAAATAGTTTTAATGCCCTTTCTGTTCTGTCATAGATAAAAAAAACAACGAAAATTTTTTTTAAGTATCAAAAATCATAATGTCACCTAAAGCATAAATTTAAACGAAAATCCTAAATTCATATTAACATCAACTTATCAATATTAACAGTAAAATGTATTAAAAACATAAAACACTAAAACCCATTCAAAATGTTCAAACTGAATCTAGCCCATATATTATAATACCATAAATTCTGGAAACTGGATCCTGAAAAATTTGCAACAATGAATCACCTCATGACAAAAGAAGAAAGCTATGCAGAGAGGAGGAAACTATTTAAAAACATCTGGGAGACTTCCATGATTGTTAATGAAAAGGATGATATTATGAAGAAACCTAAAATCATTAAGTATGTATGTTTCGGTTTATTTGTAGATAGAATAGTAGAATAGAATAAGACAATCTAAATTACTTCTTTCTTTAGAACTCTTCGCCTGGACGAAATGGATCGAACTACATCGGGAAGAAAGAAGAAACAAAAAATTAAAAATCTTCGAACTGTCTGTAATAAACTACTAGATTTCTGCGACCGTCAAGATGCAGACGATTTGTACTATGAACAGGTATTAAAATAAATTCAAAGCCGTATTTATAATGTTGTAATTATAAAATATATTTTAAATCCAACTATGCTTTCATAGATGGCATCACAGGAGAGGGAACAACCAAATCCAGTAATCCAATCCGTAATAAAGAAAAAGAAATTCACAAAAACAAAACGAAAAATTAAAAAAGCAAGTAGTATGTTTTCACCCACAAATGAGGTTCCATTGGCTAGAGCTATCACATCAGAGAGAAAAGAAGATTTTTTGAGAGAAAAGAAAACTTCTAGATATACTTCTCCATTAAAATTTAAACGATCTGCTGGTTTCTCTACAAAGAAGATATTGAAATCTAAACAGAGTCCTAGAGTAACGATAAAAAGTAATTTGTCCGGGGATGAAACAACAAAAAAAATTGTGAAAAAGAAGCGGAATCAGAGAAACAATCCATCAATACAATTCCTTCCACCAGGTATAATAATCGATGAATCATAAATATAATTTCTTGAAATACTGCTTGTTTATTTGACCAATATCATTAGTCAATCTGCTTTCAGGTCCCACTATTCACTATAAATATTCCTTCCTATCTTTCAAACAGCTTTACAGGAAAAAACGACTTCTACGTCTTAATAAAATCAATATTGGTTAAACATATAAAATCGAAAATCGGTACCTATAGTAATATCAATCTAATTAATATTATGCTTTCAATGTTATAATAAAATAATTAATATTATATTTTATATTTAGATTACAAATTTTAACGTAATCTTATCCAACCATTAGTTCAGAACTGTAAGTTGTACTATTATTAGAATAACTTACTACGTACCTTTATCAATCTATTCAGAACCCCCCTTATACACTTCTCCGTAGTATAATCCTTTTGAACTACCTATCGAATAATTATACCTTATGGAATGTAAGAAATTTAAGAAATTTTAGAAACGCTCAATTAACTTTATACACTTTCTCGCTTTATGACGATCCCATGAGATTATTACGTACTTATTAAAAAAACGTAAACGCTTAAATGGAAGTCTGTATTAATATTTTTATTAGCACTTATAATTTATAGTTCTATTTTCTACTTTAGTTACCCTAAATTGATATTTGAATAAGTTTTTTAAATATATTTTTTTAATTTGTCCTATGGCATTTTAGATAGTGTACATGCTATACCTTGCCGTAGTAATTTTAATCTGTGACATGATGATTGTCGAATGACTGGAGCTATCATTAAACATTATGAAGAGTATAGTGATGTGAAATTTGAAGGAATTACAGCTGAACAATATTAAATCGTAGTATAATGTCTTGAAAAGAATAAATAAACAAAGCTTTTTGGGAAAGTAACTTAGGTAAGATAATGAAAAAACTTTTGCGTGATTATTATATATCATTGTTTATTAAATGACGCCTGTGTTTTTGCCGTTGTTAAGTTGTGATCAAAACAGTGAATTTTAAATGTTACTATCACGATTTTTCTGGAACTACATTGTAGATGATATTGTGGGCTAACCGATTATGTCTGAGTACGATATACAATTTGAAGCGGACCTAGAAAAGGCCCAAGCTTTGAGTTTAGAAAGTTTGGCATTGGATCAATTTCGAAGGCAGAAGCAGTTATCTGGTTCAGGTACGTAATTGACGTAACATTGTTTACTATTCCCGATAAGAATCCGCTACTCTTTAAGAGATAAATGGTATTCAACTAATTTATAAAAAACACGTCAAATGACGTAAAGAAATAATGTGTGAGAGTTCTAATAAACACCAGTTATTTTTTTGTTTAAAGATACTATTTTATATAATTTCATCACATGTCACAATCAAAACTTAAGATGCTGCAGTTATTGACATAGATCGACTAACAAAAGTTATTCGGTATTATAATTTAATATTTCCTACATATAATATTATGCGTTATATCAGATATAAACAGCACATTATTAGAATTTATATAGAAATGAGATGAAATTTGTTGTAATAAATTAACACAATTGGAAACAAGGCTATCAATAAAAAAGGAAGTGTAGTTCATTAACCCTAAGCAATTGAGTCTGAATTGAGAAACATTTGATAATGAACTCATATTTATAATAAATACATATTAAAATATTATATTTACATGCTTTTTTCAAACATTCTTACTTTAATATTAAATTAAACGATTTGCCTATCTTTTGCCTAAAAAAAACTTCTTGAACTGAATTTATGATTCCATTCTCTATTTAGGGTTAATTTATTATATGTTTATAATTTAAATATTTATAATAAAATTTTATGTGAGAACTATGTTGTCAACATATATCTCCTCCTTTCAATGCTCACATAATACATTTTTAAGGAAATATAAATAAGAAATATGATCAATAAGTTGTGAATGACTAATATATTGCAATTGAAAATATCTTTTCAAGTAGGGTTTTGAGTTGTCTATTATTTCATTAAAAAAGGCCCGTGTAGTTAATCCGTGATTAAGCTACTACTGGTTCGGAATGTTGCTCGGCTATGAAGAGCCAGCCAGAAATTCGTCAGTTGCTCTTTCTAAATGAAAGTCAATAATGTTTGATGTGTACATTGTAATATCAATATCAAACCTACAAATGAGTCAACACAATAACACACTTCGATCAACTAAAACCTCTTGAAAATATGTAATAATATACTTTTAATTTTAAATTAAAAACTAAGAACAGGAAGGTCTAAGATATCTTGTGGAATATTATTATATTTGTGTACACTGAAGATGAGGTTTAAAACACTAAAATCACTGGTAGTTTCTAAAATTAACATAAACACTATTTAAATAGTTTATTGTAAAATTATTGCACAAAATTGTTATATATTGTTATTTCTATTGAATTGTGCATATAAAGATAAAATACTAAGTGTTTTATCAAACTATACTTTTGTATTCTTTGATAATTGATTTCACGCCTGATATGTGGCTGCCATCGTTGAAAGTACGGGGGTTTTTTATTTATCTGACACTCAGAACAGTAACTGTTTCTTCTTTACTTATGTTGCTTTAGAAATATTAAGGGAAATAGTAACTTGTAGTATATGTTGCCTATCATTTCCTGGCCGGTAGTTAATATACATATATGTGTTACGGACAAGACTTTTAATGTGATAGTACTAGGGGCGCCAACAAACCCTCAATTTCGACTCGCTGCGTTCGCGGTATCTCGGGTGGCGTTTGCATATTGAGCGAAGCGAGCCCAGTGTATTGACTCATCGTTTCAATGGGATATCAGTTTATTGACATGACATTAAAAAAAAGAAAATTTTTTTTTCAATTTTTTTTAATCCCTCACCTAATGTGTGTCTTTTTGATTGCAAAGTTTCATAATTTTCCGTCAAGTAGTTTTCGAGCCAATTCGTGACAAAGAATGTAAAAAGTCTCCAGTAAAACGCTCCGCTCACTTCGTTTGCTTCACTCAATAAATATTTTAATAATTGTGATTGTTTTTCCTCATCAAAGATAATTTATTCATATAAATATATAATGAATTCAGTTTACTTTTTTAAGAAATAACATATTATTTCCAAGGAATTTTTTTTTGTGTAATTAATAGTGGTAATGTTATCTGTAGTATTATTTATAAGATAAAAAAATACACTCTGATAAAGAGATACATATTCTTGTATTACATTGGAAAATGATATTTTCCCTTTTTGTTCTGCAAAAATGTTATTACCAACAAATTTTAATTAACTAATTACCTAATTAATTATGGGCTAATTTAAATGTATTAGAATATGTATTCTTAGGAAAAATTTAACGAATAAGTCATAGTTTTATACAAAAAGACATCAATGTATAGAAAAATATTATATTCCAAATATATTTGTCTTACTATTATGATTGGTTACGCCTTATCATATCATCTTGTAGATAATGCGAGGGACACAAGTACCAGTATTCGGCGTCGAGAGGACAGAGACGGTCCTCCTCCCGCCCTGCCACCGCCACCAAGGAAACCACCGCGAAAGATATCCGTCACCGAGAACGATAGGTAAAACTTGACATTATTTAGTGTATTATATATTAAAAAAAAAAACAACTGATAAAAACGATAATTCACATCTTTAATCTCATTTCACATTGATAAGAATTTGTTACAAATAAAAAATATATTGAATTACGATTAAGCGTAGATTATATATGTTATACTAGATTAACATTGTTTTTTATTTCAGATCGACAGGAACGAGTCCACCGAGGAACGCGACCAGTGATCTTATATCATTTACCAGTCCCACAACTAAATCTCCACCCACGGACTCTCATGCCTCCCTCAAGGAATACATCGATCAAATTAGCAAGTATGCACTCTATACTATTAATGATCACATTATTATGTTTTTAATTTATCCTCGTTACAGGTTGGGCCAACAGACAGAAGACCTCACACTAAATGCCCCAGACCAATCCACCACAATGAACAACCAATATAATCAAAGGCCGGGTTACGCCTACAATGCTCAGTACACTTACAACTACGCCCCACCCTACGCGCCTGTTCCTCCGTACCCCACCTCCACCCCTTACGGGATGCCAATACCTATCAATCCAATGCCCAACTACCCCTACTACCCAATACCCGGCCAACATGACCAACCAACATACGTGGTGACCAACCCACCGATGTATGCACCAGCCATACCCTACAACCAAACCAGAATGGCGACGCCTCCCTACATACCCTATGCTCCTCAATACAACTACAACAACACAAATCTAATACCTCGACCGCCCAGACCGGTCACGCTGTACCCTCAACTGAACCAAATACCAACTTATCCAGTTCAACCTTCACAAAACAAAGCGAATAACATAAACAATAACACCGTTAAAGTGCCTCCCGTTATTAAAGTTGAACCATCAAGAGACAGCGAGAGCAAGGCACAGGAGGTAGGCCTGTTTTAAAAATATAATTAAATATATTTTCTATACTTATCATATGTTATGTGATGCAGTTCACCGACTCAACTGAGCTGAGAGACCCGAACAACCTCATTGACTTCAAGTCCCAAGGTAGCGTAAGAGTGAGTGTGTTAGAGGCCTTCGACCCTCTACTAACAGAACATCATCCCGGTGAGTGGTTGTATTCATTGCTGATACGGCAAATGTTGTATTGATATTAAATATTACACCGTATTTGAATTTTTTTCTATCAGATTTATTATCTAATTGATTATGAGTAACTTTCTTTATATAATATGACATTTGCCATATCGATCCATGGGTCCCCATCATTATATGTTATCCCTCATTGCATTGCACGTTTCATTGTATTTTAATTGTTTGTGTGTCGTTTTATTAGAATAATATCATTCTTCATGAACATATTTTGTTTTGTTTACATGTATTTGTTTGTAGTAATATTATTACTTATAGAACCTCTCCAAATGAGGCGATATCCATTAGTGTGGTCCACCCCCAGAACCCCCACCACGCGGGGATTCTCTAACGTGGCATTTGTTTGTAATAGTGAGTGTCATATCTCAATCTAAATCCTCAGCCCGCAGTGACACCGGCAGCGTGTACGAGGAGTACGACCCTCTGGACTTCCTGTACGGAGAAACGGAGCTGCGCGAGCCCGTGTACGAGAGCGTGCGCGTGCCCTCTCCTCCTCCCCGCGCCCCCCCCCAGCCCCAGAGGAGGAGCGCCACGGTCATTACTCATTACTCACTCTACAATCGTATTAACACATAAGTGTTTCGACTGTTTTAGTGGAACTTTTCTAATATGCCCCGGTGTTACGAATTATATAAGGACTATTTGTGATTCCACTGGTGTTGTGGGTCACATTACTACAGCACTTATGTAGGGATCACAAAATAGTCAACACCTTCTAGTATATCCAAAATTTAAAGATATTTTCTTTGTTTTTCTTAAACCAAATTTTTTGTCAAGCTCTTGTAACATCAGCATAAATGAAAAATCTAATTAACGACAAGTCTAATGATTCCATTTCAACGCTTAGTGATTTTTATTTACAGAATAAACTCTACGACTGCATTGTAAAATCCACAAACAAGAATTACGACAGCGAGCACAAAGCGTTCCTGAAAATGGTCCTCGACGTCAGAAGTTAGTATATATTATTATTATATGTCACTGTAGTATAACATGTTTTAACTATGTAATATGTCGTTTTTCAGAAAAATACATACACATTGACGAAAAGACAAACCCAGGACACGTGGTAGCGGCGAGATCGGGAGGAAAGTATCCCCCAAACACTAGTATTAAGATTCTAGTCCACAATTCACACACGGATGAACCGATCACCTTCACTTCAGACGGTAAGTTACTTTGACAAAGCGAAAATAACCTTATTTCCATGGGATTTAGAATCAAATTGTTGTTTGTTCCAGTCGAATCGACGGTCGAGCACGTCATACTGACGGTCGTCTGCTCGCTCGATGAGGATATAAGAGAGGATATGTCCTGGTACATGTTGAGGGTGAGATATTATTTATCTGTATATATATTTATTAATATTTTAACAAGCAGTATTTATTTAAAAAATTTTTTTTTTATAGTTATATAACATTATTATATATTATTTTATGTTTCGTTATGTTGCAAATAAAACATATATTTTCCAGGTGTGGGGTGCTAAAGAGTACTTGACCCCAGGCAGCGTGCTCAGCGAGTACGACTACGTACGGGAGTGCGTGCGTCTAGAGAAGGACGTGACTCTATATCTATGTGAGGGGAAGGACGACTCTCTCGCCAGGACGGATAGAGATGACGCGAAGGCCGCGCATCTCACCCTGGACGAGCTGATACCCTCGCAAGGGTCGCTCCCTATGTTGACCTTTGATAACCTGTCAATATTACTAGGTGAGTACAATTAACTAAATGGCTATTCTTTTTCAAATTATGTATCTAAGCTAATGTTCTTTGTAGAGACCCTAGAGGGGGAGTTATCTCGTGCTGTGGGGGTGGTGGGCGCGGAGGGCAGCTGCTCTCCCAAGGCCGTGTTCCAGGCGGTGAAGGTGATCTGCGCGCTGGCGGGAGGCGTCGAGACGCTGCACGTGACGCACACGCTCAACGGCTTCGCGCAGGCCTGCACCGCACAGGTACGGTGTTCGTTTCCATTGTGATCATATAACGTAATAAAGTATGAATTGTTGTTATATTAACCCTTTGTAGTGGAGAGGTGACTCGCTCACAACACAATTTAAGCAACTAAATTTTTTGAGAAATGAAAACGCTCAGTTTTGACTATTTCTATTTTCTTATCTGATGATCTTTGTTTACACACTTTATACACTTCGAGTTTCCTTTTATTCCGCGAAACGACCTCAAGTGCAAAGAGTTAAATTTAGACTTATATGTGATCTTGGATCCCCTTGCTGTCTTTACTGTACTGTATTGTCCTGTCCCTCAGCCGACGAGTGCAGTCCGTCCCGAGATCCAGTCCGAGTCGGGTCCGTACTGCTCAGTGTCGCTCCGTTCCGCGACGCCCCGCGAGGCGCTGTCGCTGCAGTGCGCCCGCGTTCGCGACGCCGTCCGGTCTCTGCTGGCGCTGTACTCGCGCGCAAGGCTGCTCGACTTCCAGCTTGCGGACGGACAGCACACGCCCACCGTCGACAGTGAGTATATATACATAATACCCCTACAACTCTTATAATGCGTTTTCATATTACGCGATTTCATTCACTCTTATAACGCGTGTACATAAAGTTCTGCCTTAATAATTGATTTCAATTCCCTATAACGAGATAAGTAAAACGTGAACCATTTGTACATAACGCGTTATACGGTTATATGAGCGCGTTGTACGAGAACATTCCTAAGACGCGTTTTTTTATAACGCGGAACTATACCTTGTTATAGGGGGAATTGCTGTATATAATCAAAATATATGTCTCATTTGAATGTTCAGTTTGATGGATAAAAATAGCCGACTTTATTTCCTTAATAGTTTATATTGCACACCTATTCAACAATTGATATTTGTCAACAGAAGCGGTATCTTCGCAGACGATATCGGAAACCATGTTGTTTTGCATCGAGGCGGTGCACTGCCTGCCGCTGTGCTGGAACCACGACGAGTACGTGTTCCACGCGCAGATATACTACGGAACGCGGCCGCTGAAGAACTTGCATGTCACCCACGTGTCTAAAATAGAGTGTGGCGGGTTCTATCCCAGGATTATATTTGATACATGGTTAGTTTGGTTGATGTTTATTTACAAAGTATCATGATTTGCATAAAGGAATTTTGTTTATACACTATATATATATTTTTATATATGTGATTTATTACTTATAGGTTAAATCTACAAGACATACCCATGAAGGATCTCCCTCGCGAGTGTCGCCTCGTGCTGACTCTGTTCGGTCGCACGCAGCGGACCGACGACGCCCCCAGCCACGCCCCCGACGACAGCAACGACTCGCAGCACGTCACCTACGACCAGGTCGAGCTGGGATGGGCCGCCTTGCAGATGTTCGATTACGATGGGTGAGTGCTCGTCTTTGCTCTACTATATTCGGTTTTATTGTAACTCCAAAATATAATATTTTAAATGATAAAACAACTACTCCGTGGCAGATATAATAATGAATATTATGACCTCATAAAGTGACATAAGTGAGAAACCTAGACTTAGTTAGTGCTCACCATTTCTAATAAGTTTTATTTTATGTATATACATATTATTATTATATGTGTGTCCAGGCTATTGTCGTGCGGGCAGTACGTGGTGCCGCTGTGGCCGGCGTGCTGCGAGCGCCGCATGGGGCCCGCTCCGCCGCCGCTGCACGCGCCGCCGCCGCCCTACCCCGTCGTTAATATAGGTCTAATTTAAACTAAGTTATGCCATACGATTGAAGGAGCCATATAAATTATTATCTCCACCTTTTCTGTCCTCTTTCTCACAGAAATTCCAAGCTATCATCGAAACGGCGTAAAGTGGACCGAGTGCGTCGACGATGACAATCAAAACGAGCAGATATCGTCCGACGAAGATTTGCCCGCCTTCGACACTCTGGACGGACACACCCAACAGCAACTGTTACACTTGATAGAGCAGGGAGCATACCAGAGAATGCCCACCGAAGGAAGAGAGGTGTGTCCATAAATTACACTCCATGCGTGTAAAATACGTTTGATATAAAATCAGATCACACTACTTAAATTTTTCATCATAATGTTATAAGTCCTCATATTTTTTAAAATATATATTAAAGATAGTTTAAAATATTCGATTAGATCCTGTGGGAGAAGCGGCAGTACCTAGTGGAGGTGCCGGGTGCGCTGCCGCTGGTGCTGCTGGCGGCGACCGGCTGGGCGGCCGAGCAGCGGGAGCAGCTACGCCGTCTGCTGGCGCGCTGGGAGCGCCCCGCGCCAGTCGCCGCCCTGCATCTGCTGCTGCCCTGGTACTTGCACCTTTGTTTTTACACCTGGCATCTTTTATAGACAAACACACCACTACCAATTTTATTTGTATAGGTTGAACAAAAGTGTTTTTATTACCAGTTTTTTTTTCTGTTTTTGCCTTCTCTCGATGATTGATTATTTCTAAATGAATATAAAATGTTTCAATTATTTATCCCAACCAATAGATTATTATTAGCCTTAAGATCCAAATAAAAGCATTTCACAGCGCCTTTTCTAAATTTATCAACTATATCTTGATAAAAATTATTGTTTGTGTAAGAAAGAGAAAGTGAGAGAGTCTCTCTCTCTCTCTTTCTAACATCGAGACGATAATACAAATGTGAATTTTTCCAGCTTCCCGGACGCGGCGGTGCGGTCATTTGCGACTGAAATAGCGAATGAAATGCCAGACGACGAACTGATACGAGTGTTGCCGCAACTGGTGCAGGCCGTGCGATACGAGACCTACGAAGCCAGTCCATTAGCAGGTATATTTCGTGTTTCCTACTTTCTGCCCTGTCTGAGCAAGTACCTACTGTCCTGAACAATTTTTTAAAATTTTTGAGTACTCGTAGTTTCTGAGATATTAAGTTTAATTAGTATATTATCTTCCGCCCTTAAGTATATATTGTATAAGGGATATCACTCTTAATGCATATTTAATTTAAGTTGTTTATATATTTTTTTCAGAATTATTACTGTCGAGAGCGCTGCGTGCTCCGGCCGTGGCTCATAAACTGTTTTGGCTTCTAGTCCATTCCCTGCCAAATGTACCACAAGTAAGTCCATAATAAATATAGAATCTCTTTTGCTAACCCCGAAGTCTGAACGGTAGCGGTGAAGGCCTGGTTGCCCCCTTCATCAAATATGGCGAAGGGGGTGATGGCTGACCCTTGCGCTATGCTCGTGAACTGGTGCCGCTTGTGATGACTGGTTGTCTTGCTAGATACGGATTACTTTCTTTTCATTTATATTACTCTCTAATTATTAGGTCGCCCTTATCGTATTGATTGCAATGCTTTTAGTTGTTCTTAAATTATTACGTTTGTGAAACTGATCACAATAAAGAAATACCCGACTGAGTATGTTGTGTGGTTCGTAGCAGGAAGTTATGAATAAATAAGTAAAGCAAGTTATATTCAAATGTATGTGGTTTCCAGGCTCCGAACCAGGAGTTCCTGGGCATATCCCTGGAGGAGGCGGCGGCGGAGGCGCAGGAGGCGGATGCGTGCGTGACGTCATCGTGGCGATGCCGGCTGCTGCTGCGAGCGCTCCTGGCCGTAGCGGGGGGCAGACTCACCGACACACTGCTGCGGCAGCAGCTGTTAGTCAAGGTCAGTACTGGCAGCACATTATATACTTATACTAAGACGAAGCTGTCGATATTTATATCCTTATAGGTATACAAAGTACCGTTTTACTTACAGACAGTAGCAGATGTGGCGATGTCGGTGAAATGCGCGAAAGAGAACTTGAGACAGAGAGCCCTGATCGGAGGGGGAGAAAAGTTGGCGACGCTGCTGAGACAGGAGCCCGCCGCTCTGCCGTTCGCGCTGCATCGATATGTACACGACATTGACATCAAGTGAGGGATTATGATACATTTATTATTCATATAGTCTCTGTCGCTAACTCTTATATTATAATTAATTATTCTTTCCGTCTCATTTCAGATCTTGTTCATATTTCTCATCAAACACGCTGCCGCTTAAAATTAACTTCATCGGAGTAGATAACGCAATAGTTCCTGCCATGTTTAAGGTAAGTAATTTTATTTATTATTTCTTTTTTAATATTACAATTGACCTTACTCTTCATATTGCTTGTGCAGGTGGGAGACGACTTAAGGCAGGACTCCTTGGTACTGCAAGTGATTAAAGTTATGGATAATCTATGGCTCCAGGCCGGTCTAGATCTTCGTATGGTCACTTTCCAGGCGCTCCCGACGAGCAACAAACGAGGTAAATGTTATTGAAATTAATTCATAATTGTATCCAACATACTGTTGAGCGTCGGCTTAACAGTTATTTTCCTTAATTAAAAGTTGCCTACAATGTTCTTTATATATATATATATATATTTCCACAGGGATGATAGAAATAGTATCGGAGGCGGAGACCCTCCGAGCCATACAGACGGAGTGGGGTCTAACGGGCTCGTTCAAAGACAAGCCGATAGCGGAGTGGCTCGCCAAGCACAACCCCTCCGAGCTGGAGTACCAACGTGCCAGGGACAACTTCACAGGTACCTTATTACAATTTAATTCGGGAATAAACCTAATGAAAATAATACTATATGTGCAAACACATTTAAATTGTAATGCGTAGCGTCCTGTGCGGGCTACAGCGTGGCCACCTACCTCCTGGGCATCTGCGACAGACACAATGACAACATCATGCTGAAGACCTCGGGTCACCTCTTTCACATAGACTTTGGCAAGTTTCTCGGCGACGCGCAGATGTTTGGCAACTTTAAGAGGTAAGGATTACTTAACTTAGTCCCTTGTATTAGTAAAATACATCTCCCCCCCCCTAATCGATAATGATAATCTAATAATAATAAAACTTTAGGGACCGCGCCCCCTTCGTGTTGACGCACGACATGGTGTACGTCATCAACGGCGGCGAGCGACCCACGCAGCGCTTCCAGCACTTCGTGGAGTTGTGCTGCATGGCCTTCAACATCGTGAGGGCCCACCACGACCACATTCTAGACCTGTTCGCACTGGTACGGACACGATACACCACTCGTCCTATATAACTTATATAACATTAGGCTAAATTGAATGAAAGTAACGAGTGAAAACGACGGATGATTCGAGTCGGATGGATGGATGTTTTTTATGTCTTCAATAACATAGTAGTCTGTCTCTCCATTTGGTTTTTGTTTACTCCGTTAAACCCTGTTCTGCCCGTTCATGTGTGTGTCGTGCAGATGGCGATGTCGGGCGTGTCTGGCGTGTCGAGCGCGGCGGTGAGCTACGTCCGCTCCGCCCTGCTGCCCGCCGCCTCCAACGCCGAGGCAGCCGCCGCCTTCGCCAGGCTCATACACTCCTCGCTCAAGAGCAAGTACGGACGCACACGTGCACGCACACGCACGCAAACACATACATACTGTTTTATTTTAGATTTCCTTTACCTTTAGTAGACCATCGCACTGTGTTTACGTTCAATCTATACAAATTTATTTGTTGTTTTTATACAAATGTATTTTTTTCCGCAGTTTTCTATTTATACATACATAATTATAAACGATAGTGACAATTTATGTTACATAAAAAGCACAAATAAAAAGAGATTTGCAAGATACTTGTTAATAAAAAAATCATTTAATAATATATAAATTTATTTAATAATAAATATTATAACAAAAAGTACTCATTGAAAGGTTCACTCCGATCAACTTCTTCCTCCACAACCTGGCGCAGTTCAGAGCGAGCGGAGATCAGAGCACCAACACCTCCGAGCTACTCTCCTTCATGCCGCGGACGTACACGTGAGTACTTTATATATACATACATATATATATTATATATAAAATCTAATACTGTTTAATCACAATTCACAGAATGGCCCAGGAGGGGCGCCTCATCCGCGTGGAGTGCCTCAGCTACGAGAAGCGCTACGACCCCGAGAAGCACTACGTGTACGCGCTACGTGTTTTCAGAAACGGTCAGGCCACGCCGTCCATACTCTACCGCTCATACAAACACTTCACCGAACTCTATCAGAAGATATGTCTCCATTTCCCCCTCTCCAAGGTTCACAGGTGAGTAGTGTTCGTGAATATTAAATATATGGTTTAAAAAATATTCAAATTTAACAATTAATTAATCACTATGATATATGCGTCCTCGCTAGGCGTCGCTATTGTCTGCGGTAGAGACCGGACCGTTGTAGTGTAGGTCTAAATGAGTCTGTTTCGGTAAGCTCTTGACGGCCGTCGGTCTGTTGATCTGTTGTCTGTGTTGCGATATAAGATCCCAGTCCGTTGATTGGTCGAGCGCGAAGCTAGTGTTGCCGGAGTTGTCGCTTTTATTGTTAATTATCTCCCCGGGAGGCGCGTAAGGGGGGGGCCCGCTACTCGTACTGATAATACTGTCGCGATTGTGCGTCGGTTCCTGTCCCTCCGTTCGAGCAGTTTGCGGAGTTGCTACAACGGTTTCTGTCTGTGCCTGTGTCTGTGGTTGTGGTGCTTTTTTTTTTGTTTTCTTGTCTTCGACTTTCGTTTTGTGCGTTCGTTTCTCATTCTCCTTTCTCAGTTTTTCTGCTTTCTCTTGTTCTTTAGCTAGTTTGGCTTGTTTCTTCTCTTCCTCTAAACGCTGTTTTGCCAATTTCTTCTCTTCATCTAAACGCTGCTTTTGCAGTTTCTTCTCTTCATCTAAACGCTGTTTCTCCAATTTCTTTTGTTCTTTAATTTGACTTCTCGTCAATTGCTCCTGTGCAACATTCTGGGTAATATTTGGAGCACTTTGTCCTATATTATCGTATCCGTTCAGGGGTTGTGCCAAGTTGTTTGTACTCTTGGAGATGTTCTGTTCGGATCGCGGCTGGACCGGTAACGTCACCATGGAGGGCGAAATCCTTTTTTGAGGATTCGGATAATTAATGGTACCTGATTAATAAAACAATTACAATAAACAACGCTATCAAAACAAAATACTTGAAATACAGTGTGTGAAATACCACTTAATCCTCTAAAGACTATACTTATATCTGAATAGATATGTGTAAATAATATATATATATATATATATAAATTGCGTACCAAATAATTCATCTTTATTTGTCCTATACGCCCCAACGAGTGTCACTCCATTTGTACTTTCAAACTGCTCGAGATTATTCTTATTCGATGATAGATTGAAGGTAGCTTTAAATCCTCGAAACCTTAGCATTATTGTAACCAGCTCCAACACGCGCTATGATATTATCACCTGCAAAAAACGAATTATCTGTTGTAAAAATCTTTTTAAAACAAAGTTTAAAGTGATTGAATTTACCTCATCCACCCAAAAATTATGACAAATTTTTATGACTCATGAGTTATTGAAATTTAGATAATTTTTTTCCCACACAGTCACAATTAACAAAATTGACGTGAAATTAAATTAAATTGTTGTTAAACACTCACTATTCGTAGTTTGTAACAGTAGCCGAGCCATTCGCCCAGTGTTTGTTCGTACGTCACCGCCACCTCGGCACTGAATCGATACTAGAAAAATACGGATAAGATAACGCAATCTATCTACAATCTTATCGTAATTATTAATTTACGACAATCATTTAGTTTTTCGGTACGAAATTAAACTTAAAACTATCACTGCGATGGAATGTTTCTTTATCTTTAATAAGTGGGTTTTTTTATCGACTTTTATAGTCTTTAAAATTAAAATTTCTTCCTCACACGTATTCTATAAACGCTTTCTTTCTATTTATTATTTTTTTAATAAAAAATATACATTTGGCAATGGCAATGTCAGAGACATAAACTCAAAGACAAACAATATCTATGATTCTTTTTTTTATATTTTTTTTCATCGTCCTAATTTTATGATGAAGACGAGAAAAAATATTATAAAGCGTCCCATTTTTTTATAAACAGTAGCGCTTAAAAATATTTTGACATGAACAATTTACTTTAAATAAAAAATAAAAAAAACAGTATTGTTTTGAATTAAATATAATAATATATTTAAAGTAAGTAAGTCTGTTTCACAAATTAAGACACCTAAAAGGTATGAAATAGCAAACAAAAATTTACTTTTATTCAATTTACATTCTATGATGTTAATAATAATTATGATAATATTTTTTTTTGCCGTCGTCGCCTTTAATAAACTAATTTTTGCAAACGATCAATAGAAATTAGGCTCCATTCTTTAGTTAATGCTTCGTACAAAACTTCCTTGTTTGAATTATTCCGATCTTATGCGGCGATCCAGTTCCTCCCAAAGATGCTATATCGGGCTTAAATCGGCGCTTTGCCTTGGCCACTCCAGGAGTTCGATGAAGTCACTTACATTCTTCATCTTGAGTTAAGGATCGTCATCTTGTTGAAAATACCAGTCAGGTGGCATGTGGTAGCATTTGCTTCTTAATCATCTCTTTATACACAAAACGGTCCATCTTACTTTCTACTGTAACTAATGGTCCAACTCCGTGGCGTGAAAAGCCTCCCCAAACCATAATCCCTTCGCCATTTTTCACTGTGGGTATTTAGTATCGACCCCAAATTTTTTTGGTTTATCTCACGTACCGTATGCCAACAGATGACACTAAATTAAATTTCCTTTCATCACTGCATAACACCTTGGACCATTCTGAAGTCTTCCATGATCTGAACCGTTTTGCGAACGCAAGACGCAGTTTGCTGTTCTTTGCAGAAATCAAGGGTTTCTTAGTCCGACGCCGTCCATGCAATACCAACTCTTTTAGTCGACGTTTCACAGTTGACATGTGTATATTAATGTAATGGTTTTCTTGTAACTCGTTCTTTATATATACAGTGGATTTTTGGACATCAGTAGTCGATAACCCTTTTAACAAGC
The DNA here is from genome assembly GCA_918358695.1 of Melinaea menophilus ssp. n. AW-2005. NCBI lineage: Eukaryota > Metazoa > Arthropoda > Insecta > Lepidoptera > Nymphalidae > Melinaea > Melinaea menophilus. The sequence continues at coordinate 2,584,911 of OU911055.1, read as the reverse complement.
GGTCTTCCTTCGTAGTAGTTTTTTTCGGACGGCTACTTTGAGGCTTATTTTCCAACGTTTTACGTTTATTATTATTTATTCCAAGCGCTAACAAGTTGTCGAGACACTTTAAACAATAAATTATAATTAATTACTTAAAAGATAATAACAGATAAATAATTGCACCTGTTTAGAAGAAAACAGAAACAAGATAATAACATAATGAGTCTTGTCAAAATACTTTTGAACGTTACTGTATTTTTTTCCTTTATGAAAATGACGAGAAGAAGCCTGTTAATAAATAAAGTGTGGCATCGCTTGCAGCCTGCCGTCCGGTCTGCACGTGGGTCGCTCCAACGTGCGCCAGGTGGCGGAGCGGCGCTTCGCTGACGTGCAGGCCTTCCTCACGTCGCTGTTCAGCCTGGCCGACGAGATCGCGCACTCCGACCTCGTGTACACCTTCTTCCACCCCCTGCTCAGAGACCAACAGGACGTGGAGCCGCAGCGCCTTAGGAAAGGTAATAAGACAGAACACCGTGTTAATCAATCCCGAATCACCAGTATCCATGGACAATTTTGGATGAACTCTAGTAATGCATCCCGAGTTTATCGGTGTCCATGGATAATTCCGAGTGAACTCTAGTGATCCATCCCGAGTCTACCGGTATCCATGGTCAATTCTGGGTGAATCTAGTGATCCATATTGTATGTGTGTGTGTCCAGGAGAGTCGTCGGAGGGTGAGTCGAGCGGGTCTGGTGCTCTAAAGCTGTCGGTGCAGTACGCTGGCGGGGTGCTCTCCGTGCTCATCTTGCACGCACAGTCGCTGGCATCGTCGCCCCAGGGCCTGCAGCCCAACCCCTATGTCAAGGTACTAACCCTCACACGCCGAGGTGACACTAACACAGTAGAACCTATAGATAACTACGCATTTTGTTCCACAGGTATATCTAGTCCCGGATCCAACCAAAGAAACTAAACGGAAGACCAGAGTGCTGAAGCGCAACTCCCATCCGTCGTTCATGGAGATGCTGGAGTACCGGCTGCCGATAGACGTGGTTAAGAGCAGAAGCCTCCAAGCCACGGTGTGGCACTACGACTCGCTGCAGGAGAACCAGTTTCTGGGAGGGGTCGTGATCCCCCTCTCCTCTCTAAACCTCAGACAGGAGACCGTCGCCTGGTATCCCCTGGAGTACATACCGCGATAGCTGCTGCTATCCGGCTCCGCCATGTGGAGCTCGGGGATTATCTATCGATAGTTCACAATGAATCCAAACTCTGATTTATCAGACCGTTAGCAAATTATATAAATAATAAATTCTTATGAAATAATAATAGATGTAACCCTTCATATCAAATTATTGATTGAATTGTATTGAACTGCATTATGTACCAATTTTTTTTAATTGTATAAAATTATTAATAATTCCTATATTTAATAATATTTTTAAATTATCACTATGTAATGAAGACGTATAAAGGAAATATATAAACCGTACTAAATAATAATAAACGATGAGTAATTAAAAAATACAGTAATCCCCCCCACAACACGGTAGATTCGTTCCGCGTTATAGGAAAGCGCGTTGTAGGAATATTCTCGTATAACGCGCTCGTATGACCGTATAACGTATAACGTATGTACAACGTATAACGTATACCGTATAACGTATGTACAAACAATTCACGTTTAACTTTTCTCGTTAAAGACGGTTTAAATGTAAAACTAAGAAAAAACTTAATTAATTTTTAAATTTTTACTTAATTTTATTTAATTTTTATAACAACACAATGTGCAAAGGTAAGCGAAATTAATTGTAAAAATAATTATAAATTTCATAGTGTAGAAATATAACTTGTTAAATCCCCGCGTTACATGAGGAACCCAAAATGGCGTTATAAGAGTACCGTATGTAGGGGGGATTACTGCATCTAAAAATATTTGTCTTATTAATATTATATTTTGAAAGCTTCTATACATCTAATAAAGTTATTATGAGAACTCAAAGTATTACCGGACTAATATTTGTGTCTTGCATTTATATATTTTACAATAAAAATGGTAAATAATTAATTTTAAATGATTAATTTTTACTCACAATAAATATTTTAGAAAATAATTAATAAAATGCTATACCATAATAAAAAATATATTTTAATATTATTTTTATATTTTATATGTCCAAGGATTTGTTGTTAGTATTAAATTTGACAACAAATAATGAAATAACAAAATTATATTCATAATACCTTTGTCTTGGTGTCTGTTTGTTTTGCTTTTGTTATACTTATATTGTATGAACTATAACTCGCATTCATATATTTAGCTTAGATTCATAGATAAAAAGTCTTAACATTCAAAAGCAAATATAGATTTGATAATTATTATTATTACTATATATTATATTAGCACAAACAATATTAACATTCCAGATTTGTATTTTTATATATATAATAATCGGTTGGTTTGTCCGTGAGTGTGTTGTTTGAGTCGTCTACTGTTTCTGATCTGAGTAGAGTTTTGATAGTTTTTATATATAAATATTTTTTGAGCTTATATTTATTGTATACTATATAATGTAATAGTTTGTAACGCTTGTAATGAGAATGGCGTCCGCCGCTACACCTCAAGGCTTCCAGTATTGCTCAAAAATGTTTGGGCATCTCTAGTTTAATGTAGACTGAAATTTGTAACTTCATTTTGTATATACATTAGATAGTTTTTGTACGGAATGTGTCGCCCGGCGCCGGGTGCAGTATGTTGTATGATCTTTAATAAATATAATGTTTACTAAGTTTTATTTTTTTATATTATTTACACAAAAAATATATGAAAAAAAATTGTTTTTTTAATCACACTCCGTTTTGTCTTAAAGTTATTAATTCTTGTAAAATTATAATATCAGTCCTGGATATTTTGAGAAATATTAGTTTTTTATTTTATTATTTAAATAACCATATCCGTGTCTGGCGCGATGTGCAATAAATAGTGATTGACGTCATATTTTCGTTTCTTTAATCCCTTAGTTCCCATGTAGAAGGGTCTGTCTTCGGTTGTTGATAGATAATAAATTCCCGGACGACTGAAGTTTGTTTTCGGTCCCAAAACGTTGGTTTCCTTGTATCCGTAGCGACATTTCCCGTGTCTCACTTCGGGAACAGATTGACAGCGGACTCCTACGAACTGTTTGGGCTCGTAATTAGCTATGAGCCAGTAAATAGCTGATCTCACGTGACTGCACAGTTGAAAGCACGGCAGAAGGTAATCAGAGATCATCGAAGGCTGGAATTCTCCTGTAATTAAAGTCGTACTTAAGTGACGCTAGGACTAGTGACAATTCATTTTTGTATTCTTTTACCGCCATTGACGTAGAAGTCTATATGGGCATCGGCGTCAGCGATGCCAAAGCCGTCGATGTTAGTGTGAACTGCGTCCACTTTACGAGCGGCATCAGAATTGAAACGTTCAGATCGTGGCAAGGAACGGAAACAAGGTCCTGCAGGATCTAGACCTGGAAAACATTAACCAGATTTAATTTTATTAGGTGATTACTTAGCTGTAGCAATATCTAAAGTATAAAATAATTATATTTTACGATAATGTATAATATGCCAGTTAAGGACATTCTCAATTATGAACTAGTTAAACTGATTTATCCTGTCTCCATGACTTGTTAAAGTATCAAGGGTACAGTTAGCTATTCGTAATAACGACTTCATTCGAATTATAACTGCAAAAGGGAAATCTCTATTAGCGTTCAAGAAATTAATAACATTTATGTTTGATCACAACGTACGTACTGAGAAACGGACGCTGCACCCAGTTTAATTTTAGAGTGCATTTATTTTGCATGTCATTGACACAGTTCACGAAGTCAAAGCTTAAAATATAAGTATTTTAGATTTAATTAATAGTTTTCCAATTCCAATCGCTACTACCATAAATGTAAAACATCGGTCTTATGATCCTACTTCCGGTCACAGGTCTGCCGTCTTATAGAAAGGGTGCGAAGCATATTATATTTATATATTTTTATTATACTGAACATACCCCATACATAAATATATTTATACATATTTTTTTTTATTAGAAACAAAGTCTCGCAAATACAAAAAGGAAGCATGAGCATGCTAGATGGAGTGTACTAAATATATTTACTTAGATACTTAATATCTAAATCTATAACTGAAGGAGAAAAAGTAGATTAGTAGATTAGCTCTTACCTGTAAGTCTAGACGGCTTTAGATTTGTTAACTCATGGTATCTAGTAGCCGCATAGTAGGCTATATGGGCTCCCAAACTACCGCCAAGTAGTTCAATTTTGTTATGCGGTAAGCCCCTGTGTGTTAGTTCAGCGAGAAACTCTCCTAACAAACGACCCAACGGTTTTGTGAGACGAGCTGCGCTGTCGAATAAGTTTATTTTATTAGGTGGACAAGATTATTGTATACCTACTTGTAGTATAGAACTACAATACACATTGTACAATCGAAAAAATTTTGTGTACAACATTTGGGAATAAAGCAGAATATATTTATGCTTTAACATTGCTTACATAGGATAAGAGCGGTGGAGAATAGGGTAGATCTCCAAAATGATAACGTTAAAGCCACGTTCGATGTACGGAGTTGTTAAAGCACGTACTATTGGAGAGAATGATGCGTCTAGGTAGCCGCTTATAAAGACCTGCAACGGCGAAAAGTACATATAAAAAGGATCTTTAGATAAGTTTCATATTAGATCGTTATCTTGCAGATTCATATGTAAATATGTTGGATGTTTTTTAAATTAAATTGGAGAATTTTCTAACATCATTTTGATTATTTCGCTTGAAACATGCTGTATCAAAGATACATAGCATTTTTAATGGGACATGGAGCAAACGGGTACACGGCATTCCTCATTTAAGGTACTGATATCTCCCAGGAAATATTGATCTAAGTGCGTTACTTTTAAGAAATGATGAGGTATAGTACAGTTTGTTTTTGAATCTCTGGCTCATCGCTCATCGCACGATATGTGTTTATAATAACTACTTTTCAGATATTCTGTTAGAGATTGGCACTATTCCGTTTGTTGTGCACAATCTGCATTTAATTTACTACAACTAGGTTCTACCAAGCATCTAAATCTACACTGTTTTTCAAATTTATAATATAAATTTTCACCAAAGTCTTTTTTGTCCTCAGATCAATGTGTTTGGCCACGCACTCTGCTCCGTGGTAGTTCAGGCGGCAGGTCTGTTCTTCATAACCAAGCCAGCCCTCATCTGGCCAGAGCACAACGACTCGTAAAGAATCTTTAGTTTTATCTGACAACGTTGTATTTTTTGTCATTCCAGGACCTGCAATTAGGTTGAGAACAAAATATTATAAATTCGATTGGACATGTAATCTTCTTTATGTTTAAAGTTATGCAGTATTGAGTACTAATTCAACTACAGTTTCGCGTTCTTCGAGTTCTTTATAACTTTTTACGAATCGTATATTTAGATCTTTTCTACCACGCCACATTTGTGTGCTAAGTTAAAAGAATATCCATAGTGTCTCGCCGGTTCTCGTCCATCTCCAACCTACGCTTTAGAACAGAGACGCTAAAGTAAAATTTTTCATAAGTGTAATGTTTTTTTAACCTAAAATAAACTTTTACATTAATTTTATTATTATAATGTATATTTAAACAATTATCATATGAATTATAAATTTAAAATTGTACATGTGTTATTATTTTTTCCTTTTTTTTATTTAGCGTTTTTATTTATTTTTAAAAGATTCTGTTTTACGTGGTATCAATAATAACATCTAATGAAATAATTTTCAAAAGTGTCTATTATTTTATAATTTATTATAACTTTTAATAGCTTTTAAAATTAATATTACAGCCTTCAAAATTGAAATCCAAAAAACAAACGTTGTACGTATATGTGTTTATGTGGATTTAAAATGGTTCTTTTTTAATAATTTTAACAATATTTATTTAATGGAACGTATTAAAAATTTTATATTCTTTTGAGTAAGCAGAGGTAAGGTGAGAAGGTGCTATATATACATAAAGTACACACATTCAGCCATCAATCCCGCCGGGTATCCAGTATCCTGTCCAGCAAGAATACAAACACTTAAACAAATTACAAAAACAATAACAAACTTCATTTTAATATATAATAAAAATAAATATATATAAGACGTGCACTTGTCGAATGCGCATATATAATAATACCGACTTGTTGATGAAGTTTCTTAAAGTGTAGAAGGTCGAGAATTATTTCTGTAAGGCCGCCTTCAGTTGCACCGGCCGTAATAACGAGATTCCTCACGCAATTATGGCATCACGATACGTATTTAGCCGACGGGTTTGATTCAGGTTGTCCCTGAGTTTCACATCACATGTGGTTTTGCATATTGTATTAGTGGGTACGTACAATCTGTCTGTGCAATAACATATGGTTAGATTTTCTTATAAAATATATAAACAGTATAAACTTATCAAAGCGCGTAAGAGATTCTCAGCTATGATATATCTAGAGTACCTGTAGTTAAGCGTATTTCATCTATTTTTATAATGTATTCGTACTTGAATTAATATAGAATCGTCCAAAGATAAGCAACATTGAGACAGACACATATATATATACTACTACTAAACACTATATTTGAAAACTAAATATTATGTTATGTATACTTTTACATTTAATTGAAAAGGTAATTGAAACATTTATTCATTAATATTTAGCGATTCAAATTATATTAGAAAATACATTTTTATAGATAAAACAAGGTTTTTTTGAGGGGAAAAGGTACCCATAACCGGCAGTGGTATAACTAGATTGATTTCCATTACAGGGAAACTTGAATCATGCGTGAACCTCGTCACAATGTGGGAGTTTTTTTCCGGCGAGTTATAGAAAGCCAATTATTTACTAAACGCGTAAAGGAGATCGCGGACACCGGTTCCACCGGCAGGCGTCGCTCGGCGGTGCTAGTACTGCTAGTCACTAGTCAGTATCTTCCGACGCCAGCGCGCCGTCGGACATGACAAACACGATGTGTGTGTAATTTAAGTCGCAGTTTTATTTATATTTATTCAAAAACAATGAATCAAACAGTGGGTGAGGACACTGTGCTATGGCTGCGCGGTGTGTTGAGGTCGTGGCTGGAGGACCCCGGTGTGGAGGATTACCAGGGTCTGAACATGAGCTCGCTGCAGATGGACCAGGCCTTCATGATGGGTGCAGCGGACAGGGATGTTGGGGTTTACTCCGTGTCAGATGACTGTTTTAGAGTAAGTACCAGCTTAATTTAAAAATGTTTATTTTCACTAGTGCTCGTTGCACATATAACATTAAAACTAATTTAAAACTTATATAGTTACAAACTATAAGTTCATTATAATAAATCGATCGGCAAAAAAATATTTTAACTATAAATATATTATTTAATATGACATTAGATGTATTTTTAAAATAGTATTTGTTTTGTATTGTATGTTATATAAAATCCTTGACACAAGTGACGGCAAGGAACCGTTATCTGTCTTTGGAACCTTCACTCAAAACCAAAACACTTCACCAGCATGTATTGAAAAGGCTAGAGTGCTTTGTTTAAAAAACATCACAAACAATGTTATGGTAAGCTGTATACTTACTGCAGCTTAAACTTTACAAAACATAATATTATTATATTACAAGTACTTTTTTGCGGAAACAGTGTTTCCTTGGAAATGAAAATAGGACCGGAACCTCACTTCGACTATACAAGTACAGGCAATGAGAATGTTATATTAATATTAATGAGCAAATAATTAATACTTACAGGCGTTTAACAAAATTTCAGGTGAAAGTATAATGATAAATATACAATGCTAGATATGTTTATAATTTGATATAAATCTTAATTAGTTAATGCACTGAGATATGGAAAGTAGTTGGATAATACTTCTTATTAGCAGTTAAAGATGTTGCAAGAAATATTTACATCATCCATTAACAATAAAACATTGTTAGTAACAAATATATAAAAAATCCTGAATCACGCATATGACTTTGTTTTACACAATATTGAGAATAATTCTAACATATAATTTCTAATTTACTAACCTTTAAAATTATAAACTGGTATCAAATTATCGTTTTTTCAATTCTACAAATTCCAGGACTTCTTTATTTTAGAATGACATCATTTATATCTGAACTACTTACTACTATTACTACTTACTGTACATATATATGTATATATTGTATATTTATAGATGTAATATATGTTTAATATTTCAAGTAAACGGTGTGTAATGTGAGTAATATCCTGAACGTATCAATTATAAGCATATTTTAAGCAATTATATTTTAAATACGATTTCAAATATCCTTCGGTTCGCGTGTTGAATTGAGAAAGTTTTATCGAAAAAGTAATTATAATCTACTTAAAATATAATATGAAGTAAATACTTGTGTACCAACGAAAAACATATTTAATGTTATATTTTTTTTTGTAAAAAGGTTGATGACCGAAATAATTGCTCCCGATTGACGTGTCCCGGTATTCCCGGAGTGCATGCATGTTTGTGATAATTCCTAGAAAATGCAACCCCAATTACATATACCATAAATAACGATGGGAAATAAAAGATACATTATCCAACAATATTAATAAACATTTAGTGTTTTCATATTTTTTAATCATCTTATATGTATATAATGTGTGTATGTGTGTCAAGAATGCCGCACGCGATTGTTCTGGTGAAATTACGAGTTATCGAGATATGCGCTTGTGATGAAATTATAACTGTTACTGTAAACCATTGCACGCACACCTAATTATTGACTTAAAATTAGATCAACACCTTAAGAAATACTACGATTATAGAGTTAAGTTTTTGTAACTCTCTTTTAATAAACTTTAACTTAAATTAGGCATTCGTCATTAATTAGTTTATTTGAAGATAACAATAACTCAGTTTATATCACAAATGCATAACACACCAACAGTTGAACGTCTCTGTTTAGTGTTACAAAGTCTGTTATGTAACAATACTTTTCTGAAAGACAGTTCAATTAACATTACATAATATCAATAAATAACAAATGTCTCCGTAAATGTTAGTGCAGTGATAGCTTTGTAATTTGTTCAGGTATAATATAAATAAATAAAAATGTAGAAACACTTATATTTATATAAATGCTAGCGAAATAAAGCTGACATCAGGACACCTTCACCAACGTGACAAATTAAGAAAAAACTTTCTCTAATGGTTTTAATGCCTCAAAAATATTTATTTGGTGGTTATTCTCTTCGTTTTGCAGTGCCCCTTTGAGCTGCAGAAAAATTTATCATCGAGCTCGAAGGACTGGTGGGTGGTGGAGACAGCCAGACGATCCACCTGGAGAGTGTATGCTGGTATTGCTGATAAATACATCTCCGTCAGGAACACTTCGTAAATACCTTTATTTTTTTATGCTATAATTGTATTAACTCTATAACAGCTAAAACAACAAGTTCCAGCTGTTATAGAGTTCTTTGTAAAGAATTATTTAGCTTAAAAATACTTGTTGTGTAATTATTACATATTCAGTACACAAAGTTATCCAATGTGAAAAATTTATAACCAATCGAGATAGAAACAAGAAAGTGAGAACACGATCGGAATATTTATTTTATTGTACATTGCATTTAATTCGGAATAACATTTTTGTAGTATTTTGGCTACAGATACTGACTTAATTGATGGGTTTATTGAATGCAAACTCAATTTAATCTAGCAGATAATTTAATCAAACGTATTTATCACTATAAAATTGTATATATATTTACGATACGATTCATTGTTCGTCAACAATAACTGGTTATTAGTATTTTTTCTCAGCTCTCTAGTGTAAGTCATCGGTCAGCGATCACTTCCTTGGGTAAAGATTACATTATAGCTATTAACAATTCTAATAACCATGAATCATATTCTTGTCATTCTTTGTCTTTTAATAATGGACCTGTGGAAGGAAGTTTCGTTTCTAATTAATTCAAAAGTTCGCTATCTCTGTTTTGTGTCATCCTTAAGTCAAACTGTGCGAAATGAGAATTCTCTTCACGTGAAGTTCAATGTCCATAATAAAGGTAAAAATTTCATAAGTTAAGTTGTTATACCTATTGATAGGTATTGCTAAGTGTTATGTGATTTTATTCCCAGAACTCATATTTCTCTCTCTCTCTCTCTCTCTCGTAGCTATTCGTTAATCAAAGCAGGTACCGTTATAACTTATCCCATGTTATTGGTAACGCTCTCTCACGTTCAAGTAAATCTAAAAACAAGATTTTCTAGTCTTTTTTTCGAATGTATTATGCGAAGTTTATAAAATATTCATATTCAGATTGTTAACGAAATCATATTATATTTTTGTTCAAGCTTACATAGTATGTAATTATACGTGTATAAATATTAAATGAAAAATGGAGAACAATTTGACATATATATTTTCAGAGGCCTGTTATGCCAGCTGAGGCCAAATTTGGGGGAGTTTGGAGTCTACACCCTGAATGCGACGGGAGAGGGTTGTGACATACGCACAGACAGAGAACCTGTTGATATTTATATGCGTAAGTAATTTATCTAATAAAGTACCATTAATATATTAAATAAATGTTACAATACAAAGATTCAGCTTTAAATTGTTGAAACAACATGTCCAGTTCGATTTATAAATAACGGTATAAAATATAAAAGGCAAAATATTTTAATAAATAAAATAGTTTTATATATTATTCAAAGCAAAACATTGATCAATATTGTATAATTAATAGGAAAATTAATTATTAATTAATTAATATCATTAATAACTTTACACAATACTTTCTACAAGATATGACAGTTAACGAGATTAATGTTGTAAGATCATAATTTATTTTATTGTTATAACTTTAAGTAAATGCTAACAACTAATAAAATATTGTAATACCTTATTAACCCTGACACATGTCATTTCGATTTTACCTTTTCCGTTTTATAGCGCTTAAATTAGGTAAGATTTGACAATAATATAAATACTGTCAGTTGTCGCCTTGACACACAATTATCCCTGTTAAGATATACCGAGACACCTCATGATAATATTATCTCTTGGCCTTAAAATTATTGATTTGATGCGCCAAGTATCTCAATGTTGCACTTTGTGTTGTATGAATGTGAAAATTGACATTATTTAGGTAAAATATGATTTTTAAACCACCGCTTATTTAAAACGAAGTTTAAATCTGCATTGGCTTAGAAAATCATTTATAATAAATACTTAATGATGTTTTTTTTGACTTAAACATTAGTGTTTTCTATATTTATCTTAAACAGATCAGATCAGGTAAGATTCAAGTCATCCGCGTCGATTTATTTGATGGAGGCAGTTAATATATTTGTGTGCACTTGTAAATGGATTTATTTGAAAATTGTTACAATATCTGACCTTCAGTTGTATAAACTCACTTGTTAATAAATAAATCCTTTTAAGATGTTTATAGATTATTTCGACACGTTTTCCTGTTACACGAGCTTGTAGTTAAACGGTGATTTAAATTCTATATTTCGATTCATAAATATTCTATTTTTGGTAATACTGTTTCTAGTTAGTATGTCAGTTCTGTCTCATGTTAATGTATATCTAGATCGTATCTACCATTTAGCGGAAATAGATTAGTATATTACGTAAGTGTATTCCCAATACAATGGTGTGCAAAAAGTAATTGACGTTAAAGTCACGCTCAAAGGGTCGGAGAAAATTGTGAAAATGTGGCGTATCTAATAAATAACATTGTAGAAGTGAAAGTATTTATTTATTTTGTATTCGAATTTAAAATCTTGTTTTAAAACTACGTGCATTTCAAAAGAGATTTGAAAGCTTAAATTTATCATTTTATTTCTTAAAAATTCTAAACATTTATATTAAAAGTTTAAAAGTACGTCTCCATTTGCGATCTCTCATTGTCAATTGTTGTGTACGAAAATTGGTTTACAGAAAGAGGGAGGGACATTGTTGTCCTAAATCTTTTGTTCGTTGACTTGAATTTATTTGATTAACATCTTCCGTTAGATACGACCTACATGTTTAAATTATATTAAAATGAAATCGCAATACGGTCAGGATGCTGTGATATTAATCACAGATGAGGATTAAAATAAAGAAACAATTTAATCTATTTAATTTAAGTCCAATCAATGTGTATAAGATTCAATAATAAATAAAAAATATAAGAAATAATCTCACAGTTGAATATCACATGCCCTATAATATTTATTTTTGTCACCGTATTTTAAAAAGAAAAGATCCCAAAAGGCCATTCGCTCTTTGTTTATTCTACTTTTAAGTTGGAGCTCTGAATCAATGACTAGGTATGGTCTGGTTTCATCTGTTACTGCTGACCATTTAATTGGCAGCAGATCATTTGTCTCCGGTGTAGGATCGCTGAAACATATAACAGCTACTTAATAAAATAATTACTTACCCATACAACTAAAAATATCTATATATTTACCCATATTTTATAAAATTTGCCCACGTTGTGGTCATTACATCAGTTATTGCTTGGTTTTCGGGACTCACTCTAACTCTATTGTTTAACATGTTAAACAAATATTTAAGACCTTCCAAATCAGAGGCACTCTTTTCCAGTGTGTTATCAAAATAACTAAATTCATATTCATATATTGGGTTTGCATTTTCATTAAATAAGCTGGTGATTAATCTTTGAATCGGATGGTTGGTATCGAAGTCTGAATCAAAATTCTCCAGCTCGGTTTCCACAAGCGTAGATACAGGTTCGTCTCCAATGTAAAAGTTTCTTACAATTCTAACAGCTTGATTAAGCTGTGCATCGTCGAGATTAAAATTATCACTTATCTTATCATGAAATGGGTTGCTTTTAAAATAGTCATTGCCGTAGATATTAGTTAAGCCAACATGTTCGTTTCTAGTGTGACCGATCAGGACTGGAGTGTTTCTTACTTTATTCTCATTTGACAACGAATAAGGTTGATTTTCAATGAAGTTGTCAATTCCGCTGAAAGATTTTTCCGTGCAAGGTTTGAGGTTTAGATTCAGTTCAACAGCAGCAGCTGACACTAATTCGTGTGATGATTTAGCAAGGAACGCGAGAGCCTCTTCATTATTGTCAGTGTTAAATCCTAAATGTTCAGATAGTTTTAATGCTGCTCCCACGTCCCCGTCGGCAAATGTTCCAACTGTCTGAGGAGTGCCACCTTCAGCGATTATTTTATTATATAATTTTTCCTTGTCCGAATATAAATGCAGTAACACAGAGCTTGCTCCAGAGCCCTGACCGGCTAAAGTTATATTGTAAGGATTACCTCCGAACTCCTGAATGTTATTTCTAATCCATTGCAAGGCCTTGTATTGGTCTTTAAGTCCCTGATTTCCAGGCACAGCTGGTATATCGAGGCACATAAAACCGTATGCTCCTAAACGATAATTAATAGTGACAACAATCACGTTCTGTTTAACTAAGTTTTCTGGATTATACTCGCCTCCATATCCCACACCGAAGTCACCTCCGTGAATCCACACTAATACTGGTAAAGGACGCTGGGAGCTTGCAAGTGTTGGTGAATAAATATTCAGACGCAGACAATCCAAAAACTCATCTCGGTTCCTCGGTGAATGTGGCTCGTGTACTATTGATTGAGGACATTTTGTTAATCCGTAATACGCATTAAATACATTGTCCCCAAATCCTGGATGTTCTTGCGCTGGCTATAATAATAATGAAATTGTAAAATAAAATTATAATTACCTATTTAGAACTTTATAGAGTTTTTAAACTTACACCAAATGGGTTATCAAAATCGACCAGCGCATATGGAATTCCTAGAAACGAGGAATAGCTACCATCACTCGATTTCAGACCTCGGATCAGTCCTTGATCTGTTAACACCAAGGGATCGACCCTTGGTTGAATGGCACTAACTATAGTTACGTAACAAAAAATGTAACATAAGAACCGTATCATTTTCATAAATGCGTTCAGCTCATAGACATGTCATATGAGTGCCACTTTCGCGTGCTACTTCGAAAATGTGATAAAATATTGGTCATATATATTGTGAAAAACTTATCTACATGGATTTTCATCTTCTTTTATCGAATGTTGAAAGTACTTATGATTAAAGTACTTTCGACATGATTAGAAATGTTCTTTCGTTCGATAAATGTTTATGCTAAAAGTTTTGGCTGTTATTTGATATATTAATAAATCTGTACCATTTTAATAATAATTTCGTAACCGGTTTTAAGAATATCAAATTGAAATACCGTTCGACGTCGGAACTCAGCGGTATTGTTATCTCCATCAAGTGTTATACCCAGAGATGTGAATGTCAGCCGCATGGAATGCCTGTGATATGACGACATTGGCATTGTCTTGTCAATTGATAAATTGTTCAAAATTTCTCGCAGATACGATATATGAACATATTTGCTGATACAAGCCTCCATCTTTTTTATGTATTATAAATGAGTTATACAAAGTTCTATAACATTCATAAACAATATATAACATATTTGTTACAGCTCTTCTCTTGCTGTTTGGAGCTCTTCTGGGAATATGGATTATATACGGAATACTGAGACTAATAATGTCAAGAGTGCGGAGATCAGCCAAACTTAGGTATGGGGATAAAGAACTTGCAATGCAGCAGCGTTTACGGGCTTTGGATACATTTAGAGGGTAAGTATGTGAAAAGTATTAGGAATAATTGCAGTGTTTTCAAATAAGTGTGTCGTTATATAAATAAAAATTTTATAGATCTAATATAATATTTTTTATGATCATGTAAATTCTATAACCTTAACGGACCTGTGTATCCAGTTCGTATAAACAGGAATGTTAGAGAGGTGGGATATATTTACAGATGATGAACGCACTAGTTGAGCGCCAGCTTGTTAGTTGTTATTGTTAACGTATAAAAGATTCCATAACGAGTTTACACTTGACGGTTGTTTATGGTGACTTATTAAAGCATGGTATTTAGCAACGTTGATATAAGTTAAGAATAAATATAAGCACCTTAAAAGGATACTTACTTCTCATTACTATAATTAATTTCTAAAAAGTTTTTTCAATGCAATTTTGTTTATTTTTTAACCTTTTTTAAAATACAATTTATTATTGAAGAGGTATGATAGACTTTTTATGTGTTCCCTTTAGGTATGATAGGTCTGTAAGAAGTACTATTTACCAATAATACAAATACCTTAAAAAATTGAATGAGCATTTTTTTTAACCGCCAGGATAGCAATAGTATTCATGATTTTCGTGAACGATGGTGCTGGCGGATATTGGTGGTTGGAACACGCCACATGGAACGGCCTGGCAGCCGGGGACCTGGTCTTCCCAGCCTTCCTATGGATCATGGGTGTTTGCATTCCACTTTCAATCAAGAGTGCATTCGCCAAGGGAGTGCCCAGATGGAAAATAGTTTTACACATTTTCAAGGTAAGTAATTATAAAGTATAAGGAAAAAAACAACAAGGCCAACTAAGGTGTCTTTAAAATTAATTTTATCATTGTTATAAATAGATATACAATGTTAATAGAATAAACTTTAGGTAACAAAACCAGAGTGGTTCTTTATTTATTCTAATACTATTGCATTTATGTAAAAGGATTAAAAAAATTAGTGGGAAAAAAGATAAAGATAAGTTATCCTACGTAGACATACCGCTAAGATTACATAAGCGAGTTGGACGAGCTTCCAAGCGAACTGGTTCTGCGACTTATTTGTTTACAATAAGGGTAGAGTAACCTTTAGTAACCAGTTATTACATAAATTGCATCGAGATTACATTGCACTGTAAGTAAAAGATTCTGATTTAAAAAGAATCTTAATTGAGCGAAGCAAGCGGAGCGCTCTACTGGAGAGTTTTTCACATTCTTTGTCACGAATAGGCTCGAAAACTATTTGACGGAAAATTATGAAATTTTGCAATAAAAAAAGGTGTCTTTTAATTTTTAATTTGAAATAGGTGATGGTTAAAAAAAATTGAAAAATTATCCTGTCGTTGAGGAATAACCGTCAAAAAACTGATATTCCATTGAAGTTAATGGGAAACGATGACTCATAACACTGGGCTCGCTTTGCTCAATATGCAAACGGCTCCCGAGAATCGCGAGCGCAACAGTCAAAATTGAGGGTCTGTTGGCGCCCCTAGTATTACATTTGACGTTAAAATAATTAAGCAGATATTAGAATTCGATTCTTGTATTGTTAAATATTAGTCCTACTTTTACTTTTATTGCACAACTTTGATACTTCCAAAGAAATGTGATCGAACATCTCACGTACGTGTTTTTGATACAAATGTCCATATTAATGCCCGTTTTTGCGATGTTTCTGTAGAAATTCGCTCGCGTGCAGATAGTGAGCTCTCCTTATAATGTTAAAACGACAAGTTTGTATCACTTTTTATACATTTCATACTTTCTTCGTGTCATCACTAAAAGTATGCGGTCACTTTCATCAGTACTATGAATAATAGTCACATAACTGTAATGTTGGTGTTTTGACAGACTTAAAAAAATCTTGTCCAAATGAGGTTATTACTCTTAATTGAACAAGACGGTTGGGACGCTTGATTAATTTATTCAATTTGATTTAAAATGAAATATATTGACGTTTATGAAACAGTGATCACAATAAAAAAAATCGGCTGAGTTTGTTCTGTTTCACTCAGAGCAGAGTTTGGAACCCTCGTAGCCTTATTTTAAATTGGAAAGTGTCTTTGCAGAAGGGCTTATTTCTATAAGTATGGTATCAAAATAGGTACAGAAATGATCAGTGGTATTGGGTTTAAAGTGAAAAAAATATGGATATGTAAATATTTTTTAATAAAAGATTTCTTTCAGCGGTCATGCATCATGTTCCTGCTGGGTGTGTCTCTGAACACTATCTATGGGTCCAACGTGCTGGGAGAGCTTCGTATCTTTGGGGTGCTGCAGAGACTCGCAGTCGCCTATCTCGTGGCTGCCGGGTTTTACGCACTGACCGCTCCCAAATATTACACTCCTCCAAGGGTAAGTTAAATTTGGGATACTATGGATTTTAACCATATATTTTAGTAAGTGTCATAATTACAAAAATCTATCGTAATTAAACTAGAAAAAGTTAGCTATTTACAATTTTTATTACAAAATTTATTGTATATTATTACGTGTGTATTAACTTGTATAAATTTGTCACTATATAATATTTAAATAGATTTTAGTTTTTTTTATATATGTATATATGTATGTATGTTTTGCGTACATACAGAGTTAAAAATTTAAGTATTTTTTTCAAGTTTTGAATTACTAGCTTGTGCGAACTACGCCTTTTATTTGCAAGTAAAACAGGAATTGATATTTGATAAAAATGTTCACAAATATGATAATTTTGTTATAGAAAACCTTTTTAAATTGATGTAATCATTTTAGAAAGTTACACTGCATCGATTTTACCTTGTTTGTGTCTTGTGTTTATTGGGAACTTATTTTTATTTAATTTTTTATATAGTTATTGTTATTTCCATTAAACTAATTTAAATATATCATATGCAGTTCAATTGTAGGCCGTTGGTTTATTCCTAAAGGATAAAAAGTGTATGTAATGCACAAAAAACAAAACAGTAAAATTCTTTTTTAAGATAACTTTATGCTTCCAGGGTGCGTGTGGTCAGGCTCTGAAGGATGTTCTGTCGTGTGCTTGGTGCTGGGTGTTAGCTGGGGTGCTGGTGGCAGTTCACAGCGCTATCACCTTCATCATACACCACCCGGATTGTCCTCCGTAAGTTTCTACTCCTCTTTCTCTTAGAAACGAATTCTTTGAAATAAAACACCACAGTGTAGTTGATAAATTTCGTTTTCATATACCAAGGAACGGTCTGATAAGCTTCTTGTTGGAGTATATTATAAACTACGGATTATTGTGTTGTCATATGCAACATTTTATATTGAAATATACCTAAATAATATTTATCTCATATATATAAATTGTAAGTCAATTTGGTCCATAATGGAGAAGTAGTATCATGACAGCGCCACTTGTCACACTTATCATGGGTATGAAACATTGTTTTGATAAGTATAATAAATATATTTTGTGAATCAGAGGTTAATCAGGTGTGACGACACTTTAAAACTCACATCATGGGTTCTTATCGTTGATTATTAACTGCCGACGGCTTTGCCTGTTTTCCTCTCCTGACTCAAATCGTGAGCCATGTATCATCATTTAATACTTATTTAGTGTATATACAAGCTTGTTGTTGTCCCTTAGAAGTTTTCAGAAATAAAAAGTTTCGAGGCCTGACCTATAACCGTACAGAACTTCATCAAAAGCAGTTCAGTAGTTTTATCGTCATGCGCGAAAACACAGATAAACACATTTTCTAAAAACTATAATATGAGTTCTCACAGTCAATATGTAGCAGTTAGTTTAACAAAAGAAGAAGAAAATTTTAAAAAGAGGAAGAAAATGAAGAGTTTTACTCATTTTAGTATAGCTTCTATGTTTATAAGACTATAAATACTATCTTTTTTTACTCAACGAACGTTTGTTCTAGTGGTTACCTCGGTCCTGGCGGCAAACACGACGACTGGGTGGCTGCCGAGTGCTCGGGCGGTGCTGCTGGGTATCTCGACCGTCTGCTGCTGGGCGACGCTCATCTCTACCAGCACAGTGACGCACGGCGTCTCTACGGGGGACCGGCCACTGACCCCGAAGGATTGTTAGGTATAAAACAATCTACATGTCTATAGTTAATAGGTTTACTAGAGGTTGGGAAGAGTGCACCTTTTCTGTTCTAAATTATGAATTCGTGGTAGTGGTGTATTTAATTCCAAATTCTTAACATTTGCTTTCATTGTGTATACTTATTTTCGTATTATCTTATCAGACACCTGTCACCTCAATTGCCAATATACCTATTTATTTTGACATTTTATAAAGATATTTTAAGAGTTTATAAACATATTTATTTTGATGGAAAATTATTCAATATACTTGTAAATGAAATAACATTAATAAATATTATTTTCAATAATAATAATTAATTATCATATCAGAGTGCATTATTCAAATCACAGACAACTATTCCATGGAAAGATAAAAGATAAACGATTACATTATAGATGTTATATTTAGATAAAAATAATATTTTAGATATAGATTTGCATAAAAGTAGTAGGCCATTGTTTAATTAATAATATTTGGGTTCAAAACTTTCCTAACTTTTAATTTCGAAATTATTATATTTCAGGTTTTTTTACATGTTCTTTCACGCTTATAAATGAGAAAATTATCAATAAATATATATACACCAAAGACTATTAACAGTATAAATTATTTTTCATCAGGCTGCATCACGTCGGCGGTTCAGGCTCTGGTGGGTGTGCAGGCGGGCGCCACGGTGCTGCTGCAGCGGTCGCACAAGGCGCGCGTGTCCCGCTGGCTGGCGTGGGCGCTGGTGCTGGCACTGGCGGGCGCGCTGCTGGCCGGCTTCTCCAGGGAACACGGCGTCGTGCCCATCAACAAGAACTTGTGGTGGGCATTTATTCACTTCTTCTTCTACAGACGCCCACTACACGGCATAGGCCCCTCACAGGCCGTAATCCATGACGGATATGCCGTAATCGCAATTTATTCACTTCTGACCTATTAATGCGTTTGTATATTTTGGGTTCTAGGGTATAAGACATAACATTGTCTTTTCTTCCTCCAGGTCCATATCATTCGTTTTGGTAACATCGGCGGTGTCTCTTGCTGTGCTGAGCATTTGTTATACATTTACTGACGCTTGGAGACTTTGGGGCGGAGGACCTTTTAGGGCTCCTGGGCTGAACGCCATCGCTCTGTACGTTGGACACTCGATTTGCGCGCATTTATTCCCATTTCACTGGAAAATTCCATATATGAGGACACACAGTATTCATCTCATAGAAGCCGTTTGGGGTACTGCCTTATGGGTGATCATAGCTCATGTCATGGCCAAGAAAAAAGTATTTATAACACTCTAAACACTTTAAATAGTTTGTGATTTAAGATTTTTAGACGCGTATAATATATTTTGTAGTTTTTGATTGTTTTTAAGATTACAAAATAAATATTATATTAATTATACGTATTGAGATACTCAATACTGGTGCTGTCTGTGCCTTATATATTGACCATTGACATAAGTCTGCCTAATAAGATAAGACACGAATATCTTTTATATCTTTACTTAGAAAGTGGAAAGCTTTTAACGTGTAAGAAAATCCAATCGGTAAAACTAACCTCAAATTCGATAAATTTGTTTCTTTTTAAAAATATTTATAAAATAATAAGATTGCACAACGAATGCAAGAAATATAAATATTTGTAATTGTACAAATCTAGTCTAAATTATTTTTATAATTTCATATTGTTTAAATCAAAGCTTATTATAATAAATGTATATGAACCTACATTGTGTGTTATTGGTACATCAAAAAGATATCTTAAGATTTCATTGTACCATTTACTCCGTGTGACTTTATTTATTAGCATGAAGTTTTGACATGAGGACAGATATCTGAGCCTTATTTCCCTTAACCCATTTTTATCTGTATCCTAGATTTAGGTATTATAATTTTACCAAAGATTTGAATTCATCTGAATTCTGAGATGAGTCGAATACTTTTTTTATAATCTTCAAGGTAAAGCACAGATAATTAAAAATATTGGATTAATCTGAAAGAAGCTCAATATATATATATCCTGATATATTCTTGAGAGATGTTTTAGAGAGCATGTTTTAGTTGAGTTTGTATTAATTTTTTTATTTCAATATAATACAATACTCCTCTGGTGGTGCGTACAAACTTTTGTACTAAAAATTAATTAAAAGTTAAATCACTGACAATTACTAAGACGTTCACAAATTATAATAGTAGCAAAACTGGAAACTGTGATTTCGAATCAACAAGACACGATCAAGCCGTCAAAATTTAAATTATCTGATTTTTATCAATAATATAAGGCTATTGCATTTAACTATCTTTTTAAACCAAACAGCATACAATAACAGGGACAAGTAACAGATAATTTCAAAAAATGAAATTTAATTTGAATCTAACCTCATAATTAACTAACATATTGTCATATAAATCATGTGTTTTATTCATATATCATATATGAATAAGTATTCAGAAATAAGATAATCCAATTAATCACATAATAGGGTTGTAAATAAATAAAACAATCGATGTACAATATCCGACGCTTTAATAGCTCAAGGGTGACAGTAATCCGCAATGTCATTGAAATATAATAAAACGATTCAACAAATCATGACTCAAGGTAACAGTTCATAGTTTTAATAATTAAAACAATCGATAAAATTACACCAAACAATTAACAAGGACACCTCAGTGTAAACCATTCCAACAAACGCCGGAGACATTAATAAACAAAATGAATATCCCTCGTCACCCGATGCAGTACACCAAACAGTTCCACATTTCACTAATATTTTACATAGATAAGTTAAATCACTCTCCTGTAGACGGTAAATGCCATAATAGGAATTAAATATATTATATAAAAGTTAAATACTTTCTTTTAATATAATTTTATACAGCATTCTCAAAAATCTCTTTAATCTATGTTCTTATTTTATGGTAAACGATCGTTAGGCAGGCACGCTTGCAGTTAAATACTATGCAGTTAACGCTACACAGACCGACTAACCTACACCTTACTCGTAGCGACAGACACGTAAAACAGTGTTTAAATATATATATATTTCTAAAATTTCATTAGAAAAAATCTCTTAAAATATATTTCAATAAATTCTTTTAAAAATGCTCCCTCCGACCCGGGAACGATATATTACATTCAGCGCTATATAAATATATTTATTTTCTTAAATCTAAATAGGAAGAACTTCTAAACGTGTAAAAGAGAACTTAGTAATTGCACACAGTAAAAATACTAATAATATGAAGACCAATTAATAAACATTTAACATTGATATAAACTAAACAATTTATTGGAATATTACAGCTCATGGTTCTCCATAATCCTTAAAATAATTACAGTATTCATGAAAGTTAAAAGAAAATAAGATAATAAATATTTTGATTTATTAAACATTGTATAATAACAATTTATATGACTGTAATATTCCATGGAGTTTGTTTCAACGATACTCTCGTATAACGTATTTGTACAAAGGTTAAGTCGTAAGTACTCGAGCTCGCTTAAGTCACTCTTGGAAAATGGAATGTTAGTATTGTTCACGCCTGAGCGACACTTGCCGCGAGATTCTATGAAGTAATCCGACAACTAGATAGTGATACGCCATTTGTACTTGATACTTGTCTATGGAACGGTTATTGATAAAAGACCCCTCAAGACTAGACGTTACCGAAAACATATTTCATTGAAGCCGGTCTCGTTTAGGTCCGCTATAGATATCTTAAATACATGATAAAATCTCCAGAACGATACATTTCGCTATAAATGCAAATTCATGGAATTCAAAATTAACAGGTAAGGCTCGCGGTCCTTACGTATATTATGCTAATTCCCGACACTACACCATTGAGTGGGCCATCTAACTTATGGACGTACTCTCGATCACTTGAAAGAATCAATTATTAAAATTAAGACCAATAATGGTGCGTGATCAGAACTCGAGGTTATTATGAAGAAAGCGAAACGTCTCGCCCGCGCCTAGGTAACACTTATATCTTAAACTAATTGCACATTTTAATAAAAACACGCACGAATTAAGACTTAAATACGCCGTAGTTATATATTACGAGATTTCAGACACACGTAAACCTATGCTTATATCGAACCAGTCAGGTCGTCTGTCGAACACTGAGTTGGTAAATAAATATCTAAGTGGCACTGGAGTGGTACCTGGACATCTCTAGCTCTATACGATCCCTAAGAATTCCCAAATAATAATTGTATAAGAAAAGATTGGTCTGAAGTTGTCCATACCAAAGAATAGATTTTATTAAGGGAAATATATGTAGGCCTTTCAATAGATTATAACCATTTAAACCGAAAACAGTGTGTAGCAACCCTAAGCTGAGAAACCAGGTATACCATCCAGCACCACAGTAACTAACTAACAAATACATGAGCAACCATTCATAACAGTCCTTTACTTTGGATACCTACCGTAAATGTAAATTATTTCCAAAATATACAAGTACACGGGACAGTGCTGTCACTGAGGGAACTGTGAGAATGAATAACAATTTTCTCACAGCCCTGTATTATTTCTGCAGTTGATCACAAACCGGTAAATAAGATAGATCAAAATTTGAATATAATAGGAATAAGAAAAACAAAAAAAAAAATGAAAATATAAAATGCCGGTTTCATAATTGATAACATCAGTAGACTAATAATGGCGATTGACCTCAAATGTCTAGGTTCCGTTTCTGCAGATTAAGTCCCTGTGCAATGAGAGCGTGTGACGTCACTACGTCATTTGATGACATCACTTCCTAGACCCCCTCACTAGCGCCTGGAGAGCCGCCAGTTGGCTTAATAGGTTAGCATTCGTGCTTTCCAATGTCTCCACCCTCTTCCTGTAGTCTGTGTTCTCTGATACTAAAATTTCTACTTTTCTCTCTAATTGGTCCATGTATTCTTTCTTTTTGCGTCTACTTTCTTGTGCAGAAATCTGGAAAAATATATATATTTTAAATTGGTTTCATTCTATAAGCTTTTTGAAGTAAATCTTGTCTCATATGAATAATTCATTAATATTATGAACACAAATGACCTTATTTTTAATTTTCCTCCTGATTTTCTTCAGCGACTTCTCCTCGGCCTTGGTGAGAGGTAGACGCGTCGGAACTGGATATCCTTCGGCCAGCAATGTGCGTTTCTCTTCCTCCGTTAATACTAGGGTCCCTGTTGATCCTTTCTGTAACATGGTAACAATTAAAACTATAGTTTGTACTTCAAATTCTAAGTGCTCGCAAAACTGCCAGGTCTACTCAATTTCATAAAGGTCTACTGAAGTCTACTCGGTTCTACTCACCGGTTGGCTGCTAATCAGAGGCGTATTGATGGGCTGCCTTGAGTGGTGCGATACGTAAAGGTGTGAGCGTCGCGTGGGCGCTGGCGGGGCGGGGGGAGGGGCGTCCCGAGGAGGAGACAATGCACCCTCGCTATCCGACGACGAGAGAGAGGAGGGAGGCGTGGGGGGAAGATTGAAACCTGCAAATAGTAAACATCATATATTTAAGTGGAATAATTGAATAATGATTATCGACAAGTTAATGATTTCTACCTAATGACTTAGTACATTATACGACGTCTTTAATTGTGATTTCTAATGGATGTTAATTTAGGTAGAATTACCGAGGGACGAACGAACACGTTCAAATTAATTAATATCAAAAAAGTCATAGTAAGACAGTTTATTGAATGAAAAATGTATGAGCTTATGATGAAAGGTATTATAATGAGTATTATTTTCAAAAGGCTGAACGTAAAATTTTACCTGAAGCCCCGGAAGAGGTGACTTTGATGGATAGTTTGTTGTTATTGAGCGAATTGGCGATACGTGGTGCTGCGCTCAAGAGTAGCTGTGGTACTCCCGCCGCTCCTACCTTCTGCAGCACCGCTTGTGGCATGTGGATTGTGCCGGTCTGGAAATTTATCATTGCTGGTTAATGACTTGCTTATTCTGTGATGAAGGAAAGTACAGCGTGTATATCAGTCCTCCAAAGATTATGGAACTGTTCTCTACCCGATATTTGAAGGCAATCTAGTCTAGAATACAAACAAGTTTTGAGTTTCACTGTTATTTAGTATAAAATATATCATATCATAAATATTTTAATAATTTATACTAATAATAAAAAAGCTATAAACATTTTTAACAGCGTTTTGACATTAAGAATAATTTAGAACGTGGATTCGTGAATTCATTAAGATGATAAAGTCATTTTGAATTAAATTAATTGTAAGATATCAGAAGGGATGGAAAGTATGTATTCTATGTAAGCATCTCGTACAACCTGAATAATCGTATTTGGAGATGGCCATAGCATGTCCTGTCTGATACTTATCTCTTAGTATGCGGGAGGCTACGTTTCATTGCGTCTAGAACTACGTCAAAGTTAAAAGTTAAAGTTATTATAAGTTGGTGAAAAGTTAAAGAGAAATTAAAATGTATGTACAAAACTTTGTTATATTGCTTGAAGTAATGCAGGTATACAAGGTAGGTAAATGAAACCACTTCCTTGCTCCGTTATTGTGTCATTTAAACTAGGTACTGACATTTTGGCAATTATTATTAAGCCACTTGTCATTCGAAATTCGTCCGGACATGGTCACCCTGTTACGCAGTTTGTACAAGTGATATTACTGGTTTTAAATCGTGCACTTTTGTAATCATGTGTTACAGTGAAAGTCGCAGTGACTAGTTGAACTCCGATGACCTTTTAATTTCGACAAGTCATGGTTTGATTGAGATCGGATTTGAAATCACGAATACTTTTCACATCAATAAGATGTGAAGTCATCTTTTGAGATTTTATTGAAGGTTATTTTTGTTTAGAATTCAAACGTTACGGCGGAGGTCTTCTGAATAGAAAATGCTTTATGTACGAGGCGTGTACGAAACTGATCATAATAGTAATTAAGGCGTATATACATGAAGATTTCATAAATTAAAGTGTTACTTAAATAAGATAATTAACCTATAACTGTGGTCCGTATTTCAGGTTTTAATAATACAAGCACATCATCAAAAACATCACTGCGGTGAAGATTTGATTCTATTCACCAATTATTAGTGGTAACTTCTTACCGTGTGATCTATAACGTAGTCCACGTGAGTGACTGGCGTGCTGGGTGTCGGTGACGGTGGACAGGAAGACGCTGGTGATTCTGGTTCAGACTTGGGTTCCGCTTTCACTTCTGGAGGCGGGGAGTCGCTGGAGCGCCGCCGACTCCGCCAAGCGCTGGCGGGTATTGTCGGGTAGCACTCGTCTTCCATGTCTGCAATTTCATAATTAATGATATGAGATTTACAATTATATATAAGGTTTTTTAATTAGAGGCAATAGATCTTATTATCATACTTTATATTGTTTAAATTGATACAAAGTACATTTTTTAAATATTGGGTCATTTTATATAAACCAAATAGAACTAAAAACTAAAGCGTTCGCCAAAGATTTGTGAAAATGCAAAAATGATTTTCATTTATAGTAATATGTGATATAGTTAAGTATAAAACTAAATATAAACTTATACCAAATCCAATCAAGTCAATCATAAATATTACATTATAAACTATCTGTGCCAGCGGAATATGCCTTTTACTTATCACCAGCTATCCGCCAGTTAAAGTCCTGTTAAAATCGGTCCAGCCGTTTCAGAGCCGGAACAAACAGACCGACAGAGACAAGATTTTGTTTACGTAAGTACCGTATACTTTTATAAGCTTTTACTGATATTTATATACAAACAGACACTTCAATTATATATATGTACAGATCGAATCACGCATTAAGACTGAATACTTCCTATTATTCAATCCAACCGCGTTGCGTTAGTGTAATCATCGCTAACAACTGTTTTTTAGTAATTATCAATTTTTTCATCTGCTTGTTAACTAACTAAATATTAGTTAACGTGGCTTATATATATGGCATGTATTTGAGGGCTATTTATTTATTATATTTTTGTATTCATAACTTTTATTTAAATACATACGAGTATATATTTATGAGCTGAGCGTAAGTAACGCTCTTAACCGTTTGGGAAACTTCTTTTTGTAGCAACATCACATAAAAACTACTGAACCGATTTCAATGAAAATTGGCAGAGCTGTGGAGCTTGAGAATGGGCATGCTTTAAAAAAAACAGAATTAAAATATCTCAGACCGTTCCGTTATCGTTCAGAAATGATGGTCAAAAAACTGCTTCTCCCATAGACATACCTATGTTATCAGAATCTCCGCGATCTTGGCGATCGTCAACTTAGAAATACGCTTATAAGCAACATCACATAAAAACTACTAAATTAATATATATAATATTATATTTTATTTAAAAGAGGCTCAGCTCAACTGCCGCAGCGCAGGGCGTCGGATACTAGTTTAAATGTGTGTGTATGATTTTGTAAACTTTATATATTATACCAACTTCACCTTTTAAACTATATTAACTTACTTACTTAAGGCCCAACGCGTAATTAATCCATCAAACGAATTACATAAAACGCTAATCAATTAGAAAGTGTTAAAATCCTTCGCCACTCGCGTGTTAATTATAATTAATATAGACTTTAATGATGAACTATAGTTTGAATTAGTTGAATAAGTCTAGAAAACTAGATTACAGTTAATTAAAAGTTATACATATATACACGTTTGTAAGTTATTTCATAATATGTTTGACCTAATAGTTATTAATTGTGTATTATTGTATCAAAATAACAGACCCCTAGCGCTTAATTTATTGAGATTAGTTAACTGCACCACATGTCAATTTTTACGAACTGTTTGAGGACATTGAACCCTGTATCATCATTTTATTGTAAATAACAGAAAAATAGAAAACATTGAAGCGAATTTACACTAGTTAAGATTTCAAAGAAGTCCATAAGAATAAACGTGGATTCTTATTACTATTATTATAAGTTTATAGGTAAATTAGCAGATTTAACAGAACTTTGTTATATTAACCCCTTATATTGTGTTATATAATAGGGGTTATTTAAAACTGTTATGTAATAGGGGTTTATTTAGATTATATGGAAGCTTTCATGACCCAGTCACGATGTATCTGCAGTGAAAGTGACAGGAGCGTTGCATCACTCGATTATTGAGATATACGTTTAGAGTGCATTTGATATTTAACAAGCTGTGCCCACGACTTTGCCCGTGATACGTTTGTTAAATAATTGTATCCTTTACTCCTTATAACATCAGTTATCCGCCAGTGAAAGTCCCATTAAAATCGGTAAAACTGTTTCAGAGATTGGCCGCACTTAACAGACAGAGACAAATTTTTAATAGTTTTTTTTATGTAAGTACCGCATACACTTTCATATGCATTTAGTGAAAACCTGTTAATTTGGTATTACAAACAGACACTTCAATTTTATTTATATGTATAGATAATATATAAAGTTTGGTAAAAAATAATAATCCAAAAAATTACAAGAATAATTCAATTAATTGTAATACACTGATTTCTCATCGTCAACATTAAGCTATAATATTTCTTTATTTACTGATTTTTTTTGTTACAATATATGTTAATATTTTAATACATAATATTAAATGTTTAATGAGTTATTAAAAGTATAACAGTATGTAACTAGTGTACAACGGAAGAAACCCGTGTAATTGGGCGTGGTGAATTCCTTTCACCGAACAAGGTTTAATTTATAACTTTGTGATTAACTTAATAGCAGTAACGGTATGACCCGATTTGGGCAATAAAATCAAAACTGAAAACAATGCTAAAACTGCAAAGTGCCTCACAAAATTGAATACATTTAGTATTAATCTATATATATGTTATAAGCGATTTACCTCATGACTGACTCATCACGAAATCACCGAAACTATCTGTCCGATTAACTTAAAATTTTACTTCTTTTGTGACGTAGGCGTCCACTAAGAACGGATTTTACGGAATTTCTATCTTTTATTTAAAATTTATGCATTTCGACAAGTTTTAAACGTGTAGGAGCTACACACTTAACACGGGGGTAACAGTAACTGTAGCAACGGTTACCATAGCAACCTAAGTTCACATCCAAATTAATAATGTGCCCAGGCAAGCGGGTAGGAATAAGTTAGTAGCTTCATTTAATTGACGAATATTTCGTGTTTCTTGAATACAATGTTAATAAATTCAGACATCAAAACTCGGGCGGTCACTGACCAACTGAAATTTCTCTTTTTAGATATTTTGCTCACGAAATATCGAGACAAGAAAAAGCGTACAAAATGAATTTGTTTTTATTAAAAGTATTACTTATTTTAACAGTACAGTTATAATGTTATAATGTCATAATGTTTAATGTTATAATGTTTGACTTGAACGTCATATTAAGAGTACTGTTTTCCTTTATAAGGTCTAATTCACACTTATTTAAAGATTTAAAGTAAAGGTAAGTTCATATTGTGTAAATTTAATAACAAGCAAACCAGTAAGAGCGACTTTTTGTAGTTTTTTTCTTTTTTAGCATTCATCTTTTGAACATATAATATTAAATAAAATCTAAATTAAAAAAGTCTCACGTATATGTTATCATTTAAAAGTAAACGAGGAAAAATTACTTTAAAAGTATTATCTTAAATTTGACTACCAGGATATTATTTTATCCAACAATTTGACATTTGTAGTGACCCGGCCATTCCTAAGAAGCTTCGTACAAAACAGATGAGTCATTAACGTGACGCTGTAAACAAAAACCACGATGCACGACTCTTTATGTTTTATATTAGTTTCAGACAGATCGTACATGGGAACTTAAATAAAATACCAACTAACACACACACACACACACACACACACACACACACACACACACACACGCACACTCACACACACGCACACACACGCACACACACACACACACACGCACACACACGCACGCATACGCACACACACACGCGCACATTCACGCACACATAGTATCTTATCTAAACAAAACACACGTAAATGTAAAAAAACATATTTTAGTTCGTCAAAAACTGATTAAATTAAAATATGTATTTTTTTATGTATCTCAAGAGATATTTGATCATTCGATGAACATAACATGTTTGTTTATAATCGTTGTATACAGATAGTTATTTGAATTTGAATTATTCTCATACAATGTTTTCACTGCACCAATACTTCGTGTCTCACGAACACTGCGACCAGCGACATGTTCACATGAAAGTTGTTTTGATATGTCACAAATACGTATAATTATATTAAATTTTATAATAATATTGCAATATAGAATTGAAAATTATTAACATATTACCATTGTTATACGAAACTTAATTATACAGCTGCAAAATCTGGTATGTCATCTGGCTTATAAGTTATTCGGCCATGATGTAATTGCAGCGAAACATTCGGTACAGTGACGCCATGTTTG
This sequence comes from Melinaea menophilus ssp. n. AW-2005, assembly GCA_918358695.1. Taxonomy (NCBI): domain Eukaryota; kingdom Metazoa; phylum Arthropoda; class Insecta; order Lepidoptera; family Nymphalidae; genus Melinaea; species Melinaea menophilus. The sequence goes on along the minus strand of OU911055.1, from coordinate 2,554,794 downwards.
ATAATAACAATTGACGTCCATCTTGTATTTCGTTTAGTCTATTTTAGCTATGAATTCGTATTATTTCATTGCAATTTGTTAATAAAATGTAGTATATAAGTATAATATTATTTATATTATTTATGTATAGTTATAAAATATGCGTTACTAAGTAAGTTATAAATCGATTATAATCGATAAGTAAGCGGAACGTGATAAAATAAATTTACATATAACGCAAAGAGAATTCCTTAAGACGGCACGCACTCACGTAGAATAGTGAATTTTATTGATTATATTAAAAGATAAACGTTTTAAATTCACGATCCAAAGATAAGTGTACAGTTAAATATATTACTAGCACGATTTTTGACTGTTTACGAATCAAAAGTGTATGCGTATTTGGCAAGGGATGGACAATTTATCAGATACATATATGGAGTAATAAAAAAAATCTTTTATGTATATAAAATGTATAAATATAGATTTACAATTACAATCTACATTTTGAAATGTCCGAAATTTACAATGCCTCTAAATTCTACATGTTGACGAAAATAGTGCTATATAACTGTTTCAGTCGTGCCAGCCTTATTTGTTGATAAAATAACAAAAGTCTAACCCGGCATTAGCGAGGTAGCCATTATCATTAACTAGTTGCGGCGGGTGAAACCGCGTGCGTAACTTGAATATTTACCGTCAACTTTGGTGTGATGTGGGGAAGGAGGTGCCGATTCTACATCCGAGTGCAGGCTGTAGGAGTGTTCCGTTTTGATTGGCGCTGCTCCCAGTGCCGCATCTGTCATGAGACGGTCGTGCAGCACCACACCTAGCTTGGAGCCCCTTTCGATCAGCCAGTCGCTCATCTCCGAGTCCTCGTCTAGCACGTCTTGCATCTCCTAGAAGATAAATAAATTTGATATTCCAACTCCCTTAAGTGATACCAATCTAATGGAATTGTTAGAGTAATTGTGTTTTAATATTCGTCTTAATTAATTTTTAATTATTATTAGTACTAGTTATATATCACAATCAATATATAACTGCATTTCAAAGTAGACTCAGTCAATTGAGATATATAGGAGTATTATTTGCAACACACATTAGCGGTCGACAGAACTGTTACATTCTGAGAACACTACACAAATACACGACAAACATTCCAAGAAATGCAGTAGCCATTTTCTTTTAAAATATTTCAAACATTAAGTCTAAAGATAATTTTATTCGTACATATATTTTATTAAATTTTCTGATGTTATTGTAAACACAATATAATATATGTTGTAATCCTCAACAGTTTTGTAATCTCGCTGCAGCGAAGCCGTATTATGTTTAGAAAATAATCCGAAGCACGCCACAAGCGTCCATACGCGCATTGAGGAATTGCCTCAAAGTAAGAACGCGAGGTCAATAGCATGAGCTATCAATTCGCGTCTCTATCTGCGGCCCTCACCTTGGCCGAGAGTAAATAAGATCTCAATACTAAGCGTCCGCCAAACCCGGTCACCGACCCCGCTCGTCGACTGCCGATGAGAATTTGAAAACCATATGCCTAATTTGTATTGCTGTATGAATGTTTATTATTGAGAAAATGTAAATTGGAACTCGTCGATTCGAAGGACGGTAACGTGTTATTCTAGTAGATTCCCGAGTTCCGCGAAATTTTAGTGTTGATTACGAATTGATTAGATAATAATGTATAAAGTGATATATACTTTATATAATTTATTACCCGTTTTAATAAGCAGCGGTCACACTAAACATTTAATGTCATTCACACCTCAATTCATGAGTCGGGGCCAAAAACAATCACGTTTGAACTGTCTGCAACAACAATATTGTGGAATGAAATCGTTATATAATAAGTTTTTCGGACTACAAAGTATTAAAAGATTATTTTTAGTTCAGACCAATTAATAAGATAACATTCTATCTTCATTGTTATTCGATTGTTCAAATGTTTTGCCTCGTCTTCAGCACCGCTCATTGTGTCTCTGTTCCCAGACTGTTTAATTATATCTGGACTACAAAAAGCTAAATGAATGACTATCTAATACTGTCCGTGGTAACTGTAAATTAGAATGTTCATTCAAATGGGCAAAAAAGTGACTCGGTGCCGTGGACTGCGTTCTTTTCGTAGCGCTTGTGAGAAATTCCGAGCTGTATCAACTGTTTACTGTTGTATACAAGTGTAATATAAATAGGAATTGTGTACGAAGATAAGTATTTTATAACTTAAATATTAAAAGATTTAATATAGCTTTAGTTAAACTCTTTACAACCAATCTCATAACCGTTGGTTTTCGCGTTAAGTCGGCGAAGCATGGATCACTGAGCTCGATTGGAACTGACGCAACCAACTCTCCCCGATTCTACTTTCTATTCGCTATAATACAATGTTAAAGACATCTCGTTGCAAGGAATCTAGTGTTCAATGGTTGTATTGATCACGTTTACTGAAGGTCTTACAAGTTAGGTCATGGTCCGACCTCAGTCATTATTGGCTTGAAATTATATTTTTATGAAAAAAATAAAGTTTTAGTAAAATATATTGCATTATTGCATGAAGTTGTATGAGTTTAAATGTTAAACTATGTCATACTAAGGAATTAAATTATTCTTGGGTTATTTTAAGGAATCTAGGGTGATGAAAAAAAATATATAACGTGTAAAAAAATATGTAACGTATAAAAATGAAATGACAAAATGTAAAATTGTAATGTATTTTCGTGTATTATTATTGATATAAATAGATATATTTCTAAGACGATTTTAATTTTAAAAAATCAACAATCACGACTAGAGAATATGAATTGAGCCTCCAATGCCTTGCCAAACTAAAATAAATCAACAAGTACGTAATTCCATTAAAATAAGGTTCAAAATAGTTTTTATAATATCACCATGTAACATTGTTTGTTAATCAAACGTTTCCCGATAAAGATTACGATTAATAAATTTTTATTCTTTTGTAAATTTCGATGCTCTTAAAACAATCGTAATAAGGTTCATATTTGAAATGATTAAACAGTGACCTTTGCGTGAATGTTGTTTTATATTGACTTGTAAATGATGACAGAATTGATAAGATTGTGCAAAATTAAAGTATTAAAAGTCATTATGTTATGAAAATTATGTGCCGGCTTGTCTCTCATACTCCGAGGGTGTAATATCTAAAAAGTACTTTTAGATATTAGATAGTTTCAGTGATATTTATTTATATCATTGCAATACTGGTCACTTGTATCAAATGGCTTGTCAGGACTATTTTGATACCATATCGAAATAGTCCCCTAAAGCTACTCTCCAACTTAAAACAAGATATACCAAATGCGCCCTGCTCTGGAGAACCACACATACTCGGGTTTTATATAATAAATAATAATAAAAATAAATCCGTAGCTATCAATACATCCAAATTTTTCCACAGCACGCAATATATTTCATAAGTGCGAACTAGTTCCAGTCAGAACGACTTGCATAATAACTGTAATGTCACTAGCCCCGCTCAGACAAAGTTTATTGGAACAAATGAATGTGAACAGCGACTGGAAACTAACATAGTTTTATTCTTCAAAAAAAAGAACACGTATTCTTTAATTTTCAATGAAAATTCAAGTAAATTGAAGTGAAAATAATTCAGCGAACGAACCTATTTAAAATTTATTGAATTTCCTGTTTCACAAGAATACACATGTTTTATGATTATTAGTTGTAATAAAGTCAGTCATAAATATGAACTGGGATAGTGAGGTATGGGTCTGAGTTAAAATTTACATAATATCCCCGACTAAGAATATATATATGACTATAAATCAAACAGGAAAAATCACATTGACATGAGAACACTTAGTGTTATTTAATAATAATATAATATTAATTAATCATTACAATAACCTTACATATATGTACATTGTATGTTTTTCAATGGCGGCCGTGCTCGCTGGTATTTGCTGGTATTTTAATATCGTGCATAATGCAACGTACTGACATTTAAAGAATTAATCGATTTAGATTCAAGGTCATATAAAGTTATAATTTATTCGCAAATTATCGTATATTCTATAATATAATAATATAAAGGCGAAAGATGTTAGTTTATTGAATGGAAAACAGAATTATAAAAATTTAACTCACTTAAAAAATATATGTATGTATGAAAATGTATGGACTATTTACTTACGTCTACTTATACATATCATTGTAAATACTTGTACTTAAATCAAATCAAATCAAATCACATCAAATCAAATCAAATCAAATCAAATCAAATCAAATCAAATCAAATCAAACCATGTACACATGTATTGCCAAGTTTAATCAAACTAAACAGATGATTATATTATTGAATTAAAATGTATATAAAAGTATATCGACTTACATAAAAAAAAAAAATTAATTTGTCTCAATGTTTCGGTCGGTTAATCTCTTAAACAGCTGGACCGATTTTAACAGGACTTTCACTGGCGTATAGCGGATGTTGTAGGGAGTAACTTATTATATTTTAATAAAATAAAACATGCGCGGACGAAGTCGTGGGAGAAACTATCACTTAAACATGAACAGTATATTAGTTATTGGCTAAAAGTAATTAAATTAAATATTTTATTAAATTATTTATATATAATAATAATGTTATGTTAATTGTATTGATTTCTGTCACAAAGAACGGTACAGTTGAATGGTGTTCACGTGATTACAATATATAATACGATTTATTATCAATATCAAACTTATTTAGCTAATATTGAATAATAATTAAATTAAGAATAGATATTGGAATTAATTGTCTGAAAGACTATAAATGCAGTCAAATTATTGAAGTATCACTGTAACAACAGGATGATTATAATTTTAAGTTAAATGTTTCAAATCTATAATTTTAAGTTAAATGTTTCAAGTCTATAATTTTAAGTTAAATGTTTCAAGTCTATAATTTTAATTTTAATGTTTCAAGTCTATCATTTTAAGTTAAATGTTTCAAGTCTTTAATTTTAAGTTAAATGTTTTAAGTCTATAATTTTAAATTCAATTCTTCAAGTCTATAATTTTAATTTAAATGTTTCAAGTCTATCATTTTAATTTAAATGTTTCAAGTCTATAATTTTAAGTTAAATTTTTCAAGTCTATAATTTTAAGTTCAATTTTTCAAGTATATAATTTTAATTTAAATGTTTCAAGTCTATCATTTTAAGTTAAATGTTTCAAGTCTATAATTTTAGTTGAATGTTTCAAGTCTTTGATTTTAAGTTAAATATTTCAAGTCTTTATTGTAAGTTAAATGTTAAAGTCTTTATTGTAAGTTGAATGTTTTAAGTAAGTTTGTAATTTAGGTATTAAAAATACCCTTTTAAGACGTCTATTCGAGTGAAGTGAATGTCTCATGAAATATCAAGCGCGGACGCAGGAATGGGAGCATTTTTTGTGAGTTCTACTTTCACCACTCGATAGTGGATTCGCATCCGGTTCAAGTACCGTTCGTATTGACTATTATCTCGATCATTTGCGGCTCGTTTGGACATTTAATAACAGTACTATGGGAATTGAAGGTCAGAGAGGTCGGGTAAGGTCCTGTGAACCTTCCGACGCCTGTTCAACTATTTTTACTTGTTTTATCATTTTAAGTTAAGTTTTCAAGATAGTCAGTGTCACAAATTGATATTATCATATGATGTGCCTCTTATCAGATGTTGAATGGTTCTGCACGTCATATCAGGACAGAGTACACATTGTTTTAAAGTTATATTTATTCAAAATATCTTAATTCAAGCCATTTGCAAGCTCTTTTGAATCATTACAATAGAAAGGTCAGTGTTGTCTGTGAGTAAGCTACCACCGGAATGCTGCTCTGAGAAGAGTTGCCCAGAAACTAAACAGTTGCTCTTGTTATGCTTATTAATCTTAAAACCAATTTTAATACATACTGATTGGAAATATAGTTGTCATTATGTATATTGAGCTGGTATTGTTTTGTAGTATGTATATGAAATAGGGGAATGATACCTGATTTGATACTTAAATGGGATCGCGTGGGTGTTTATTACATAAACTGGTCCTGTTTTCAGGTAATATTAAAAAGTTATACATATTTCTTAGTGTTTTAATTTATATATTGTATTGTTGTCTTTTTAGTTTGTGACGACTTTAATTTTGATTCTAATTCGTTTTATATTTATTTTATTATCAAATTATAATCAAACTTGCTTTGCTTGGAATAAATTCATATTACAGGGTTGTCAAATTTATTCTTATAAACTCGAGCACCTCATCCCTGTTTTCACAAATATCTAAGTTAAATTTTAACATATCTTAATTATTAATTGAGTTTTTTTATCAATAACATAAACAATGAAAAGTCTGTTCCAAGGCAATTGTTAGCAGATACCATTATAGGTCCGTTAACCTGATTTGTTATAGCATGGCTGAATCACGATCCAAAATAATAGCCTAGAAGCTGCTTGCACTGTTTGTCAAACGTTAAGCAACTTTAAACAACGTTAAGCAACGGATGGGTGACCTTTGATTATCCTCAAATTATTTGGTATAATTTTATATTGATACGATGTCTAGACAATAGATGGAGATAATTCTAATAATTCACTTTGTGACATTTCCGTCTTGTACATGACACATTACGTTCAAGGATAGTGAGTAAGAAATTTCGTATGAGAAAAAGAATCAATGTATAACAAATTAATGAATTTAGTAAACACGTAATGGATAATGTCGTCTTTGTTAGTATTTAATAGAAAAGCTGAAAAAGCTTTTAGGACATCTTGTAATAAGTTAATGGATATTGGTAATGTATTATATCTATATCTATATCTAGATATATATCTAATCTAATCTAAATTAATAATCAAAGTAATAATAATTGATTTTATATCTTTTTTCATATAAACGTGGGATAAATCTAATTTTGGATACATCTGACAGTCCCAACGTGGGCGACCTTTTGGGCTGTGACGTCAGAGGTACTAAAGTTGGTCTAGACACAGATGACGTCATAGAAAAAGCACTACCCCCACTAAGGTACATATACATAACCTAAAATATGTAAAGGAAATGTACCTAGAAGTCCGATGTATGAGTTATAGTGACAAAATAATTCCAAAGCGAGAAATGTCCGGGTATTTAATACATATTTTGAAAATTCCGTGTATGTCTGAAAATATAACAAAAATATCCTCAAAATATTATATTTATTGTTTAAAAAAAATTAAATTAATATTTTTTAAAGGCGATATAAAAACTAAACTAACTAACTAACTGACTAAACTAAACTAAACTAAACTAAACTATATATAAATACGGTGTATTCAAATTCGTATTTTACATTTAGTTTATAAACTTTCAACAAATAGTTCAAAGTAAAGAAAGTTATTTTTATCTTGTAAAGTTATATGAAAAACTTAATTAATAATTCATTAAATAATTTATCGGTGCCCGTTCCCGTTCCAGTTCCCGGCGGATTTCCATTATCCAGACACCCACTGTTCCTACGCAGTAACGAGTTTCGTAGCGTCAAATTATTTTTAAATGTCAACCGTACTGCCGACAACACAAGTGTTCAATATTATATCTAAGATAATATTATTTATAAGCGATAAAATATACTGTCATATTTATTAAAAACAAAAATAATAATTATAGATTAAAGACAAAGTTAAAATCACGGTTGAAGTATGTCACATACATATTTATTTTTTATAACATTTTCATAAATGTAAAGACACTTTTGTTGTTAAGTGTACACGGCGCGCTATGACGTCACGGGGCGCCAGTGACGTCACAGCGGAGGCGGTGGTTCAGTTTTCAATTTTCCGCTCATCTCCCCCGCCTGGGACTCCCGATAACCATGTGATACAAACAATTGATATTGCCCCATATATTATAATATACTATTACGTTCACTCGGTAACATCTATTTATATATATTACCCGTAAAATTATAACTCGTTTATCATAAATAACGTAAATAAATCAATAAAAGCGATTAGAACAGATAATAATATGACGCCATCTTTATTTACATGTCAAATATATGTAAGTGTAAAATTACTTGCCATAAAACTTGTAATGGGATTGTGGTAATACAATTATGTTTAGACACAAATAAACATGCATATATATATATATTCCCTCCAGCTTTTTCCCCCCCGCTTCGCTGGGCACACTATTAATTTGTATGTGAACTTAGGTTGCTATGGTAACCGTTGTCATATTATCCGTTGTCATAATAACCGTTGCTATAGTAACTCTTCCCCCTCGTTAAGTGTATAGCTCCCACAGTTTTAAAAGTTATAATAAGTATAGTACAGATAGTTTCAGAAATTTCGTGATGAGTGAGTGAGTGTTAATCACTTATGTATGTGTTATACCTCAAAAACATTTTTTTTGTAATAAATAAAATATAGTGATTACTATAGTTAATAATTTAGAAACTTAAAAAATACTTTATACCATTCAGAATCAGTGACAGTTTTAATGATGGAAGATATTCATAGTAATACTATAAATAGTTGCGCGTTAAACAAATATTTGCTAAAATCATGTCATGATATCAATAACAATATTATGTTAGTGTGATGTGATATGGACGGAAGGAAGCTGCCTTATCAACGGAAACGATACTTTAATTTGTATATCTTAATTATAATAGGGACGATGGAAGAAGTGTTATGTAAATGTAACGAAAAACAGTAACTAAAGCCAGAGAAGACAAATCCCACCAATACTTTAACAAGGTAATCAAATAGAAATTAATATTTAATTTATTGAACATTTTACAAAATATTGAAACAATCAAATCGATTACGACCTTCGACCTGTCCTTCCATCTGACCTTCGACCTGTCCTTCCATCTGACCTACGATCCTGCTCCTGTATTGGAAATACATTTTAGGAATTCTGACTTGTTACAAACTAACGAGAACTAGCGGTACTCGCATACCTGACGTTAAACGTACACTTCGTGAGAAGCATACATTGCGTCCTAAACATCGTATAGTGTACCAAAGTTATAAATATAAACAGCAATGAATTTATATTAGTGAAAAAGACGGACGATCGCATACCTGTAACGTAACCGCGACCGTACACTTGTGAAGCATATATTGCGTCCCAAACATCGTATATTATAACAGAATTATAAATATAAACAGCAATGATATCGGAAGCTGAATATCTTGGAGATAGAAACCATTAGAGAATTCTTTATAAATGGTATAGAACAGGTATTCAAATCTCATATCAGACTAAGTACTTAGTATTAAAAAATAGGGCGTTCCGAAGCATTATGAAATATTTACAAGGGTATATGAATATATAATACTTGTCCTTACAAAAACCAAATTACATAATACAATTTGGAGGGTCTTATCTTGATATTTAGAAGCAGAGATTTCGAATTACTAATTTGAATTTTACATTATTTGTTAAAGGTTAAGAGTTAAGAGATGAAATATTATTAAATATAGATAAAAGTTATCTAAAGACAAATTATATAATTAATTTATAATAAATTATGTTTATTTTAAAGAGAAAATAGTGTTGCAAGGATGGTAATTGCTCAATTATCGCGCCCATTCACGGCCCGCTTCGAGTGTGCATAGATAATGCTGTGTAACGTGCACACCATTTCAACCTTTATATTAAAGTAATAGAGTGTAAATTGGTGTGTATAAACGCTGTCGTACTGCCCCAGATTGACAGTCGGTGACATTGCGCCAGTTGCACTTGTGTTTGTTTACTATTGTGATAACGTTACACGTGTGTGTGTTTGGAAGGTGTGAAGAATCTCTTTAAAGAGATTTAAAATTGATTTTGATTATAACATTTATATTAAAGTACAAGTTACAATAAGAAAGGGACATTCCAAAAGTCCCTCACGTCTCCCCCTCCCAAGCGGTTGTCCGAAAGTGAAAATAATAGAATTTTATTAGAAAAACGTAAAAATATTGTTTCATAAATCAATAATGACTTAGCACTGCCTGATTTACATGTAATCGGATTGTGGTCGCGTTTTTTTTTATCTTGCTTTACCTTTCTAGGCTTTCATGTATCAATAAGGTTCAAATTCGCTTGTACATTAATAATATTTATTGAGGTGGTCGTAATAAAGCATGTTCAAACATCATTGCCAAGGTCACTTTCTGATACAGAATTATTACTCTTATAACACTAACATTTTTGTTATATACAGTTAGTTGTGCGGTGTAATAGTCAAAATATAGAATGCATAACACAATGCATCTGTGAAAGTTACATTTGTTCTGAATCCACAAGTACTTTGAACCTTATTGGTGGTTCTGATCGTGTGTCCTAAAGGGCCGTGAGACCCGGAGATGTACACCAAGTGGGTATTAAATAACTATATGTTTTATATATCAACTATCAATACGGACATACCGCTCACTCATCAATACATTTTCATCGCAAACTTATATTTATAACTACTGTTCTGAGCATATTATTAAACATAAAAATATTATTAAAAAAAAGGATTAAAGCAATTTATAAATTAAAAAACATTTTTATAATCAATGGATTCAATAAAAATTTATGAACAATAATAACGTAAAGGTTTACCTCAATGACTGTAAAATAACCTGTTAGATTCGTTGGTTCACACGACCAACAGGTTGTCAGCTCCATCTCTCTCTAGCCCGTGTTGACTATAATCTATCCGTCTCTATCTATGGTATTTACAACGGGATAGACGGGAATCGGGACCATTCAGACTTGTGATTCATATCACGGCTGTACTTCCTTTGTTAGATACAGCCTTCAGACATTAATATATATAATAATATATCCTTTTATTAGACATAATTCAATTAAATAAAAACATTAATATTTAATAACTTACATACTTCAAATTCAAATAGTAAATATTGTGATTTTACTTCTCTAGAGACATCTATTGATCAAATGTACTATTTCAAGTGAACACGCCGCACAAACAGGGAATAAAGGGATACTCTAACCTGCTGACACACTACTTATATTTAAACCTTGTCTATATGGAGAATCAACTTTTTATTACATAACAAAGATACTTCAAGATGCTTCCGATAATATTTGTTTTGTGACACGAGAATTCCTAATTAACTATTAATTACATGATATTGATGTCTTCATATCACTTAATACACATTAAGAACGTATTTAATATAAATATGACGCCATGACCAGCTCAGCCTGAAGCTGGAGCAGCAAAAAACCATACCTCAAATAAATCGTGATAAGGCGTAACAGTAAAATGATTAAGTTATAACTGATTAAGTTATAGCTGTGTATGCGGGCGAGCGTTTATGTTAGGTTAACATTTATTTTTGCTATGATTTTTACTATTATTTTTATTATACTTTAATATAAATTCTTTGTTTATACCATGTTAGTTATATATCTATCTATAAAAGGTGTGTAAAGTTTATATATGTCATGAGTTCTTACAATTCGTCCAATGACCCGAGCGTTAACTTACCTAAAAAAATATTCATAAGTGTATATTATATATAATATTATATATGTAATATTAATTGTATTTGACTGATTTATCTTTTAAAAAATATTTTTGGTCCTATAAGGTTCAAAATACAATGACAACTTCATCGGAAGGACTCATTGTTTTCATGTCCTTTAATTCCTATTTTTTGTTTATTTAAACAATTTAATTATTAATAAAAAAATATTTTTAATCAGTTATTGATATTTAGTTTAAAGTCCGTCTGTCCACCTCCACGTGATTACGATTACCATTCCATTGTATTTGTTTTTTACTGTTACTTGGTCTATGATCTATAGATATGTAGCAAATAATATAAAAAATGAAATTCAAATTTCAGGGAGTCTTCCTTCAGGAAACAGGAATTTGCATACTGTCTGTATTAAACCACTACCACTATAATATTTTTTTTATACCAACATTTATCTCCATTTGACACTCTCACAGTTAAATATAAAATATCTAATGTAAAAACTATATTGCAATCTTTATTTCTATCTTTATCTTTTATCTTTCAAATTATTTGCATAGAAACTTACACATTTAATTAATAAGTGTACAATCATCAGTAACGCAACCAACAATAAAAAAACTACTCTCTTAGTCTAATTTAATATTAATACACCATTTTGATATAAACATTCACTGTGTACAGACAAACATCACGTCTATATTGCATATACATAGCGTGACTGCACGTTTACGTAGAAACCGGAGATCCGGCCGATTGAGTCTTGCTCAACACTGCACTTGGGGAAACTTGCACATAAATAACTCTACTTGTATATATATATATACGTACATGTGATCTGTGGCTTATCTATGTAAATTTACATAGTTCAAACCACTTTTTGATACAGTATGTTAATATAAAAACTACGTCACGTAGAAAGTACCAGGGCGGACGTCCTTCGGCACCGCGCCTTGACTACATTCCAACGACACCCTGTTATATTAATAACAACCCTGTTACAATATTTTTGATCCATTCACTTATCCTTTCTTCACTCTGGCCTTTATTCAGCCTTTTAAAATATGAGGAACCTTAATACGTGTATGTGTGTGTGTGTGTGTGTGTTCGCTGTGCATGAGACAAACAATAAAATTTAAGAACAGCAATATTATAACCTAGATACGTATTTAATATTTCGCAATATCTGAGATGTCATGTTTATTAATGTAGAAATTTTGTTTATTGAAGACATTGCTTGATAATAATTTATTTAACCCAATTGATGTATTGCGAAATGTATAATTGTTTACGAGACGTCGTGGGAAATATGCCTAATTGCAGATATAACTCGTGACAACTAACTTTATAACTTGTCATTGTAATATGAACCTTATTAGAAGATGGGCTTAAAAGAAGGATGGCAGAAGAAGAACTTCATCATTTCGTACAAATAAAATATGAAATGCACTGTTTTTACAAGTATTATTGTATATAATATTATTGTATTATTGTATTGTATATTTTTAGATATATTTAAGAGGTGAAATATCCCTAGAGTTCATTTATGAGTTGATATTTCTTTTAAAGAAAAAAAATGTGTCAAAAAACACACTAAGTGGTACGTAGTTATCGTTTAAGAAGCATTGTTTGTCAGACACTAATTATTCCTAATTATATTCATTAAAATAAATTAAAGTAAATATATTTTACACAAGAAAATGTATGATATCCGATGTTGATACATCGGCTGTAATACTTTTAATTGTCTGTCCATTACGCAGTGTATACAAAGATGATATATTTAATATATTATACATTCCACTTATACTTGAGTGTTATAAGTGCAATTTAAAAGAAATTCACTTTCACGGTATCACGCTGTTAATATTTTAGTCACGCTAAGGAACACGTGCGAGACGAAACACTTTAGTGGAATCTTTATATTTATTAAAAGAATAATACCTCATCTAAATAATATATATTAGGAAATAAACTGAATTATATTATATGATTGTTTATGTAATAATTTAATAATATTATCACATCACATCTTAGTGTGCCACCAAAAAACTATAACAACGATTTATCACATTCAATTGTCTATCTGGAGCGAGTCCGCATGCGATATGAATTCTTTGATTGTGTAATATAGAAAGTAGGTGATAGATGTCATTTTAAAATCGATTTCAAATCAATAGCACAAACCAAAATGCTTCTAGATCATTCGACGGTGACGTCATATGCCAGTATTCGGTTTAGAAGTCACAGAACCTCTACATATAATGTAACTATAATTAATCCTTCTTATATGGATAGACCTTTATAGGTGTAGTATCCATTATAACAGAGGGCTGGTATTATATACTTAACAGACACGACTTAAAGCACGTGTGTTGCTATGGTAATTGATAATTGCAAAAGCTTTGAAATCATACGACCAGTCGTGAGTCGAAGTTTGCGCAACCACCTTTCTAAATATTGTCTACATTACAGGGAGATCGAACGGGACATTTATATTATTCCAATACTATTTTACTCCATACTTATACTTGCTGCTGCTTGGTGACTGATCTTGCCACGGATTTCTTTCTCCTTATTAACTAATCATTAGGTTGACTTATCGAATTGATTGCGATGGTCCTAATTCGTAAATTGTTCACTAAATATTGACTGACGTTTGTGAAATCACAATAAAATAAAACTCGTCCGAGTTTGTTGGAACAGAGCGCGTTTGACCCTCGGAGACTTTTAACTTTTGGAGAGTGTTTTTACAGGACTTATTTAGATAAGTATGGCATCAATAGTCCTGACTCTCCCACTTGATAAAGTGATCAGTATTGATTCAAAGTGGAAAAAGTATAAATAAATAAATAACTATCCAACGTTAAGTAGCAAGAATTTACAATGTACTGAAGTGGTTCGGTATACACTATACAGATCCAACGATGCCTGAACACAAAAATAAACACAATATTTAATGTTTTGATGCGTTACTCACGCCGCACGCCGCACGCCGCCCGCCGGATGCAGTGCACGAGTGAGCAGATCTTTATCAGATGAGTTTTCTCTGATAAGATAGCGGTAACTGCTGATCGTGGGAAAATTCAACTATTAAAAGCGACATTTCGAACTTTTATAATATCTATAACATTATTAAGTCATCATAAGAGTCCCTCTCAATATTATATACATATACAATATATGTATGTATGTTTATAATATTGAAATATATATATATACATGTTCCTTTAAAGAAATCTGGTAATTTGTGAGAGAAAGAATGACTTTTTGCTTTAATAAATAAAATATAAACTTATATTATAATGGATGAAAATACAAAAAAAAAATTAACTCAAAACTGTTTAAAATTAATTATAATTGGTTAAATGTAAAATAACTACAAATATAAGCGTTGTTTTAACAAACCGTTTCTCCGTACAAAATCCTTATCGCCGTGTATAAAATGTGATAAAAAAATTTAAACACGTATTTCAAATTTTAATGCTTTAATTTTTATATACTGCAAATATTTCGGACGCCATTCCCGACTAGCTTACGTAATTTACCTATTTACCAAAAAAAAATTATATTTAAACTGGAAAAAGTCAAAACTTCATAATTTTATAATTTGTTAGTTAAAATTTCTTTCTTACTTTAAAGTAGATTTCATTCGCACGGCGATTCTAAGCCTTTGTGTATATAACAGTTAACCGCTTTGTTAAGATTCGGGTTGGTAACATCGGTTCATAGTATTCATCTTATAATAGCCATATAATAGGCATTCAACTGAAACAAAAATATATACAGTATGTGATGTTCATGTCAAAAATACAAAATATTTTACATTGTTTATTAAATTTAGTTATGAAAGTTATAAATGATTTTTAAGTGACCACGCTGACTGAAGGTTACTTACTAGCTTATTCCCGCGCGCTTCGCTGGTCACACTATTAATTTGGATGAAAACTTAGACTTATTGTATAGACAATTTTTTTAAATTTATATTTTATATTTAGTGTACATTTTTTTAAATATATTGCCAGTCAGTGAATACACAGATTTCCACATCACCTATGAGGTACTGTGTATTGGATGCGTTCCCGTTATGTAATGCGGCGGGATCCCCGGTAGGCCTGCACCACGAAAATATAGCCAGTTAAGGTTCAAGTGAGAGACGCGATCTGGTCCGAGACAAGGAAGCAGGGTATCAGTGTCTTGCTTTCTTCGCTTTCTCGTTCCATATCATGGTTGATGTCCGTTTCTTAAGAGATGTTCCGGTTTACGGTACACATGGAAGACTTGGTTTTGTTTCATTAATTTAAAATAAATTAATAAATTAGGTAAGTACTGTGTGTCACTGACTTCTAATCATACGGGCGTTGTTTTATCTGTATCAACCTGTTTCATGTTAAATATTGAAAGATATAATAATATATATATGAGGTTAAAATAATAATTGTCACATACAACATACCATGACAATACATACTGCCGGCGTCCTTGGCGTCACTCGTAGATAACGGCTCAATTTACCATAGATTCTCGTATACATGTGTGTCACTTCCATAACTAATTTATTGATTTGTGTAAAAACTATACTGATAAATGGAATTATTATTAAAATTGTCGATCAAATCGCGAGATAATAGAAGTTAATTAATACGTAGATATTGTCACCGTCGCCTCACGTTCACATTATGGTAATCGTATCGTTTCCGAAACGAGTTCCGAAGGGTTGTTAACCTCGGTTTTTTGGTAAACGAAGTTTTAGTTTAACGTCAAATAAAAACTTGTTTACGTTGTCTTGTTGTTATCAGAAACTTAATGCTTTTAGGATATGATTAAAGATATTCAATATGACTGAATAACTTTACATCATGCTTTAATGTGTGAGTGCTATTAACACACACGCATACACATACACACACACACACACACACACACACACACACACACACACACACACACACACACACACACACACACACACACACACACACACACACACACACACACACATATATATATATATAAATGGTCTTTATGTACATTCAAGGTATTTAAAAAATGTAGTTGGATTTTAAGTGTATAAAATTTAGTTATTAATTTTTATCTCCAACGAAAATTACTGAACTGAATTTGATAAAATTTGTTTATATTATCAGCATATTTATAAAAAAAAATACTAAAAACACATTATTAACTTAAACTAATAGCAGACGAAGTCGCGCGCAATAATAGTAATCAATAAGTGCTGTATGTTAAGTTGGGATGTACGTTTGTTTGAAATTCACGGAAAAATATATAAGGAAAAATTCTACATAAGATCGTGTTATATAACGCCGTGTTGTGATACACTTATGTGGGCGTTATCAACGGTTCTTTATATATTACTATTTATATACAAATAATATTATAACAAAAATCTTTAACATTTAAATTAAATTAAATATACATTTAAACAAGCTGAGCCCCCGACTTCGCGTGGGATGTCCTATTTTGTTTTATACAATATAAGTAGCTTAAGTTACTCCTTATAACACCTTACCGACAATCGAAGTCCTCTTAAAATTGTCCAGTCGACCAAACAGACACTATTTTATTTATATGTATATAATTTTTAAAACATTATTTTACATATAATAGAAAAAAATAATCAGTGTTCTGAGTTATACATAATAACAAACTTGACAACACTAAACATAATATAAGGAACGGTAAAATTTAACTACAAAACTATTGTAAACACAATAGTAAACAGGTCCAGTAAACAAATAATATATTACGTTTATTACAAACTAGATATTATCAAGTGTTTCCGAGAACATTGATAATACGAGACACACGGATCACGTCCATCTACACGTGCTCAAATTATACTTCAGATTATAAATATAATTAAATATTGCCAAATATTACAATATTATACATTAAATACTTTATTATTAATATTTATAATACAAAATGCTATTATATTTTTTTCCCCACGTTATTTACGTTTAAACGTTAAACGTTATATTTAGGTTTAAACGTTATATTTACGTTTTAATTGTTTTATAACTAAATTTTATAATTGTCTCACCAATAAAGTTATTATCATCAATAAATTATTACAATATAATTATTAGTATTGATGTATTTATTACAGGTTACAAATTTATTTGTTATGCAAAACCCGTCGCTTAAATTAAAGATGCGTTAGGCGTTTGTCGAAATTTCTAAGGTCGTTGAACTTAAGCGTAGTTAGCATTGACATTGTAATTTATAATGCAATATAACTCGATTAGCTTATCTATACTAATTATAGAACCATGTGTGTATTGTTGATGTGTCCACAGATTTATTAATATTATTTTTTAAAAGAAAATTAATAAAAGTGAAGGAAATGCTGTAATGTAAAAACATTTCTTATCGCCCAATACCAATGTTTCTTACACGAGCAAACTTCACATATACTGTGGAAATGAAAACATTACATACAATTAACTCCACTAGATTGTTTGGGCAATGCGTTCACGCGATAACCTATCATAATGGTCGGATATTAAAACTTAATTTCCCGTGTACTTTTTGTTACATGTTGAATCTCATGGGACTGTACAAATTACAATGGCGGTCACTTATTCGGTTTTCGTGGTCGGTGATTATTAAAACATACTTTATCACAAGGATGTAAGATTCAATTTTGTATATCAATTTTATTTTGTTTTGTAGGTCATTTTTGCTACTTTTTACAATAAGCAAGTGTCATAATGTTCTTTTCATGTAAGTTTAACGTATTTTGCATGTTTTATTTTATTTTAGACTAATCAAACGTTCTTTGCTGAATAAGATAGGGTCCACAGTCTAAAAAATACAGTCCGTACTGTTTGAGAGTCCGTGGGACATCTGGTGACATTTATGGGAATTATATCAACTGTGACCTTCTTAGAAATCTGTCTGTGATCTGCCGTCAATGTTAATTAATATTAAAGATATATTTTTTACATGTATTACATGTTTTTTGACGAGTTCTCTGTCCCTCTGTCCTATATTTGACCTTAAGCCAGTGGCGAGGTTGTGTAACAATACGAATAAAAAATAATATAATAAACCCTAAACTGTATGTACATCCGTTTGTCACTGTACCAATTGAATATATGGGTTACTTTACAGAGGGTGACATATAGACAAACAATAATTTTATATATATATATATATATATGTTCTCTTATACATTTTTGCATTACGATAATATAATATTACTACCAATTTGTTGAATTAGATTTTGAATGTTACATAATATTTATCAAACACGTATTTAATCTAATATTATCAGTACTGAGGTCACAGGTTCAAATCCTTATCAAGGCAATTAAAAAAATACATACTAATTAACATTTTATGAAGCAATAGACACGGATAAACATCACTATCTAGCGTTACTCTTAACTGTTTTAGATAATCTAATCTAAGACTATTTCTCATCCATGACTTAATTCAATTTACGTGTCAATGACCTCTGAAACAAATAGCTGACTCAGCATAATTGTAATATTTTACCAAATTATTTACTTTATCATTAATAATAAATGAACGTAACAAGTATAATAGTTTTACTTTTTTATGTCCAGCCATTATCAAAACTGTTTACATTTTAATGCAAAAAAATCTATTTAAAGTAAATTAGTTTGAATTATTTAAAATTATTTACGAGAAATGGTGATATACTGAAATAGAATTTTGTAACTTGTTGAACCTAGTTTCACTTAGTTTAAGATGGTATTGAAAGAATACAAGTATTCTCAATCAATTAAAAATTAACATTAAAATAAAGTAAAATACGGATAAGATAATATCAAATAAAAATTAATCACGGAAACATATGTTATCTTGTGATAACAACAGATTGTAAGTTTTATTTCACTTTTCTACAACTTTCTCATTAATATTTATAAATTAAGTTTCATAGCAGTACTTACGTCCACATCATCTTTAGCGGCCATTTTATTTTTTATACTTTTGTATAAAAAATAAATGTATTTTAAGTTTATTTGATTTCTATTGATTATATTTGAATACTTTCATGTTATTTTTCACTAATAAATATATCTTTTTTACGTGTAAACAATGTTACAAAATTAAATTAATATTTGTAACCTTTCTATCCTTACCTTTCCAAAAAACTTCTTATAGCGTAAATTTTAATGTACGAATAAACGAATGACTCGAACACAGGATAAGAATCCCAAAACATTTGTAACATCCTGCTAAATGTTTACAAACGTATGGATAGAATTAAATACTTAATATATCACCTTAATATAATAAACTCTTTCTTAAGATTCTCTTTGATTAAGTTCATATATCGCTGTGAAGACGCCATCTTTGAATGCTCTGTAAATACTCTTTGGTTGGAACTTATAGGCAATTTGAGTTTTAGGATAGTCTTAGGTCTCAAAGGTCGCGGTTCGAGTCCAGATCGAATTAATTTATTATGTATAATCGATCATACAGGAAAATATTTATTCTTGGGAAACCCGTGTTATTAACGATCTTTACCAGATATCAATTAAGATTGAATGGAGGTAAAAATCATTTACAATGTTTTGAAGACATTTAAACATTATATTTCCAGGTATGATGTTTATTTTGATTCAATTTACGTTCAATTAACGTCTGTTTGTATCAATGCATATTAACAAATATATTTTCCTTATAGATAATTTTATGGCGTTACTGTTTGCGTATAATATAATAAAAACGGGGAAAAAAATAAAAATTTATTAGAAATATTGTTATACTTCTGATATTATTATATTATGTTATATACAAATTTAACATTAAAGTCTTTGTATATCTGGCTACCTACACATATAAACTATGTTATAATAGAGCTATGAAACTATCTGCTTTCATATTAAGATATTTCTCAAGAACGGTAACTGTGTTTTAAAGATGGTGGTCCAGTGCGTCTGTAGCGCATTAACTTACAAATATATACATATAAATAAAATTGAAGTGTCTGTTTGTATACAAATTAACAGGTTTTCACTAAACGCATATGAAAGTATATGCGGTATTTACATAAAAAAATATATAAAAATTGTCTCTGTCTGTTTAGTCCGGCTAAACTCTGAAACGGCTTTACCGATTTTAATAGGACTTTCATTAGCGGATAGCTGATGATATAAGTAACTTAGGCTACTTTTTATAAAACATATTACGCGGAAAGTCGTGGGCAAATGTTATATAAGCACACATCTTACATACATTTGGAATGTTTTATCGCATTACATCTGCCTGTAGTGGGTTACCAGCTTAATGGTATCCCCACCACTTCAATGTATTGTATCTGGTATTGAAGCCATTCATCACTCGTCTCAAACTGAAGAATGATTGATGATATAACCATCTACTAAACAGCCACCGGACAGCTCTATACACCAACGGTTCAAACGAAACTTAACTATTTTGATTACCTACATTGTTTATGTTCTCTCTTATGTTTTATAGATTTCACTGTGATTTTTAAGTTTCTCCCAGCCTAGCAAATAACGAGTTATAATAAAAATTAATATGTATGTCATTTAGTCATGATTGATAGACAACACACAGAAAGACACACAGAAAGAAAAAAATAAAAACAATATTAAAATTAGATACAAGATTAGATTAGATAAGATTAGGTTAAGTTGGATACATGGTGTAATAGACATCGTAAAAGTAGGATAATAGGAAAAATGTATAGCTACATGTGTTAGTGAGAGGCTAACGGTACAAAGGAATGCACAGGTGATATCATAGACACACACTCGCACACACACACACGCACACACACACACACACACACATACACGGTTCATTTTACTTTTACACATTATGTCGAGAAAATATATTTCAATTGTCATATGTTTACAACATAAATGATAATATATACATATAAATAGAATAGTGTCACTTTGTTTAAAAAAAAAAAAAATCTCTTTCTGTTTATTCCGCCTAATCTCTGAAACGGCTGAACCGATTTTAACAGGACTTTCACTGGCGGATAGCTGACTTTATACGGAGTAACTTAGGCTATTTAAAAAAAAACAACTCAAACGCCATCACAGCTATTATCATATGATCTTTCTATTTGACCTAAGACTTAAATGAAAAGTTTTAACAAAAAACCCTTTAATTATATAATTTTAATTATATAATTAATAAAAAATTCGATACAAGAACACAATTACGGATACAAATTAAGGATATAAAACGAGTTTGATAAAAACGTCAATCAATAAATACTCCAGTGGATTGGCTCGTGGCATCGTCTGTATCAACTGCTTCAAACATTACTTATCGACATTCAATACCATGTAACACTTAATCTAAATATAGAATTATAAAAAATATATTTAAAACTAAAAAAAAATAAAAAAAACAAGTAAAAAATCCGATATTATATAAGTATTACATTAAAAACTAAATGTTTTACTGTCACTTTGTAACTTCTCAATGTGTTTAAATAAACAACCTCCGAATGACCTTTGAATATTAAACACTAATTATATATATATATATATGTATTGGAAATTAAATTAATGTAAAATTATGTATTAAGTATAACATTATATATCTACATCCTTCAAGGTTATACCAAAAAAAATCTTTTATAGTGTCAATAAATTCAAATAATCTTTCAAGATATAAAAATGATAATTGATAAAATTTCGTCTTCCTCCATAAAATAATATACATTGTGTTTTATATAATGTATACTTACACTTGTAAAGCTATTAATAAATATTGATCAGAACTATTAATTATAATATATTACATTGGTAGCCTCGCCCCGCCATTACCATAACAGGATACTGTTTTCGGCAGATTTGACATTTTTGTGACATTTTGCTTCAACTGTTACTATGATAGAATATAATCATTTTTACTAATATTACTATATATAAATATATATAAGCGATTTACAACACACTGACTCATCACGAAACCTCCGGAACTATCTGTCCGATTAACTTAAAATTTTACATAGTTACTTCTTTTGTGACGTAGACTTACACTGAGAACGGATTTTATGAAATTCCTATCCCAACGGAATTTAATTTTTTGCTTTCGTCAAGTTTTAAACCTGTAGGAGCTTTATACTTATTGCGGGGTAAGAGTTACTATAACAACGGTTACGATGACAACGGATAAAGGTTACCATAGTGTGCACAGCGAAGCGTATATATAAAGACGTAGGGGGAGGCGATATCCCCCCCCTCCTATTTAACGCCATCTAGGAATTTTCGAAATAAGAATCCCTTTACATTTTGTTAATCAGGTTACTACCATGAAACTATCTACAAGAGAAAAAAGTTGCAAAACAGTGAAATAATTGGAACAATTAAATTTCAATATACGGTAATGTAATAATTAATAAAAAATACTAAAAGAACTGTCGCATCCTAGGAATTAGATCCTAATTGATACGTGCTTCCGTCTCCGTCCAAATTCGGGTGACGTAATAAATTAAACTGGTAGGAAGGTATCCTACTTTTTTGAAACGGGATTTCATACTCATTTCGTTTAATATTAGCGACTTTTCTAGTAAATATTTGAGCTGAGCGTAAGCGAAGCTCTTAACCGTTCTTCTGCTTTTTGAAGCAACATCACATAAGAACTACTGAACCGATTTCAATGAAAATTGGCAGAGCTGTAGAGCTTGGGTTATGGGCATTTTAAAAAAAAAACATAATTAAAATATCTCATTCCGTTCAGAAATGATGGTAAAAAAATTGTTTCTCCCATAGATATACGTTATCAGAACCTCCGTGTGCTGCCGATCATCAACTTAGAAATACGCTTATAAGCAACATCACATAAAAAGTAAATCGATTTATTATTATTATTATTTATTTATAATTAATATTATTATTATTATTATTAATATTATTTTTGTTTTGGCTTAGCTCAACTCCCGCAACGCACGGAGGCGGATCCTAGTATTTTAAAAATCACTGAATTTATTTATTTAATTACAGATGCAATATAGAAGATTTAATACACAGTAACCACTTCATATGGAGATTGTTTATTGAAACTGCGAAACACAATGTTGCGTATTAACAATAAAGACTAAGAAATCAAGCGAATCCGGGCCAGAGAATATCATTTAAAAATCAACTTTATTTCAATGAAGTAAATCTGAAAGTCGTTTGCTGTTGAAAAGAG
Source organism: Melinaea menophilus ssp. n. AW-2005 (assembly GCA_918358695.1). Taxonomy (NCBI): domain Eukaryota; kingdom Metazoa; phylum Arthropoda; class Insecta; order Lepidoptera; family Nymphalidae; genus Melinaea; species Melinaea menophilus. Next base: position 2,531,152 of record OU911055.1, on the reverse strand, counting down.
ATAGGAAAAAGAGCAAAAAATGTCGATACGAAATGGTATTAATTTAGCAGTCATTGACTCATAGGTACTTTTTGGTTCGTCAGGTGCCGTTAAGTATTTAATATATTTATATATATATATATATTTGATTGTATATAAGGATAGTGTATTTATGTATACTAACACTTCTTGTATATTATTCCCAGTGATCAATGGCGTGTCGTACTTATAACAACTAACTTGCCTCTTTACTTCCCACGGGTATTTCACAAAAGCATCTTTAGATTATCTTAGTGTATATTATAGCAGTAGATTTAGTAAGGCCCTATGGATAAGTACGGTTTGTCTAATTTTTACGGAGCTATCATTATCTGTGTAGTAGTGTGTTAAACTATTCAATTTACCTTCTCAAATTAGGTGACGGCCATTACCTGAACATGAAATCTGACAGGCAAAACGAATCCAACCAGTTTGTATTTAAAAGTAAAGTGGCGTCACTCATTAATACTATTCCCCTATAAAACGGTACTCTTATAACGCATTATCATATAACGCGATTTCAGTCCTTCGCATAACACGTGTTTTCCCTCATATAACGCGGGGATTCAGCACGTTATATTTCTATACTATGAAATTTATAATTATTTTTTACAGTTCATAATTAATTTTGCTTACCTTTGCACATTGTACATAACCCGTTATACGATCATATGAGCGCGTTATACAAGAATATTCCTACAACGCGTTTTCCTATTACACGAAACGAATCTACCGTGGTATAGGGGGGGTAACTGTTCTAGTGAATGGAGGTTATTGATTTCTTTATAAAACGCACCATAGTACAGGAATGTCATAGATCATAATTAAAATTGAGATATTTAGGGCATGATTTTGCATATTAGTTGTTAATATCCAGTCCGGCTGCACGCGCCCCAGATTTTAAGCCGACCGATCAACAATTCGACGTGCCTTACGGAATTATGTCATATCATGTCCGCCGTGCTTGTACCAGATATGTTTACCTATAACTACCAAATACACAAAAATATACATGTTCAGACAATTGTGGGTCTTAGCAAGTTCCATTCGTTAGTCATCATTTATAATGAAAGTGTGTATTAAGAGAAAATTATAATGATGAAATAAAGTCAATAATAAAAATCATTTCACATGACAGAGAGTCCAGCATCCATGACACGCATTCATGATTTCTAACGTGCTTAGAAATGCATGATAATTCTTTAAATTTTTACCACATTCACGTGTATACATTAGAATATGGAAAATTATTGATCTTACATTTACTATAATAAAATATTGTAAGCTTAGCATCAGAGGCTTGTATTTGATCGCTCTCCCGATTTCATATGCAGTGAGTGCCGTGGAGAATGTCTGGATGAATTAAGGACATCTCCATTAAATCAGGTATTACCATTATCAGGAAAATCTTCCGTGCACTTAATCTTATTTAATACAATGTACCTTTGAATTAAGTGATTCAACCTAACGCTCAAGTGGCCTTTATTAGGACACTGTCGGGACATTCGCTACGTCACTTGCCCTATTTACCTTGTTCTGTACTCTGACAGATGTTCATTGCGTGGGAGCCAACTGTTGCTTGGATAAAATTACTATCCACTGGCTCGGGAAATTAGAAGTGTTTTGCTGTCTTGTGTCAAGATCATTTATAGTGAAAATAAACATTGAAATACGAACAATTCAGTATTGTAGTGTGAGTAAATTTTATGAATTTTTATCTAATGTTTGTTGGGAATCCAAGATGATCAAGCGTCTCGAGGGGAAATCCTATTTACTTATAACATAAATATATATTATTTTTACTTAAATACGATAAATTTCGTTCCGATAAAGTGGGGATTTCCGCTGGAATAAAACGTCTTATAAATATAATTCCAACTGATAAGGCATATCAATTATTAATAAATAGTAATATAAAGACAATGTAATAAACACAGACATCAAATTTAAATATTGATGTTCTTCTGAAGTCCAAAGCGCAGCAAGTTTTAAACTTTCCACTGACACCACCCCAAGTTATACATACTTCATGTTGTTTATACTCAGTAACCCCATGACTGTAAACAACGATCACCAGGAAAACTATTTATATTATGTATGACTCTCATGAACACCATTATTTGTTATTAATAGTTATAAAGTTCCAATATCAGATATAAAAAATATTACCAACATTTACGTCACTTTACTGTAACTTATTTTATTGGAATTACCTCATTTTATAGATTTTTCTTATGAAAAACGTGATATTTATAGTTCCGTCTTCTCAGTGGCGTCTGAATTGTTTTATGTAACTTAAAGTTAATTTATCTTTTATTATTAAGATAAGTTACTATTCTTAATGAATAAAAGTCTTAAGAGCCTTGTTTACACTAGTTCCATCTCAAAAACATATTACTTGAGAACGACTGCGATATCGTATATATCGGTTATAAATTTAAACCATTATCTTATAAAACAGGAAAAAAACAATTATAATTACATCAACATTAAAAATAAATAGATTTATCGCATTGATTAAATTTATCAATATTTGAAAACATTTGAAGCCACTAAAGTCACGTTTCATGATAATACAAACAAAAATCATTATTGTATCAAATAAAACTAAAAGTTTGTAAAAATAATATTATTTTCTAATCTGATTCAATACATTTGTTCGGGATTAAACAGATAAGACTTATTTTTGATATTTACAGCTATTTTAGTTAAATGTGTAAGTGTATTGTGGCGCCAGACAAGGAAAAATGTTTATATACATATAACATTAAAACAGGTAAATTATATTATATATATATATATATATATATATATATATATATATCAATGCAGTTTAATCCGCTGTTATTTCGTCACTTCGCCGGATACAAGCAATGAACGGTCGAAACGACAATTTACAATACTGAAGTATTTATATGATTTGTCATGGTGTACGATTAACATTGTAACCGCCTTCAGAACGATATAACACTACTTACTTACCCTAGAACCACCCTCATAATACGTTCGTTCGTTAACAAGTAAAAAAGTAATAGTTTTGAAAAACTTAACTAAATGAAAAGATAAACGAATACTACCATTATTAGTTTTCCGAGTTATTTATTATATTATTATTAAAGTGATACATGTTTACTATATAATATAATTACCACAAGCATATGTTCCAAGTGGTAAAGGAAATTCATAGTTAGTTAATCATTTATCACACAAAAGGTTACAATAATCTGTCATTCTGAGTCATAAGAATATCGCAAATGTCAAGTGATTCTTTGTCGCCATGTTTGTTATCTAACTGGAGCAAAGGATAAAAAAAACACGTGGATACGATACATGGGTTCAAAGATAACCATACTACACATAGTTTTTACATATAATGATGAAAATATAGATCTAATCGCCCAATTTGATCTCATTCGCACTCCATAGTCGGAGCAAACCGGAATCGGTGAGCGATGTCGGAAAATCCTTTAGTTAAGAGTTCTTATTATATGTATATATCCATCTCATCCATTCGAGGGTAAGAAGACGCAGAGAAGTGCATCAACAACATCGGGCCTTACAGATAAAAGTTAATCTATTCCTATAATTTTTCGTATTTACCTTTACTTAGTCATAGAGCCTCAAAAGGCCTCGAGTATGCCGTCATAGATTTTCTATCATTCCAACATTCCTTAAGATATTACACAAAACAAAATTACTTTATTATCTATATTTAGTTGTAAAATAAATTTTCTTTAAATAATTCTGTTATCATAAGAATACTAATTACAGTAGGTAGTCTTTTTGATTTAGCTACTTTTACAATATGAATTTAAAAAAAGAGTTTAAATTTATTTGTATATAATTATAAATGTTTAAAGCTGGTTTTCTTTGAGAACGGAAGTTTAAAAATCTGTAAAATTCTTTGTTTTTGGTTGGAATATTGAATAAATGTATGTATTGTTTGAGAAACGTTCATCGGGCTTCGGTGAAGCCAACAGCATTAGCTCCCAATCATCACTGTAAGACAATTAGATGAACTGGTTTTCATGTCTCCATGTCGCAGGTTACGGCCGGAATTAATAAGCTATCTTAGTTAAAATTGGATCGGGATTGATTATTAATTTCGGCTGTTAGATTGTAAACTCGATTTGGTTTCTAAAGCACTATTCCAAAAAATTTGTGGAAAATAGTAAATTATGTGATACTAGTAGGTGCCCGAAATTTTTTTTTAATTATTTTACTAATTTAAACATTTTTTTTTTGGGAAAATTACTAAATTATTACAAATTTAAAGGATTGAATGCGATAAATAATATTTGAAGGTGCGCTGATAACTCCATCAAAAATTCCGATACTTCTCTGAGATAAGATGGAATGGTAGTATTGTAGTGAAACGGTTTTATAATTTTATTACCGCAGCTTTCCTAAAAGATTAATTCTGTATTGACAGTAATTAATAATAAATTTATATACCGACAGATTACCAGAATTTAAGAATATATACTCACACTTCTCAGTTTAAGAAAATATATTATCGATAAGAAGTAATATTTTAAATATAAATTATAATTATATATCCAATTAGGTCTTACAATCTACGTCAATACAAAAAATGCATTTTCCGTATTAAAGTACACGTAAAAGAAATGACTTCCGATAAGTCACCTTGAAATAATTTTTGCATTGAAAGTAAGTTTATGATTTTTTATGGACACGCAACGAATCGCACCGCGCCGACCCGATAAGGGACACGTGAAAGAAAATTACATTTTTTAAGTAAATTTTAAATGAAATTAAATTATTTTAATGATAAAACAACTCTCTCTCTCTCTCTTTCTCACTCACAACTCATGATGTAATATCCTGATAATGTGAATGAGAAACTAGAAAGTAATATTTTTATACACTTTCTATTAAGTCGAATAAGTAGGATAAAAGTAATATCAAATTCCAATAATTGTTTTTATACTTCGCACCGGCCATGACACGTAAGGACCCTAATGTGACATTGCACTGACCTTAATCGTTACTTTAGATCTGGTGTAGAGAGCTGTCCTCATCAAGTGTCTATTGAGTACAAAGTTCAAGCAATGATTTCCTGTGGGATTAGGTTACTTACAAACGATGGTGAGTATTAAAAATTTCTAGATTTTGGAACCCTTGGAGAGGGAACAAGTTTTAGAGATTTCATATCAACTTAATTAATATTAAATTTTTATAAAACTAATTTGAAAAAACTATTTTTTATTATCTAAATGAGATAAATTAATTTAAACGAGTTATATATCAACAAACTTATTGCAACATTTCGCTAAATAAAAACCTAACTTTTGTATCTGTAAGTGTTTCTCTTTTATTTTATTAAATATTATGTTAATTATCACCACCAGATAAATTAGACTCCATCAATCAAGACATGTTATCTGTATCCTTGAATATATATATATATATATATATATATATATATATATATATATATATATATATATATATATATATATATATATAATAATTTTATTTTTATTTGTAATCCTAATAGCACTATTGAAAACTTAACAGCTAAAGTGTTTCAAAATAAACTAATCGATTTAATTTGTTTAATCGCTTATCGTAATTAAATTATAATATTTATTGTTAATATATGTTATATTTAAGTGAAAATTTTGTTAATTATAGTTAAATAGCTTATTCCCTCCCGCTTCGCGTCGCACGTTATTAATTTGGATGTGTATGTGATATGGTAACCTTTGTCATATTATCCGTTGTCATCGTAACCGTTGCTATGGTAACTTCCCCCCGCGTTAAGTGTATAGCTCCTACAGCTTTAAGACTTGGCGACAAGCAAAAAGTTAAAATCCGTTGGGATATTTTCATTTATAAGAAATCAAACATCCGCTATAAATACACCACAGAACCCTATAAGAACAGAACAGAACAGAAATCAATATAAAAATGTCATACATTTGTCATAAATTTTCTTCAGCATATTATTATAGTTATACAAAAAAGTTAAATTATCAAGCGATAAATTCCATTCGCCCACGGTCCAATAAACCACTTATTCCAGTGATAACGCGGTATTACGTACAGGTAATATCATTTTTTGTAGCCATGGGGAATATACGAGTACCACCACCACCACACCACAGCCCGCTATCGAGCGTGCTTCACCATTTATTTCATTACCACGATATTAAGATAATATTAACTGTTTTATAAAGTTGAAGGAACTCATAAAAAACTACAATTCCATTTAATATTATTATTGTAAACTATCTTTATCTTTTAATATTGTAAATACGGTTCTAAAAAATGTAACAAAATTTATCGAACGGATCTCAAAGCGACATTTGTTGAGTGAATCTGAAACGTAAATAATCGGGTGTGAAAGTCGGTCGTTGATATTAGAAGTACTGAAAATGGTCAATATCCGTTTTACTATAAAGATACTCTTCATTCAAACGTATCTATTCAGCATTTAGACTTTAATTAATTTAGAAACAAAATGTCGCAATAATAATTCAAAAAATATTCAAAATTACTTTAAGTCATTTATATTTTCATCTGTACAAATAATATAACGTAAATAGTTTCGACCTTCAGTGTCAGTGAGAAATATTTAACAAAGGTTAGCGGTACGTTTATCTGGGGTTATTTTTGACAGATTATAAATGCATCAGCTACATTATATATGAGATAACATGACGATACTGATAACGCGGAATTTTTACCCGAAATAAACATTTATACATTCGTGGGTTAACGAACATTACCCATGGATCTTGTTATAATCTTATAAAATAAAAGATAAACAAACATATATATTATAACATCAATTGTGACAGTTGTCAGATGCATTTCTTAACAGCGACGTGTCTTTGAGCAGAGGACACTGGTAGATAATAGGTATTGTTATTCAGAATATATTAATATTATTTCGTATTTTTATATACGGCACGATTCAAAAATTTAATTTAATCAAAGTTCAGTTTAGAGAATGGCATTCCATTATAACAATTCAATTTGCTCGGTAAATTCGTCGACCGCAGTGCGGTTGGTACTAAGAGTTAGAATCAACAGTATTTCAAATCCAAGTGTTAATGTTCCCTCACTTAGTAAGTAATTACTAAAAACGGGAAATAATAAGTAATAAGTAAAAGGTAATAAGTAATAAGGTGTAATTAATTGAAAAGAACATTACTTAAACTATTTTTTAATTCCTTGTAATTACGACAAACATATTCTAAGGCGTGAAACTTATCTCTAGAATTCCTACATTAGACTATTCTAAATATTAAGAGTTGATGATAAGCGACTATTATTGGGCCCGGTTATCATATTATTTACATAAATACTAAATATAAAAAAAAAACGTATAACTTGAGTGTTAGTTACCATACAAAACACACAAAACAAATGAAGTGTGACAATTGTTCCACCGATCTCTCCAAATTCGTGTATTTAGAATCTTATCACACTAAACATAAGACATAAATAATTAGTGAAGTTTATACTTCTGAGATGTTGATGTTGCGGGTAGAAAGAGTGAGAGGAATGTCAGATACCTTTCACACGATCAGCGGAGCATAATTACACCTGTATTTTGATATTTTACACTGAATCCGGTTCAACAGGAGGACATGGAGGTTACAAAAACCAACCAACAACCATCATATTCAACTAATTTGTTTAACTATAAAAGATTTCGAGACAATTTCGTTTCGGCGATAAAGTTATTTGCACTTGTATAAACATAATGTTTTCAAAAACACTCGTCATGACGTAATGTATCATTGTTTTACAAACAGACGGTCCGGTGATCTAATCAAACAGGATTCACTCTAAAACACTATTAAGACCCTTTTCAGTCAATAACATTCTAATTGAAGTCTAAGTCTAACTCATAAATGACATTAAAGTCCAATTTAGACATCTATTTAACAATGAGAATTAGTTATTGCTATCAAATAAAGTATTTATCTATAGATATGGTATAAGAATATTTTCACTACTTAAGCTACGAAGAAGGCCAGCTATTTTTCTTTTGCCTTCACATATAAAATTCAAGTTTTTTAACAGTTAATTGACGGACAGCAACCTTCACTCGAGCGAAACCCGTTATGCAAGTCAAACAATTTGTAGTTTTTTATTCATTTATATAATTACCATAAACTTTTATCACTCCATGACTGCAAGAACACAGACGACTAAAGACACAGGAACACAGACGACTAAAGACACAAGAACACAGACGACTAAAGACACAAGAACACAGACGACTAAAGACACAAGAACACAGACGACTAAAGACACAAGAACACAGACGACTAAAGACACAAGAACACAGACGACTAAAGACACAAGAACACAGACGACTAAAGACACAAGAACACAGACGACTAAAGACACAAGAACACAGACGACTAAAGACACAAGAACACAGACGACTAAAGACACAAGAACACAGACGACTAAAGACACAGGAACACAGACGACTAAAGACACAAGAACACAGACGACTAAAGACACAAGAACACAGACGACTAAAGACACAAGAACACAGACGACTAAAGACACAAGAACACAGACGAAATATTAATAAATTAAATTAACGAAGGAGTCAATCACTTGAATAAAATAAAACTTATTAAATAATACAAAATATATCTACTAATTTAATGTTTCAACCAAATATCCGATTCTGATCCTTAATAGGACCCGGAAAAGACATTTAGTTACCGACATACAAGGTTGATTCCTGGGTCTGCTCATGTTATTACTTTCTTAATAGATAACTATATATATGTCTGATTATTATTGGATATTTTCTTTATCACACTTCACTTTGAGTATATTGACTTATCAATTATTGTTAAATTTTGATGATAGTTTTTATCAATTTATCATTTTAATAAAAGCTTAATAAACGCTCACTTATCTCCATTGTATCATTAAATATAAAACTTATTTAAAATTACTTGTTATTGTTAAATTGTAAAAAGCCAAGTTAACATTTGGATATGATAATATAGTTAATAAAAACGCGGGCCTCTTAGTTCAACGTACCAGGTCGTCGCTCCACGGTATACCGTACGACGCTTCCATAAGAAATAGCATCACACACACGTTCAGTAAACGAACTTTGAAATGTTGTGAATTACCATTCACAATGACATCATGGTGTGGAGGATGTAGCGAGCCACAGGTGCTGGCTTTGGCTTTGGCATTCACGACTTAAAATTGAACATCAAATAATACGAACGAACGCTTCTGGGAAAATAAAACCTACACTAAAATGGATCCGTTAACGAGTATACCTGTTATTACAATATATATTATATTAATATATACTTAATTACGTATGGATAAAAACTTTAGTCGTATTTTGTACTTTTATTGTAGTTTGTTGAAGCGAATGGAATGTAGTCTCCCCTATTTTCAAATCTTCTACTTGGAGTGCTTGGACAGGTTGTTATACTGATAACCGGTTACCTACTAGACTTTATGGGAAACTTTGATAGCTATTTTTTTTATTTAATATATTCTCACAAAAATACATGTTTATTATTGCCCGTTATGTACCATTGATATAAATTAGCTTATCAATTCATAATGATAACGATAATGGACAAGAGTGCCTATCTAATAAAGTTTCTTTGAATTTTTACCTTCAGTTACATAAAAAAATTTATTCAATTTATCAAATTTTATCATTTAAGATATTATTGTAATGCTCCGTGTATTATTTATCTCGCAGACGACGATCAAAGTCGGATTGATAACAGTTTTATTTGGATTTGTGAGAACGTTATTCAATGTGCAGGAATGTAATTACGGGTTGCGATACCGTAGTGAGCCGAACGGCGATTATTTTCTTTACCAATGCAGGTACCTTACAAAACAAGGTCGGTCAGTGCTGAAATTATTTATTGTTATCACTTTATTATTCGATGTGATCTTGTGACACGAATTTTATTTTACTCTTTAATCTTTATAAGTATTTTGGCGCGGTTTAAAACTCAAACTTGATAAGTACTCACCGGGTCGATGTCCGCATCCCACACATCCTTCAGATCGTTGGAGATATCGAAATAACTCTCCATGCCGGGGCCGGGTGTCCACGACGGCCTCCGACTTCCACTTAAAGAAATCCTCGATCACCTCGCACAAAACACAGCAAACTGTCACGCTTCCACGGTCCTTTCCCGAGCTGAGAAACTCGGAATGTAACTTGCACTACAACTTAATGTTATCCGAAATATATCTACGGGACTGCGTATCACAGTTTTAATTTTCACTATCGGCGCCCATTTGTTTAGGATGAGGATAATTCTCGTGAAATTTCACTTCACGCGAGGAATATCGAGCGATAGGTTGTGATAGAACAAACGTTCGCGGCGGAGTCCGGCCGGCGAATGCGAGGCGACGTTTGCCGTCCCCCCTTTCGCCCCTCCAGCCTCTCATTCATAACATGATAGGGGGTAAAAACATGACCGTGAGCGTCAGCCGCGGGGGTGTCCATACAACCATACAAATACAATACAACTCATTACAATAATAATGCGGGCTCTTCATTCCACACCAATAAAGTATGATACATACAATAGACGCATGCTACAATATTTTATCTACAGTTTGACGCGTCAATTAACCTGGTTCTGTTAAACTGCCGACGATCTGTGGACAAATATTCTGATTTCTGATATTACGTTGTGCATTGTGTTAACTACTTAGTTAATTACAGACTTTGTTACTTCTTTTGGCTCATCTTAAGAAGACTCATGCCATATTGCACGATAAAAACTACCATTAAGTGGCTATATAACTACGAAAGAGTGTCAATTAGTTTACTCGCGACATGGAAATCCCCTGACAATATTAGTCTGTGTAATATAAAATAAAATTGAAAAACAGTTTTCATGAAACTTTGTGTGTTTATTATAATTATTTATTTTAAGTAAATAATATTTTTGAACTTTTGACTGATTGAACTTTGATTTTTTATTTAAAAGCTGGTGTTTCCCGCGTGGTTCAATTGTTATTGGATCCGTTGACTTCGGAGATATATCAGAAAACCCTTAAAATAATGTCGTCAACATATACTGATTTGTTCGCGTTCCAACTGCGTTATTTGAGGTGCATTATATTGGAACTTCATTGTCGGAAGACAGATTTCGTAGTCTCGTCGTGTGGTCTATTCAATATTTTTTTTTGCGTCTTAATCTGTTAGAGCTATGCCTTTCAAACTTTTAACACGACTTAGTGCAACATACATTTACCATTTTGCTAAGTTTATTTACCAAGATCGACAAGCTCTTTTGAGGTTAGTAGTTAGTGGACTGTAACAGCCCAGCTTAATATTACAGGCAGCATTCGGCGCTTCACATCTCTAGAAAATGAATGGCTTTCGAGACTTTCCAGTACGACTAAACCAGTTTGATGTTTCAGTGGTAACAATGGAAGTCAATTCCCTTTCCATCAATTTTGACTGAAACGATTATTAAGTTAAAATTTTTAAAAATGGTACGGCTTTAAAACGGTTCATCAACTCTTGTTAAATTGTCTAAATCAGGCGGTACTTCTGCAGGTATCATTTTATTCCAATATACGGTTACTAGAATATACCTTTTTCAAAAATTATTGTAACAGCGAGTACCTACACGTAGTTTTTGTACCTTAAGTAATCAGTTCTTCGGGTACATTGGAATGCTGTTTTGGATAAAGACTTCTTTTGCAAACGGAACTTAAAAAGATTGTTAATTTGCTATGTTCCTACAAACATAACAACTAGTCGAGGTGAACAAGTTTCAGGTGTATCGTTTGATAAGTGATCGTCAAACAATCCGTCTCATTAGATGTATGATAATGGTTTAAACCGAGACGGTGGGTATTCTTCCCTTATATCCTTCCCTTATATACTAGCCTTATATATTTCCCTTATATACTAGCCTTATAGTCTTCCCTTATAGTCTTCCCTTATAGACTTCCCTTATATACTTCTCTTATATACTTTCCTTATATACTTCCCTTATGTACTAGCCTTATATACTTCCCTTATGTACTAGCCTTATATACATCCCTTATTTACTAGCCTTATAGTCTTCCCTTATATACTTTCCTTATATACTTCCCTTATGTACTAGTCTTATAGACTTACCTTATATACTTCCCTTATATACTAGCCTTATAGTCTTCACTTATAGACTTCCCTTATATACTTCCCTTATATACATCCCTTATATACTAGCCTTATAGTCTTCCCTTATGTACTTCCCTTATAGACTTCCCTTATGTACTAGCCTTATATATTTCCCTTATATGCTTGCCTTATGTACTAGCCTTATATTCATCCCTTATAGTCTTCCCTTATATACTTCCCTTATATACTAGTCTTATAGACTTCCCTTATGTACTAGCTTATAAGCTTGGTTGTTCAATTTGTATTTGGATAGTTGTCTCCAAGGCGTAAAAGACAGTGACATGGGAGTGAAATTGGGTGACCTTAATTTCAATTCAATTGCTTGCTATATGCAGATAATGCTCATTGCATTATCACAATGCAATTGCATGCATTGGTCACCACACTGAAAGAAGGGTGTGAAATGAATGGTCTAAACCTGAATGTAGATAAGACGAAGGTTCTGATATTTGAAAGAAATGAAGAAAGAACAGAATGTAAGATCAACGTGAATGATAAGATAATAGAACAAGTGATTGAAGTGGTATCTTTGAGAAGTATGTTTAGCAGAGACGGAAGACACGAAATGGATATGAAAAGACCTATTGGTATCGGTAACAGAGTCAACGGTGATTTGGCTGCATTGATGAGACGGCGAAATGTCAGCATAGCTGCATGTTTGGCTGTACACAATGTGGTTTTGCTACCGACGCTGTTATACGGCAGCCAAACGTGGGTAACACAGAAGAAGAATGTAAGGAAGATGAATGCTGTGGAGATTCGAACTCTTCGCAGAATATACGGAGTCAGTCTAGCTGATCGAATTAGCATTGAAGAGATCCACAGAATGGCAGGTACTGGCGAAGATGTCACGGTGAGAATGAAGAAGAACGTGCTCAGGTGGTTTGGGCACGTCGAACGAATGAGTGTTGAAAGAATGGTAAAAAAGAATTATATAGAAAAAGTGAGCAGTAAGAGAGACAGGGGGAGACCTCGAGTGACCTTTGAAAACACAGTATCTATGATACTGGAGGAAGGTCACGTAAAAAGCTTGAGGACCCCCCCGGAGGGCATATATGAAGAGGTTGATGTCTATGGCCGAAGCGAAAGAAGTATGCAGGGACCGTAGCGTTTGGCGCTCCGTCGTCTTTAGCTACCCCGCAAGGGATATGGCGTGAAGCTAAATAAATAAATATATACTAGCCTTATACACTTCCCTTATATAGTTCTAGTTGAGTGAAGCGAGCATAGCGAGCGGAGCGTTCTAGTTGAGCGAAGCGAGCATAGTTAGCGGAGCGTTATAATGGAGACTTTTTCACATTCTTTGTCACGAATTGGCTTGAAAACTACTTGACGGAAAATTATGAAATTTTGCAATCAAAAAAACACATAAGGTGATGGTTTTAAAAAACAAATTGAAAAACGTAGCAAAAAAAATTTTTGAAAAATGTCATGTCAAAACTGATATCCCATTGAAGCCAATGTCGTTACACTGGGCTCGCTTCGCTCAATATGCAAACGGCACCCGAGATTTCGCGAGCGCAGCGAGTCGAAATTGAGGGTCTGTTAGCGGCCCTAGTATACTTTTTTATGTACTAGTCTTACGAATTCGAATTGGCACTTTTCACGAATTCAATTGAAAAAGAAACAATGAAAGTTACAAATACAACAAATTAAAAAAGAAATCAGATTTGAAAAACATATATATTTGCAAAACCGAAATGACATTTTTAGAGTTGTTTTTCAAAAACTTTAACATTTTTTTTATTTACGCAAATACGGTATAACAAATATAAGTTAGACATTATGGGATCTTCATTATTATTAAGATAGATTAATTATAATTAACACACAAACATGTCCCACTGTCGTTTATATCGATTTATTGTCAGCGGAATGCTGTAAAATTAAAATAAATATAAAATAATTAATTAATTAATCGAGCTGTCATTTATTGGAATAAAATCATCTATATTTTTGGTTTCTGAAATAGTGAGTACAGAAAGAAATCGCAATGAATATCCTTCTGTTACCATGTATTTTAAAAGATTTTAATATCTTCTATACAATAAAACATGTTACCAAGTCTTCCACCTCGATGGTTTCGGCTATCACCACGAGTATTCGAAGAAGACGAGATACCAAACTTTATTTATTCACACTCGTTGGGTTAGGTTAATAACATAATGTGCAAAGTCACCTTTAAAACAAATGGTACATAAATAGCGATCCAAAGACACGAAAGTATTTTGCAAAAATGTACTAATTGTACATGAGGGGCCTGCCCTTATGTACAATTAGTACATTTTTGAGAATGTCCAAATCAAAAAAATTTTTTACCTGCTCATGTTACTACCACTATTGAGAATTATGACCAAGGAAGAAGTTGGGCATCTCATCAAAAAGATTCTACTCACTACGATTTAGCTGGACAGTTATGGATAATGGATCCTGGACTTTGTTGCGGTGTCATTTTATTATGCCTCATGTTTACCTTACTTTACTTTTGCTACTCCAATAAAGTATAATATTAAAAAAATTAATAATACACGAGTATAAGTAATTATACACATACATACTTGTATATATATTGGTGATGTAAAAATGTCAAATTTTGAACATTTGCGAATGCGGGTTTTTTAATTTTTTTATATAATTTATTGCCTATATTTATTGTCTATTGCTTAGAGGCAGTCTCGTTCAAAAGAGGTATTTTAAATACATACATATTACCACGCCTTTTTCCGGAAGAATAGACAGAGACAAATACTTCCACTTGCTGACATACTTCTTTCGTTTCTTGTAGTCTTGACCTGTCCTTTCTTCAAAATATCCTCAATCTGATAGAGATATGTTACTCTGGTCCTCCCTTTCCATACATACATGCCTTATATGTATATCCGACTTGTCAATCTCGTTTCAATTACCCAATCTACATGGCCAAACCAGCTAAGCATTTATTTCCCAATCCCCTAATCACTACATCTTCTTTCACAACTAAACGCTCTCTTATTTCACTATTCTTTAAATATTATTAACCAACCAACCATCTTGAATTTGTTTATTCTGATATTCATACTCGCAAAACATTCGCAGAAATTATGTGAATGCGAATGCGAATATTCGTTAAAAAGATTAGAAATCACAACATATTTATTTATATTTATTTATCTTCACGCCATATCCCTTGCGGGATAGCCAGAGACGACGGAGCGCCAAACGCTACGTTAATATATTATAATATACATTTTACAATTTAATTTTAAATATCTTAAATTGTTTTGTGCTATCCGTTTTGTACAACCAGATACTCTCCTAACTATCTACAACTTTTGGTAACATTATGTATGAAGAATCAAGAATACGGAAAGGAATTCATTCATTCATTCATCTCTTTTGCCTAAATATAAAATTTTAAATCGGTAGTGGTATAACAGACAGAATTTCGAATGTAACATTGCTTTGATGCAAAATATAGTTTTAATATTAACTCTGCGTTTACCAGGAAAAAAAATCTTTCTCTAAAATAACAAATGTTTCGCCATGACAAGTTCATCGTTTACAATATTGTATGTAATATTTCATATACACATAATAGTGACTCTTATATTTCGTTGTAAATATTCCTGCAAAAACACCAATTATAATATATATTGTCCTTTATTAACTAAATGTTATTAAAATAAAAGTAAATATCAAAGTTCTTTTTATATATTCATCGTTATTCATTTTATATTTCACTTAAATCGTTTTTAATTACGTATTTTTGATTAGAAATATTTATTACCATTCATTAAATACCTATTTTAAAACTAATGAGTTGTCATTATGGCAAATGTGACAGCTGTCTTACTAGTTATGACTTATGTCAGTGTTGTGTAGTTGTGTACTATACTGGAAGAGTACAAACTTTACAATTAATCTAATTTATATTTTCTACAAATTGTATTAACGACTTCTTTATGTTTTACAAGTTTGTATATAAGTGTAACGATATTGACTAATAATAAGCAGCTAATCAGTAAGTATTTAAGATGGCAGATGAATTAAAACCAGTCAAGGAGGAAGACTTAAAACAACTTAAAGAGCGAATGCAATTGATTGCTGATGCAGATCCGTCTCAGTATCATAACGATTTTTCTCTAAAGAGATACTTAAGAGCCTTTAAAACTGTGGATAATGCGTTTCAGGTAATAAACCCATAGTTATATTTAAGTCCAAAATCATAAATAATATATAATACTTAACGTTAAAATTACATCACAATATATCATCGTGCAAATTGCAGGCTTTATTGAAAAGCAATAAATGGAGAATTGAATATGGTGTAGCCAATTTGCATGAGAACAATGACCTAATAGTGAAGTATTCAAACAGAGCAAGGGTTCTTCGGCACAGAGACATGGTTGGAAGACCGATTATATACATTCCAGCCCAAAATCACAGCTCTAGTGATAGAAATATTGATGAGCTTACAAAGTTTATTGTGTATTGCTTAGTGAGTTTTATTTATTAGCTAAAATTTGTATAAATCATTGTCAGTATAAAATTGTAGCTATAAAACATTTATGCTTTTATCAATTTATGAAACGTACTCTAACATCCATTATAATTAACAGGAAGATGCCAGCAAGAAGTGCTTTGAAGAAGTGATTGACAATCTATGTATTGTTTTTGACTTGAACAATTTCACATTATCCTGTATGGACTATCAAGTGTTGAAAAACTTGATTTGGTTACTCAGCAGACACTATCCCGAGCGACTTGGTGTTTGTCTCATCATAAACGCTCCAACATTCTTTTCCGGCTGTTGGGCCGTCATAAAGGGATGGTGAGTGAAAAATATTTATATAATATGTGTAATTTCATGTCATAGATATCTTTCAAACTGTTCTTATCTTATCTGTGGATATCGTAAGAGCAATATATCAGTTGGTTTTAATAAATTTCAGGCTTGATGAAAACACTGCGGGCAAAGTGACTTTTGTCAACTCGGAAATGGATTTGTGTCAGTATTTGATACCGGACATCTTGCCTCGAGATATTTAACACGAGAATAAATATATAACTAAATGGCTAGTCACTACTATCGGCGGTTAAAAGATAACTTTGATATAGTTGATATTTATTATACTGTTAGTATTATATATAAAATATATTTTATCACTTTGAATATAAGTATGTCAGTCATTTTGTCATTAAGTTTATATCGTTTTAACTTTATAGTAGTTGCCATATATTTAATAGAATGGAACAATAGCGAGGTTTATAAGAAACTTGAAAATAATTTTAAATTATTTCAAGAAATAAGTAATTCTTTAATCAAACTCACCGATACTTACAGTAAGATAAGTATAAGTGTTATTTTATTTTCTGTTACTTTATAAGTATAAATAAATGTTGTAATAATCGTCTTAATACTTAATATGGATAAGAAATATTACATTTATTTTTTGGTTTTTAATATTTTTAATGTTTAATAAATTTGTTTTCAGATTAATAGTGTATAGTATTTATAACTTTTCTTTGATAGTATGAGGAAAAGGTTATTGTCTGAACGTTGCCATACAAATGTTTTGATACTTCCTTAAAACTAAAAATAGTTTGATTTTACATATGTTGAAGACATTTGCTCATATTTAAGTTATTCAATAATCTTTTATTGTCATGTCATTTTTGTTATTATTATTAGTTCTTTGAAAATCATTGTAATATTTTAAAAATATATCTTATTTATCCTTAAAGCTTTTGAGTTAATCCCTAAAATAAGTAAGTATATGAAATTTTGAACATGGATATTAAAAAAATATATTATTAATACACCAAATTTCATCAAATTCAGTCTAGATTTTGCTAAAACTGTGTATATTATTGTTACATGTATAAATTGCGGAAACTGATAACTAATTTCATTACTATGACAATGCTCCCTTACCTCCCTTCGGTCCTCAACACACAAGCCATCTGAAATATATTGTTGGTTCCGATAAATAATTGCACATTTTTATAAACTATGAAATGTTTGAGGAATTAAATACAAGGGGGTGAAATAATATTACAAAATTATTTTATATATATCTAATTAATACATCTCTAATATCTATGAATTAGCTTGTGAATAGATATATTAAAAATGCCTCCTTCATCGATGGAGAACACCTCTCCTTCCTTTCCTTGCTATTTTTCTGTTTTGGTAACAGTCGCTGTGTGCCAGGTTATATTGTTGGTGATCAAAAATGTCGAAGCTCACTATACAAAGCAGCCATTGAAACTCGACTCTTGGGGACTGAAGTATTGTCGTGCAACACTTGCTTCATTTTTCTCTCCTTTCTGATAGTCTCTTTCAACTGCTCTAAAATGGAAGTGTAATATTGTCCGGTTTGACCTTAATTCCTTTACCACCTTCTTAGGCGGGGGTCTGCCCTTTTGATGCCACTGCATGGAATCTTGCTTAGTTCATACTGAAGAACTGAAGTTTTGTCCCCAGCAAAAATTCGCTTTAAAAACTTCCTGGTCTTCGATACAATGATTCTAAAACCCATAGGTACACTGACTTGTCAAGCCGAGAAGATTATGGAGGATCCTAAAACTGCATCCTCCAATATTATTTATTCGATGAGATTTTTAAGTGACCTCAACCGACCGATGTTTTGAACACTTGCCCTGTTTGGTAAGGAACTTCATTACAATTTTCTCCATGCTTTACATTTCTTGCGGATGGAGTTGATTGATCGAGGATAGTTCAAATTTAATCACCTCATTATGATAACACTTCATACATACACTTACTAAAGATAAGCTACTGAACACGATAGAGCTATCAAGCTAAACCCACGATCCATCCCTTCCATTCCGCGAAGTTAAAAATGTTCCCTCTAAGAACCAATATATTTCTATGTATAAAAGTAGCGGACACTATATGATTGTTTTTCTTAATTAATATTTTAGATTGAATAAGTCATAAAAAGGTTACTAACTAAGTTTAGCGAATCTAATATTTTCACAAGTCTTAATTTAACTCAACTCGGCAGAATTAAATAAATTGGCTACTTTTGTTTTATGTACTACAAATGTGACCGTGCTACTAAGAAATTAAATTACATTTATGAATTCTAAAGTCGCTAAAATCGGACGGCATATATCAAGTGATCTTCATAGAATTATATAACAATAAAGCTGTTTTGGTATTGTTAGTGCGACAGCCAAAATCGGATTTCCTTTTCCACTTCATGCCTCTTCATCAAATTATTAAAAACTCCATACAAGCCTAATATTGGGGGTCATCGAAAACACGGCAAGTAGGATATAACAAAAACACTCGTTTGGTCCCATTAATAAACACTTTATTTTATTGTGAAATTAATGTCACTTTAGACAGTGTTAATACGTTCTACCATGTGCTATTTTAGATACAGTACGGTACTATCCATTTACACTTTACAGTGCATAGTCCATAGATGGAAAAAGATTTTAAGAAAAGAGAAACAAAGATGTTATGGCGAGTGACTCACTATGCTTCAAAGTTCAAAAACTTCGCGCTAGTTATGGGTGGCATATATTAATCACATGAACAGCGTCATCTAGCGTGACGATTGTAACATGAACAGCGCCATCTAGTGTGACAATTGTAACATAAACAACGCCATCTAGCGCGATCATTGTAACATGAACAGCGCCATCTAGCGTGACGATTGTAACATGAACAACGCCATCTAGCGTGACGATTGTAACATGAGCAGCGCCATCTAGCGTGACAATTGTAACATAAACAGCGCCATCTAGCGTGACGATTGTAACATGAACAACGCCATCTAGCGTGATAACTGTAAAATAAGAACGCCATCTAGTGTAACGAATATAAAATATAAACACTGCTTTCTAGCGTAACGAATATAAAAAAAAATCCTTATTATGAAATAAGGATTTTTTTTTCACACAAATCGGAAGTTTCGTTTTACGTGATTAAATTGGTAAAAAGCTCATAGTAGACATACACAAACTTCACAATTCATTCTAAGATTATTGACAACTAAGAATAAATCTCTTAATATAAATTCCACAGCCAGATGGACCTTTTACACCTTAATTATAGTTAATAAATATATATGCTGCTTACCTAACCTAAAAAAATGCTAACAAGACATGTTTTTGTGTTAAAACATTTCTTTTACCAGTTGACGCTCTCCTGTGCTAATGGGAAAATATTCCAGCCTATGATTTGGTACAGGAAAATACAATTGAATGGAAATAAAATACCACTATTCTATATAGTATTTACTTACAAAACCTTTATGTATACAAATTATATGCTGTACAATTCCAAAAGCAAAATATTTATAACTAAGTATCAAAGATCAATTGCATAGTTTTAATCATATTGTACTAAAAATGACGGTATAGCAATGTAAATAATAATCGCATAACACATCAAGATAATAAACTTAGGAGCTACGACTATACATAGAAAAAATTGAATGAATTTTAAAACAATAAATATGTAAAAAATTAATTGATAACACATCAAAGACAAAAGTAACATTATTCAGTCGAAATTAACTTAAAATAATTAAAATACAAATACAATTAATTGGCACGTACAGTGTCAGAATGTTATTAATTACATCTTCAGTAAAATTAACTACATTACAGTCTAAATACAACGCTAATAATTTTACAAGACTACACTCACCTATTAGATTACAATGATAGCAAAGTATATGAAAACTAAAGCGTCATTTGTAGTACGGAAAGCGGATATTAAGAGGCATTCAATACATACTTACTCGAGCCTAAAATGTACTGACATATGTTAATGATATGTAATAGTAATGATCGGGTGAATTGGAATGAATTTAATTTATCTAATTAACTTATTCCTGTCCGCTAAATATGACTAGGGTTTTAAATCACATCAATATATACTTTTACATATAGGAAGGAATGTTTGTGACTATGGAATGAGATTAAATGTTTCAGCGGATAAATGTTAAAAGCAAATATATAAACGCATTCTATATGAAATGTATAATTTAAGGGATGAAGAATTATGTACTATGATAATGTATATTGTAAATGTATCATATATATAAGATTTTGTTTTAAACTTGGATCAACGTCTGTTATAACCGAGACAACTCTGATAAATTAACCTCTCAAGACTGCGACACCAATGTATGTATGTATGTATGTATAATAAATAGTGTATTGACTAAATTATATACAAACTACTTCCGGTAATACAATAAAAGGTGCTATTATAATATATATTAAATTGAATTAAAACCGTGCTCAATATTAGACATGGCGACTAGATATACATATATAAAATTCTTACAATTGCTACATATATTTATGTGTATTTATATTATAATTGTATTTAAACGGTCGGAAATGGCAGTGGACGGTTTAACTGGTTGCCCAAACCGTACCTAACATCTCTTTATTATCCAAAATTACAAATTTTATTATATGAACCATAAAAAAAATATAAAAAAATACTTTTTTCTTATTATCATGATACATGATCGTTATTTAATTTTTTTTGGCCTCAAATCAATCTTGAGATTCATTTTGTTATAATATTACAATAAATTGACTAATGTTAATAATACTTTAATGAGATTTTAATGAAAATAATAATTAAATTTATTAATTAATATTGGTTTTTTTTTTAAAGAGACAATATAAAAACTTATTCACCAATAATAAAAGACCAAGAAAGTACCAAATAAAGTATCAAAACTTTCCTAATGCCCTATCGCCCAAGTCAAATAATTTCCAGGTATTCTTTCAAATATTGATGATATGATATATTATGTCAAGCAGATGATAAATGTATAACATATTTATATATGATCGCGATTTGAGAAGAACTCCTTTGAGAAAGTATGGTTTTTGATGGAAATGCACAAGAATTAATAAAATATTTCTTTTAAAAGACGATGCAAAGTCGACATTCGTAAAAATGTTGTAAAATGCGACGCAGACCCTCGCGTTAAACGGATACACCTACCTACGCTACACTCACAGACACTCACAGATATACAATGACATGATGACATTAATAACGTAATTAATACACATCGCTAATTTTATGTACTTAAAGTATGTACCGCAACAATTATTGCATCAAATTTTATCACAGACTTCTTTGCATTGAGCTTCCACACTTAGATCTGACAATCTGCGTCGCAGTCAACCAACTGTACTTAGAATAATAATCGAAATTTACTCATATATCACTCTATATAAATGTATATATAGTCTGCGTGTACTCGGCTGCGCTGCCGCAGTCAGACTGGCGAGGCGGCGTGCACGCGGCGGGCGCGGGGGAGGGTGGAGGACGCGGAGGAGGGGATAGGGGCGGGGCCGGGCGAGGGGGCGGGGCTCTGGGCGGGCGAGCGCAGCAACAGCAGCAGCAGGCGCAGTCAATCGGCCACCACCTTCTGAGCCACCACCGCCAGCTCCTCCTTCAGTATCCGGAACGACGGTCGCTCCTCGGGCGCGTGACGCCAGCATGCTTTCATCACCTGTCCGATATCGTTAGGTTAAAAATGGGATTGAATAGATAATTTTGATACTCGTGATACGTGGAACTTACGTTATATATTTCGTTCAGACATCCCTTGGGCTTCTCCAACACCTGCCCCCTCTGAACCATCTCTACCACCTCGGTATTCTTCATTCGACCGTAGGGTACCTTGCCACAGGTGAAGACCTCCCACATCAAGACACCTAAAACAATTGTTTCACAAATACATAAGGGTTCTAATTTATTGGTAAAATAACTTGTTGTAGTTAATTTTGTATATAAAAATATTTTATAAATTAGAATTCGCTTACCGAAAGCCCAAACGTCCGATTTTGATGAAAATCGCGTATAATTAAGTACTTCAGGCGGCGCCCATTTTATAGGAAACTTGGTGCCGCCGGAACTTGTATACTGGTCGTCGAGAACGTAC
Source organism: Melinaea menophilus ssp. n. AW-2005 (assembly GCA_918358695.1). Taxonomy (NCBI): domain Eukaryota; kingdom Metazoa; phylum Arthropoda; class Insecta; order Lepidoptera; family Nymphalidae; genus Melinaea; species Melinaea menophilus. The sequence goes on along the minus strand of OU911055.1, from coordinate 2,508,013 downwards.
CGGGCCAGGCCGAAATCTGCAACCTGTTTGTAACAATTGATTATTATTATAATAACACAAAGACAGAAGTGATTCTTTAAGCTGTAGTCGTAAAGATATCATAAAAATCATTAGCAACTCTACCTTAACGACATTTTCATCGCCCACTAAACAATTCCTTGCCGCCAGATCACGGTGAATGTAATTCTGTCTCTCTAGATACGCCATTCCCTTGGAGACCTGAAATCATTTACATTTAAGATTAAATTACGTTTCAACACCGCAACAATTAAAAACACTGGTCTCTGTATTTTCTTCAATTGTATTATAGTACATCTTACAATACTCACATGTCGCAAGTACTTATAAGTCAAGTATCTACCACTAATACATGGTAAGGCGATACCAAATCATATATTATCTATGCGATGGACGCATACTATTCACTGCACATATTATATAATTCAACTAAGCATTACTAAGCATTTCAAAATATACTAATGATCAGACATTGTATAATGCATCTTCTTCCGCTCAAAGTAATAGTTAAGTGACATGGGTACAGAGGATATATATACCTGTATGCACATATCCAGCAGCACGGGGGGCCCAGCTGGTCAGGGAAGAGTGACACATAGAGGACTTATATACCTGTATGCACATATCCAGCAGCACGGGGTGCCCAGCTGGTCAGGGAAGAGTGAGACATAGAGGACTTATATACCTATATGCACATATCCAGCAGCATGGGGGGCCCAGCTGGTCAGGGAAGAGTGACACATAGAGGACTTATATCTGTATGCACATATCCAGCAGCACGGCGGGGCCCAACTGGTCGAGGGAGAGTGACACACTTACAGAGGACATATATACCTGTATGCACATATCCAGCAGCACCGCGGGTCCCAGCTGGTCGAGGGAGAGTGACACACTTACAGAGGACATATATACCTGTATGCACATATCCAGCAGCACGGCGGGTCCCAGCTGGTCGGGGGAGGTCCGTCGCAGATAGTTAAAGAGGGAACCGTGCTTCATGTACTCCGTCACAATGTATATCGGACGGTGCTTCGAGCACACGCCGTATAACTGCACCAGGTTTTGATGTTGTAGTTTGCTGGAATGCATTTTATACAAATTAATAATCTATTATAAGAGTGACTTGTTAAGGTGCAAAATTATTATGTTTATCTTCTATTATAGTAAAGTACGTGGTTTAAGGGGGAGGGGGGGTGCACTCACGTCATAACCTTCGCCTCGTCGATGAAGTCGTCCTCGGACATGGTGCCCTCCTTCATCATTTTGACGGCGGTGTCCTTTGTACCCCGCCACCTTCCCCTTCGCACCACCCCGAACTGACCGGCCCCCAGCTCCTCCAGCAGCACCAGCTCCACCGGGTCTATCTCCCACTTGTCTGCAGCACACGGGATATCATGTGACGATAAAACTCTTTATAGTTCCGTACCAGAAACATTCATCATCCAATTACATATAATTTATTTCAATCTATACCAGCTCTTCCTGAATTTCCAATGGTATGATAAGCTTATTGACCGGGAATCGAAGTCCCTATAGAGATGGGGCATGCGTACCGTGCGAGAGGCCGGCAGTGGGCGGGGCCGGGCGGTCGGAGGGCGTGGTCTTGAGGCGGGAGCACAGCCCCCCGCTGTTGTGTTTGTGGTAGTTGATGAGATCCGGGATGCTGGCGCAGCAGTGCTTGTCGGACAGGTAGAACTCGCCGCGCGCGTTCTGCTTTATGTGGTAGTGCTTGGTTTGGGGGTGATTTCTGAAAAAATTTTATATACAATTGTTAATTCAGTTGTAATTATTGTAATACTACATACTTAGTAAATTAATTTGCATAATATTTCTCACAACTCCCAGTGTACAAAGTAAATGTATACTATGAATTATAGTTTAAATTTGTTTCAGATTCAAATAGGAGCCTTGTCTTTTGATTATTTTGAAAGTTCAACGACTTCATTAAAAAAAACAGAAGCAATACAACGTTACAGCAAAAACATTTGTTGAATGTAAAGCTTGAGAGATCGTTGGAATTAGATTGGTTTTTGTGGTTTCAAAGTAGACACAAAAAGATTACTTGGAATTAGAGACATTATTTACACATTATTTAAAATACAAGGAATTACATTATTTAATAGCCTTTTAATTAATAAATTAGTCTCAATGGAACAAAATCAACAAAATCTTCTGTCTTTTTTTTCTTGGCACACTCTCATTGTTTAATCAAAATCGGTACAGCTCTATCTCTACTCACACTTTGGTGTACAAGGACAGGGTGTACATCCCCTTGGTTGACGAGTTCCGCACAACGAAGCACCCCTCCTTGTCCTCCTGCTTCAGGAGGGACTCCGCCCTCTGGCGGGACATCTCGCTAACGTACCATCTGGAATTTTAGTTAGTTTTTTATTTTTTACTATTTAGTTTTTTGTTATTTTTACAGCATTGACAAAATATAATAAGTCCAAGGTTGCTGTTACAACTGAACCGTGACCTTCTACAATCACAATACACTTTTTGTTATATATATTATATGTATGTGTATGTATACATATAATATATGTGTGTGCGTGTGTGAGTGCTGTATCTATGTATATATACTTCTCTTTATACACTCACTCGTATTTCTGTAATCCTATAGTCTCCTTTTCCTTAACATAATTACTCGGTATGTATCCAACGCAGCTGTAACGATAAAAAGAAATTTAAAAAAAACTAAAATATATATATATATATATATATATATATATATATATATATATATATACATAAAACTAAACTATACATTGGTTTCTTACCCGTGTTCGTCTTTCACTTTCCACCAGTGCTCCTGTGTGTCGTCTATAACTTCATATTCGGCTCCCTGAAATAACATAAAAATTATATTTAAGTGTCAGTTTATAATAACAAGTTTATAGCATTTCACTAAATGCTATTAAAAAAGATTTTTTTTCTCTCAATCTGTCCGTCTGTTTGATTCGGGTTATCTCTGACACGGCTGAACCGATTTTAACGGGACTCTCACTGGCGGATAGGTGATGTAAAAGAAAAAATATTCCGAGCGGAGTCGCGGTCACGGCCAGTCATTATTACAATTATTTGGGTCTCAGAACGTTGTAATTTATAAGACTTAAAATACGTTTACCTTCTCCAATGAGAGGTCGCCGCTTTCGATAGCTTTGAAAGGGTACAGCGCTACCACCACTTTTGTCCTTTGCTTTTCCTAAAAAAATATATACATTCTATAAAAAATACAAAAGTAAAAGTAAGAAGAGAAACAAACGAAAGAGAGAGACCACACTAATTTGAAATTAAAAGAAAAAAGAAATAATAAAAACTAATCAAAACTATATATTTACCTTTGGCTTCGCTGAGGGTGTACCTGGAGGGGGTCCGCCTCCCCCGGGCATGGTGACTGCCGCTGTCACCGCTGGGAGGTAAAAAATATATATAACATAATATATATTGATATATACAAATTGAAAGGTCTCTGACTTTAGTGATGGTTTAATATTAAAAAGTAAATAAACCAAACTGTAAAAAAAATCTAATTATATATATATCAAATTAAATGACAATAATATTATTGTTATATAATATAATTATAACTGCGGAATACGATTAATTGCGGAAAAACGTAATATGCATACACATGTCCCAAATGTAACGGGATTAATTCACACACATACACACGAACACACACACACACGTAAACACAATTTCATAATCGACAGACGAGACACTACGAAACTTATAACAATTATTTGTATTACACACTTTTAAACACATCTATAAAATATATTTTAAAATGTTAATTGCAAAAACATAATTTATTATTAGAACCCAATTACGAAGACAAAATAAACGCAAGAGTGAAAGTATTTTTTATTATAAACTTTTACCTCGCGTGGGCGGTTATTGCATTACTTTCATTTGAATTTAGAACTCTTTAAAAAGTCGTTACACAAATTGAATTAAATTATTATTATCATTATTATTAAATAAACTTTTCACTTGAAACACACAACTGGATACGCTGTTGCGGGCTAATCGAAGCGTATACGCGTAACACTAAACCGAAAATTACAAAATTACACAAATATTACATTACACCCGACTCGCGGAGTGACTGGTGTGTGACGAGGTCAAGAAATAAAAAATAAGGTCACTCTTATACCCTCTAAGGCCGGGAGGAAGGAGGACAGCGAGAGGCATGGTATCTTAGACTTCCTCTTGGTAACCATGGGTTCCTCTGGTGACTTCGTCTGCAACATGGGAACACCTGGGACCGACTGAGGCGTGTCAACGCACCGTGTCGAAACTAAGGCGACGAACACAGCGCTCCCAAACTTAACTCGACAATAAAATTAAACTTAATTTCTCATATTTCGTCATATTTTTTTTTATAAACGAATTTTATCACTCGTATTCCTATTTATTTATCCCTCGTCCATATTGAGGCATCATGATGAAATAATAACTGTTCTACAACACCTTCCCGCTATACGCTTCTTTTATTTATAAGAAAAAAAAAAACAAATATTAACATTATGAAGTTGGTTTTATACAAGACAGGCGAGTGAGAGCAGAAAAGATGGTCGCACTCGGCCTACATTCACCGTTCGCAACGCGAGCGCATGCTATTCGCTATCCCTCTCACTCTTATATAAAATATTATTCGATTGAAAGAGACAGATATACACGTCAACGACGACCAACGCTGCATTACCAAACAAGCATTTCTAGACTCTATGCATACTGATTTAAGGTTGCATTCACTAAAACACGTTACGGCCCCAAAACTACAGTACCAAGAAACGAAGGTGAATTAATCACATACAACTTATGCACATAATTTATTTAAGATATTTTAATGAAATTCACACGCGGTGATTGAAATTTAAAATAAATAAAAATATATATATATTACCAAATAGAATATAAATATTCTTTTAAATATTACAATATATATCCTTGAGACTTAAATATATACATTTATAGATTAATAATAAAGACACATTTCACTTTCAAATGTGAGAGTGATGGGAGGGAAAAAAATGGCCGTGTCAATCGGGTTTAAAAAAAATTGAGGTGTTATTACTCATCGGTTATAATTCATCATATTTTTTGTTCGTACGACTTTCTTGAGATAATGTTGTATGAAGTTTGAAGTTGAAATGAAACCGAGACCGCAGATGTGCCTTATTTTTGGGAATTATCTTTTAAATTTAATTACAGTTTAGTTAATTAAATTTAATGAATATAAACATATTTAGCAATACTTCAAAAACCGATTAATAGTCCGCTTTCGTCTCGATAAAGATTATATATATATGAGAGTGACAGAACGGTATTTCAGAGGTTGCAAGTTTGAATCCTGCCCGGGTTAAGGATTTTACCATTGTATAGATAAAATTTTACGTTTTTTCGAATTGAAATATAATATGTATACACTAAACTTTTAAAATATATCATAAATTAAGGATTTTACTTTAGTGGAAGGAACGGAAGGGAGGAGACAGGGAAGGGGAGGGACAAGCGAGTAGCTCCAAAACGGTCCGTATACCTACTAACAGAATTCAAACGACCACAGACAGATCATCAAACATGTTTATATAATAATTATCAATAATCAAAATATTTAAATTATAATATTTAAGTAATAGCACAATTAAAACTAATTAGCTCATTAACTGGTATATTAATAATTGAATTAGGTAATTAGTTAATTACGACAATATATGATCACTGGAGTTAATTAAATGTGTATTTCTCTCTTGTCTTTTGATTTGAATTGAATTAAAACTATCAAAACTGTTTTCATATGATTAAATGTTTTTTATTTAAATACATATATATATATATATATATATATATATATATATATATATATGTATGTATAAGCGATTTACCACTCACTGACTCATCACGAAATCGCCGAATCTGTCCAATTAACTTTAAATTTTACATAGTTACTTCTTTTGTGACGTAGACGTATACTAAGAACGGATTTTACGGAACTCCTATCCCAACGGATTTCAAACTTTTTGCATTTCGCCAAGTTTTAAATCTATAGGAGCGACACACTTAACGTGGGTAAGAGTTACTATAGCAACGGTTACGATGACAACGGATAATATGACAACGGTTACCATAGCAACCTACGTTCACATACAAATTAATAGCGTGCCCAGCGACGCGGGATAAGCTATTATATATATATATATATATATATATATATATATAATTGAATATAAAGTATGTTTATAATAGTCCTGGTTTATATTTGATTTACGGACATTATCAATATTTGGCTCTACGAATATTATAATGAACAGAGGGTCTTAGAAGATTAATTGAAAAATCCTATATAAACCATCGGGTTTTTTCACTTCCCATGTATGTTGTGTTTCTTGACACGGCGCCGTCTAATGGATCTCACTCAACGTGAACGAATGAACGATTATGAACCCAAGAGGTTGATAATATTATTATACTAGGTGATTCCCGCCCTGTTCGCTGGGCACACTATTAATTTGGATGTGAACTTAGGTTGCTATGGTAACAGTTGTCATCTTAACTGTTGCTATGGTAACCGCGTTATATGTATTACTCCTACAGGTTTAAAACTGCGAAATGCCAAAAAAATTTCAACTGCTGGGATAACAATTCCGTAAAATCCGTTCTTAGTGGACGTCTACGTCACAAAAGTAACTGTGTAAAATTTTAAGTTAATCGGACAGATAGTTTCGGAGATTTCATGATGAGTCAGTAAGTGATATACACACATATATATATATATATATTAATGTTATAATGTATGTGTGTATTATTATTATGTATACATTTATCATTGTCAAATTTCTCTTAAAAAGAGCAACGGTAGCGTTTCTGGCTGACTATTCTCAGAACAACATTCCGGTGGTAGCTTACTCATGGACTGACTACATTGACTTTTTTTTATAATTATGACGATTCAAAAGTATATGTAAAGCACTCGAGTACAGATTTAATTTTTGAATTTTTCTTATTTTTTAATTCGTTGAATAGTTCTTCAACGATATCGTGAAAATCTAAATCAGGCCGAAAACAGATTATAAAACTATATTACAAAAAAAACAATAATAAAAAAAAATACTCACTTAAACCGTTGTCGCTAGCGTGGTCGTGCAGTATGAGCTCGAGGCAGGGCTCCGGCAGCGGCCACACGGCGGCCAGGGAGCACCCCGGCGCGGTCTTGCGCTCCGCGTCGCAGCACGCCCACCGCCTGGACGACCACACGGCGGGGTGGTACCGCGCCCGGCGACCGTTCGACACGCACACTACCGCAACAAACAGACTTACAGACACTAATATCATCCCTAGATAATATATACATATAAATATAATTGCATCGTCCGTTTGTACCACATTAACAGCTTTTCACTAAATGCATATGAAATACGGTACTTACACAAAAAACTCAATTATTCAAATCGTTTTCCGTCTGTCTGTTTGTGTTTCTGAAACTGCTGGACCGATTTTAACCGGACTTTCGCTGGGGGATAGCTGATGTTACGGAGAAAATTTTATTTAAAAAAAACATATCCCGAGCGAGCGAAGTCGGAGGCCGGGGTAGTTAATATAAAATCAATTCACAGGTAAACAATCGAAGAACGTAAAGATATTTAATATCATCAACTGAATCAGGATCGTTTATTAATTTCGATCGCTACCTACCTATCAATAAACCTTTAATTGTCTTGTAACACTAAACTACCGGGTATTTTATTATTATAATGAGCTAGTGACTATAGATACAACTAAGCGAACACATTTACAAATGGCGACTGGTATATCTTGACCTTTATCGCAACTTGAATGGAAATAACCTAATTTATACATATTATTTTACTTTAAATGTAGTTTTTTGTATAACTAGTTTTATAATTGATATTTAATATATACTAGGATCCCGTGCGCTGGGAGTCGAGTTGAGCACCCTCAATTTTTTTACCATAATTTCTGAACGGA